>OZ022229.1:10409772-11009772 GCA_963978835.1 Tenthredo scrophulariae
ACCCTCATCGTCGCTATGCAGACGCTCATCCCAAAACTCGGCATCAAACACATCGGCGGGGTTTACAATTTGATCATTCATCTTGACACTTGGTTTACTAGTTTGACTGCTTCTCTCGGTTGTTTGCGGAATGTCTAAAACTCGGTGCAAACCCCGTTTTATACCCAACTAGAAATCTGAAATACACCCCAATATTGGCAGGGGTTGGCCAATGGTAAACTCGAATAATATTTTTCACGAAAAGGTGCAAACTCCAGGTACAAAACCCCACCCGGACTATGGTT
Source organism: Tenthredo scrophulariae (assembly GCA_963978835.1). Lineage (NCBI taxonomy): Eukaryota > Metazoa > Arthropoda > Insecta > Hymenoptera > Tenthredinidae > Tenthredo > Tenthredo scrophulariae. The sequence goes on from OZ022229.1 coordinate 10,410,057, forward strand.
GGAAACGCTTGAATTTTCATGGTATTTGAATGGTGGTGGGGTGAAGGGCGTCTGCATATAAAACCCCAAAGCTCACGGTGGGTGTGAACATTTGCAAGGTGTGGGTTTGAATGCGGAGCTGTAAACTGATTGGAAAAAAATGGACAACGTCAGGTATATGAATCTTGTCGAGATGATGGAAGATGCATACAAGTTATTGTGTACACTCCCTCCAGGAAATGCGAGTGAAGATATTTTTATTCGCTGGCGTGATATCGCACTTGAAAATGTTCGATTCTTGAACAACATTTTGATGCAATCAAACCCAAGTGTGAGTGAAAAACAGCGACTACAACATATAGTATCACTGCTCCAATCGTGGGTGGTGAAATTTGAACGACACCGTGCGACTATTGTTGGAGGTAATATTGGCGATGATATTCAGAATCGCGTTCGATGGGATGATATGGAAAGTGCCTTCAAGTGCCGTATACACACTGGAGCCGTGACAAATCTTCGACATAAGGATTTGGCGAGATTTTTGGCTGACGCTGAGGTGGTAACGATGCAACGCTTGAAAAATGTGCTACGTGAACAGGGATGTATTAAGGTGAATGTGGGGGTTTCGTGTAAATTTGAGAACGTGAAAAACGATCAGATCAGCTTGGAAGTGAAGAACTTCAATACACGCAACGCTACGATTCTTCCATCAACGAACCTGGAGACCTGGTTCAGCGATAACGTAACAAATCCTCTGCTGACCATGGTGGAGGATTTCGAACAACGAGATTCTGGTTGGAGTATGATTGAGATCATAAATGCAGTGGTTGGCATAAACCGATACGAGCCTCTTCGCGGTGGACTCTCAACATATACAGCGCGACCTGAGGATATTCAGCAAAAGAAGGCGGTGGTCAACGTGCAGAATGATGATGATCGGTGTTTGCTGTGGTCCGTTGCCGCAGCTCTCCACCCCACAGCGTTAACGCAACCAGACAGCTATCGACGGTATATATCGGAGCTAAATTGTACAGGTATTAAATTCCCAGCGACCCTGCATAGTGTACAGAAATTCGAAAAATTGAACAATTTGAGCATTAACGTATATGGAATCGAACCGGAAAATTTTCAGAGCGAGAAAAAGTCCAAAAATAGTGTAATTACCCCGCTTTATTTGAGTAAGAATATAACTAAGAGCAACACAATCCACCTACTCATGATAGAGAGTAAGAGCGAAATAGAAGATGATGATGATGATGATTTAAATAATTTCAAACCACGATTTTACTTTGCTTGGATTAAGAATCTTTCGCGTTTGATTAGCAAACAATTATCAAGCCATAACGGTGAACAATTTTTGTGCGATAGATGCCTGTGTCACTTTAGCGTGCACGGTGCGTATGAAAGTCACAGGCAAGATTGCATGCGAATGAATAGAATCCGAATGGAATTTCCAGAGAAAAGAGATTTGGAATTTTCAAATTTTCAGAATAAGGGAACTGTGCCATTCGTTGTTTATGGCGATCTCGAGTGTCTATTGAAACCAACCGCAAATGAATCTCAAGAGCATATCCCACACAGTGTCGCCTATTATGTACACTGCTCATATGACGGAATATTATCGAGATATGAGAATAAACGCGGACCCGATTGTGTTGAATGGTTTATCGGACAGCTTCGCGAATTATCCATTAAAGTAGAGTCACGCATAAAAAATATGATTCCAATGGAATCTCTGAATCAGGCACAACGCGATCATCATATGCGCGCGAAAAATTGTCACATCTGTGAGAAGTGATTTTTACCCAAAGAAAAAAGATGTCATGATCACTGCCATTTCACGGGTAAATATCGCGGTGCCGCCCATAATCGGTGTAACTTGAATTTCAGAGAGAAACACACGATTCCGGTGGTGTTTCATAATTTGTCGGGCTATGATTCGCATTTCATAATTAAATCTTTAGCTTCAAATTTTTCGGGTAAAATCACACTATTGCCCATTAATAAGGAAAAGTATATATCATTCACGAAGAGGGGTGATGGCACTATGATGAGCTTGAGATTCATAGATTCGATACGATTTATGGCCAGCAGCATTGACAAATTAGCATCATACGTGCGCGATGCGGATAAAAAAATAACTCGAAATTTTTACAGTGATCAGGGAAAATTCGATTTGATGATTCGCAAAGGTGTATTCCCCTACGAATACATCGATTCTTGGGAAAAACTCGATGAGCCAGAATTACCCATTGAAAAATATTTTTATTCGAGACTTAACGATTCCCATATTTCCAATGAGGATTATGAACATGCGAAAAATGTTTGGGCCAAGTTTGAGCTGAAAACTCTGGGTGAATATTCCGATTTATACCTGAAAACCGATGTGCTTTTATTGGCCGATATATTTCAAAATTTCCGTGATAGCTGCTTCAAAACGTATAACTTGGATCCTCTGCATTATTACACCGCACCGGGGCTTGCTTTTGATGCTATGTTAAAGCAAACGAAAATTAATCTTCAACTTTTAGACGATCCGGAAATGATATTATTCATCGAAAAAGGTATAAGGGGTGGTGTGGCACAGTGCTCAAATCGCTATGCCAGAGCGAATGATAGATTTATGGGTGAAGATTTTGATTCCAGCAAGGTGGAATCATATTTAATGTATTTCGATGTGAACAATCTCTATGGTGCAGCTATGAGTGAGCATTTGCCGAGTGGAGCGTTCAAGTGGGAAAATGATGCCATTGATGTATTGTCCCATCCGGATAATTCATCAACCGGTTATATTCTAGAGGTAGATTTAGATTACCCCGTAGAGCTGTATAAACAGCATGCGGACTTACCTCTCTGTCCCGAGCATTTCATACCGCCAGGCAGTAAAATTAGAAAACTCGCGACAACGCTTCTACCCAAGGAAAAGTATGTTCTGCACTATCGTAATTTGAAACAATGCATTAAATTCGGTTTGAAGCTCGTGAAAGTGCATAGGATTTTAAGGTTCGCACAATCACCATGGTTAAAATCATACATCGACCTTAATACAAATATGCGAAAGCAGTCAAAAAATGAGTTTGAAAAAAATTTCTACAAGCTTATGAATAATGCTGTATTTGGCAAGACCATGGAGAATGTGCGTAACCATAAGACCGTAAAACTAATCACAAAATGGGAGGGTAGGGGTGGTGCGCGTGCTCTCATTGCAAGACCCACATTTCATAGCTGCACCATATTTGATGAAGATATGGTGATTATTGAGCTAAATCGCACCAAGGTATATTTCAATAAGCCAATATACATCGGCGCAGCGATTCTGGATCTTTCGAAAATCTTCTTATACAACTTCCACTATGATTATGTAGAAAATAATTTTTCAAGTAGTGAAGCAAAATTAATGTATACCGATACAGATAGTCTGATACATAAATTTACCGTACCAAACATCTATGAAATCATTAGACGCGATGTCGTTACCATGTTCGATACATCGGACTATCCACCAGACAATGTCCATGGTATTCCACTAATGAATAAAAAACGCCTTGGTCTGATGAAGGATGAAAATAACGGGAAAATCATGACTGAATTTATCGGTCTGCGTGCAAAACTCTACACGTTTAGAACTCGTGGTGATACCGATAAGAAACGCGCAAAGGGTGTGAAGGGTTCCACATTAAAATCTATCACGTTTGATGATTACAAGCGATGTCTTATTGGTCATCAAAATTTAGTTGACAAACAGTGTATGATAAGAAGTAGTCGACATGCGGTTAGCACTATTGTATAGAATAAGTTAGCTCTAAGCTGGTGTGATGATAAGCGGAAATTGATACCCGGTAAAACCGATACTTTACCCTGGGGTTATCAAGATTCCGCAAACTAGTAAATGTCTTAAAATATTTGAAGAGAGTTTTCTCACATTTTCGCACATTTTCTAAAACAGAATAAAATAATTTCCCATCTACTTTACATGTCAATGTGAGAAAATGTGAGAAAATGTGGGAAAATGTGAGAAAATGTGAGAAAATGTGAGAAAATGTAAGAAAATGTGAGAAAATGTGAGAAAATGAGAGAAAATGTGCGATGATGTGTGGAAATGTGAGAAAAATGTGGGAAATATTTCTTTCCCTCGATGATCACGCAAACTAGCATTAAGATTGAGGAGGGTTGAGGATCAAATGTAAATATGTTGATAATAAATTTATTCATAAAATTATATTACATATCCGATTTATTTATCCAACTATTATGTGAACTGCCGAATCCCAACCATTTTACATAGAGTTGATCACCACGCCTCCGCAAGACCTTTTCTACAAGATAGCCTTCGGGATATTGCACCCTGCTGAGCTCCTCCTCGTAAAAACCGCCCTCGATGGGTTGGTTCAGGTAGTCGATGAGTTTGTATGTTGGAGGGTTGGTATTTTTTACGGCATCAACTGTCAATATTTCCGTTGTCCAATTCGGCGTATACCCCTTTTCGAACACATTTTTATATTTGCTAATGCGAACTTTATCGCCAACCTTAAATTTGCGTTTTCGTTCGCGTCTTTTGATTTGACGCGGCTTATACACACGTCGATATATCTGTTTTTCATTAGCTATAGTTACATCTTTCGGCTTCATTTCAATCGTACGGTGTTTGGTGGTATTATACGATGCGATCAAATCTGGTAGAATGTTAATCCATATATGAGAGCCTTGAAGAGTAAATTGCTTCCACATTTTATTCTTCAGTGTTCGATTGAAGCGTTCGCATATCGATGCCTTCAAGTTGCTGAATGTCGAGTACATGTTGATCCCATTATGCTTCATAAGAGTTTTAAATTCTTTGTTGTAAAATTCCTTGCCCTGATCAACGTGTAGATGTTTCGGTATGCGGCCTAGATTTAGCACAGATTTCATTGCCGCTGTCACGTCTTTGGCATTTTTACTCTTGATCGGTACGGCCCACGCAAATTTTGAAAATATATCAATCACTGTGAGCAAAAATTTTGAGCCCTTGTTGACGGATGAATATGCGGTCATATCGACAAGATCAGCCTGCCAGGTCTCATCCTAACCACGAATATCGACATAGCGTCGGGGATAATTACGTCGAGCGGGTCTATGAAGTTCACTCGCTATTACCGCCTTCATCCTTCCGAATGTTTAGTGTATTTATTCTGCTTGCCGTTCAACGAGTTGGTTGGAATGGGAATTCCCCGGATGTAGTGTTGGCTGAGCTTTTCAACGTTATTCTCCACTATCTCCAACCGCTTATCCAGAGATTCAGAATCACCCTTCAGCGCTTCAATCCTTTCTTTTGCCTGGATCCAAATACGTTGATCTTCTTCAAAACTTTCGCTGTGCTCCCGATCCATGCGGGTATTAAGTTTAGATTTAAGAGCTTCGAGAGCCTGCTGCATGGATTGCTCGAATGTCTCTTTTATGGATCGTTCAAGAGCAATATATGATTGCTGTGTAATATCCTCAAGACTTTGCAGAGAAACGGCATCGGTTGGTTCCTGTGGATGCGCGATATTACACAATCGTTTATTGTCTATGTCGTACTGGTTATCGATGGTGGTTTTAAACCCAACACCGGGAGGTCCGCGACTACACACACTTTTGATTTTTCTGCTAGCGAACCGACGGCCGAATATGTCTATGCTCATTGTTGAATGATCTAGCTCGATTCGAAGCGAATTCCTCGAAGTAGTCCGTTATGACTGAACACTTCAAGATCAGATCCTACGGCAGCCAGCCGAATTTCCAGAATTTCCTTCTTCACCGTTACCGCGTCAATCTCTTCTGTCATAAGAGTCTGAATGTGTCGATTTCCATCGAAATTGTTGGTATGCTCTCGATCTAGTCGTGCGGTAAGTTGAGATTCAAACTCGCGAAGTGCTTGTAGCGTGGAGTTTGCAAATGTTTTTTCCATAGAATGCTCGAGGACACCCAAGGCTCGCCATGTAATATCTTCGAAACTTTTCAGAGAAACGGCGTCGTTAGGTTCCTGTGGATCGGCTATATTACATAATCGTTTGCCGTCTAGATCGTACTGCTTATCGACGGTGAATTTGAATCCAGCACCCGGAAGGCCACGAATTACACCTTTTTCAATGCCGTTGCTCGTCAGCTGTCGTCCAAATATGTCTATGCTCATGGTTCAACGATCCATGACCGAATGAACATTCTATGATTAATCTCATGCTAATAAATGATTCCCGCCTCGCGTAGCTCCTCAATAATGGAGGATATTTCATTGGTATGGCTAGTATTGCCGGCTGCTTGGGATGCCATGAGTAGTCGAAGACGATCAACGAGCTCATTAGGATCATCCCAATAAACATAATCCATGCTTTGCCCCTGCGCAATTTTATGGGTGGGTAATAAACCTCTACCGGATCTTTCTCGGGGTTTTTCCGCCGGCGGGTCGATGTATGGGCCAATGAAATCTCTATACTTCGAACTTTTTTCCCGATCATGATGGGGACTTTTTTCGGCTTTGTAATATTTCCGATATGCATTCGTTTTCTTCACGATTTTGATATAATTCAATTTGTCGCTTTTATTTACAATCGAGGGATCGGGAAACTTTTTGAATAGCAATTCAAGCTATCCTGGCGTGTTCTCATAGCTCTTATCGCCCACATATATCTGATTTTCGCCAAATACGATATCCGAATCGCCGATCTTCATTCCACCGACTAGCTTTCGAACACCATATTTCGTGTCCAAGTTCTTGCGCTCTTTGGATGAGGTAAACATGCTCAAATAGCGCGCCGTCTTGACCACTTTTCTCGACACCGGTGTGCTTGTAGAAGCGGCTGCAAACGCACCATCCTGGTTGTTATCATCGTCATCATCATGGGCATCATCTGTATCACCGACAGCGGCGATGGCTGTAACATTGTCTCCAATAGCAACGTTAGCTGACAGGCTCCCCTCAACCGCACTTCTATATGCATCATTATCATTATCATCATCATCATCATCATCATTATCTTCATCATCATCATCAGAAGCATTCTCATAATCTTCCGTTTTCTCTGTCTTAACCGAACCCCCCGGCTCCGTTTTCACTTCTCGCTTCATTAGTAGCCGCTGCTGCTGCTTCGATGAATCTACCAACTTGTGCAGTGGTGTGACCAGAGGTTTGAAGATTTCACTAATAGCCTGCTCACTTGTGTCTTTCCCCATTTTGATCATTTTGTGTTTACGTCGAATGATGTCGCTAGCCTTTGCTATTTCTCGCAGCACATCGTTTTGCTTACGTATCTTGGAGCTCTCCATGCTGCCAGTTTGATCGATGTGCTGTGACTGTATGCGGTTTATTGATGATTCAGACTTATAAAGCAGTCGAAACCTCTCCTATATCGTCCAGCGCTAATCTCGCTGTCTTTGTCGATGGTTACAAAACTATATCTACCGTCATTCCAACATGCTAAGCACAAATCTTTGAATTGTTGATAGGTCATATCGGTGTTCACGTGATCAGCGTAGATGTGTTTCAAATTCATCTCATCTTGACGAAAAAGAACCAGCAGGTTTGCATTATCACGCACCAAATGTTTCGGTATTCGAGCATATGTTTGACAAAGATAAAAACTATCGACATCTCTGTGCCGCCCCATGCAAAAATAGGCTCTGATATTATCCTGCTTCTCACAGGCCACGTCATCGAAAATCATAATCGAGTTGGGGTGCGCATCTTTCGGCTCTACAACCTCCTTGTGCTCATCAAACGGAAAATAACCCATCCCCTCGACCGGTTCCAACAACCTCTTCAAGAACTCATACTTGGGCTGATTGAGGGATTTTGAATAGACGTACACATTCTCAAATCGAAGGCCATTAGCGTGGGTGAGTAGTGTGAGAAGAGCATTAGTTTTACCGCAATTCGAAGGCCCGCAAAAGACAGCCCTTACACTATTTGGTAGTAGGGCCCCGTGTCGCTTCCCCTTCTTCTTTTTTCGCTCGACCAATTTATCGAAATTGGCAATGGGTAGTTTAATTGTTTGATCCAGAAATTTCATGATGCTTGGCAAACGTCGCAATGCAAACTAATATATTCATGCATAAAATACGTGCTTTCATAGAATTCGTGTTAGTTCATGGTCGACCATGGTTGGACACACACGTAGACAAAGGCGCGGTTGTGGATTATTAAATAAAATCATCAACAATCTCCCCGTCGAATTACATGTTCCTGGTTATCAGTACTGCGGACCTGGCACGAAATTGGCAAAGAGGTTAGCTCGTGGTGATCGAGGCATCAATGCTCTGGACGCTGCATGCAAACAGCACGATATCGCATACTCCAAGAATCACGATAATATCGCGGAACGTCATAAGGCTGATAAAGTGCTTGCCGAGAGGGCTTGGAATCGGGTTTTGGCTAAAGACGCAAGTGCAGCCGAAAAAGCTGTCGCCTGGGCGGTCACCAACACCATGAAAGCAAAATCCAAACTGGGTATGGGTATGAAGAGGGTCAAGACACAGGCATCGCTCAAGAACAAGAAAAGAACATTGAAATTCATTATACAGGCGGCAAAGAAATCCATGAAGCCTGGTTCCAAAGCTATTGAGTCCGCTCTAGCTGGTGCCCGTTCGGCCATGTCGAATGGAAAAGTGCATGTGCCTCGTATTTTACCCGTCCCCAAAAAAACTGGCGGTTTATTACCGTTTCTTATTCCAATATTCGCGGCCCTTAGCGCCACAGGTGCTTTAGCGGGCGGTGCTGCGGGCATAGCGAAGGTTGTCAATGAAGCTAATTCAAACAAGCATCAGTTACAAGAATCCAAGCGACACAACGCAACAATGGAGGCGATTGCTTTGGGAAAGGGCTTATACCTGAAACCGTATAAGAAGGGTATGGGGTTGTATTTGAAGCCAGCAAAAAACTAACAAAGCTACCACGCCGAGCTCTCACAGATGTCGATTTGCTCCACTATGCAAGAGCTATGAAAATTCCACATTTTCGTGGTGTTTTTATGCGAAATGATTTACCCTGCTCAGGGCCTAGAAAGCGTGAGTCTGCAATCATAAATCTTGATGATAAAGACGGTCCAGGGACGCATTGGGTTGCATACTCAAAAAACGGCAACGATGCGATGTATTTCGACAGTTTTGGTGATTTACAACCGCCTAGAGATCTCATGAAATATCTCGGTGTTGGTAGCGTAAAATATAATCATAAGAGATATCAAGAATATAACACAGTAATTTGCGGTCACTTGTGCCTCAAGTTTCTCAATGGACAACTATAAAATGTATGCGTATTGTTGATGTGGTATTAGTCATGGCTGATTCGTTCACGTTGACACTCTCCGGGGAATCGTCGGTCTTGAGGACTCAATATTTTCCCCCTATCGAGCTATCACCGACAAAGACGTATGTTCTCGGACTGATAGAGCTCTTGACATTCAACGCAATACCCAATATAGATGAGGGGTGTAATAAGTTTTATGCATCGCCCGACACAATAATTACCATACCCACTGGGAGCTATGAAATTGAAGATATCGCAAATTATTTGAGAAGAGCATTACCTGATGATATAGAATTGAGTCTAAAAGCTAATAACAATGAGCTACTCAGCGAAATCAGATGCAATCAACAGATAGACTTTCACCCAAAAGATTCCATTGGTCATTTGCTCGGTTTCACCCCCGATGTTCTCCAAGGTGGCATTACCCACAAATCCAAGTTACCCGTTCGCATACTCAAAGTCAACGCTTTGCGGGTTGAGTGCAATATTACCACGGGTGCATATATCAACGAGCATCAAGTACATACGATTCATCAATTTTTCCCAACCGTACCACCCGGATATAAGATCGTGGAAGTGCCGACAAATGTCATTTACCATCCAATCACCGTACGGTCAATACATGATATACAGTTGAAAATAGTCGATCAGGACGGGAAATTGATCAATTTTCGTGGTGAAACTGTAACTATACGATTACACGTGAAATCTTTGAGATAATATGGGAATTGTGTTTGAGGGGGCAAGAAAATCTGGTAGTAGTTATAAAAGCTCGATAACATGCCCAAACATCATCAGTCATCGTGCAGCTCCGATTCGGATGACACATCAGAACGCTCAGTTTCTCCAGAGCCTAGGACTTCGACTTCGTTGTGGTGGAAAATAAGAATTCGTTGCTATATCTGCATATGCCCGCCGCGAAAATGATGAAAATCCAAACACCTGTAACCTTCGACGAGTCGATTGCCCACTGTGAAATACATGCGCATGAACCGTATGCCGCGTCTACATTCAGAAATAACGATGAGATCCGCATAGCTGTGCAGAATCAAGATGCGTGTGTATTACTCAGCAAAAGTTCGCTCCACATCTATGGCCGGATCACAAAATCAGACGGCAGCCTAGTTGGTGAAAGCACTGAATTGGTCAATATGGCTGTGTGTCACATGTTTAGCGAGATGCGTTACGAGCTGAATGGTCATGAGATTGACCAGAATAAGAATGTCGGCATCACGAGTATTATGAAGGGGTACTTATCACTCACCCCAGGACAACGATATCTCTTGGAGAACACCGGCTGGTTGGAGGATAATAATAAGCTAACCAACGCCGATGGGTACTTTGATGTTGTTATACCACTGAATTTTCTACTCGGATTTGCCGAGGATTATAATCGAATAATCGTCAATGCAAAGCATGAGCTGATTTTGACCCGATCGAACAATGATATGAGCGCCATTTATCAAACCACCGTGGATGGAATTAAAATTTCGCTCGAAAAAATTGAATGGTTATTACCATACATCAGACTGTCGGATCCTGCAAAGATCAAAATGCTCAATTATATAGCCAAAGATCCGGCTGTATCTATGAGTTTCCGCTCGTGGGAAATGTACGAGTACCCGATGCTGCCTGCAACAACGAGACATGTATGGGTTGTCAAGACATCTACACAACTAGAGAAGCCAAGACACGTCATACTAGGATTCCGAACCGCACGACGAAACGATCCGAAGAAGAATGCCAGTCAATTCGATCATTGTATGATTAGAGATGTAAAACTTTTTCTAAACTCGCAATGCTATCCCTATGGAAATTTGAATCTTGATATTGCTCACAATCAATACGCTATTCTCTACAATATGTACACCAACTTTCAAATTTCATACTATGATAAAGAATCCGAGCCTCTTTTGTCGAAAAATGATTTTTTGAACAGAGCTCCGCTCATTACGATAAACTGTTCCAAGCAAAATGAGTCGTTAAAGAGTGGTCCGGTGGATATTCGTTTAGAATTTGAAACTAGTCTCGCATTTCCGGCAAATACTTCAGCCTACTGTATGATTATACATGATCGCATTGTTGAATACAATCCAATCAGTGGCACCGTCAAAAAATTAGCTACATTTTGAGGATTCATCATGCTTGAGAACTATGGATTAAGCTTATTCTAAATAACTGAAGGAACAATAAATAAATAAATAAATGTAATTGCAAATTCATTGTTATTTATTCAACCCTAACCTATTCCCATTACATATATATATACATGTGTGTGTGTGTGTGTGCGTGTGTCTTTAGATTTTGCTACAGAATTCAAATTTATTGTATGGGCCTCCAAGATAGAGTATCTGCAAGCGTTCTTGATCCGCCTCGTTGTTCAACTGATCCAGCTGAGTAGAATCATTCTCTAGAGCCTTTCCAACTCTCGCAGGCAGGAACACGATATATTCGTTGGCAATCGTAGCGATGATTCTGCAACCAAATTTCGTTTTCACAAGCCTCAGTTTTGTGATGTCGTACTTTTGTCCAATCTCCAGCTCCGACATCTTTTTCATCTGCATATCATTGTCCATACGGCTAGTGCTGTTCAGGCTGCTGAAGTCCATCTGCAGGGAGGTGAATATTACGGACTTAGTTCTTATATATATTATAATTGAATATGATTATCATGTAATAGGATTCTTACCTTGCTCGAGAGAGTTTGCGGGTTCGAATATACGTGGAAGATGCGTTAATGGCGAGAATTCTAGACGTACGAATGCGGCTCCCTGCGAGCTCTGGACTTTTAGGCCATCATCCCCCGCCGTCGAGACATGTGGGGAGGGTTTTTTATGGCCCTCCTCCAAATACCAGTTTTTCAACCGTTGAACGTTCTCGAAGGCGCAATGGTAGCCTCTCGGTACATCGCCATGACAGTCTCCATGCCAATTAAATACATGCGATTCCAATCGTGGTATTCGAAAATTCGGACACCCCAGCTCATCCAAATCAATCACCGCTTTTGAGTCGTCATTGAGGATTTTTTCAATCCAACGTTTCTTCTCCAATCCCTTCACATAAATGCAACGCGCATCATGCATAACCTCTCTCACAGTTTTCTCCGCATCTCTATACGGCGTTTCTCCAGCAATCCAGGGTATTCCATGATGATGCCGTGTCAACCACGAATTAAGATTTCTGTACCCGCTTGAGAGAGTCACCCAGGAGCATGGTGCTTTGAAGAGGATGCGTGTAATACCCGGTCTATATTCCTCATGCGCGCGAATGCTTATTGCAGCCAGCTCTTTTATCACAAATTTATCACTGAATCGCCCAAACCCTTGTACATCCAATATTAGCTCCATATTAACAGCTCCGTGTGTGATCTCAGGCGAAGCCGAAGATTGACTGAGCTGCTGATTTATTGCGCGAGATCGGTATGCATGCAGGTGTGCAGACGGTATCGCGTGAACGAATGTGGAAAACCCATTTTCCTATTGCAATGTTTATGTTAGACTGATTTTATCTGCATGATATATATGAATTGGTGGTTGTGCACCGACCACTTGCAGATTAACAAAATTCTAGCGCTCTTGAGCGGCCAAAATCATGCTGATTTATTGCGTGGGATCGGTATGCATGCAGCTGTGCAAGCAGGACCGTGTGAACGAATGCGGAAAACCCATATTTTCTTATTGCCGTGTTCATCTTTGACAGATCTTATCTTAGAGCAGCGAAAATCACATTGATTTATTGCTCGAGTCTTGAGACTAACCGATTTTATGGTGTGGGAGGATGTCTTGAGAGCTGTTCTCTGGTTGGTTGGGCCTCATTTTATTTCGGGGGTGGTGTGCAGCCAATAGGATGCAACCCAACTCTCCCAGCCAGGTCAGTTTGAGAAGAAGGCGGTTTCCAGTTTGAAAAGATCGGTGAATAGCGAAAGTTCATAGAATCGGAGTAAAGCATCAAGAAGAAGAAGAAGAAGAAGAAGAAGAACAACAAAAAGAAGAAGAAGAAGAATTTCCGAAACTAAAAACGCGTAGAAGAAAAAAAAAAAAATAAGGTATGTTGTTGGTATTGAATACGCAAATTTTAACGGATTCTAATATAAGAATGTGTGTTAAATCCAGATGAATCCAACTCACGGAAGAGTTGCACAGCGGGCAGCGCAACTGCGGCGAAGGGCCGAGTTGAGGGCGCGATTCCTTCAGAACGCGCAGGTGGAGCTGCGTTTTTTGCGCGACAATCATGTGGATGAGAACTTCATCAATGAAACCGCGAGCGTGCACTACGAAATGATAGAAAACATCACGCGGCAGTATCAAATTAATGATCATTGGGCGATGCGTGCGGCCGCTACTGAAAATGCCACAGCATCGCCCATTCAATGCTTGGATATTTCGTCTTCCGTGCGGGAAGATGCGGCGGGTTCGGATACGGAGACGATCCAAATAAATATGGAAAGAGGCCGATCGCCATCACCCAGTTCGGCCTCATCGGAGTATTCACGATCGAGTCCGAGCTCGCCGTCATCGTCGTCGAGGTCATCATCCCCCGACATACCGCCACCGCAACCGATGATGATTCCGCTCGAACGGCAATATCCCCTAGTTTAAGTTTGTGTTAAGAAAATTTTCTACTTTAGAATAGGTTAGACTTATGAAATATAGCTTAAGTTAGTTTTTAAGAAATTTTTGTAAATATATAGCTTAAGTTAGTTTTAAGAGAAAATTTTTTTACTTTAGAATATGTTAGACTCAAGAAATATAGTTGAGGCTAGTTTTAAAAAAATTATCACTTTAGAATAGGTTAGACTTAAGAAATACCAAATAAAAACATATATTATCGGATGATCCGCGTCACTGCTTGCATATAACATACCCTGCCACTCTTTGAGCATTTCAGCTAGTGTAATTCGCATATACATGTAAGCTAGGAATTAGATATTTCAGAGCGGCCATCATGGATCGATTGTCGGTAGATCGGTAATCGTTACCATGATGCGAAGGCGAATCGGTAGTGGCGCCACCGCGAGACGAAAAAAAAATTGCAGCCATCCGATTGTCGGTAACAGAAGATCGACAATCTTAGATTCAGAATCGTTACCATCGGACTACCGATAACGGAAGTGGTGCCATCACAAGGTGGAAAATTGCAATCGCGAAACGGAAAAAATTGCAGCCATCCGATTGTCAGTAACAGAAGATCGGCAATCTTTGATTCAGAATCGTTACCGTCGGACTATCGATAACGAAAGTGGCTCCATCGCCCAGCTGCAAATTGCAACCATTCGATTGCCGGTAACGGAACATCGCCAATCCATGATTCACGTTACCATGATTCAACATCAGTACCATCAGACTATCGGTAACCCAAAGATCGGCCATCGTTACCATGATCCAAGAAACAGATCGGTAGTGGCGCCATCGCATGGCGGAAAATCGCAACCATTCGATTGTCGGTAACATAAGATCAGCAATCCAAAATCGTTACCATCCGACTATCGGTAACAAAAATCGGTAATCGTTACCATCCGATCGTCGATAACTTATCGGCGCGGTCGGTAACTTACCTACTGCCTGATGGCCGGTAAAGAAGGCTGGATCCAGAACTCTCATATGTACACTACTAGCATGGGATTTTTGCACTTCTTAGACTTCAATTGTTTTCGTGTTTATTATATTCATTACCTCATAAAATATTGTTGATTTTACTACTGTTCTGACCTATTTAGATGGACAAATTTTTTTAAATTTTTTCAACGACTTCTGACGAGGTCTAAATTTATCTTCAGCGTTTTTTTCAATGATCTTCGAATGTTTTCGAATAAATCTGGACCTTTTCAAAAGTATCGTCATTTGGGCAGTGGTTAATGAAACTTGGATTTTTTTTGTTTTTTTCCATAATTGTTTTTAGGCTATAAACTAATGATTTGGAATACCAAGTGTAAAAAGTCAACTTGGGAAATAACGGATACCCTAATGTACGGAGCAATCGCGTGAATTTCGTCAACATTGCCATTTATTGTAAATTGTAATGAGCCAAGTATAATGTCATTCAATTTCAAGCTTCAAGTTAGTTATGAAATCTCAAAATTACCTAAAATCCATCATCGCCGTTCAGATAGATTGAAACAAAATAACATTCTTTAGTCAATGGTTTGACACACTGTGTCTTAACAAAAAAAAAAAACGTTGAGCTTCAAGATACAAATCATTTCCAATCTTATTCCATCCCCTATTAGACGAACTATAAGCCGTTAGTGTGTGAAAATCAAGAGGTATAAGTAATCGTTCAATATATGTTTAAAAACGTAGTTTTTTTCAGGTTGCCTCCCGTAGCTTAACTTCAACTCGTCGTCACTATTGTAAAATAGCTGGAAAAAAATATTCAAATGAATGTGCTTGAATCTTTGAAGCTTTCTGCGTGTCATGTGACTTGAATTTCGATAAAATTCAAAAAATTGTGGTCGGGGTGGTTAATAATAGCCCGAGTAGCGATCTCGGAGACAGGTAAAAATAGGAGGATGCAATATAGTTCGTCTAATAGGAAATAGAATGAGCTCGAATATAATTCGTATCTCAAAAGTCTACGATTTTTTGTCATCGAGATACAGTGTGTCAAACCCATCGTATATCTCTAGTCAATGACCATAAGTAGAGCGGTTGCGAAGTTGCGAACTCGAACTTCATACTCATCGGCTCGCGCCCACCGTCTTCGCGCGCCTTCGAAGACGACCGATCAGTCGAGCCTCACTGGTTGTACGGTGAACATTGTTTGCAGCATTTATTTGTCTTTACAATATTACAGCTGCGGTTCAATTCACAGGCGTCCCAATTTTATAGTATTGCTTGTTAGTCAGAGCATTCTTTTAAAGATTTCTCTATATCAGTGAAACTACCAGTGAGACCGACTTTAGAAGCGTTAGTTAATTGATAACAGTGTCTGCTTTTTTGTGACTCAATTACTAGTGCAGTATTTCCGCAGAAACGTGATTAAGGCGGTAAGTAAATAATTGGAGATTATTGTAATTTTTACAGAGCCGCGTAGACGAGGTAATGCACATAATCTCCACCACCTGCCAGTCGGTTTTCGTCTTTCACGTATTCGGGATAGAATATTTTTGATAACCAAAACAGGACAATGAGTCAGGAAACCGCGAAAAAGAAGACGCATTATTGTCGATGCGCGTACACCGGGTGCGGTACACGCAGTAGAGACGGCATACCCGGCCTCAAATTCTTTTCAATTCCTGTCAGCGATAGGGACCGATGCATCGATTGGTTGGTCAATAGCGGTATCGACGATTATATAGAGCTTTCGGACTCGGAAATGAAAAAAATTAAAATTTGCAGCAGACACTTTTCACCCGCTGATTTTTTTCCGTCCGGTTGTTTGAAAAAAAAGCGCGGTTCCAGATTTGTACCCAGTGTCGGATTCGGATGTTGAAATGAGTGTCAGCAACGCGCCGCAGGATTGGGAAATTGAGCGTGCCCAGCTTTTGACTAGGATCAAACGGCAGAAATGTATAATTGCACAGCTGAAACAAGACAATGGTCAGCTTCGCGGTGCGTTGAAAATGAAAACGCAAGCCATTCGTCGATTAACAAATCGTTTGAAGCACGGCATCATTTCTAATTTAGCTCTTGCCATGGCGGTCGCGAGAAAAGTCAAGGATTTCGTATTGACTTTCGTTATGATGCAGATTTTCCATAAAACCGATACCCGATATATCGAAAATGAGAAACAAATGGCGCTCAAAATACATTACACGTCCCCTAGCTTGTACAGAAAAATGCGAGACGAATTCCACTTCACGTTACCTTCGTACAGTACGATTAAGGATTGGTTCGGAAAAGTAGAACTTTGGCCAGGTATTTGTCCCACAATGTTCCAGCATTTAGCAACGAAAGTTTCTTCCATGAGCCTCGACGAGCGTAACTGCGTTTTGTTATTTGACGAAGTTAGAATCAAAAAGGCGTTTGATTTGCACGACGGGAAGCAAAAAATCGAGGGATTCGAAGATCTCGGTTCCTTTGGCTGCTCGTCCGGTGTTGCTACAGATGCGTTGGTTTTCATGGTGCGCGGTTTGTTTCATAACTGGAAGCAGCCCGTAGCTTACTTTTTAAGTGCCGGTGTTGTCAAGTCTCAAAAATTGACGGACATTCTAGACGGTGTTCTCGACGCTCTATTTGACGTGGGACTGCGCGTTCGTGCAACCGTGTGCGATCAGGGCACCCACAATCAGAGTGTGATATTTGCCAAAGTGACAGATGAAAATCCTTCTTTCATACACAGAGGTTTCAAAATACTGTGCTTTTTCGATTGGTCTCATCTCGGTAAAAGTTTCAGAAACCAACTATACGCCCATGATTTTCCGATTTCCGAAAACGGTAGAGTGTCATGTGAAGATTTAGAGTCGTTACGGAACCTCGAAAAAGACAAAGGGACTCGAGCCGCGTGTGATAAACTAGCTCTGCTAATAAGCTATCTGATAAACACGTAAATCCACACAACTTCGATCGAATGAAGTGTAGCTTGGCTTTCCAGGTTTTTAGTCGTAGAGTTTCGGCCGCTCTGTTGACAGCTGCAGCTACCGGTAGCATTCAGAGCGAAACCGTCACCGCGACAGCTAACTTTTTCTGGACTTTGAACGATTTATTTGATAATTTAAATAGTCGTAGTGCAAACGATGCGAATCCAAATAAATGCGCGATCTCCGATCTGAGGCCAGCCGTTGAGCAAAATTTGCGAAAACAACTCAAAGCGTGTAAAACTTGGCGTACTATCACGGACAAGGGCCTTAAAACACCACCGTGCTTCAGGGGATTGATCCTGTCCCTGACTGCACTTCTGCAGTTATGGGACGATCTGAAACTTGAGGGAACTAAGTTCCTCCTGACGTCGCGATTGAACCAAGATCCATTGGAGAATCTTTTTTCAATGATCCGTATGCACGGCGGAACGTACGATCCCAGCTCTAAAATATTTCGTCTTTCGTTACAAAAAAATATCGTAATGAATCTTGCTAAGCCTGCGCAAACAGCCAATTCTGCAGACGACGAAGACGAGATACTTATGCAACGAGAAGGGTATAACGCGTATGGTGTTCCAGAATCGGTGCCACGCAACGCAGCGTCTTTCAGAGAATATCTCGCGGATCGTGACGGACCATTAGACGACGTAGACGTGGAAAGGATAGCTGTTGAAGCAGCAGACTATGACACGTCACTTGAGTCTTGCGCGATCGAATATTTTGCGGGGTACGTTTTGAAGAAGTGCACCACGAAAAGTAACTGCGAAACGTGCATGTCGCTTATGATCGACCACAGTCAGAGCATGGTGGACGACAGGCAATTGCTAACGTTCTTCCGTGTCACGCGACACTGGACAACTTAGAATTAGGTCACTTGTGCGTGCCAAGTGATGAGTTTTCTATGGCATTCAGATTGATAAATGCAGTGTTTGACCGCGGGTATCCGCGCATCAGAGGTGACTATTTGATTCAGGATCAATTGTTTCCTCTGATTGTGCAAGCCGTTCACCAGAGATTTCCGGGGTGGTTCGAGCACGAATCGTGTCGCGATCATCGAAAGGATTTTGCGTACTTCATGATGAAAGTCAAGATACGTAAGGATACTGTTTGGCTTGGCGAGAAATTTCGTACAAGCAAACAAGGTGGTCGCTTCAAGCAACTGCAAAAAATTAGAAATCTACAAAACGCGTAGAAGAAACATTATTTTCGCTATGCGTTACTTTACACTATACTACTCTATCCTGTCTGCATGGGCCTTCGGGTCAAGCGACAGCCTTCTATATTCGCACGAATTTTATAGCAAAGTGCAAATCTTTGACAAACAGTTCTATAGCTGTGCGTCGAAGAAAATTATAATCTCCGGGTGCGAATATAGTGATATGGAGAACTACGTTGATTCACCTTCTCGTGGTGTTTTCCGAAAACGAAACTTTGTATAACTTCGGCTAAGAAATCAACAACCGTTAAATGACCAAACCTTTCCTAGAACACCTTTCCTCTTTCCCATCCGCTCGTAAGATCGGATCCCTTCCTTGTTTGATATGCATTAAACCATATTGCTCCGTATCTCAAAGTTTGAAAAGGAATATTCAAGTATTCGTCTATTGTAACTTCTATAGAAACCAAAAATTATATCTAAGTCGTCCCGACTGACTGCAAATTCTAATATTTGATACCTTAGGAGGAGATACAATGCATTCAGAGTCCATTTCATTCAAATTTAGACCTTTCAAATATTCGGCCGTCTCACAAATAGAAAAAACTTCTTGCTGCACTTTTCCAAAAACATCTACTGAGTTTTGATCTAAAAAAAGAGAAAAATCATATAATTCAATGAGGATTATCAAGTTTATCATTTGTCTGTCAGTTTGCGGTACTTTCAAATATTTTCCAGAACCGGCGGTTTCATCGTGTTCTCGAAAATTTAGCGGATTTCGTGTAATAGGCTGAAATTCGCGTTTTTTATTCTTGTGACACAATTGAAAAATTTCGAAGTACTCCACAAATATTTTTTCTAATTTTCAGAACACGTTACCATACTCATTCCTCGGGAAGTTTTCTCTTCAAATTTGTTAAACAATTTGAAGAAAATTGATCCAGCTTTCTTAGCAGTTTTAGAATGATCGTAATTTGTTGGCGAATCTCGGGGAATATTTTCAGAATTAAAAGAAACGCCTATATTTTTTCTACAGAATGAATCACTGCCGAAATTATTAGTAAGAGAGAGGAAAAAAGAAGGATCCTTTGCGGGGAAAATGTGGCATGAAAATGAAAATCGGAAAAAAGATCGCCGACGGTGAGCGTTTGCTAATCGCCGAATGCCCCATATATTCATAGGTCGGTATATCAGACCTCAAACTCTAAACTGCCTTACCCTGTGTGCCCGAATGGTAAGATCATTGTCAGGAAACTGTTTTATTCATTGAACCGGGACGGAGCGTAGTTCGGCTAAAAATGCTCGAGGTCATCAAGAGGGCGGTCGTGCACAGCTGAAAAATCGAGCTTCGACAGACCCCATTAACCTGGCCGTCTTTACAAATCTTTAGTCAATGCCGCCCCGTAAGGACGTTTCACCCCCGACCACTAACTAGACGCGTCCAAGTCCGTAGTCGCGTGTTCTCACTGTTGGCTTTTTTCTCATGTACGGAATTATGTTCCGAATATTTTTCGCAAACGTATTAACAAAGACCTGAACGTTTTTGCTGAAAATTCACTTTCCGTACTGGTTTCGTCAAGAAATAGCCCTATCTCATTATTTCCCGGCTCACATTTATTTAGAAACATAACCTATACGTACGTATAACCTATGAAGGTCTTAAAGGTCATTTAATACTACCGATAATAGAATACTACACTTCGCCTGGATTCATTTTTTTTCTGGAGGAATTGAGTTCCCAAATACATAAATGATACCAGCAACACGACGCATCTTTGAGTCCCTACTTCGAAGAAGTGATGTCCTCGGTTCTACCTTACGAGATAGGTATATTGTTGAGTGATAACGTTTCTCAACAACACAATATTTCGTCATCCCCTATATTTATTTTTATTCACGAATTTATAGATAAACGCTTTCTCTAGCATCTAGACTTCATATACAGAGTGATCCAGAATGCGGTACTTTCCTTATACCAGTGCATTCTTCGTAAAAATGTAATACGAAAATTATCAATGCTAAACTGTCGAATACGAAGCCGTTTTCTATTAGGAGCCGTTTAAAGTGCGCCAACATGGGAGTAGATACGAGACTGTCTCAGGGCTGCCACCGCTAGCCTGGCGATTCTCGCGACGCGACACCGGTCACCGCGATGTCACCAACTGACGAATTGACGGTAGTAGCCCTGAGCCAGTCTCGTACCTGCTCTCTTATTATCTAACTTCAAACGGCTCCTACCTGAAAACAGCTTCCCTCTTGAGATTTTACCATTGATAATTTTCATCTTAGATTTTTACGAGGAATCCACTGGTATAAGGAAAGTACCGCATTCTGGATCACTCTGTATAACTCCAGTCCTTAATTCACTCTTGTTTAAAGAATGCTTCGAATATAACACGACAAAAATTCCAACATTTTGCATAGATATAACTCCAATATTTGTACATGGCTTTGACTAAATATATAGTGGATAAAGACCATCGTTTTAATTATGACCAAGCTCGCATTCTTGATGAAGAACCTGTTTATCACAGAAGTTTATTAGTAGAAATGTACAATATTATGGGATATTCTAATTCCATTAATCTCCAACAGGATGTGAAGCATCTTAGCACTATTTACACCTCAGCGATCCCAAAACACAATCATGTCTAACTTATCATGATATAATTAGCTCACTACCGACCGTCGCTGGCTCTACTTATTACTTGTCTTTGCGGATTAATAGTGTCATGTCCTTTAATCTATGTCTAGTCTATGCCTAACTTTCCTAAAATTGACTTGTCGTCTATCTTTTACTTTTACATTCTTATTGTATATAATCTTCAAGTTTGATGGAGAATGGGAGGTCAGGATCGCTCTGGCCTCACCAGAACAACCCTTCGCGTTAAGACCTGGCTTCTGATAATTATCAAATAGTCCTTTAATTTCAAGGTGAGTATATTTTGGTGTTGTTGTTGGCTTATTCTTTATGTTGTAACTGCCAACTGAAATTTTCCGTCGGTTACTCGACAGTTGTGTCAATAAAAAAATTTGTTCCGAGGAGGGCCCTCACTTGAGCCGAAACGTCAACAATTTCGGCGCTTTACTGACGTACATATCCAAGGATAATTTTTCCTACATATATACAGGGGTCGAGAATACTAATTTTCATAACTCCACTATAAAATGGTAGATGACATCGACAAATCCTCGTTGTTTCAATATCTTCAGTTTTATATACTTACCTTATGAAATTTCAGGACTCGAACAGGAATTGAAAAATGAATTTTCCATAACACGTGCATAAAATGAGCCTTCTTTCATGCTTGTCGGGCGTGGAGAAAATCACGTGTTTCGACCGTGAGTCCCAAATATCCACTCAGCGGGAGGAAATAGCTATTTATGTATCAAGTCCGAAAAGTGTCACTTTTCGGTATGGGTAATTTCTAATATAATCCTGTGACACAGCGCACTCAGATGCGAATTTTGGAAATTACCCATACCGGAATTGACACTTCTCGGACTTGGCGCACGCAATATTTTATGCGATCCGTTGTTTGAAGGTTCACTTTTCACACACAATTGAAGTGTTAGACCTACTTTAGTTTCTAAAATGACTGGTATTACTGCGTTTTTCTGTATCGAAACATTTTGACTCGGACATTTGACATTTTCAGACATTTTGTTTTGTAATGTGTGAATGTAGTCAAAAGTAACCTGACTATGGTTATTTTAATGAAACATATTCATACTGTCCGATAATATTTCATTATAGGCTCCTGTCCCATAAAGCCCAACGCGCACTACGCGGAAGCGAAGCGTGGTGAACAGAAGAAAACAGTGGTGCATCGTATCTTATAATGAAAATCACACACTTTTATAAGGAACTACAGAAAATAGACGATGCACCACTGTTTTCTTCCGTTCGCCGCGCTTCGCTTCCGCGTAGTGCGCGTTGGCCTCAATATTTCACTATATTTTAGTGACCCGAAATTGGTCACTTTGCGGCCTAAATTCGATGCTCAAAAAGTGAACTTTCAAACAACGGGTCGCATAAAGTACTTTCCCTTCCCCCTCCAGCGCCATTCCCAATTCGATCGACGCGCATCAAAGAAGGCCCATTTCGTGCCCCTATTATGAAAAATACAGTGTGCAACTAGGGGGGATGGCCATTTCTACCTCGGGTGAGACGATTTTAGCACTCGTCTTCGTCTCGGGCGCCCTCTACTACAACTCGTGCTAAACGTCTCACCCTCGCTCGAAATGGCTATTTTCCCCCCCTAGTTGCACAATATACTATTCCCTCCTGCCCCAGCGCCATCCCCAATCCGTAGACGTGCATCGAAGAAGGGCCATTTCGCGCTTTTTTTATAAAAAGTACAATGTGCAACTAGGGGAGGATGGCCATTTCTAGCTCGGGTGACATTTTTAACACTTGTCTTCGTCTCGCCGAAAGTGTCTGAGACCACTCGTGCTAAAAAGGTCTCACCCTCGTTTGAAATATTCCATTTCCCCCCCCTAGTTGCACAATATACTAATTTCCATTTGTACATTCGATCTCAATAATCTGGCAAACTTGAAGAAATAACATTAGAACCAATGTTTGTTATTTTTGCATTATTGATGGTGAGTAATAAACCGTTTTTCAGGTACTTCAGAATTGGAATATATCTGGCCCAACCTCTGAGGAGAAAGAAAGATGATGCAAGTCCAATTACTTCACTCTTCAAGCCCGTTCCCATCAGGGCTAATCCAGATGATATTAACGTAGGGGCCGAACTGAGTGGAACTCTAAATAAAGGGGACCTGCTCAAGGTGCTCAACAAATTCTATCAGCAAAAGGAAATCAAAGTACTTGCTATGGAAAATGGGTTAGACAGTGAGTACATAAAAACTTTCAAACTAACATATAATACGAAAACATATAATACTGCCAATTCACAAATCGGAGTCAGAAGTCTCTCTAATTGTTTTTTCAACCCGGATTCAGCCAAATCTATAAATCCTATCCACAGTTTCTATAAACATAGAACTTGATATACCTGAACTATATGTTGCATAACAACCTCACTACAGCTCATACTGAGAGCTCAAATAATTTTCCAACTTAATTCTTTCACCTAAATAATCTGATATCAAGATACACCTATCGAGAATAACAAGCAAACAAACATTGAATAACGTACATCATATTGAATTGTCCGATCTACAACCATCAAGTTGATTCAGTTATGCTTTGGAGTCGGTTTCAGATCTCAGGCAAAAGAAAGATTGAGAATTATATTTAAACTTGATGTTTGTGTGCACACATAGGCCTTAGAATAAGAATAAAAGTCAGTATCAAGATATCGAGTAAAATAAACCATATGAATGCATGTGAATATTTGTCAGGTTACTTACAACACCAGGCTTTCATAAGTTTCCGACGTTACTGCCTAGAGGCTGAAGCATTACCGGTAGATTTGCATGTTGTAATAAGTGATATTCTGCAAGGGGCTGGTCATGTCGATGACATATTCCCCTATTTTATACGTCATGCAAAACAGACATTTCCCCATATCGAGTGCATGGATGATCTCAAGAAAATAAGTGATCTGCGCACGCCGGCCAACTGGTACGACAAATTATACAATTATTACGTATTATCAAGATCATTTTTTATTATTATTATATAACTAGCGGCGTTAAACATGATCGATTGAACTTTCTTACCATTCCATGTAAGTATTCAGCAGATGAAATAAATTGGAACTGACTCACAGGTACCCATTAGCAAGAGCTAAGACAAGGAAAATTATATTTCACGCTGGACCAACAAATAGTGGTAAAACGTATCACGCACTCGAGAGGTTTATGACTGCAAAAAGCGGAGTGTATTGTGGTCCATTGAAATTGTTAGCTACAGAAGTCTTCAATAAATGTAATAATAGGGTAAGGTGTTTGATAGTCATTAATCAGGTATTAATACCAAGAGACTGGCTTTTACTGAGTTTGTTGACTCATTTCGTCGACTTGTTCTCATTCTTTTCTTGTATACAGAGCGATTCTTTGGAAAGTAACGAGCATAAAAGCTAGCCAAACGCGAGACACGTGTATTGAGCAGCTCAAACATTGACGATTGGGTTTCATTTATTACGTGGGAAATAAAACCCAATCGTGAATGTTTGAGCTGCTCAATGCAGGCGTCTCGCCCTTGCCTACATTATAGGTGCGTTACTTTCCAGAGAATCGCTCTGTATAATACCATGGTATTGAAATATTCACATATATCTCTCTAGGGTACTGACTGCGATTTAATAACAGGAGAGGAACGCAGGTATGCAAAGGGAGAAGGAGATCCATCTAATCATGTATCATGCACAGTTGAAATGACCAGTATAAACACTCCATGTAAGACTCCATCACGTTGAACCTTTTCCGACCGGATGTGTGTTCAATTAATAGTTAAATTATTTGCTTATCAAAAATGTATAAATGCACGGATGAGTGAAAATGCTGCTTCAAAAGTACCTACCAATTTAGTTTGAACTGAATCATTTCATTCCAGACGAGGTTGCCATTATAGATGAAATCCAATTGATGAAAGATCAGGGAAGAGGTTGGGCATGGACCAAAGCTTTGCTGGGAATACCAGCAGACGAAATTCATCTTTGTGGGGAAGCTGCTGCCATAGACTTGGTCAGTAGAATGACAAGTATCTAATTCGGAGACTAGTACCTACACGTCATAGTTTGTTAATGAATTATACAAGCTACTTTGTATTGCCAGGTACGTTCGATTTGTATCACAACAGGTGAGGATGTTGAGGTGCGGAGGTATAAACGTTTAACTCCTTTGGAAATTGAAGAATCGGCACTCGGATCATTGGACAATGTAGTAGCAGGAGATTGCATAGTTTGCTTCAGTAAAAATGACATTTATTCTGTGTCACGTACGATAGAAGCACGTGGTATTGAAGTAGCAGTGATATACGGAAGTCTTCCGCCAGGCACGAAGCTGGCTCAGGCAGCGAAATTCAATGACATCAATAACCCATGTAAAGTTTTAATTGCTACAGACGCTATTGGGATGGGACTAAATTTGTTAGTACTGGTTTTTATATCCTAATTTTATAATAATTAGAAAGTTCCTTAAGGGCGTCGAGGGGGTCCAGCAATTTTGGGATCATTCACAGCGCCGCGTCACGTTGAGTTGTCGAACTAAGCTCGTCGGTGCTGTGCTAATACAAAACATGGGTGCAGACCAAAGAGTCCCAAATTTCACACAATTTGTTGTCAATTCAGACTATTTCTTAAATTTCTTAAATTCTTGCGTATGCTTGGCGTGTTTGATTCTGACCGAAATGAAGTGGCACCACAGTCTTCTGTCTCCTTCTATCCTTCATGGTTACTTGGACTTCTTAGCTGAACGCGAAAGAGTGCCGGTAAGCCCATACTTTTCCCCATTCGAATAACATGGGATTTTTCACCAACTGAATACATTTTGTATTTCATAAACCTATTGTTCACTGAAAAAATCTGTTACCCCGTCACCTTGTAGTATCATAATGTGTAAGTTGGTGCAAATTTTTTGGCTCATCTGAAATCATGTTTTACAGAGTACCTGCAGCCGACAAGACACAGATTTCGAAAAACTACGATTACAACAATCTGCGGTTCATTTTCTTATCATTCGTGGCTAATCTTCTCTATTTCACCCAAAACAATTTCAATCAAGGAACACTGTGAACACATGAAATTCTCGAAATAATTATTTATACTTGAGAATTTGGGGGGGGGGGATTCACCCGTAGGTGTGTACTCGCGTATGTGTCTTCGACCCACTATGGGACCCCCTCGGAAACCCTTAGGACATAATTCCAAGTTTAGAACTTTAAACGTATTATATATATATGTATCCTTTCCACAGGAGTATACGAAGAATAATATTCTACTCTCTAATGAAGCCGACTATTAACGAAAAAGGAGAAAAAGAAATGGATACCATATCCATTTCTTCTGCTCTGCAAATAGCGGGACGTGCAGGGCGTTATGGTACACAATGGGAGAAAGTAAATTCCATTTATTTACATACTACACTTCCCTGCTAATCCAAATCGATCGAAACCGATTGAGACTGATTGATCGAATGTCGATACAGTTAAGCGTCGATTATCCGAACTAATTGAGACCGGGCACCATAAAGATAATCGAAAATTCTGATAACCGACAGCAATATTCCACAGGGGAAAAAAGAACGCTGATTCGCACCGTGTCATGAAATACAATGTATTTAAAAACAATGAGCGTTACTATGCCATCAATGGAACATTTTTCATACAACGCAAGCATGTTTCACTCGTTTTTCATGCTCGATTTCGGTGCACAAAGTAAGCGTTTTAGCGACAGCTAAGCAGGTCTGCGAATGCGCATGCGTAGAGCTTACTTTTTACTCCTAGGAGCAAAACGAAGCTATTTTTATGGCCTAGGAGTTAAGTGGTTTCTGACGTACTCCGCGCATGCGCTGCAGTAGCTTTCGACTCGTGTTGTTATTGTATGTAGTCCGTCAACTTTGTGTACCAGATCGAGCATGAACTTGTAAAACATGATTTTGTTGTATAAAATATCGCGTACACCATGGAGTTTACGCCTCGTGTTGCAAACTTACGCTCGGCCTTAAAAGACCTACTTTGCCTCCTTGGTACACAATATACTTTTTTTCTTTCATTGGGAAAAAATGGATCATTTTCTTCCGTTCTACGAAGGAACTATTTAGTGTTTTCGCCTCGGTTTTCGCTATCAAATTTTTCGATTTCCTACAAGTCATTATGCTACATTACGTAACAATTGACCGTACGGTCTTCATTCTCAGAAACAAAATCAGCATTCTTATAATTGACGTTCGGGTTATCGACGTTTTACTGTAATTGTTTTTTTATTGCAAGTTTTTTTTATCACAATGGTCAAGAAACTGATCGTTTTTATCTTCAATTTCTTAATGAAACTGAATCGTATAGCATATTGAATTTAAACTAATTGAAAACTAGACTAAATTCACGACTAAACAGTCATTTTGGTATTGATTACAATCACGATCAGATAACGCCAATTAGAGCTTATTGGCATAGAATATAAATTTCCTTATTTAGATGAATATGAGACCACATATAAACAATGCACATCAGAACTCATTCGCATCCAATCTTCATTTTCCGTTTCACTCTCAGTGACATTCGTAAATAAGTATGGCCCGTTATAACTTATTCACGAATAACTGTATTTCTTGAATTAAATCTTACTTCTGAACGATATACTATACAATGGTCAACATTAGAACTGATTGAAAATCAGTACAGAATTTACCATCTAACACTTACTTTTCTGATTTGATTGAAATCCTAGCGGCAGCAACCTCGTTGACCACTTGAAACAATTCAAAACCATTAAAATCTAATCACTGCGAATTGCATTCAATTGATTTTTTACCAATATTGTTCTTAGTTTGTTGTCTTTCACGGTAATGGATACTTTCTATGTTATTTCAGGGGTTTGTGACGACTTTTAAACGAGCAGATCTAGCCACATTGCGGAACTTACTGTCTCGAGATCCAGAAGTTATTACACAGGCTGGCTTGCATCCGACTGCTGATCAAATAGAACTGTATGCGTACTATCTTCCTAACTCCACCCTATCTAATTTGATGGTAAATACAGCATTGTTTATGTTATTGAATCTCAAGATGGGTTTGTCCAAGGTCCTCATTCATGTGCAGGGTTTTTTGTTTTATAAACTCTAATATATTCTTTGTAGAACAACTTCTGTACCTTTGTCATTTCAGCTCTCGAAATGCAAAAAATAATGCTATTTCTCACGATTTTTCTTTCCACCTAAATAAAAGACTTGAGTATACTTGCTCACTGGCGGCCAATCAATACACAAAAATTCGCATTCATTAGTAAAATGTCCGCCCTTTGGGAAGAACATTTTTTTACGTCGTTACTCTAGTTCAGCGAATAGCAGCTAGCATCCTGAACAGCTCGAAATTTTAGACTAATCGGACAAGCCATCTCAGAGATATCCTTTGGACAAACGTTTCTGGTCAATTTTCTTGATATTCCTTTCTCCGGCTTACCCAATTTTCTTTACATTACAAAAATCTCAAAAAAATACCTCAGAAAATGTGTGCAGTGGATTAATAAATATTGAATAGCAAAAGTCTGTTGCAAATTTCAATAGATTTTTGTGCAGCAGAAAAAAAAATCGTGAGAAATGCCTCGAATTATTTAATATTCTGAGGCTTTTTCCCGTTTGCAACAATAACACAGATGAACGTTTTTAAACTCTGAAAGTGTTCGTTTAAAACGAAGCGGCGGGTACACTCACTTCTCCAGGCCAATGATGACTCCTCCAGATGGTGATTTCAATTTCTTGGGTAATTTCGGACGCTAGGTTAGATGAAATAAATTGCAGAGATAAAGGTCCGTTCTTTCGATGTTATTTTATTCATTTGAATATGAAAAAGCGAACGTGTCGCCAAATTCATGCCCTCATTGGTAGAAATATAATACAAGATCATTTATTCATACTGGCCCATCATCTAATTTTATAGTAATACTGATAGAAAAAATACTGTTTTTACTCGAAAAATATCAGTCCTCCAGAGAAATTGCATGAAAAAATGAAAGAAGTAATTCACAGAAGAGTATTTATCGGACAAGACGAACCAATTTTTTAATCTTTGTCTTTTAACTGAGAAGAGATTCTTCCTCTTTACCGAATGCGCAATGCCCAAAAAGACCGAAAAAAACGGAATGTGCATCATAATCTTCTTCTTAAAGTAAAAATTTTTCCAACCTGGGTTTGAACCGCTACCTTCGCTACTGTACTGCGACGCCTTTCCAATTAGACCACCGAGGACTGGAGAAATCTTTACTTGAATTCTTGTGTTGTTCTAATTGACATTTTTGGTCGCCAATAGAGTGTGTTCATGCGTTTAATAGTGACTCTATCGTTAGTATACCTCAATTCATAAAAGAGAATTTATCGGACAAGACGAACCAATTACTTTATTTGAAGAAAAAGATTATGATGCACTTTCAGTTTTGTTCGGTCTTTCTGGGTATTGCACGCTCGATAAAACGGAAAAATCTCTTCTCAGTTGAAAGACAGATTAAAAAATTGGTCTGTCTTGT
Organism: Tenthredo scrophulariae; assembly: GCA_963978835.1. Lineage (NCBI taxonomy): Eukaryota > Metazoa > Arthropoda > Insecta > Hymenoptera > Tenthredinidae > Tenthredo > Tenthredo scrophulariae. The sequence continues at coordinate 10,440,122 of OZ022229.1, forward strand.
CCGATAAATTCTCTTCTATGAATTAAGGTATGCGTATGATGAGTCACTATTGAATAAAAAAGTTAACTTGTATTTGAACTTTTTTCTTCTGGACTCGATTGTTCTCCGAGAAAGTATGTAGGTATGATAGAGATAAACGTGCCATATAGGTATCATGTGAATTCATCTTATAACAGAGGTGTTCGAATTATATAAAACAATAAACTGTATTTTATTATTATTTCTGGAGCCACCAACTTGACAAGAAAAAAGTTTAAACAAAAGTTGTAGATTTTGCAATTCCACTGCAGGGCTGATATTTTTCAAGACAAGAGTATCTTATCGGTGATGGTAACATTAAACTTTCGGCCTGAGCGAAAGAATGTACGGAACAAAACCATGCAGCCTATCGAGATTTATAAAATTTATAGAAACTTTTTCCTTGAGAAACATATATTTGTCGAGATATTCCCAACACATGTTATTCATTTACGTAAAATATGCTACAGAAGTAGTGAAAATAGAAAAATTTTCTCTATAATTCAACCGATATTCCTTATAAATGCGGAAGAAAATCACTGAGGGAATGGAGTTTTGTTCCTGCACTTAATTTCACATACTTTGGTCTGTGGAATTACCCAAAAAACAAAATCACTGGCTCGATCTGAAAGTCCCATCATTGACTTGCAAAAATGGGGGTACCACCCTCCCCTCGAATGCGCTTATGTGTTTGGATCTTTAATATCGACCATTCGTTATGTTTCAGGATATTTTTGTGTCATTGTCAACAGTTGATAACTCCTTGTATTTTATGTGCAACATAGAAGATTTTAAATTCCTGGCTGACATGATTCAGCACGTGCCACTTCCTTTACGTGCACGATATGTCTTTTGTTGTGCACCGATCAATAAGAAAATACCATTCGTATGTACGATGTTTTTGAAGGTAATAATGTGCTACATAAATTTTAACAACATTGACTTACTTATCACAGAACAATGTATGGACGCTTATAAATTACAATTATAGTTCGCTCGCCAGTACAGTAAAAATGAAACGTTAACATTCGACTGGCTCTGTCAAAACATCGGCTGGCCAGTTGCCTCACCAAAAACAATGATCGATTTGGTTCATTTAGAAGCAGTTTTTGATGTCTTAGATCTCTACCTCTGGTTCAGGTGAGGACTCTGCTAATGACAATCGTTTGGGATCGATTGGTCACATTTTAATCCAAATGAATCGTGATTTTTGTTGCCAAATATCGGATATAATACAATCAGACTATTGTGCAATTGTAAGTTCCGTATTGAAATGCACCAGACACGCATACAACGGAGGAAACAAACTAATCGGTTTTTATCTGGAATTTTGTCATGAAAAAAATTTCGCATGGAAACTGATTTACAAAGTGCATGAAGCTCACAACTGAACAGTCATTTTGGTATCGATTGCGATATAATATTTTTCGTACCTAGGCCGTAAAGTAGGATTTTACGGCCGAAATGCGAACAAAATTTTTCGATCGAGTATACGTGAAGTACGTCACCCTTTGGGTCGTGTTTTGCAGCCGTGAAGTACGGCTTTACGAACACGTGTCCGTGAAATACTTGTCCGTAAAGTCGTACTATACGGCCACGAATCACGACCGAAAAGGCGCACTTTACGGATAGTCGTTCGAAAACAATTGAATTGATGTTGAATATTTATTCAAAGGAATACATGAGATTGGATCTGACTGACGCACATCAGTACCTATTAGCGTCCGATCTTTTTTTTTTTTTTTAGAATCAAACCTAGGATAACTATTTAACTAGATCCCTCAAGGGGGGGAGGGGTTACTCGATCTGTTACCGGCCTGTCTATTTTCTCGAATATCTCCGAAACGGGGCTATCGATCGACTTGTCCTTTCGGCAGCCGATGTTTGACGAGTAATGAGTTCGAACTGGTACGTTTGATCAAATGAAATCGGGATTTTTTTTTCTTTATCGAAAAGTGTTGGCGTGCCATTTATGTCGACTTATATCAAATCCTACGCATCAAAAATGCAAAATCGGCCGCGGAAGCCCGATTCTATATGGAATTCCCAACACAACCATCCCAAAACATCTTTGTTTGCGACAACGATGAAGGGGCCAGTTGTATGCTACGTTTTTGTGGTAATTATCGCGATTGTCAGAGGTTGGGAGCGGTAATGGCCGATAAATGTCATGATGTTGGTTCTCCGAACGTCCGTGAGATGTCGCCCCGCTGTTACATTGATACACCTGGTACTACGTCACTCGACCTGTAACCCAATCATCTCTGACTAATAATCTGAAAATGTGCGCGCGACGACATCTTGCGGGCGTTCGGAGAACTAACATCATGACATTTAGCGGCTATTACCACTCCCAGCCTCTGACAATGGCGAAAATTACCACAAAAACGTAGAATACAACTGGCCCCTTCATCGTTGTCGCAAACAAAGATGTTTTGGGATGGTTGTGTTGGGAATTCCATATAGAATCGGGCTCCCGCGGCCGATTTTGCATTTTTGATGCGTAGGGTTTGATATAAGTCGACATAAATGGCACGCCAACACTTTTTGATCAAAAAAAAAAAAAAAAAATCCCGATTTCATTTGATCAAACGTACCAGCTGCCGAAAGGACAAGTCGATCGATAGCCCCGTTTCGGAGATATTCAAGAAAGTAGATAGGCCGGTAACAAATCGACTATACCCCCCCCCCCCCCCTTACCGCAGTTCTAAATATACCCACAAATGTTCTTATTTAGTTATCGCTTTATGGATCTCTTACCTGATGCTAAAATTGTGCGAGATACCCAAAAAGAATTGGATGCTGTGATCCAGGATGGTGTAGTTCAATTGACAAGGCTGTTGAAGAATTCAGAGACAGGTTCGTTGAAAACTGCACTAGTTCGACAAATTGACAATCTATCTGAAATTCGTGTCAACAATTATGTCTGATATTAGGTTCTTTGGCCGCCTTTTAATCTCGATATATTATATCGTATCCTATATTTCACTAACCATGATGATGTACAGGTGTGAGCAGTGGCACTGCTTCGGTTCCTGACGAGGACCACTTTGCATTAAATACACAAAAGAATAATTATTTTAGAGGTAACAGAATTCACCATAAAACTCGCTCGTATTACCTTTATTACTAAAGTCAGAATTGAATAGGGTAGAAGTACCGTTTTTGGCCCCTTCAGATTCAAGTTGATATATAAAGCATTCTAAAATGACTATCTTATTTTGATAGAATTTTCTAATCTTTCTAATCATATGAATATAATTTATAACGTTACAATATTTTCAGAATGTTATTCATACTAATTTGAACCTAAAGTCGCCAAAAAAAAGTACAGTGGCCACAAACGGTACTCCTACCCTATACAATGGGAAAGTACCTGAGGATAACTCGAATAATATTCCTTTCAAAGATATGCTGTTGATTCAAAAAGCTAAAAAATAATCATAGGAATCTAAAACCAAGGTATTATGATTGCAATATATTAACTCCAATGAACTATTGTTTGCATGCAGGAATTGAATAATTATTTCAAACTTTCAGGTGCCAAGAGTGTGTCAGCTCAGGTTATTGGACAAGGTAAATTAACAGAGAGATTATTGGCCCAAGGACTTCTCACTCCCAGCATGCTTCAAGAATTACGTAAGGAATGGGATCAGGTATAGTTATTATCGAAATAAAATATATTCATTTAGGAAAATTATTCCATCAAAAGTTATCATATAGACTCATATTTCACGATTTATCGACTGCGTCAAACGAGGACTATTGGTAATGGGGTGTTGTTGGGTGAGTGAATAGTTTTGAATCCGAAACGGGAGGCTAATTGCAGGCATCTTATCGGGCATCAATTTTGATCCAAGACAAATATCTTAAGCCCGGCACACACGACGCTTGTTACAATGCTGAATTGCCTGCAGGGCGCTGTGATGGCAACCCTGATGGCTGCTGTAATGGAAAATGACGTCAGCGCGTGCTCCCTGGCTTAAACGCGTGATGGAATTCTGTGATAGAACATGTCCTATTTTTCGTGCTGGTTTTTCTGGGATATCAGACTGTTGACTAATGAGAACGTCGGGTTGTGTCACGTGAATATATGGCTACCAGGACTACGGATTTAATAAAAATGAACTAATTGCTAATTGTCGACGATGAACAACTTCTGCTATAATCGCGTGCATTCTCACAAACTGTCACTTCGCATGTATCGGAGCTATCTACAAACCCAGCCCAGTAACACACATCGTGTGCAGACAACATGGCAGAGGACCCATAACAACAGTTCGCTTGGAACCCAAGCAGGCAATCCAGCATCGAAACAAGCGTCGTGTGCACCAGGCTTTACATTTGGAAATATCAATACCTGAGCAACTGTGGGAGCTTTCCAATTACCTTCAATTCTCAGGCACAGTGCGACACAAAGCTGTGTTATTGGTCACTTCTTTTGGATCGCACCAATAACATAGCTTTGTGTCGTACTGTGCCTGAGAATCGAAGGTAATTGGAAAGCTCCCTGTATGTATTTCTTCAGTCAGGTAAAACAATATAGGATCAAGTGCTTGAAGTTGGGTCAACAACTTTCAAACATTTTTAGGGTGGGCCGAAACTCATTCCATGTAATGTCTCATAAATAAATCATCGGAGTATTCTGTATGCTGTCCAATCAAATCGTATCTGATTCCAGACTGAAGATGATGATCCAGCTGGCCCAAAAAAACCGCGACGAAAGCGTAAGACTAAATAAAATCATCTGCATTCATCCATAAAATTGCTGGTCAGTTCAGAAATAAAACGTAAGTATAAAGAGTAAGATTCTCATTCGCCTTTTATTATCTGTGATGCAACAACAGAGATCTTATAAGTATATGCTCTAAGGATACCGATTTATGGCTAGTATTTTTTATAATGTATGATTGTAATCTTCACAAAATATATTTCTCCTGCAGTAATTCATTGAATTTTTGCAATTAGCAGATCTACTGTTAAAAAAAAATCAAGAATGTTCAGACAAATTTAGGAATATAATATTGCTTATACTTCTAGTGTTTCAAGCCAGGGCTATACAATACATTCATGTAAATTAGACTCAATTTCAGATGAATAGTACGAAAATAACTCGCGAACCATGAAACTTGCATAGTTTATATTGAATATCCTGGATCTAATATAACTATGGTGAGAATTTTATTTTTATTGAATTCGTTGAAAAGAATTCGTATTGATACAAGTTGTTTACAACTTAGATAACAACTAATCAAACTCTGAAACAACTATGTGTATGCTTTTAGAGTTCCAGCAAGCCAATACTGATGATTATATTCTTGAATGTATTCGAATGCTCTAGGAATTCTACCATACGTGCGTACGAATGATGGAAGAATCATGTGCTCCGGAAAGTGCGAATAAGCTTATGGAACCTACATACCTATGAAAAAATATTATTTCGGCACCTTCGATAACAATACTTTGTCATTATCGACATAAAGTGGCAAACCAAACGTATAATTCTATGTTATCCTACGATACTTTAGTATTTAAAGTGAAAGTAAAATATCTTTGTCTGACACATCATACATAGTAGGTATAATCTGTGAAAAAGCTGTATAATTGTATAAATTCATTTGTATACAAAATAGAGGAATTTGAGAAAAATGTACAACAATGTTGTGTAGATTATCTATCCAATATTCCACAAGTATCAATACGAGAAATGATATATAATAACTGTACATATTGTGGAAGATGACATTTATTTGGTTGCATGTCGATCAGATGTGGGAGCAATATCATTACCGTCTTTCGTATAAGAGGAAATCCATACAAAACCGGAAATTTGTTCTTGCTATGGTTATCATCGCAAGGTTGAAACATATGATAACGTTGATACATTGGATAAATTTTCCACCTTTCTTTGTGTCGAATATACAGGCTGATTCTTTTTGAGCGCACCACCTTATAAGGGTAGATTCCTAGTGAAATTCTGAGATCCGTTTTCCTGTACCAAGAAGTTATAAGACTAAAAGTTTTAGAGTTACAGAACGTCTTAGTTAACTAATCACAGAGTCTACAGCTGATCAAGTTAGGGCTGGGTGAAAAGTATAAGACAAGCCAGTGACCGTGGCGGCTGGATTTCCAGTAAAATAAAAATAAATGATTAAAACTAGTAATACATTTTTTTCACCATATGGCATTTAAGTTACAGTTATTGATTAGTTTTATTCCTCCAGGTCGATCGCTCCGTACTTTTCTTCCTCCAGGTCGACCGCTACATAGTTTTCGTCATACATAGTAACCTGGAGGACGAAAACTACATAGCTGTCGACCTGGAGGAAGAAAAGTACGGTGCGATCGACCTGGAGGAATAAAACTACTTTGCGATCAACCTGGATGACGACAACTACGGTACGGTAGTCCTAGTCACAGATAACGAAAGTCTATGTTGTACGAAGACAACTCCAGGCGACGGCGCCGTTAACACTCATCAATAACTGTAACTCAAATGCGCCACGACTTTTTGGTAAAGGAAAATGGGTCTCGGAATTTTAAAAGGGATCTATACTTATAAGGTGGTGCCTGCAAAGAGAATCGAACATAAATCAACCTAACTGCTTGAATAATTTTTTTGTTCATACTTCTGCGCTACGAGTACACTAGCACCAGCGCGACGCGGGAATTGAAAGAAAGATTCATCTTTTGAACCATAAGATTGCGCATACTTGTGTGACCGTGGCTTCATTCGGGACGAATTCACACATATCTGGTATAAATTTGAACTGAAAAACAGTTGGGGAACAAACTCACAATCTCATTTTTCGATTGCTTTTCAATTTTTTGAGATAAAATCTTAAAAATATAATCAACTTATATATTATATGTTATATATTCAACTATTCGGATCTACGTGCAATTATTAAACTTTAAACCTACCTAAGTTTCAAGATACCACAAGTCGTTTCGAAGCTATGGCGGTTTAGACTAAAAAACTTACAAAAATTTTGATTTCGCTGTCTTTCGCAGCTTGTAGCTCGTTCATAATTTACAAAACAAATTCTTTTTACTATGCCTTCACTCACCAAGTTATAACAAAATCGAAAGGGTAGTAGACAACGAGTTTCCGGTTTCAGACGAATCTCCCTATAATCATCCTTAGTGTCTGAACTACTTGACGAGAAAGTAAAACACTTGACTTGAAAGTAGACCATTTGACATTTATTCATCGTTAGCCGACAAGTTGCGGTGAAAGCTTTCCCGTGTATAAAAGAAAGTTTTAAGCTGAAAGTGGTTCTTCGGCATCTTGTTCATTGACAGGCTGATAGGGCTCAACAGATCGTTGGAATAAATTATAAAATTGGGGATCAGTCTTTATTTGATTGAAATACTTTCTGATTGTACCCATTGACGGTAGTGCCATGTACTTGCTAACTAAAATATACTTGTACATCCGAGGTGACTCAACGTAAAGTAGAAGGCAAAGAAATATCCAAACTTCCGAATAATGTACGTTATTTGTATTTTTCAACATACTTGCCTTCAGGCACTCCTTAATCATTAGCTTTTGTATTTCTGGCATGTTAGATGAACTGATTCTATTCTTTATCGTTTTCTCTGAGCTTGACAACAGTAGTCTAAGTCTGTGCTTGAACCGCAGTTTAATTCCCTCAAGCCTTTGATTATGTCTTGTAATTTTTTTTAACGATTTTCTCAAGTGGACAATTTTTTTCTGTTTTTCTTTGAGCATATCGAAGTTCAGCCTTCTTTTATTTCTTCTTCGAGCAATGATACTATTCAGACCTGAACATCTAGAACATTTTGATGACCCGTTATTGACAATAATAGGACATTCTATGTGCCTCCACTTCATTCCATCGACATATGCAAGTCGCATTTCAATGTCTGTGAAATTCTGTATGATTGGACCACCTGGATAGAAAAACAGATACAAGTGATCTTTGTTAAAACTGTTTCATCTAATGACCTCGAAAGTATATTCTGATTATATGCTTATGAATCTTTGAAGCCGCTCAACAGTCAGTACTGACGTAACAATTCAATCTTTCAAATTAAGGCACACCTGACGTGTTTAATCATGACTGGTATGAAATTGGCCCCACAGTCAGATTTTTTTCTTCTCTATATAGGGTGATTCGAAGTTACCGCATCACAGGACATGGGTATGCTCCTTGTAAAAATCTAAGACAAAAGTCCTTTGCCAAAAGTTCCAGGGACCGATAGTTTCCGAGTCTTCTACTTCTTCTTCCTTTAAAGACTTATCCCTATCGATAGTTTCCGAGTTACGGAATATTCTATTTGACCAATCATAGAACCTCATAAGTGACACAGACAGGACTTACTATGAGTGTAAGTTGAACGTTGCGCCGTCTATGTGACCTATACATGCCTATACAAGTCAGTCCACATCAAGCGGGATGGATTTGGCCAAAAATATTCTTGGATGTTTCTGATTCTTTTGCAATTTTTTTACATATTCTCTGCACGGAGAAGAAAAGAGTGGTTGTGACAGCTGAATTTCTGGTTCTTGAAGCTATAATCAGGTCTTTGGTCGCAACGGTACTATAATCTAGCTCCAAGAGCGGAACATTAGAGCCTAACGTAGTCCGCTTGCACGAACGATGCGGTAAAGCTGTGAGAGCTGAACGACGGATTTGTTTGTTTATTTGTTTGTTTGTCTGTCATTTCTAACGCGTTCCAGCGCGTAAAACTGAGGGATAGTTAGATCAGCTATACGGTGGCTCGTGTCACCTCGCGTATAGCTCCAACAACTATACCGGGATAGTTACTGGAATGGTACAAAGTGTTCTCTCAAATAATTGGACGATATCTTTTCACCAACTTTAGCGCATCGCTATAGTAACGAACCATGAACAACTATACGGTATTGCTATTAGAGCAATGCGTAATCCTCATAGAACAATCCACATGGCTGCTGTGAGTGACATGCATGCAGCTATCATTTAGTTGTTGTATGAACCACCCTTTTTTCTTTGTGTGGGTAAAATGACTACATAACATTTTTTTATACCACGCAAGCATGTTTCATGCGTTTTTCATGCTCGATTTCAGTACACAAAGTAGCCGGTTTAGCGACAGCGGACCTGGTCTGCGAATGCACATGCGCAGAGTTTACTTTTAGCTCCTAGGAGTAAAATGAAATTACTTTTACGTCCTAGGAGTTAAAAGTGGTCTCTGACGTACTCTGCACATGCGCATTAGCTTTCTACCCATGTTTTTATTGTATGTAGTCCGTCCACTTTGTGTACCGGATCGAGCGTAAACTCGTAATACATGCCTTTGTTGTATAATAGTATATTTTCAGCTTGAATGGTTCAAAAGCTACAAGGCGTTGAATTTGAATGATCAAAATTCGGAATCATGCTCTCCCTCAAACGGTAATATCTCCGGTTCTCTTTGTCGTACAGACGCCAACAGAACTTCATTTCGAATTTCTTGAATTATTCTGTCATTATATTCATTTCAAATGTATCGAATAAACAATCTTCCATTTGGTATAAACAATTATATTTTTCAAACGTGATTTTCGAGATGATAACCCCCTTGAAAAATTCTGAAAAGATACGAGCGTGTTCCTGCATTCAGTCTCTAAGAGACCTGTAAGTTTGAAAATGGAACTCCGATGGGAACTTCTATATTTAAAAAGCTAATGATCCTTGCGGGATGTCGTACACAGCCGTGTAAGCGGGCATACCGAATCCGAGGCTCAATGTTCGCTTTACATGCGAACAGTGCCGGATGTGGGGGGGGGGGGGGGGGGGGAAGCCCGGCCGGTAAAAAGAAAGAAAATTGAGTTGACAATTAGATTAAGTTATGGTGGGAAGAGCGGCAGCCGTAGGTCTTGCCCCCCCTCAAAAATATCCTAGATCCGGCGCTGGATGCGAAGAATATAGGGGGACATATTATACATTCAAATTCATCAAATCCGATAATTTACGGAATTATTTATGTTATTTCATACTGAATATTTGACTTGAAACTACAAAAATATAAATGATATGAGGTTTCATGGAAAGAGCCCGGTCCAAGCGCGCGGGCGCTGATTTATCCGGATATCCTTGGTTGGCAGAATCACCCGAACAACGCCATTTTTATTTAGCAACAATCGAAATCAAATAGCAGACGGACTCTGCTGTTACGGTGGTAAGTCGGAAATTGGCGACCTTTATAATATATTATGAATAAATCGGCGCCCACGCGCTTGGACCGGGCTCTTTCTACGAAACCCCACTGTACAGAAGTACACACTGAATTGAAATCTTGAAAACAACTGGTGAATACAATGTACTTTTTGATTCCATCGAATGGAATGAATCACAATATTATTCAATCGATCACGTACTAAATTAATAAACTCAAAATTACTCAATCATGTACGACAGAACTATACATTTAAATAACATCCTAATCGGGGATATACGACTTCAAAATAATTTTTTTTCGAATCACTGGTACACTGTAATGAAATATTTCAATGACTCACTATCAGTTTTTTTTTTTTTTACAGGAGATTACTAATATTTTGAACTATTATTCAGAAATATTGAATAATATTTGGACTTTGCCTTAAGTAATTCTCGTAGTTTATGATTGAGTGATATTGAGTTTATTGATTTAGTACGCGATTGCCTGAATAATACCGTGACGTATTCCATTACATGGAGTAAAAAAGTACATTATATTCATCGGTTATTTTCAATATTTCAGTAGTTAAGTGTATGTAATTCGATATTTAGATTTTTGTTGTTTCAAGCCGAGTATTCAGTATGAAATGGAGTAAATAATTCCGTCAATAATTGGATTTGATGAATTTAAACATAATTATAACCCCCCCCCCTCATACTCTTTGCATGTAAAGCGAACAAGCCTCGGCTTCGGCGCGCTCGCGTACATAGGCTGCGCCGACGTGCCCCATGAATCAATCGTTATTCAAATATAGTTTCCATCGGAGTTATATTTGCAGCTAACAGGTCTCTTGAAGAATAAATTAAGGTCTGCGTACACTATGCCACGGCGATGCACAGTGATGCATGGCAATGCACAGTGCGGCACGGCAGCCATCCGTGGCAAATATTGGTTAATTTTATTTGCTTTTTTTTGTATCAACACGTGAGTTTTTTCTTGAAAAAGATATTGCTGTATTGTTTGCACAATCAAAGAACTTCTAAGCCCTTCGTAAAGATTCGCAACGATTCGCCGTGCCGTGCATTACCGTGCATCGCCGCGGCATAGTGTACGCCGACCTTTAAGGAACATGCTCGTATTTTTTTCAGAATTTTCCAAGGGGGTTATCATCTCAAAAATCACGTTTGAAAAATATAATTGTTTACAACAAATGGAACATTGTTCATTTCACAAATTTGAAATGAATATAAAGAAAGAACAATTCGAGAGCTTTGGGATGAGTTTTTGTTGGCATCTGTACGACAAAAGGAAACAGGGATATTAACGTTTAAAGGATAGCGCGATTCCGATTTTTGGCCGTGTCAGTGAAAAATCAACTCCTTGTAGTTTCTGAACCATCAAAGTAGAACAAAAAAATGTTTCGTTCATTTATTTGACCCAGAGAATACGTGAAAAAAAAAATTACGATAATTTTCACGCACATGCAGTCAAAAAGGTGTTCCGCTTGACGTCGAATGAGTGATGCGCTCCGCGATCGGTCAACTAACTCTTCCGTAGGTCGGTAACTATCGTTTTCTCGAATTTTTTGTAGAGGTCATTTAGTCTTAGATTTTCATAAGAAATGCACCCGTAATCATTGTTGCACTGGGGGTTTTCGATTGATGAATACTACTCAAAGGTGATTGGTTCAGTGCAGTCCAATGCAGCCCGATTTTTGTAAATCGAACAGATCTTATGTAACCATGAAGGAAAGAAGAACACAGAAGACTGTGATGTCAACTTCATACCAATCATGATTCAACACGTCAAGCATACATACAGAGAGATTAAAGCGTTGGTTTCCACTCAGTCAAAGCCAACTCGGCACACTCCAGGTTTTTCGTCTGTTTATTGCAGGCCGACCATCTGCATTTTTCTCTGGTTGAATTGATTTGCTTTCGGAAGACATGGATTCGGGAAAAAAAAAGAAAAGTGGATGGCCAGCCTGTAATAAACAGACGAAAAACCTGGAGTGTGCCGAGTTGGCTTTGACTGAGTGGAAACCGACGCTTCAATCTCTCTGTACATTATACATCTCTGCAAGCTTTTGAGAATACTTGTTCACGAGTAAACTAGTAGAAGACAAAATTTTGTTCGTAATTTTGACCGTTCGTTGTATGCACTAAGATATGAAAGTCTGTGAATTGCAAACTCCTAGGTCTTATAGTTTTTGAAAACAACTTGAATTGATTTTCTTACTATGAACAGATTGAACTTTTAATCAGAATTAATCTCCATCTTTGGCTGCTAACAGAGAAAGTATGATTTTATTACTTGATCTTAACGTAAATCCAAGACTTTCCATATATCAGTACATTTTTTAGAACGTAATAAATACGAATTTAGATTCTCTGCTTGGATTGGTCATCAAGGATTAACGGATTCATCCTATATTCTGAGCCTAAGCATGCTTGCAGCTGTGAATTCTCACAAACGTTAGCATCATTTATTAATACCTTCACAAATATATCGTTGATCAAATTCCTCAATGAGTTCTTCTATGTCAGATAAAGCATGTACTTTATTATTCCTACCATCTTTCATCAGATTATGAAGAAATGGATTTATTTCTGTGCTACCGACTCCGCAGTGCATCACCATATCGCTCTTTATGTATACTTCTTTTTCAATAACTGGTATATTATTCGTTGGCATATTCATGTAAAGGTACACAACAGTTGTGGTTTGACCTTTGGAAGTGACCAGGAATGCCCAGCCTCTTGGTAGTGTAACTTCTGTATATATTTCAAGTAAATCTTCGAATAACATTGTGTCGCATAATTCCGAGTCAAGATTTCCTTCACTACATTCATTCTTGGCTTTGTATTGAAGCGCTTCCAAAAGATTGTCTCCAAGTTCTTGTATTTTCTTAATTTTATGCTTGCTTTCTGAAGCATCGGCATGACTCACTTCATGATTATCCGTAAGATGTTCCGTGTGCATCACTGGAGCATTGTCCTGTATAATTAGTTCTTCATTGAAAACGTGCACATTTTGCTCCAATTTTACATTATGAGACAGTAACGTTGCATTCGAATATGCATCGCAGTGTATTCCAGCACCTTGAAACTTTCCATCAGTCTTACTATTCGAGTCCTCTCGGAACTCTTCATTAATTATTGGCACACGGCCCTCGACTCTATAAATCTGAGGATATTTGTAATCTAAATGATTCCTAGACTGATTGAATTGCTTGTCAACTACCAAGTCCATAGAGTCCTGCATCTGTTCATTATTCAAGAGGTATGTTTTGTAGGGGCTACTGCCTGCGCCATATTCCATCTGACTGCAACAAGCATTGTTTTGATCAACATTATTATATCTTACAATTTTAATCGGCGGCTCAATTCCTTCATTTGAACCATTAAAATTAGATTCAATGACTCGGGAATTGACGGCGTTTGACTCTGCAGGTTTCTCTCGTGGAATTAGGGAATCTGTTTCACTGCCATGTACTTTATCCGATCGGTCAGCTTGATCAACATGAACTATTCCTAGCGCATCGTGATTGTTCTCAAAGTTCAAACACGGTACAGCTCCAATTCGTAATCTACATTTTTTATACTTTATCTGAAACATATATAGTATTAGGTATGAAATGGTGATCTCTAGCCAGTGAACGCTATGAATTGTATGTATCCGACATATCAAGTGGCAATTTTTTAAAATCTGAACAATGACGTACCGTGATAACATGTGGAGGCACTCCGCTGACCCAATGTGTGATTATGTCGCTTGATCTGAAATGTTTACTGCAGACGTAAGTGTCGTCTGTGACAATGTAGTTGGCGATAGGAATTGCTGCCTGCCATTTTTTTCGTATGTCTGGATTCTTTGGTGCGGAAAAGAAGCTATATGATCGTTTGTAATTAGTCCCCTTGCAAAGGGCGCATTTTCGTGTCATTTTATCTTTTATTGAAACTATCGAGTATACATTCCACTTTACTGACGCCAACCTTCGCGTTATTTCATTGATTTGGATCTGTTCATTCCCAACACTCTTATGGAAATCATTTCTAACCTTGTCGAGAAATTATAGGTTAGAATACTACGGAAATACCACTGAAATATAATAGGTGTGTTCGTCTTAGCTACACTTTTTACACTTTCACCAGATTTTACACTTTTCGCTAGAAATTTACACTTCCTATTGGGCGAGTGTAAAAAGTGTAAAAAGTGTAAGCTAAGACGAACAAGCCTATTAATACTGGAACGCGCGCCGACCATTCTGTACACTTGGTGAGGTTGGCTACATTCCTTTAATAGGAGATAAGCGGAAGGTCAAAAAAAAAAAAACATGGCGAGGTTCAAATCTGACCGGATTCGATTAATTTTTAATTTTTATTATTTGTTTTAATCGATTGTAGGTCGTTCGTAGGTATTTGATAGCGTATCCGCGACGTTTGATAGTAATTCGTTGATTGATGAAAATTATACCAAATCAGCCTAGGGAATTCTAGTTATCTTAGCCCCTCATTATACCGTTAATTATTGAAGAATTCGATATATCGCATGTGCGATCGTTTGTTTGTCGGTTGTAGGTGTTTTATGTTGCTTTTCCAGCTCACGATAATCAATCAATGACCCGGAAAAATTAAAACAAATCTATAGTCCGGATTTACCCTGGGGTACTCTCAATCATAGGGGATTTCTCCTCGACCGGGTTTTTCCCCAGACGGTTAGTGACGTTAAGTATTCCCATTTACTGTCTGTAATTACGATAAACACAATCTTCCGTACATGCGATCGTTTGGTGGTCATTCGTAGTCAATAATTGATAAACGAAGAGATGAATGCTGGTAGATGGGTTACTTCAATTGTCAGGCACAGTGAGACACAAAGCTATGTTATTGGTGTAATCTAAGAGAAGTGACCAATAACACAGCTTTCTGTCGCACTGTGCCTGACAATTGAAGTAATTGGTAAGTACTGACTGTTACCATCCCGACACACGAGGTTATATTTTATTTCGGAGCAAACCAGACTCCATTTTGAACCAAGAACGTTTGCCGTTCAATTCCTAGCTAATTATCATTGAATATTCCGTTTATTGGGTCTTTTATTCGTATCAAAGTCATGTTTGGCTGCCTCAACATCCAATGCCTTCAAATAGAATGAATTCACAACTTGAAACATATAATAGGGTAAGTAACTGAAAAGGATGGTACTACAATGAGGATTGATATATTCACTGCATTTTCAAATGCTGAAAAAATCTAATTGTGAAGTCAAAGGGCCTGGTCGAGACTATTTGAAGTGAATTTGTAGTCATTAATCATTATGTTTTTCTTCTCGGGGAAAATCCTGGGAATTTCTGGGTCACTCAGGGAATATTTCAGAATGTATTGTACAATTAGTTCAAGTTCGTTCTAAATACTCATTGGAATGCTATGTTTCTCGATCATACAAGAATGTTGACGTTGAAAGATTCTAATTACATAGTATTTTTTTGAAATATCATTTTCGAGGAGATCTGATTATCTTTACTCTATAAGTATATTCACATGCATTTGTCAAGTGCGTTTTTGGAGAGTAAAAATATTTTTCAATCAAAATAGTTTCAAATATTTCTATCATTTTATTTTTTTAACTCGAAAACGCTGAAGACACTTTTTTCAAAAATTGTAACACAAAACAATATATGTAGCCCCAATGATTCGAGAAAAATACTCAAAATTAGATCAAATCCGTATGTTTTGGCATTGTCTGAGTGGTCGATGAATAGAAAGAGATATCTTTGATACACCTGGCAATTTGTCAGAATTACCTGTGAAAACCTGGAATTCCTGGAATCTTGTCCAGTTCTAACAGATTCTTTTTTAGGATCTTTAGAAATTTCTTCACTTGCACATGCAAAAAAAAAAGTGAACCACCCTAACCTCACATACGAACTAATTTGATACAAGAACCCAGCACTTTCGTGAGTGCATTCTTTCGGAAATTTCACGATTAATCCGTGCATTTTTCCGTAGAAATATCTAGAAAAAAAAAATCCCTATAAAAAAATCGAGCGAAAATTGCGACAAAGTTTTTTTTTTGTTTCCTTTTTGGGTTATCTCCTTACCGGAATGTAGCCTATTGCGACAAAGTCAGTAAATTTGTAATCTCTGATGCCTGGTTCACGCAGCGCCGTAACTCAACTCAATTCAAAGATCGACCAATCAGAAGGCTCGATTCACCTGGCGCGTGGCTAAAGCAGCCTCCCGATTGATCAAATTTTAAATTTAGTTAAGTTACGGCGCTGCATAAACCAGGCATACTCTATAACTCTATACAACGCATTCTATTGAGATTTCGTTCTATCGCGAATTTTCTTGTTTTGTAGTTGTTTTCGTCTTCCATTGGAAAGATCCACAAAGGAAACTTAGAAAATTATGCCAGGAAATTTCTGTCAGAAGATTCTCAATAGATGAAGTTCCATAAGAAATACGCTGGACTTATTGGCTTAGAAGCCTCTCTAGATGTCCACAATGCCTGTGGAACTACAAATTACATACGCAAATTCATTGCTATGAACAGGTGTATTAATTTTAATTATTTTCCAACATTCCATACGGATTTACAATAACTTTGTTTGATTGTACCATCAAAACTTTCTTTCCAAATTCCGCGCTTTGGTTTTTTATAAATTCCATTTATCCTGTTTCAAGCGAAAAATAAGGATGTATGAGATATTGATGAATCATGTCTTGATCTGAACTTCAAATTGCTGGCCCATTTTCGGGATAATCTACCTTGTATTGGGCTTGGAATCGAGGTCAGGGGGATAATATTTCAAGTGATCGTATGAACAGGGAAAATTCAATGATGAAATGGTTAACCGTAGTAACTAAAATATATCTTCGAATCGCCTTATTTTAAGAGATAATTTCAAAGGACCTTTCTGGCAGATCAAAAAATTTGCAACAAATAATGTCTCTTGTTATTTCCCCCCTGAAATGAGGAATTGTCAAAATAATTCGACAGTTAACTGAATGTGAAAAATTCATTTGTCGCCTTTTACCACATCACCACTGAATTCTTCATTCAGATTAAAGTCTTCTCTTCCATCATCACCCCTTAGCAATTTATCACGATGAGGAATGTGTACTCATTCCTACAAATATTGAACAATCATATGGAATGGAAATGCGGAATTAGGCAAACGAGTTTTCTTGGTCAAGTCTTTTAATGTTGTATTTTTTTCTGATTTCAGGGCAAAATAATAATAATAGTAGGACGAATAGCAAGAGTCAGTAAAGAGGAGGCTATTAAATTAATAGAAAAATACATTGGACATTTTACAACAAATGATTTCCCCCTGTGGGGGAAAATGCTCTCCCTTTGGAGACCGAGTATGGAAAGATATGAGCAATGGACTTCATGGACCTTGGGGGCCTCGAACAGTCTACGATCACGTGAGAGAGAATAAACGAGGAGACCTCTCGGAAGCTAGAAATAATAAACATATTTCATTGTGTCCTTCAAAACCTAAACATGTTCTTGTTGACGATGTCTCTGATGGAGAAAATGAGGAGTCACATGACGTGGATGACGATGAAGAATGGATGCCTGAAAGGAAATGAAAAATTATAATTTGGAGACGTTTGATTTGTTACTTACACCAGATGAATGGTCTAGGATACAGCCCACCGAAGAGGCCAAGGATCGATCGAAAAGTAAAGCATGGGCTTCAGTTATTGCAAGCGCAATAAAAAAACGATACAATTTTGAACGCGCTTTTTTGGCTAAAGCGTCTCACGTCTCCGCAAACTTTAATCCAGAGACACATCAATACTTTCTGAAAGTTCAAGCATATTGCGCAGATAAGAAACACTGTAAAAATGTACTAGTAGGCATAGCAGAAAGTAAACCTACTGAAAATGGTTTAAGACTGACAATACATACTGTTGATACTCGTTCAAATTATCATAGGCCTGTGACACGTCCACTTAACGGAACTGAGAGGAATGAGGTGAAAGCTATATTATCAAGACGGAAGGCGGCTGATTACAGGAACGAACAGTTGAGGGAAAAAATGCAGTTTGGAGAGAATGTTCCTTATGATATCCGAGAGAATCATATTTACAGACAAGCGAAGATGAAAGAAGCTCTAGAACAAATGGGTAAAAAGCGTGGTGAAACCATCGGTGTTATCCAGTCTCTACAGAAAATGGCCACATCTCCACTTTACAAGGGCACCATTCACGACGTGGGAGCGCTTAGATTCTACATAATTTACTGTACTCTGGAACAAATTCTAGCGTACCAAGAATATGTTCATCTGGAGAAGGAAAAATCCGAAATCGCAATTGATGCCTCGGGTAAAATGGTACGTGCCTTTGAGATTCGCCCCGGCATTGACTAAAGATTCGTAAAGACGGCCAGCCACGGGTAATTTTTTGAAGCCCGATCCGGGGGCACCGCGGGGCACGAGGGTAATGGCAGATTTCCAAATTACCGGTCCTGCCGGTACGGAACGACTGTGCAGTGGCCTGGTTATGATTAGCTGTGCCAATCAGTAGGTCTGCTATATATCGACCGTGCGACTTTTTGACCTCTACAGCCTACAAAAATGGAATCATTTATACCAACTGTATTATATAGGGCATTTCTATTAATACCCAATTATGTTGGTTGGTTTTAGAACCATTTTTAGAATGTATTGAACTCAATATGTCGCGTTACTAATGCCATAAGGTCGTAAGCGACATTATACGACCTTTTGGTCTTCTTAAAGCCAGAAGGTCGTATAATTTCTTTTTTTTACGCCATTCGCCTAAAAACTCACAAATATGAATAAATCCATCAAAATTTTGAAAATCGAAAATTTTGGTCGATACGACGTTCTGGCTTTAGTTTTGAGAGAAAATCGGGAAAGATAAAGCCAGAAGGTCGTATCGACCAAAATTCCAGAAATCACGTTATTCACGAACAGAAACGAATTAGTGGCGGTGAAAAGAAAATCTGACGAAATAATCACTTGTTCAAAATGAAAAAAAAATATTGCAATTTTTTTGATTGAAGAATAGAGATTTCGATTTCAATTTTATTTTAATATTTGAGAAATTTCGGAATCACATTTGCTACGAAAAATAACCAATGAGAAGTGATCGTAACCGAGAAAACAGGAAAAATTGAAATTCTGGTCGATACGACCTTCTGGCTTTATCTTTCCTGAGTTTCTCTCAATAATAAAGCCAGAAGGTCCTATCGACCAAAAATTGTTTTTTTTTTTTTTTGAATTACAATGGAAATACGCGTTTTTGTCAATTTCCAGACGATTCCGGGGAAAAAAATGGCGGATACGACCTTCTGGCTTTAGTTTGCGTGATTTTTTCGTAAAACTAAAGTCAGAAGGTCGTATCCGCCAAAAATGTTTTTTTTGCGGGAATCTCGATGGATCTATGTGTTTCCATCAATTTCATGGCGAATCCGAGGAAAAAAAAAAAAATGGTGGATACGACCTTTTGGCTTTAATTTTCCTGATTTTTTGCTGAAAATAAAGCCAGAAGGTCGTATATGTACTCGGACATACGTCCTTCTGCTTCTAATTTTCGATTTTCCCAATTTCAATTGATCTACACGTTATTGGTGATTGCGAAGCGAATCCAGAAAAAAAAAAAAATTATACGACCTTCTGGCACTTAAATCGAGTTTTTGGCGCTTACGACCTTATGGCATTAGTAACGCGATGTATGTTGAGAATCCTCCAGCATTCTTCATGTTTTTTTGCTACGAATGATTTTTCAACCCATTTTATATTTTTTAGACTCTCAACTCGATGCAGTTTTTTTCAACTTGGAACTGATCAGATTTTGGATTCAATCCGTCCAGTAGCTTTTGAGTTAGTCAAGAAATAAATTTTTTTTTGATGATATCTCGAAAATGGATCAACAGATTTAGATGATCTTGGTCTCAATCGGTAGGATTCGCGCCAACTCAGATCTGATTGAATTTTGAAATCAATCCATACAGTAGTTCTCGACAAAATTGAACGATCCATCATAATCATAATAATTCAGACAATCATATTTCGTAGAAAATATATTGTAAACGATAAAAGAATATTCTCTGCGCGGGAAGTTCGAGGGTTGGCCCATCGTGATCAACCAAATCACACGCTTGTTCATATTCAATATAATGGGTATATAAATACACGTATTTATTATTGCAAAGTTCTAATCTTTTTCTCCGAAACTAGAAACAATTTGCAACTCAGAAATATTTTTCGTTCCATATTTCATCCCGCACAGAAATCAAGAATCAAAAACCACCAGAAGAGCAAAATTATTAGTTGCGAATTGTTTTTACATTTATACGAAAAATTTGAACCACGTGATAGAAGATATTCGTTCTTCACCACAATTTCGCTTTTTACCTGAAAATGAGGCGTGTGGTGGAGGCTATTTTTTTATCCAAACAAAGCGTTCGAAACTCGATGGTGCACGTGTTTCCATTGAGCTAAGGTCCTGATGTTCCAGACACATTGTTAGTCAAGGATTTAGAACAGATTTGGGGGGGGGGGGGGGAATCGAAATTCGTTTCACCCGAGAATGATGATCACCATATTATTATCTATTTTTTGATTTGCGTTTAATGGTTCTATAGTATATGGGGAATTTCACGCCAAATCAGTAACTGCTGGACTTTTGTGTTACGTACTCCATACTATTCCATACTCCTCTATGCTCTCTCACCCTCAATACCCAAGACATAACATCCTGCATGCATCCAGTCTCACAGCCTCTAATCAGAGGAAGTTTCATCCTTACATTCGAAGAACTTCATCCCTACCTACGCGCCCACTAACTGCACCTGCATAAACAAGCTCATGCCCGGGAGAACAATGGAAAAGAATGATCCCATCATTCAGCTCAACAGTAGCCATTAAAAACACTTGCTCTTCAATCGTCGACCAGAGCAGTCGCTCAATCACTTGCATTCAGATCATTAAAGAAAGCAGTCACTCTGAGACTCGCTTCCAAAATCATAATTCATTAACTCGAAATCACTCTTCACTCAAGCTCTACAAACTTGTAAAACTCATATAGATAGTTCTACCATCGTTGTAATCATTACCAATAAACGATTATTCTTCTATTTATATAAATCAATTCACATCAGTCACCTATTATCCAAAAGACCGGTTACCTTAAGGTGTAAAACGAGGAACGAACTCAACGATAACTCCAACCATATTCATAACATTGGTAGCAGTTCAATCCTAACTAATTCATAACATTGGTGGCAGCGTAACTACCTCATCAACCTCTTTCATAACACTGGTGACAGGGGTTATTCATAACAATGGTGGCAGCGGAACTACCTCGTTTACCGGAATATGCAGTGACAAAATAAGTGAATTCTACATCTTCACATATACGTGATATTAGTGATTATTAATTTCTGAACGTGCAACTCTTCGTGGAAAATCCACCACACTCTCAACCTTTGTGACAAGTTATGAAGAACGAAATCAACAAAACCTACTAAATCAATAAATCAACAAAATCTACCAAATCCACTAAATCTACAAAATCTACTAAATCCACAAAATCTACAAAATCTACCAAATCACAAAATCTACGAAATCACTAAATCAACAAGATCTACTAAATCCTCCACTAAATCTACCAAATCTACCAAATCTACAAGATATCAAAGTGAGAACGTGATACAAAGTTCTTCAACTACTTCTACAAAATCGCAGAAAACTCAGCAATAAAATCAAAGTTGCTACAAGAAAAGAAGTTCGACTACATCCTCAAAGGCACCTAGCCCCACAAAGATTCATCTGAATCCAACTATTAGCAATCTCGCTACAACAGGATCCAGTTTCCTGAGCCGTGACACCTATACTCTTCTCGACATCCGACGCAGTTCAACACAACAACTTCATCACCCAAACTCAGATTCGTATAAGAATGGAAATTTTCGTAATTCCCATCATCAGCTTGTAAGTTATCTCTAATTATAATAAGCACATACATACATCTCAAACGAAATAATCTAAATCACAGAATCGCAAAATGCCTAATCAACCCGGAGGTTCATCCGAGGAAACAGAAACCTCTTACTGGTCTCTTAAAGACTTATTAGATACAATTCCATACTTTGATGGACATAATGTCAACATCAATAATTTCATCAGAAGTTGCGAAAACGCAAAACTACTAGTCAAACCATTGCAAAGTCCGATCTTAACACGGATGATCAGAAATAAAGTCTTCGGAACCGCAGAACCTTATCTGGGAAATAAAGAATACAAAACTATCGATGAAATTTTACTAGTTCTCAGAAGAGCGTTTTTACCTAAGAAAACCGTATTTGAATGGCAAGCCGAATTAAATAACATCAGACAGCAGCGTCACCAACGCGTTCTAGACTACAGTATCAAAATCGAAGATATACAATATAATACAATGAAAGCTATAAACACCTTACATTCTAACACTGACACGAACAGCATGATCTCAGCCATCCAAGATAACGTATTGAAATGTTTTCTTAGAGGCTTGATTCCCGAAATCGAATTCAGAGTAGCCGGTTCACATCCGACCACTTTAGCAGAAGCAATCGAAATAGCCCTTACGGAAGAACAGGAATTTCTAAATCGCAATTCTCATAACGCACAACAGTCTTATCAACCAAATATACAATATCCTTTAACTTTTTGTAACTATTGTAAACGTCAGGGACATACAATAGAAAATTGCAGACAACATGCCTACAATAACCAACCACAACAGTCTAACCAACAAAATACACAATACTCTTCTATATCCTGTAATTATTGCAAACGCCAAGGCCATACGGTCGAAAATTGCAAAAAACGTGCCTACAATAACTCACGCAACCAACAAACACAGGCTCCTTTAGAACCCCAACGCGCCGACAGACCGAGAATAGACGCAACAGCGTTCAATGATACAATGAATCACATCTTCGGAATATAATCGGAATCAATAAATAGACTATTGCCAGTCATCGGAACCAATGTACAAGAATTAGAACCAAAATCAAAGTTTATAATAGACACCGGTGCCGAGATAAATATCGTTAAAATCAGTAGCTTAAAAGAAGAAACTCAATGCGACAGAAGCAAAATGAGAAAAATGACAGGAATAACAGACGGATTTACCAGTACCTTAGCGGAAACCAAATTACAAATTAACGACAAAGATCACGAATTCCACGTAGTCTGCGACAAATTTCCAATAGTTCAAGACGGTATTATCGGACAACCTTTATTATCTAAAGAAGAAGCTGTAATGTCTTACAAAACCGATACATTAACTCTGACAGATACGGTAATTCCCTTCAAACTCCAAAAACATTATAATTTAGATCCCAATATTCACTGCGGTAAGGCATTAGTAACAAACAGTAGCGGTCGAGCATATATACTCGCAATAAACTCGAACAAATCAGCTGTTGAGATAAGAGCACCAACAGTAACTCTAGAACCTGTCCTCGAAACCTCCAGTACACTTCTCCAAAAAACTATTACGAATCACCCCACACTTGAACAATCGTCGAGAACTCACCCGCAACAAAGTACAGATGACTTACCAAATCCCGCTCCTATAAAGAAACATAAGCACAACATCGACCAAACAACAGACAGTTTCCCAATGCCTAAAAATCGAATTAACGTTTCAAAATCTCCTAGACCAATGACAAATGATTCACCTCTTGGCACTTCTATCGACGACTTACCATTATTCCAAGGAATCGATCAAAAACGAAACACTACATGTGCTGACATCTCTCCAGACAACTCACCCATAAACAAAAAATCACGTAAACTCATAAAAACTTCTAGATCAACTTCATCCAGAAACAGTTGGAGACAAAACAAAGATTCAAACCTTATCTCAAACCAGCCTAGCGATAATTTAGACTCAAGTGGCACACGCGAAAATAAAACAAGACACAGCAAATGCAATAGCGCGCAATCTCCAACACATAAATACAAATATAAACTACAACTAAGAAAGCCTGAATCTCCTTCATTACCATCGGACTCCTCATCCTCGATCGATGATCACATCCCTTATTATAAACCAAAACTTCCTACCTCCAGCGAATCAGGGGCCTCGACTTTCAAGAATTCTGCTTATAAAGGAGAACAAATAACAATATCTAAAACTACCATTTCACCTCAACACAATGTATTCCCACTCACGAAATCTATTCACAATAAACCAAGAAAAAGAAAACCGGATCCATAATCAATACTTATGCACACACTAAAATTATAAGACGAACATACATCCAACTTTTGGATCTGCTCTTTAACTAAACCAGAAATAATGCATATCGTACGCGCAGACGAAGAGCCAATCCAAATAACCCTAAACGATTCCGGAATACTAAAAATTAAACAATGAATGCACAGCAAACTCGCACACGACCTTACTATCCACAACAAAACATTACCAGAATATAGAAACTCATTCCTACGCACCAAAATTTAACTTGAACATTTCAAACATCTACAATGAACCCAAAAACGTATCCTTCATCCCCATATCAATATTAAACAAAACCCTATACCTAAACTCCAACGACTCAACCTCAAACGGACTCACTTTAGACGACATTATCAAAAAAAAAAAAAAAATAACACAATACCTAAGAGCTACAGACAACGATAACCGTATCGAAAACATGCTTTACGACATTTCCTCCCTATTCGAAACAGTATCACTCGTCTATATAGCAAAAAAATTCGCAACAGCGGAAAGAATACTTGGAATATTTAGAAGATTTAGAAGTTCTCGCCAAAATTCAAATTCTATTGAACAAAATAACCCCCCCAACAATCACCGCTACTCGTACACCAAACACATAAGACACTCAGCAGCTCACATATCTTTTTATACCACATAGGAATGTTTTATTATAACTCGATAAAAACTTCCTATATTATACGTTATACCTACAATGCTAATAATAATACATTACCTACCTTATCATTGTAATGAGCATATTAAACATACTACACACCTACTAACTCAGCATAAGACATTTATAACAAACCACGATCTTATTGCAAATAAGTACTTCTAACTATATTATAATCTATATAAAAACCATATTCAACATACCATGTGTATTCACTAACTCAGCATAAGACATTTATAACTAACCAATCTTATTGCGATTAAGTAATTTTACCTATACTATGATTTCAAAATCGAAATCATACCAATACACTAAGGTATATTTACTATCATAAATATACAACCCTATACCTAACATAAATTTTATACAAAATTCATGAAACTTCACTCCTGCTTCACAGGAGCACTACCGTACGAAATAGACATATTCACCATCGTGAATACACACCCAGGTACACTCGCTAACGCGAATGTACGCGTAGATGAATCTACTAACGTAGATTCACTAGCGTCAATGTATCCTTAAATATACACATTTCACCTTTACAATAATTTTTGCTAGCTTTACAAAAAAAAAAAACAATTTCCCCCTGCTTCACAGGAGCAATATTTTTTTTCCCCCGGGGATGGGCGTGTTACGTACTCCATACTATTCCATACTCCTCTATGCTCTCTCACCCTCAATACCCAAGACATAACATCCTGCATGCATCCAGTCTCACAGCCTCTAATCAGAGGAAGTTTCATCCTTACATTCGAAGAACTTCATCCCTACCTATGCGCCCACTAACTGCACCTGCATAAACAAGCTCATGCCCGGGAGAACAATGGAAAAGAATGATCCCATCATTCAGCTCAACAGTAGCCATTAAAAACACTTGCTCTTCAATCGTCGACCAGAGCAGTCGCTCAATCACTTGCATTCAGATCATTAAAGAAAGCAGTCACTCTGAGACTCGCTTCCAAAATCATAATTCATTAACTCGAAATCACTCTTCACTCAAGCTCTACAAACTTGTAAAACTCATATAGATAGTTCTACCATCGTTGTAATCATTACCAATAAACGATTATTCTTCTATTTATATAAATCAATTCACATCAGTCACCTATTATCCAAAAGACCGGTTACCTTAAGGTGTAGAACGAGGAACGAACTCAACGATAACTCCAACCATATTCATAACATTGGTAGCAGTTCAATCCTAACTAATTCATAACATTGGTGGCAGCGTAACTACCTCATCAACCTCTTTCATAACACTGGTGACAGGGGTTATTCATAACATTTGCATTCTTTAAATTTGCCAATTTTTTTCCCCATTTTGAGCTCATAATAAGGAACTCACCTAATTGTTTTCAAATTTTTGTCTCAAAATATGCAGTCAGTAGGATTTTTTTTCAATTTCCATATTTTTTTTTTTTGTTTATCTATAACTTCCTGAAAAATCAAGTGATTCGAAAAAATGGGGGGGTCAAAATGTTTGCTTTGAAATACTCTTCCGTTTAAGATTATGTTAAAAATCCTTCATGGTTTAATTTAATCAGTTTTTTCCAATTTTAAGCATAAATCGCATTTTCTACGTTGATTGTCTCCTTCGATTTTTTTCATTTTTTGTTAATGAAAAACTGTTATTTATTCAAAAAATTTTAAGCCTAGTTTCAAAGCGGGCGATTCAGTCTTTCTATTTTTTAAAATTATTTAATTGTTTCTGTTTTCTCAAATTAATAGACATTTTAGAATTAATTTAATTTCATTTAATTTGAGAAAACAAAGACAATAAAATAATAAAGAAAAAAAGGAAGAATGAATTGCCCACTATGAAACTAGGTTTAAAATTCTTCAAATAAATAACAGTTTGTGATAAAAAAAAAAGAAAAAAATCGGAGGAGACAATCAACATAGAAAATGCGATTTATGCTCAAAATTGAAAAAAACTGATTGAATTAAAACATTAATGATTTTCAAAATAATCTTAAACGGAAGAGTATTTTGAAACAAACATTTTGACCCCCTTATTTTTTCTAATCCCTTGATTTTTCAGGAAGTTAAATAGATAAACGAAAAAAAAATGGAAATTAAAAAAAAATCATACTGAGTGCATATTTTGAGATAAAAACAATCTTAAGTCAATGCCCATGAAATTTACAAATAAAAGATGAATATTCATAAACTTAAACCGGGGAGGCGGGAGCCGTTGCGCAGCGTTGACTGAAGAATGTCAACGCGCGCGGTTACACAGGCAACGGTCGTAAGCCTCGCGAGTGCGAACTTCTTCAGTTTACAACAGCAAGCCATGGCTGATGGTACGTATACCTATGATCAAGTGTTCTATTCTTTCCATTTTGTCGCGGAAAACTTTGTAGAAAACGAATGAACATTGAGTTGGCGTTATTACAATTACTTCATTCGCTCCAATTAATTCTCAAATATTGCGATTTTTTGTATTTTTTTTACTATTTCACAGAGACATTTTCTAAAATTACAGAAAACAAGAAAAACAATGCGCCGGCCGCCGAGACGCCGGCGCAGACGCAAGCGGAAGTGGCCGTTGCCGAGAAAAAAAGGTAAATAATTATTTCAGTCAAATACGCTAATTTGAATGCAGATCATAGACGATCAATGTCATATTTCAATCAAATGCCAGGTGTAAATGCATCGACGTATTAATTTCAGCGAACAGAGCTAAAAAGGCGGCAGCGGGGAGGCCTCCGCGGTGGAAAATAATGGGTAATTATTTCTTCATTCAATTTCATCCTATAATAACATAAATTTGAAGCGGTTTCCAACGTGTTTTCTCGAGTGCTGCTCGCCAACATATTCGGTATTTAGCGACGGGAAGAGGGAAAATGATTGAATGATTGCAATTCTGTCAATTCAGGCCAAAAAATCAACGTACCAATTGAACATTGATCGTATTTTTACTTCAGCTCGTTTTTTGAAATCCTTAACAAGCCTATAAACTATTTCAATCCCCGTCCTCGTTCAGCCGTTGTCGCTCATGATTTCGCAACACATACAATGTATTTTGTGACGTCCGGAGCTAAACCAGCCCCGAGGGTGGTGGTTCCGTTTATGTTGGTATCCTTACCTTGTTGGAGAGGCTGGTAACGGTTTCACTCGATTTATATATATATGCGTATGTATTATATTTTATTGATTTTGACAACTGTATTATGTGATCGCGAGCTTTGAGGTTTCTCGTGAGACTGGTGATTTCCTCCGAGCTCCGATCCCAAAAATCGCGGCGCGACGGCCGCTGCCGTGGACTCGGAAACTGCAGAGTTGCAGTTCCCACGCCGGGCGAGCAGTCGCCGCTCGCTTATCAAATGTGCCGCTCCTTGTCCAGTACACGTCTTAGGACAAGGAGGGCGAAATGTGTACAATGTTACATAACATATCATGAGCCGGAGGTCGTAGGACCTCCGGACGTCACAATTTATTTGCGGCGATTCATTCCTACATTCGTGGTATGGCCCAGTCGAATTAGGGTTTGACCCGGAAAAAATTGTAAGTAGCAATTTTCCTTCGGAAATCGTTGTGGGGGGGGGGGGGGGGGGCACTGGCAGTCTACAGTTTGGTTTTCGCAATTCGCACCCCGTTGCTTCATCCCCCATCTTGAATTTGAGGGTGAATTTTTGTTTATTGAATAACTCGTTTATTTTCAATTTTACATAAAAAATGGTTATTACCGAAGTTGTTTGAAATTAAAAAAAAAATTAAAAATTAAAAATTGAAAAAAAAAAATTAAAAATTATTAGCAAAGTAGCAAATTCAATTGTCAACAAGTTAGTTTATCATCGTTTATACGAAAAAAAATCAATAACAAACGAGATAATAGAATATTTAGGTTCACCTCCACCTCTTTCCGGGTCTTAATCGAAAAATATCGATCCTAGGGAAAAATTGGTAGGAACCAAAATTGTAGGCAATTTAATTCCAAACAACTTCGGTAATCACCATTTTTCGTGTGAAATTGAAAATAAACAAGTTATTCAACAAATAAACCTCAAATTCAAGATGGCGCAACGGAGTGCGGATCCCGAAAACCGAACTCTAGACTGCCAGTGACCCCCCCCCCCCCCCAACGATTTCCGAAGGAAAATTGTTACTTACAATTTTTTTCGGGTCAGCCCCTTTTTTGGTCTAATTCGACTGGGCTAGTAGTTTTCAAGTCCTAGCTGTTTAAATTCACTTGCGTGTACACTAGGGTGTTTCCAAATTTACTAAATTTCGATTCTCCAACGGGCCACACCTGAAAAAGTTCATCAAGGTGGGAGAAACAGATTATGATGTCCAAAGATGCGGATTTTAGGTTGAGTGGGACATCGGGATCATTGTATTTTTCTTTTACTTTTCCTTTTTACCGAATGTATGATGAATAATCACTGAAGTATAAGTTTAAACTTTTTGTTTCAGCAAACCCGTGGAGAATAAAAAACGCAAGAGAGGGGAGGCGGGCGGCCGCAGCCGCGGTGCCAAAAGAGGCACCGGCCGCGGCGCCAAAACAGTTTTAAATTTAAATTTTTATTAAATTAATAATAAACGATAATTATATCGATATAAAAATTTAACAAATGTATTCATTTAAAAAAAATTCCTTTCCCATTCCTCAATTATATGTACAGTAGGGTGTCCGTTATTTCCCAAATTGACTTTTTACACTTGGGTATGGTCCAAATCATTAGTATATAGCCTAAAAACAATTATGGAAAAGAAAAAAAAATTTAAAGTTCCATTAACCCCTGCCTGAATGACGATACTTCTCCCATTTGATTAACATGGGATTTTTGCACTTCTTAGACTTCAATTGTTTTCGTGTTCATTATATTCATTACCTCATAAAATATTGTTGATTCTACTACTGTTCCGACCTATTTAGATGGACAAATTTTTTAAAAATTTTTCAACGACTTTTGAAGAGGTCTAAATTTATCTTCAGCGTATTTTTCAATGATCTTCGAATATTTTCGAATAAATTTGGACCCCTTCAAAAGTAAAAAATTTGAAAAAATTTGTCCATCTAAATAGGTCAGAATAGTAGTAGAATCAACAATATTTTATGAGGTAATGAATATAATAAACACGAAAACAATTAACGTCTAAGAAGTGTAAGAATCCCATGTTAATCAAATGGGAAAAGTATCGTCATTTAGGCAGTAGTTAATGAAACTTAGATTTTTTTTGTTAAAACGAAGCTTTGTATAACTTCGGCTAAGAAATCAACAACCGTTAAATGACCAAACCTTTCCTAGAACACCTTTCCTCTTTCCCATCCGCTCATAAGATCGCTTCCCTTCCTTGTTTGATATGCATTAAACCACATTGCTCCGTATCGCAAAGTTTGAAAAGGAATATTCCAGTATTCGTCTATTGTAACTTCTATAGAAACCAAAAATTACATCTAAGTCGTCCCGAATGACTGCAAATTCTAATATTTGATACCTTAGGAGGAGATACAATGCATTCAGAGTCCATTTCATTCAAATTTAGACCTTTCAAATATTCGGCCGTCTCACAAATGGAAAAAACTTCTTGCTGCACTTTCCCAAAAACATCTACTGAGTTTTGAACTAAAGAAAGAGAAAAATCATATAATTCAATAAGGATTATCAAGTTTATCATTTGTCTGTCGGTTTGCGGTACTTTCAAATATTTTCCAGAACCGGCGGTTTCATCGTGTTCTCGAAAATTTAGCGGATTTCGTGTGATAGGCTGAAATTCGCGTTTTTTTATTCTTGTGACACAATTGAAAAATTTCGAAGTACTCCACAAATATTTTTTCTAATTTTTAGAACACGTTACCATACTCATTCCTCGGGAAGTTTTCTCTTCAAATTTGTTGAACAATTTGAAGAAAATCGATCCAGCTTTCTTATCAGTTTTAAAATGATCGTAATTTGTTGGCGAATCTCGGGGAATATTTTCAGAATTAAAAAAAAACGCCTATATTTTGTCTGCAGAATGAATCACTGCCGAGATTATTAATAAGAGAGAGGAAAAAAAAAGGAACCTTTGCGGAGAAAATGTGGCATGAAAATGAAAATCGGAAAAAAGATCGCCGGCGGTGAGCGTTTGCTTATCGCCGAATGCCCCATATATTCATAGGTCGGTATATCAGACCTCAAACTCTAAACTGCCTTACCCTGTGTGCCCGAATGGTAAGATCATTGTCAGGAAACTGGTTTATTCATTGAACCGGGACGGTAGCGTAGTTCGGCTAAAAATGCTCGAGGTCATCAAGAGGGCGGTCGTGCACAGTTGAAAAATCGAGTTTCGACAGACCCTATTAACCTGGCCGTCTTTACAAATCTTTAGTCAATGGCCCCGGAAAGGAGACAGGTCATATTTTTTTCTACACAATCACCATCAGGTACAAAAGTCGAACAATTTGTCTGTGTCAAGTTCTCACAGAGATTCACATCCAGGAATTTATCGAATATTGGCTCAGATAATTCAAACGTCTTGGTGCTTCAGCTCCAGGCCGGGCTGTTTCTCACTATGAGCGGGCTATACCCATGTCCTTTTGCCTAGCATTTAATAACATGAGTTTCAAAGAGTACATAGATACTTGTCTCCAGTGGGCCCTTTCCAATGAGAAAAAGGCATCTCGACCAGCAAAAACTCTTATTCGTATTGATGTAGCGCATATCACGCATCTTGCAGCCTGCTGGAAATCCGTTAAAAGCGAAAGACACAAGACTGTTAAAGAGACTCGTCTCTATTGTGTAGCTCCGATGATAAATACCCGAACTGTTGAACAGTTTGCGAGAGTTTTCGTTCTCACCAATGTAATTTCCTTACATCCCTTTAGTGATACTATCATTATCATTGATGGTGTGACAATGAAGGTCTCAGACGCCCTACACCAGACGGAAGATGCTATTGGAAATCGGAAAGCAACCATCAATAGTTTCGAAGAGTCGATGAGTTCTTATGAAGAACACATGGTGGGTGAACAAATTCCCGAGTTTGAAGAGGGTGAAAACGACACTTTAACACACAAGTTCATCAAGAAATTGATGAATAAAGCCAAACCTACTTCATCAGATATCGAAGGCATGACGGTGAATGGTTTTTATAATGGAGAGTTTGCCAAGGCTCTGGAGAGAATGGGTAAAGAGTTCCCTGCATGGACTGGAGTGACTGAGCCTAATTCCTACAAGCATGCTTCCAGTGCCCACCAAGAAGGGTATTTTGCTAACTTGCGAGCTGAGATATCAGAGTGCGTGAGATTACCCTGCACAATAGATCGATTTGTGATTGCACACTTTAAAAGTCTCAAAAGTGGGAGTAATCAGTTTTCTTCATATCTCAAGCATGCCAATCACGAACGAGCTACTCACTCCCCTCCTATCCGGGTTGAAGAACCCAACGAAATGTCATCGAATGATGCAACAATTTCTCAAGCACCACTGAAAAACGTCAACTTGGTTGATGATTCTGATTCAAAATCGTACGAACCCTGGGGTGGACTCAAGAATTAAGGTTTTTTTCGTGTTGAGAGTGAAAGCTCTGAGGACGAGAATCCCACAGGAAAGAAGAACATCGAAGCTTCGAATGGCAAAACTCGAAAATATTCAGCGAGCAAGGTTCTTCTAGCTGACTCTAATGATTCTGATTTCCAATTTTATGGCAAAGAGGGAGACTTTGCATATGACGAGTATGAGAGCGGTCGAACAGTTATGGAAGACATAGTAGAAACTGAGGAGATTGAGGGTCTACACCTTTCACAGAACGAGGTCTATGGAGCCCATGACCCAGGCCTCCAATCGTTCGAATCAACGAATGAAAATGATATTATGGAAGAACGACTTCACAATTCGACTCCAGAAGTTCATCTGGAGCATCATGATCCAATTGAAGATTCAGCTGCCTACTATGAGGGAATGGAAAGGGAGGAAAATGACAATTCAATGGAAGGAGCCACGGGATCTTCTATTATTAATTTCGAGGATGAAGTCAAGCTTACTCCCCACGAAATCAAGTCGCTAGAAGCCGGATTTTTTAATTCACCTTGTTCCCATTCAACTTTTACAAGCTCCCCTCTGGCAGATCATTCATATGCCGCACGAGTCAGACCTGATGATCATACGTTATTGGAGGATATGACAATTTTACGTCAAGATGTGACTCCAGAAATAGGCCTGAAAGCTCGATCCATAGATCCCAAATCCAAACGAAATTTCAGTCCGCAATCATCTCATACAGTTGATGAGCAGAGTATCGTTACGATTATCGATAACCTCAAGGCTCCTGCGCCTCATCCTTTACAGAGTGATAATATCATTGACGGTAAGACTCAAAACTCATTTGCCCAGATTCAAGGATGTAAGAGGAAAATGGAACAGATAAATCTCCAAAAATGTGGACAGAAGCAAAAACTAAAGGGCGACATAGATAAAATAGGTAAACAACCAGGTCATTATTTCCAAGATTGTAAGGAACTCAGAATATTGAACCAGAGACTTACAGCGAAGAAAAAAGGGTTGTTGTTTACCAATGGCAACATATACACTAAAACAATTAAAATCAAACGTACAGACAAATTCCAGTGGAAGTTTGATCCTATGCTTCTGAAAAATGGAATGTTGCCCAACGAGCTGAAAGTACGCGTACTGAACACCTGTGGTTTGGGTTCCATTCTTCATGTTTTACAATTTTGTACGATAGATTATCCGATATATGAAGCTTGTATGTTGAAGTCAAGTAGTGAAACTTTGAAAATTCTAATCCGTTTCATGGACGAAGGACTAACGACAAACATTCAGCTGAAACGACTCAAACTCTTTAATAAAGTGTATGACATCAAAGAGCCAAACATACCACTTTATCCATATTTCTTAGATGCAGTAGACTCTGTTGAAACAATCTGGAAAAAATTCATGGAAGACGAGCCGAGTGCATACAGAAATTTTATATGTAGTAATCCAGCCTGCGCTGATGTACCGACGAAAGCCCATCTCATTAACGTCAATGAGCGAATTCTACGCAAAGAGGGATATAGAGCCTTGGAGAAGGCTCTTCTATATAATAAAACTCTGTACAAGATGACCTGTAAACGACCAGAATGTCGTCAGAAAGGCATAAGTGGCGAAGAGGAAACAACATTGAACGTTCTCATCTGCATAAATTTAGATGTACGAGAAAGTAAGAACAAAACGAAAACAATCGAAGGCCAGTTGGATCATTTCCCCCTTTTTCTTGAATTGGAGAAGACATATCGGTGGGTCGTTTTTTGCAAAGCTGAAATTTAATAAACGTTGACAAATGAGTTATGATTTAATTGACTATTGATCGCAACAATATTGAATTATCAGACTTGTCGGCATCGTTCATCACGAGCCATCCATTTCAAACCAGGACTCGAGTAGATCTACACAGCAACACCACTCAGGACACTTTACAGCTTATTGCCTTCGAGAGTCGGGGTCTTGGATCTATTGCGATGATATGAAGGGCAAAATAAACTACAATATCAGAGCAACTGATGTCGTCGTAAAGGCTCATCTTGCCATGTACGTCATCAAGCAATGAAAGAACTCATTTCGAAGTGGGGTATCATACCAATGGTGTGTGTAGCACGTTGAGTGACACTTGGGTGAGATACTCAGTGCAAATAGCAGTGGCAGTGAGAAAGCTGGTTGCTTAATTGTCTGAATGACATTGGTGTACAACGGATTCATCCGTATGGGCATCATTGTCATGAGTTTTGTATTCAGAGGTAAAAAAATTAAAGACAAATAGTCATTTATTTTTATACTGACTCTACATTGATCAATTAGTTTCTAAAATTTAGTCTTATTTGCCAAAAAATGATACAAAACTTAATTTTAGTCAACCGCGAACGCAGACGCAGAGAAGTGCAGCGGAGCTCCCGATTGGTGGTTGACACGATTGTCCAACTTCAGACCAATGAAATTTCATTGTCCAATAAAGTTGCACATGATCTTGGACAAATACCTAGGGATACTACGCTAAAGCGAAATTAGAACTGGTTCTGAAATGACTTGCGCTTGTGTCCCTAGATATTTGTCCAAAATCATGTGAAACTTTATTGGACAACAAAATTTCATTGGTCTAAAGTTGTACAAGTCGTGTCAACCACCAATAAGGAGCGCCGCTGCGCTGCCCTGCGTTTGCGTTCGCGTGTGATCGTGGCAGGGCCTTTAACGGTATAATGAGAGGCTAAGATAACTAGAATCCCCTGGGCTGATTCGTTTCATGACTGGTTTATACAGCGCCGTAACTCGACTTAATTTAAAGATTGATCAATCAGGAGGCTGCTTTAGCCACACTCCAGGTGAATCGAGCTTCCTGATTAGTCAATCCTTGAATCAAGTTAAGTTACGGCGCTGCATAAACCAGTCATTAAGGGATCTTTCCACTTTAGACGCTGAAAAAAAAGGCTGTTTCCATGAATTTTTTTGATAGGTTTTTATTATAGATATTGATATAAAAGGTGTCACACCTAATAAATACACTTTCGAAATACATGACATTTTTTTCTTTCATTTATTTGAGTCACTATTTATACACGAAAATAGTAGTTAAAAAAAATGTCCTCAAAAAATTGTAGGTCTGCGCTGTTGATAAAATCTGGGAGATGGCTCATCTGAAACAGAAAAAAAGCAAACGGTTTTAGCTTCAGTATGTTAATGGCTATAGCGCATATCATACGATTTTTGATATACCGTGACAATTCGAGGATGCGGAACGCGGATACCAATCCAGAACTCGTCAGCAGCAGTTTAGTAACTCACTAGATGCTTCTAGTGAAATCACAAGATTTTTACTGGACATCACTGGATTTTCAGTGATCTTACTAGGAAAATCTAGTAAGTTACTAAACTGCTGATAACGAGTTTTGTGTTGGTATCCGTGGCGTTCCGCATCCCCAAATTGTCGCGGTATGCAAAAATAACAAAATGGCGGACATTTTTCGAAAAAACAAAAAGAAAAACGTGTTTTTTTTTCACCGTTTTGTTATATCGCAACACGATTTTGTTGAACCATAGGTTCTCTCTCTCTCTCTCTCTCTCTCGGTACAATGTGTCGTTGCAAGGTTAAGGGATGAATAGAATCGGTCGATAGAATAATTGAGTAGAGGATGCTTGTTGATTTCAATAGTAATATGTTACTCTATTTTGATGATATGTATAGCGATAGGTGAGTCGGAGTTTAGATATTGCTATTTTGAGGATAGAATTGGAAGTGTTCGGTTATGATGGGATGTGAAGAAGGTAAGCTCGGTTTTGGGAGGGGATTTCGGATGAGTTGCACTTGGTGTGGCCGTGTGCAACTCGTACGATCCCGGTCGGAAGTTGAGGATCAGGTAATATAGGCATTAGGAAATGGTGAATCGGATGAAGTTGATGACGGAATGTCTGGGATGTAAGGAAATGGTGGATCGGGTGACTATTGGAGGTTGTGGAGTTGAGACGTAACACCCCCCCCGTTAGAGGAAACATAGGGGTGAAACAACTATGTTTACATTTGTTTGTTGTGATTGTGCTAACAAGGTCAATATGAAGTAAATATATAATATGGTAAAAATAGCTTAAAATGGTACAACTAAATAATAATAGTAGTAATAGTAGTAATAATGATAATTGTAAGATATACTATATAATGTACTATTATGGTATAAAGGTTCGTTATAAATACATATTATATGTTTGAACGAGGTATACATCTATGGATTATGAATTGATTTAAATTGAATTGCTTAAATTGATTAATTTATTTATAAAATATAAGCTTATTTGATACTCAGTATAATAATAATAATTCCTACTCATTCTTATCTTATACTATATTATTCAGATCAACCTATTCATTACAGCTTATCAACAATGAATTTTAATAAACCCGTTCTTTTAAACGTATAATAGGGTTGCCATGCACTGCTGTTTATAGTTTAGGCAATACCATCGGTTTACTTAGGAGTAATTTGGATTTATTCAAAAACAGTCCGTAATCTCCTTGAGTTCCAGCGGATGGGTTTCTGTTAGTTTCATAGTTAGTGGCTGTGGTTTCGGTGGTTTTTTGTGTTCTTTGTTTCCAGTTAGTGCGGGGTTTGTTGTAGGAAGCGATGGCGGGAGTGTCTCTAAAGGGATGTTATACAGTGTGTCATGACCTATGGTACTGAGATGTGGGTGCACAATTTTGAGTCCTCTTGGCACTCCGCGAAGGGTGTGTTTAGTGTGTCTATTGCGCTTCCGTCCTTTGCACGGGCAAAGTTTAATAATTTTGAAAATCGCGCTGAACGCCGAAAATCTATACATGAGATATAGTATTCCCATCGAGCCTAATCCTATTCCGGCAAATGTAAAAGCACTTTTTAAGCTTCCTGTTTCTTGCTCATCGCGATGGTGTGCGGTTATTTCTGTCGCTTGCTTGATTATGTCTTTCAGCGCAGCACTATTGGCTTTCAGGTCATCTAGATTTAAGTGTAACGGCTTGTATGTGTGGAAAATTGGGATCGAGGACAGATTAGTCGAATGATTTTTGTTCAAATCGTCATATATTCCCGAAAGGTTTAGTGTGAACCCTGGGACGTACGCTCGATATTCTAAGGATGTGAAGGTGTTTGTTGCCGATAGTGTTACTGATTGCGAAAACGCCTTGCACTGGTTGTCAAGATGTAGTACTCCGGTTCCCTCCAGCGTAATGCGATCAGAGTCTATCTTTGTGCATGTCACGTGTAAGACCTCAGGTTTCGATAAAGAGTAAATCCATGTGTTTGGCGTTTGTAGTGTCGACCAGTATGGTCCGTCAAAGGACGTTATCCTGATGTTGCAGGTTTTTAGGTTAATAGGTGGATTATTCAAGAATAATGTGATTTCACATGTTTGGTGATTATTGGTGCGATATAGCGGTTGGTGCTGTTCGCATATGTATACACCCTGCGAAATCTTGCAGTGTACGAACTCCGATTCTGTTATTTGAAAATACGAAATGCGGTCTGAGCTTATTGCGAGATAGTCTGAACTTGGGATTATATACGCGAATTTATTCTGTGAAAGATCATAGTTTTGTTTGACGGGTATCGGAAGTAAGTGATAAAGATGAAATTTATCTTCATTTAGTATTGGTATTGAAAGCACATATATCATGTTTGGTTCACTGTACACGATACTTAATTCCGATAGTCTGACTAGTTCTTCGGCATATCCATTTCTTATAGGGGTGGGAAATTGCAGAAGTGGTTCTAGGGATTGGATATACTGCAAGCTGGTGATGATTTGTTCAGGTGTTAGCAATTTCGGGTGTAGTATTCCCTGTTTTGCAAATAGAATCGCATCTATTATGTTATTTAGATCCAATTCGTATTCGTTTAACATTTTGTCTAGCTTATTGAGGTGTTTTAGTAATCCTATCGTTAACAAGTTTTGATCTGTGCGCGTCTTCAATGTTGCCGTCGCCTGGCTAAGAAATGCTACTTGTTGGTCCATTTCTATTATATGTTTATTGATCTGATCTAACTCTTTCTGCTGTGTGCCTATCATTGATTGTACTATGTGTGTTTGATTGATTAGTAGTGTTGCTACATGTTTCGTGTCGTTGAATAGTCTGTCGATCTGTCTGTTATAATACTCTCCGTCAGCGTATGTTAATGTTCCATAAAGGGTTTTTTGTATGCTTTCGGTGAAACTGTACCAACTTCGTTTGGCACGTGCGTGCGCGAGACTCGCTAGCTTATCATGTGTTCGGTCCGTTTCTTGGTACCCTAATAGGTCTTCAATTTGGTCTTCGTATTTTGCTATTGTTAATAATCGATCCGCCGCTAGGTCGATGATGTCTCGTACCTCACATGCTTCTCCTACCTCGTTGCAATGTTGGCTAATCATGCTGCAGTATTTTCGTAGTTTGTCCGATTCGTCCGTGAATTTCCGTACATTTAGGAAATTAACTAACTTCCACTTGTTGGTGAATGTTCGCAGGTTTTCCAATTGTTCATAATAAATTCCCGGGTTTTCCTTGAATTTCGAAATGTCATACGGTTTGTTGGTCACGTCTGGTCTTGCTAGCCCGACTCTGCAAATCATGAATTTCCTTTCAGACAGTGAGCTTGTTTGGAGATTTCGGATTTTGGCGGGAGTGTTCCCATTTTCAGATAAGTTTTGACCTATGTTTGTCTAATGCTGGTTGGTGTCATTTCGTGTATGTGCTAGTTTTAGTTTGTTTAGGTGTACAATTTTAGTTTTACCAGGTGTCAAGTATATTTCGGCGTTTATTCCGTCAATTATTCTTTTGATTAGGTACGGGCCCCTATATTGGTCCTCGAATTTTGTACGGTTTTCGTTTAATAAAAATACTTTTTGTCCGGCTTCGAATAGATGCTCGTTGATTTTTCTATCGTAGTATGCTTTCCATTTTAATTTTGCGTCTTTTAAATTTTGGATTGCTCTTTTACGGATTTCGGTCAGGTTTGTCAGTAGGTCGAGGATAAACGTGTTGTATGAGTTTGTCATCGCGACGGTTGCTCTTAGGTCCGATGGTATTCGAG
Organism: Tenthredo scrophulariae; assembly: GCA_963978835.1. NCBI lineage: Eukaryota > Metazoa > Arthropoda > Insecta > Hymenoptera > Tenthredinidae > Tenthredo > Tenthredo scrophulariae. The sequence goes on from OZ022229.1 coordinate 10,479,735, forward strand.
CTTCCTTGCCGAAGATTAGTTGATGTGGCGTGAAATTTGTAGCTTCATGTATCGCAGTGTTATAGCAAAAAATTGCGAAGCGCACGTATTTGTCCCAATCTTTACCGGTTCTTGTATAATGTTTAATATGTTCGATGAGTACAAGGTGGCTTCGGTCCAGGGAGCCGTTAGATTGTGGTCGATATGCGGTGGTTCTTACTTGTTTAATTTTAAATGATTTACAGATTTGTTCAATCGCTGTACTCATGAAGTTCTGGCCTTGATCTGTTAATATTGTTCGCGGTGCTCCGTAGCGTGTAATGTACTCTTTTGCAAATGCCGTGCCAATTGTCTGAGCCGTCGCGTTAGGAAGAGGTATAGCGTCTAAGAATTTTGTCAGATTGCATTGAATTGTCAATAAGTATTGATTGTTCGCTTCTGTAACGGGAAGCGGTCCCACTATATCGAGCGCAACTTTATCAAATGCGTCTGCTGGAGTATCTGTAATTATCATGAGCAGTCGTGTTTTGACTCGAACCAGTTTCTTCCTTTGGCAACTGTCACAGGACTTGATGAAACTTTGAATCTGAGTTTTCAGGTTCGGCTAGTAATATTTTTCCCTAATTCTATTGTAGATTTTAGTTACGCCTTGATGACCACCTAGCAGTGACTCATGATATTCTTTAATGATCTCCTCGCGTATTGATACGTCGGGTACGATGGTTTCATTTGCGCAAAGCGTGATTTTTATGCTCGTGTCTCCGAAAATGTAGTAAAATAGCTTCCTAACGACGCTCCATTGGAGAACTTCTAATCCCGGGTTTGTTTTGGAAAAAGAAAATGCATCAATTTTGTGTGTATGTAATAGCTGTTTCAGTCTGATTAAAGTGTAACAGAAGTCCTCTAAATCGATTCTGTCTGAGTGTTGAGTTTTGACTACAAGGGTCATAATGTACTTGTTTCCGACCCTTGATAAGGCTATTCCGCGTTTCTCAAGTTTATTGATAGTGAATGTTTCTTTCCGTAACATGTCTTTGTCTATAAGTCGTTTTGTTAGTTCGTCGTTCCACGCGCAGTCAGCTGGTACGCAGTGTACGATGTTCGTGCTTTTCATGAATATTCCGTCTCTAGATTCCGTCACGTTAGTCACTGGTGTTATGTTGTTTATGTTATCTATGAATTTATCGAAGCTAAGTTTGTTTTTGTCATCGGCAGTATCGGTATTATCTGTAATATCCGAGATCGTCGGACTTTGTAGTGGTAGTTTCATTGATTCATTTTCCGAAAGACTAAAATTTGAGGTTGTATCAGAATCGGTAGTGTTTCCGGTGTCAAGCTTCGGCACGGGTCTACGTCTTTGTTGTGGTGGAATTAGTGTGTCGGAATCGTCATCTGGTGATGTGACGATAGCTGAGGGGGTGTCTGATACCGGGGGAATGGGGAGTGACCGGGTATGACGTGCCGTCGTGAGTTTAGATGATTTATCTTTGGTCCGTCCGTGAGGTAGTCCGTGTGTCATTGGGTTCTCGAATTTGCAGATGGTGATTTTAATGTCCATATCTTTGAATATGTAATGAATCATGCGGTTTACCAAATCCCAATTTAGGTTATCTAATCCGCAACCTAGTTTCGGTATCGAAATGGATTTCTTTTCATCCTTGATTAACGCTGTCTTTAACTTTACTAGTGTGTTGTACATTATCTCATTCGTCGGTTTGTCAAGACAACGTTCCTTAGTGACTAAATTGTAAATTGTGCGTCGGGGGTACCGAACCGTGATGATGTCTGTCACTTGCGGATTCATTGATTGTAATCTTTTGCGCTGTATGAGTCCGTTTTTTACCATCTGGTCCGCGATGCCTGATGATGCTTTACAGTCGGTTGAGATACAGTGAGCTAAATTGTCTTTTTGTTTCAGTAAGTCTGCGTCTATTTCTCTGATATTTCTATGCTGCGTCAGGGAAAGAAAATCTAAGTCTACAAGGAATTGTTCGTACGGTGGTGTGGAATATGGAGTTTTGTTAGAAGAGGTGCCGGCTTGTGGGTCGCGAAGTGTATTTTGTAACTTGATTCCACGTTTCTTGCACGCTTCTGAGTTGTGTGAGTCTTGTCCTAGGTCTGTGGTGAGTTCGTTATTCAAGGAGGACAATTTTTTGTAAATTATCTTGCGTTTATATACGGAGGTTGTTCCAGTCTTTTTTGAATAGTTTTCAGTCTGAATATCACTACAACCTGTTTGGTTAGTAAAATCGGTTTCCAATCGTGTTTTTCTTAGTGTTGGGTTATTAGAGGATTCTGTGTTTCTTTTTCGTTTGGGTAATGTCACTCTAAGTGGAATAGTTTCTACGTCCGAATTATCTGTCAAGTCGGAGGAGTCTAATTGTTTCGTCACTTTCTTTACTGGTGCCGGATTACTTGAAGATTCTGTGATCCTTTTGCGTTTAGGGAGTGTTGTTCTACATGGGGTTATCTTTATTTCTGAGTCGTCCGTCGAGTCCGAGGAGTCTGGGAATTCCACGAATTTTTTTCGCGGTGCTGGGTTACCCGAGGATTCAGTTGTTTGGAACCGTTTAGACGGCCTTATAGGTTCTTGATGTTTATCGTCAATTATTTCAATATCGGAACTTTCTGGCGTTGTGATTTCTGTTAATACTTTCTGCGTTTTTGGTCGTTTAGTCGGTGCGGGATTTGTGGAATTGTCAGTACTTTGTCTAGGGTGTCGCGGGAATTGGTGTGATAGTTTTTTGCGTTTATTTATTTCGGTATTTGCGGTACTTGATTCAGATCGAAGGCGTTTGCCATCTATGGGTAAGGCTTGGGTTATTTCAGGAGCAGGGTTCCTTGACAATGCATCCGCATTTGCATTTGCCTTTCCTTTTTTGTAAACTATGTTGTAACTGTACTCGTCTAATGTTAGTCGCCAGCGTAGCAGTCGTGACGTCGGGTCTTTTACGTTGTTAAGCCAAACTAGCGGTCTATGGTCCGTGACCAAAGTGAACTTCCGTCCGTATAGATATGGTCTGAAATGTTTGACTGCGAAGATGATTGCTAGTAATTCTTTGTCTGTGGTCGAGTAATTGATCTCTGTCGGTTGTAAGGCTCTAGATGCGTATGCTACTGGCAAGTCTTTCCCGATCTCGCCCTGGCTAAGTACCGCGCCGATTGCAAGATTCGAGGCGTCGGTCGTCAGGACGAACGGTTTGCTAAAGTCGGGATATTGGAGGATAGGTTCATCACAAAGGTAGTCGCGAAGTCTTTCAAATGCTGACTGATGTTCTGACGTCCACAAAAAGCAGGCGTTTTTCTTTAATAGATTATTAATCGGTTTGGCTATTTTTGACATGTTAGGTATAAATCTGCGATAGTATCCTATCAGTCCAAGAAATTGTTTGATTTGTTTAGGATTTCGCGGAAATGGGTAGTTTTTTATAGCTGTTATTTTATCGGGGTTCGGTTTTACTCCGTCCCTAGTAATAATATGACCTAAATATGCCACTTCCGTTCGTAGAAATTCACATTTATCTGGCTGCAGAGTGAGTCCTGCGTTCGATAGCCTTTCCATTAATTTCCTGAATTTTATCGCGTGTTCTTCCAGTGACCTCGCGTAGATAACTATATCGTCTAAGTATACGAAAATCTCGTTACCTTGTAGTCCGGAAAGTATCTGATCCATGAGACGCTGGAAGGTGGATGGCGCGTTTTTTAAGCCGAATGGCATGCGGACATAATCGAAATGGCCGTGTGGCGTCGAAAAGGCTGTTTTGGATCTGTGATCGGGGTGCATAGGTATTTGATGAAAACCCGAAGCCAGATCTAATGTTGTGAAATACTTTGCGGAACCTAACTGGTCGAGAATATCCACAATATTGGGTAAGGGGTATGCGTCCCCGATTGTTTTTTCGTTCAGCTTCCGGTAGTCGATCACCATACGCCATTTCTTATTACCTTGCGAATCGGGTTTTTTGGGTACGATCCAGACGGGAGAATTATAAGGGGATGTGGAGTGTTGAATAATGCCTTGGTCAAGAAGTTTAGTTACCTGTTTCGTAATGTCCTCCTTGTGGGATTAAGGGTGTCGGTATTGTTTTGTATGTATAGGTATGTCGTTTGTCGTTTGTATAGCGTGGTCCACTACTCGAGTGTGTCCTAATCTATCGCCCGGTAGGAAAAATAGGTGGTTATATTCGTAAGCAAGGTTGATTATTGATTGTTTTTCTTCCTCATTCAAGTGGTCTAATCTGAGGTTCTCCCTAAGGATGTCGAGTCGTTTTGCGTCGTGGTTAAGTGAGACTTGAAGTGTGCGTCGGTCTTTGTCAGTATTAGTATTATGATAGCCACGTGTTGGTTGGTTTGCTTCGTTGTTAGTTATGCGCGGGTTTGTGTCTATCGCGGGTTCGTCTACCTCTTCTAGAGTTACCACGGGTTGTATTACTTCTACAGCTGTTTCGTTGGAGTTTATAGCGTAAGCGTACGCTAAACCATGTCTATTCGTCACAAGGGCATTGCCTAATATAACGTTTGGGCCTAAGCTTAATTTATTAATTATTCCCGTTTTTGGTGATGGTTTCGTTACCTTCAATGCTATTACTGTCGCGGTTCGGGCAGGAATCGAAATGATATCTTCGTTAAAAATTTTCAGCGTCTTGCCATTGTCTGAAGTTACTGTGTTTGTTGGGAAAGAGATTTTAGCGTCTTCGTTGCGTAAGAATGTCATGCCTAATATGCCCGCCTCTTGGATGGGGAATAAATCATCTACTACATGGAATTCGTGCGTATGATTGCCGATTTGGATATCTAAAGTTCCTAAAGTCTCCACGGTGTCGTTTGTAATGCCTATTAGTTTTATTTTATCAAGTCGCGTAAGTGTGTTGTGTTGTACCGCGCTGCGTTTTATTATATTTATATCGGCTCCAGTATCAAGAAGCAACGTCGTGGTCTCATTCACGAGCTGTGGAGTTGACACCTGGACCTTGGGAGTTTGTGTAGAGGACGTTGTTAATATGTGGTAGGAGTTGATGTCAGAGCCGTGACCCCGATAAGATAATGGAAATGCACTCGTGTTTTGCAAGGAAAGTTGGTTGCTTTTGAAACAAATAGTTGCATTTTCAGACCGCAAAAAGCTCGCGCTCAAAATTCCGTCTTCTTTGATTGGGAATAGATTATCTACCAAATGGAATTCATGCCGGGTCCCGGCGAATTCTAGGTCGATGCTTCCTAATGTATTTATGAATCCTTCACCTATCCCTTTAATACTTCGAATGTCTTTCGGCGTGAAACGAGTATCTGGCGTGACTACTCCGACCTTGATCACGTTTATATTCGCCCCTGTATCTATTAGTATCGACGCGATTTCCCCAAGAATTTGCTTCGATGTTATTGTAATTATTGGTGAGCCGAGAAGTATTCTCCCATAACGCTCGGACGCTCTTCGTTGATTTGGGACGTTGCGGCGTCCGTGCGACGTTCCCATGGCTCGTTTAAATTATCGGAGTTATTAAATTCGTCTGCATTACCGCTTATAGTAAGATTTACCCGCGCGTCGTTCCTATGTTGATTGGTCGGTCTGCTATAATTCGAGTGAGTTTGGGGAGTGTTAGATTGCTGATGGATAGGTGTTTGTTGTCTCTAGTTTGGGCCATTATAACCCTGATTATTGCCACCAAATCTGTTGTTTAACTGGCTCGATTGCCCGCGCAGATTATTGTTGCGTTGGCGGTTGTATGTTTGTGCGTTATCCGGTCCGCGGTTGTGTTGTTCCCGATGATAGTGTTGTGTGTTTCGGGTGTTAGTACTAGAGGGATTCCGTTGGGGATCTCGCTGGTTCTGCAAGGTCCGCGTCCGACATTCGTCGAACGTGTGGCCAATTATTTTACAAAATGTGCAGTATTTTCTGGCACGGTTTTTCGTCCTACAATTGTCGATGGTATGGTCTATCCTTTTACAATAATTGCAGTGTGCCCTATCTTGAGGCTCTAATCTCGAATTATGTTCTGGGTATTCATTTGTATGCCTTAGTGTCGATTTGTCCCCGTGAGACGGCCTCAAGATTTTTCTCTCGTTCAGAAATTTTTCAAAGCGTATTGCCAAATCTATGGCCTCGCGTAAGGTTCCCGGTTTTTCGTACGTGACTCTGATTTCAATCTCATCTTTCAACCCTTTTATGAAGGACCGGCCGGCCAAATCTTTTATAAATCTACGCGTCATAACGACGTGATCCGCGTTGTCTGAGGTTCCGGCAATTTCTGACGCCGTCTCCACGAGTCCTTCAACTCGCATACCGTATTCTAGCACGCTCTCGTTTCTGTTTTGCACCACTCGCGTAATTTGCGCCTGTATATCCGGTAGTAGTTCTTTAGGTCTATACGCGCGTTTCAAATCTGCCAGCAGGCTATCTAATGTATTTAAACTAGATCTTTGTATATATCTTTCCGCGGCTCCTTCGATTTTGACAGCTACTAGATTTGTAAATAGCGGCGAATCCCGCGCGTGAATTGAGTTTTTAATGCTTTCTACTTTTCGAATGAAGGAATTTATTGACATATTACTACCATTGAAGACCGGTATTAGCGTTATCGCGGTTTGTAATGGGAGATATGGACTTGAACCGGGTCCAGTGATGGTTTCGTCAGTGTCTTGCAGCATTTTTGTTATATATTCTGGGTTATGTGGTAGAGTACTTAACTTACAGAGTGGTCACCGTTACGAAGGCTGCGTAGCTCGGTTGCATTCCCTCTGGTTGACTGACTCGTCGTTATTCTCTGCTCGTTGTTGTCAGCAAGGAAGGTCGTGAGGTTTGCGTCGGTAGATCTCCGTTGTGTTCTGCTTATCCTTGTCGAGTTAGCAAGGTGATGCCGTGGAGTCTGCGTCGATAGGTCTCTGTTGATCTCTGCTTGTCCTTGTCAAGTTAGCAAGGAAATGCCGTGAAGTTTTGTCGATAGATTTCTGTTGTTCTATACTCCTTCTTGTCGAGTTAGCAAGGTGATGCTTTATTATATGATAATCGTTGTGAGTTCGTGAGTTCGCTCCTCGTTTTTGTATCAAATGATAACCAGATTTAAGTGGTAAATAATCTGGAAAACGAGGAGTTCCGCTGCCACCAGTTGTTATATCGCAACACGATTTTGTTGAACCATAGGTTCTCTCTCTCTCTCTCTCTCTCTCTCGGTACAATGTGTCGTTGCAAGGTTAAGGGATGAATAGAATCGGTCGATAGAATAATTGAGTAGAGGATGCTTGTTGATTTCAATAGTAATATGTTACTCTATTTTGATGATATGTATAGCGATAGGTGAGTCGGAGTTTAGATATTGCTATTTTGAGGATAGAATTGGAAGTGTTCGGTTATGATGGGATGTGAAGAAGGTAAGCTCGGTTTTGGGAGGGGATTTCGGATGAGTTGCACTTGGTGTGGCCGTGTGCAACTCGTACGATCCCGGTCGGAAGTTGAGGATCAGGTAATATAGGCATTAGGAAATGGTGAATCGGATGAAGTTGATGACGGAATGTCTGGGATGTAAGGAAATGGTGGATCGGGTGACTATTGGAGGTTGTGGAGTTGAGACGTAACACCCCCCCCGTTAGAGGAAACATAGGGGTGAAACAACTATGTTTACATTTGTTTGTTGTGATTGTGCTAACAAGGTCAATATGAAGTAAATATATAGTATGGTAAAAATAGCTTAAAATGGTACAACTAAATAATAATAGTAGTAATAGTAGTAATAATGATAATTGTAAGATATACTATATAATGTACTATTATGGTATAAAGGTTCGTTATAAATACATATTATATGTTTGAACGAGGTATACATCTATGGATTATGAATTGATTTAAATTGAATTGCTTAAATTGATTAATTTATTTATAAAATATAAGCTTATTTGATACTCAGTATAATAATAATAATTCCTACTCATTCTTATCTTATACTATATTATTGGAGGTTGTGGAGTTGAGACGTAACAGTTTTTTGACAAAATAAAAATAGTCAGTATCAAAATTTTAAAATAGTATATTTCGTATCAAGGGCGTCAAATTTCATACCAGCGTGTGATTGCCGATTACGGCATTACACAAGGATATAAAGTATTACGCCCATGTTGCGAACGATATTTTTCGATGCAGTTGGCGTAAAATTCGATTTTATCTACGCAGAACAAGTTGTAGAATCGGATTTTACGCCCACGGCAACGAAAAATCCTTGATATGCGCTATGGCTAGAGTTATAAAGAATATGTGGTTTAAATTTCAGAAGGATCGGTTCAATAGTTTCGAAGATTTCATCAACAAGCCGTCGAGAAACGTTATTTCGAGAGGAACGCTTTTATATTTTTTTTCAATGAAAAATCGTGAGAAAATCTTACCTGTGCTTAATCAGCGATGCCTGCAGCATATCTCTGCCTTCTATTTCTTCATAGTGTTCATGTATACTTTCGAAAAATGTAATAAAAGAAAAATCCCTTAATTTTCATCAATCAACGAATTACTATCAAGCGTCGCAGATACGCTATCAGATACCTACGAACGACCTACAATCGATTAAAACAAATATTAAAAATTAAAATTGAATCGAATCCGGTCGGATGAGCGGCTGAGTATATGGAGCTTTGATTCCCAAATTTCATTTTTTTAACGATACTTACCACGGTAAAATCGCTTTCCCAAATGCGGGTAAATACTCTATCGGATTTCCCAAATGATTCAAAGTGAATTTTTTTTGTTAGGTTTTATTTTTGCCAACCATACGGTTTAACGATTTTTGATTATTCCTCATCAATTATTGGTTCCCAAATTTTGAAAGTGGTTTCCCAAAATTTCTCAAATGATTTCCTAAATATCCCATAGGTTTGTTTTTAAATATAGTATATTTGTTTGCCAACTATACGGTGGTATATACGTATACTAATGCTCGCGATTATTTCGAATTTCGAAATCGAACTTTCCATAACCTCTAATATGAAATTAACTCTTATGTTAGGCTAGCTGTCAAAAGTCTGAGGTTATGTCGCCCTCTTGTATTATTCGGATTCTTGTCCAATAAATCGAACTTTCCATAACCTCAAATCTAAAATAAACTCCTATGTTAGGCTAACTGTCAAAAGTGTGAGGTTATGACCTACGTGAAGTTGGCCCCCCACTTTTGGAAAAAAATATTTTCGAAAGTTGTTCCAGATTGTTCTATATTTGTTCTACATTGTTCCAAAATGAGAATTTTCCAACGCGAAAAATACGGCTTAAAATGGAAAAAAACGGATTTTTGAGTCAGCCCCCCACTTTTTGAAAAAACAAAATGTTTCGATTGTTCCGGGTTGTTCTAGTTGTTCTGAATATTGTTCCAAAATCTCGAAGTCGCAAGTCCAAAATTGTACCGGAAACAGTCGAAAATCGCGCACCGAACCAGAAAAAAAGAAATAAAAAGGTTCAGGGGGTTGTTCTGGCCATATCTCGAGTTGTTCGGGATTGTTCTAGTTGTTCTGAATATTGTTCCAAAATCTCGAAGTCGCAAGTCCAAAACTGGACTGGAAACGGTCGAAAATCGCACACCGAAATGGGGATTAATTTTACACCCGTACGCGCACGTGTGTCATATACCATTTTTTCTAACTGAGTGCGCACAATTCAATTCATATACATCTTATACCGCGAGGACCAGGTGAAAGAGAATGGTCCGTCCGCCCAGACACCTAATATTTCGTATTTTCATGGGGATAGCCACCCATAAGTCGCAGCTCTGAAAATCCCTAGGGTGATGCAACTCGGCAGCCATTGTTGGTGGAAGCCGGCTGACTGCCAATACATCGCGGAAGGTAGACATGTGTGGTTATGTTCGTTTATTTGAAGCAAATGATGAATAAAGTGAATATAACCTATGTGAATAAGCTATGAATATTTATCAAAAATTGATCAATCAGTTTTAAATGACTGTAACGAAGACTAATTTATTACAACGTCTACCTTCCGCGATGTATTGACAGTCAGCCGGCTTCTATCAACAATGGCTGCCGAGTTGCATCGACCGCGCGCCAAAATCACCCTAGGGATTTTTCGGCGCAACGAGTGGCTATACCCATGAAAATACGAAATATAAGGTGTCTGGGCGGACGGACCAATGCTCTTTCACCTGGTCCTCGCGGTATGTATACGATCGTTGGTCTCCCCACCATTTCACCTCATATGCCCTGCTGCACCATCCCGCCGTACGCCGACAGCGCCGCTACCCTGCGGCACGAGCTTATGGATATATGCGGTGCGTAGCCTAGCGTCCTGACTTATGGTAGCAACTCCTCGTTCGACCTCTTTCATTACAGTTGCTCTGATCATGCATATAATATTTGCAAAACATGGCTAAGCACGTACCACGTCTTTTGGACGTAATATTGTCACCCGACTTCAAAAATGTCGTCGATGAGAACGGTGTTCCTGTTATACCGAGCGATCCTATTTATCAAGAAATATGCGACAAAATGGATCACCTTATTAAACCGAAATACATATATGTTATTATAAAAAATAATCGATACAACGTATTGGATAAAATTCTCGAATTTCATGGCATTGAAGTTCACGCATCTTTCACGCAATCGATTGCCGATACGTCGGCTGACAATAGTTTAGATCTCAAAGAGAAAATCGAATTCACTATCGAATTTTCTCCTAAAACCTGGGTCACACTGTCGCCAGAAAATGTTATTTATGCAGATAAAGCCCGTGGTCGAAAGAAATATGGTACATTACAGCGCAAACTATGGACGGATGAACTATATAATGCATTACATAATAGAACCAAGCTGCCATGCGCGATATCTTTCAAGCGTTGTAAGATGTCCGAAACTGGCATGTATGTGACTGTGTCGGGCTCATGTACTGAATGTGAGTGCATATTTACCGGCTGCGTCATAAACAAACCGGTCTCCCAGTCATCCGTCATTATGGAATGTTCGGTTGTTAATTTTAATCCAGCCGTGAAACATGGTAAAAAACGTCAATTAAAAGGACGTCGACGAATTGCAGTGGCCAAAGCTTTAACCGAGAACAATCAACTGGCATGCATCTGGCGTCGAAATGAGGCAGACAAAATAATGGAATTCGGTGATCCCGAACCGCCTAATTTGCCAAAACTTGGCACGCTACGAAAGGCCAAACAGGAACGAAAGGATAAGATCTTGGGCCTCGGCCAAGGTATTCATCCTATAGAAAATATACGGAGGATGAAGTTCGAAAAACATCTGGGCGTTATCCATTTGATTGCGTGCGAACCATTTTTTGTTCATTACTGGACATTGGAACAAATTGCAACCTACGTGCTCTATCATGATCGCATTTTTATCGACGCTACTGGATCACTAGTTAAAAAACTGAAGCAACCAAACGGCGAATTATCACCACACATATATTTGTATCAAATCGTATGTGAAACCGCCACTTCAAAAATGCCAGTATTTCAGATGCTCAGTGCTGTGCAACACACAAACGCTATTCAACACTGGCTTTTTGAAATCATAAGAATAGGTAGTATGCATAAGTCTAACTTTCCGCATCCGCGTGAAGTGGTTTGTGACTTTGATAAGGCGCTGATGGGCGCAGTAGCAAGAGCTTTTGGTCGCTGTGAAAGTCTACGACATTACCTTACCAAATGCCTAGCACTTGTCAGAGATGAGAATAATCAAAAACCCGGGTGTTTTTTGAGGTTAGATATTTCACATTATGTAGCATTTGTTGCGCGCTGGAAATTATTTGCGCCGCTGCATCCTAGGGTGAAGACATTCTATATAATGGTTATGTGCCTACTTACCAAAGTAACCAATTTCATTGAATTTATGGATGTAGTGAAAAAAGCTATTGTACTCTGTACTAGTCAAGGTTGCGGTGAAACGGAATCCGGTGCTACAAGTCTAGCTGAGGAAGCCCGTATTACAATTTGTCAAAAAATAAAAGGCATTCCAGACATGAGCGATGCATATAATACGGAAGATTCTCCTGAGGTTGGCAAAATAGACGTAGAACTAGAGTTCAATGAAAACGAAAATGAAAGTGAGCTCAATGATAGTTCAACAATTGATTATTGGGCAAGTCAATTTTTCCTGGAATGCATGGATGAATCTCGATCTGCATCATTTGGAATCGATATCAATCCTTATTATTGCCCAGCAATGGCACAAAAAATTAAGTACCTACTACCTTACTTTCCACTCTACTCTGGAGTAATGATCCCGAGGTTCGGATATGGGTATATCAATGCCACCTCATCGGGAGTAGAAGCTGAATTTAACGATTTAAAACACCGGTTACTTGGAAATGAGAGACGTCCAATGCGAGTTGACAAATTTTTAACAATTCATATAAAATCTTTCAGCGGCAGAGCTAAATTAGCTGTTGCTTCTAACGACCTATGCCGACAGTCGGGAATCCGAATTTCACCGGTAGAACATGATTTTTACAACAATGTTTTTGATACTACCAACCAACAAACTAATACATCAAATGAAGGTAACGAAGAAGTCTCCGAAAAAGCAGTAAATTTGACGTCGAATTTTGACGAGAATAATCAAAAAGTTGACGATGAAAAAGCTGTAAATGAAACAAATTCTATAAGTGAATTGATTGTTGACGAGGATCATCCAAGTCGTGTTAAAATTTCATTCGACGAGATAGATGAATCTACGGAGATTGTTTGTTCGAGCCCAAAACCTGAATGCGTGGATCGGCGAGAAGATTCGTATGATTTAGGCACAGAAACTTCGGAACTGAATGCCGAACAAAATTGGAAAAATAAGAATAACGCAAAAAAGGTGAGACGTACGTATCTTGATCCACGTCCTGAGTGGGATTTAGTCGGGTTTAATTCGAAACGAATGAGTGTAGGTCTTTTGAAAAATGGGAATATTTGTCCCATGATATCCGAAAAAAATATCAAAATAGTCGTACGCAACACGTGTGGATTCGATAGCATTATGCAAATTTTAGCTCTAGCTCATAGAGATGATGTATTTCACGAACTTGCCGATACCATGCAATCAGACACGTACGGATTTTTGAGATTATTCCTGGAAAAAGGTCCATCATCTATAGTATACAAAATGAGAGCCAATATTCTGAAACGAATTGACTGTTTTATTCAACCGTCACGAGTACCTGGAATGATGAAAATAGATGCTTTATCGAATATTTGCAATTTATGTGAATATGTTTTTGATCAAGACTGGAGTGCAATTGAGGAGACCACATGTAATGTCTGCAAAAAAAATCACCGTATCGTTAAGACTATAGCACCTATTAACATTAATACGATAGAAAAACATGGCTTTCAAAAATTAGCTGAGGCATTGCAGACCGGTGGTTTTTCTGAGAAAAAGTGTTGTGGTAAATCCTTTCCAACTGTTACGGGGTACGGAACGCAAATTTTCATTGAATGTCAAATTGGATCGCATAGGACTATTGTCTTGGAAGATTTTCCAGACTTCGTCGAGCTCAACCAGATGAGGTATATTTTGGCAAGATTTGTTATGTATTCGGGAGGCAATACGATTCATTCCGTGGGACACTACACAGCATTCGCAAAAAAAGGTATTGAGTGGGTTGAATTTGATGACACAAAGCCTAAACCGTTGTGCCCGCCAAGAAATCCCCATGAAAAAAGTCCGCACTTATGTATTTACGTTAGGACGAGGACGTGAGTAACTGTAGATAATTGATGGTGTTGAATAAAAAAATTGTTTACCCAGTTACCATAGTTGGGTATATACCTACATATAACTATAATATACACATTAGACCAGTTTTTTTTTTCGCTTTTTCTTTTTACCTCGTATTCCGTTGGAAAAGTGAGTTTTTGGTGTAAAACGAAACCTCGTAAAACCGGAGCCCGGTAGCGCAATTTTAAAAGGTGGCGCATACAGTCTAGATTTTTCCCATTTGATTAACACAAAGTTCTTGCTAGACAAACACTATAATTAGAATATCTCGAAGAGTATGCAAGTTAGGAAGCTGTTCGAACTTGCATAGTTTTCAAGATATTTCGATTATAGTGTTAATGTAGCGAGAATCTTGTGTTAATCAAATGGGAAAAATTTTGACCGTACGCCACCTTTTAGAATTGAGCTACCGGGCTCCGGTTCCAAGAGGCTTCGTTTTACACCCCAAACCCACTTTTCCAAGGGTGTGCGAGGTAAAAAAAAGTAAAAAAAAAAAACCGGTCCAATACACATGTATTCTCTCGATTATTCCTTATTTCACGAGAATCCATATTAAACATGTATAAACTAACTACATATTACTTGAATATACGCATGTATTCTTTCAATTATTATTTAATTCACGTAAATCCATATTAACCATGTATAAACTAACTACATATTACTTCAATATACGCATGTATTCTTTCAATTATCCTTTAATTCACGTAAATCCATATTAACCATGTATAAACTAACTACATATTACTTCAATATACGCATGTATTCTTTCAATTATCCTTTAATTCACGTAAATCCATATTAACCATGTATAAACTAACTACATATTACTTCAATATACGCATGTATTCTTTCAATTATCCTTTAATTCACGTAAATCCATATTAACCATGTATAAACTAACTACATATTACTTCAATATACGCATGTATTCTTTCAATTATCCTTTAATTCACGTAAATCCATATTAACCATGTATAAACTAATAACCCGAAAAGACTACGAAATATTGAAACAAAATAAACAATAAAACGAAGAAAAAAATATATATATGTATACCTAATAACTAATAAGTATAAATCTGGTTCTAGTCATTAGTTGCATCTATGTAAATATTATCTATATGAATATGGCTTCAACTTCTGAACTATGAGGAGCACCTCTGGTACCGCAAAATTCGCCAAATACATTCACTTTTTTATCAGTAATGGTCGGTACCGATAAAATTATTTACTACAAAAATTCTTTTACTTGACAAAAATCTATAAACACATTTTCGAAATTGCGTCTACAAAAGTATCCAGTTGCCAAGTTAGAAAATTTCGTCCTTGTATAACATTATTCACTCAATTACCGAAACTCTGTAGTCGTAAGTCCAAAATTCGGCCGGAAACAGTCGAATAACGTACACCGAAATGGGGAATTCGAATAAAAAAGTCCAGGAAGTTGTTCTGACGATCTGTCCAATTGTTCTAGGTAGTTCTGAACGTTGTTTCGGAACCCTGAGGTGCGATTTTGGATCTCGATAGCGACGATAGCGACCGTGCTAACTTTTTTTACGCCAATGTGCTTCCCCGCTAACACCCGTTCACCCCCGGTAGCGTCAATATGCTCGGTTTGCGGGTGTCAACAAGCGGAGGTCGCCATGCAACAGCCCGAGAATCAACGATTGAACCCAAGGAAAACCCGGCTCTATGATGAAGCGCTCGCGATCGAGTGCTATCTCATCGCTATAGTTAGCAAGGGCTGTGAGAGTGTCGTTATGGCAGGTGATAAAAATTCTTCAAGATAGCACTCGATAGCGAGAGCTTCCTCACAGAGCCGGGTTTTCCATGGGTTCAATTGTTGATTCTCGGGCAGTTGCATGGCGACCTCCGCTTGTTAACACCCGAAAACTGAGCATATAGACGCTACCGGGGGTGAACGGGTGTGAGCGGGGAAGTACATTGGCGTAAAAAATTTAACACTCGGAAAAAAGTTAGCACGGTCGCTATCGTCCCTATTGAGATCCAGAATCGCACCTATAGAATCGTAAGGCTACAAAAAAACCGGAAATATTCGAGATACTCATCCCAAAACCCTTCACCTGGCACTCGCGCTCATTTTTTGCCTTTGTGCGGCCAGTTCTGGAACTGACGACTTAAGGAACTCTGAACTATGTCAAAAATACCAGAAACAATCTGGAACAACTCGTAAGATCATTGAGACAACTTGCCGAACCTTGTTCTGCGAATTTATTCGTTTCGAATCACTTTTTTTTTGCACTATTTCAGGTCCTCTTTTGGCCTTACGCCTCTGAGATTTTAATTTTAGAAGTCGCGAAAAACGGTTTCTAACTCTATTTGGTGTGTTTTTGAACTTACGACATCGGCATTCTGGAACAATGTTCAGAACAACTAGAACAACCCGGAACAACTCAAGAGATCGCTGGAACAACTTTCTTGAAACTTTTTATTTTATTTCTTATGTTTCGGTACACGATCTTCGACTGTTTCCGGTCCAGTTTTGAACTTATGACTTCGGTATTCTGGAACAATCTTCAGAACAACTAGAACAACCCGGAACAACTCGATAGATCGCTGGAACAACTTCTTAAAACTTTTTATTTTATTTCTTATGTTTCGGTACACGATCTTCGACCGTTTCCAGTCCAGTTTTGGACTTGCGACTTCGAGATTTTGGAACAATATTCAGAACAACTAGAACAACCCCTAACAACTTGAGAGATTGCTGGAACAAGTTCCAGAACGTTTTTATTCCGCTATTTTCGTTTCGGTGTGCGTTTTTAGACCGTTTCCGATCCAGTTTTGGACTTGCGACTTCGGGATTCTGGAACAATGTTCAGAACAACTAGAACAATCCCGAACAACTCGAGATATGGCCAGAACAACCCTCTGATCCTTTTTATTTCTTTTTTTCTGGTTCGGTGCGCGATTTTCGACTGTTTCCGGTCCAATTTTGGACTTGCGACTTCGAGATTTTGGAACAATATTCAGAACAACTAGAACAACCCCGAACAACTCGAGAGATCGCTGGAACAACTTTCTTGAAACTTTTTATTTTATTTCTTATGTTTCGGTACACGATCTTCGACTGTTTCCGGTCCAGTTTTGAACTTATGACTTCGGTATTCTGGAACAATCTTCAGAACAACTAGAACAACCCGGAACAACTCGATAGATCGCTGGAACAACTTCTTAAAACTTTTTATTTCATTTCTTATGTTTCGGTACACGATCTTCGACCGTTTCCAGTCCAGTTTTGGACTTGCGACTTCGAGATTTTGGAACAATATTCAGAACAACTAGAACAACCCGGAACAATCGAAACATTTTGTTTTTTCAAAAAGTGGGGGGCTGACTCAAAAATCCGTTTTTTTCCATTTTAAGCCGTATTTTCCGCGTTGGAAAATTCTCATTTTGGAACAATGTAGAACAAATATAGAACAATCTGGAACAACTTTCGAAAATATTTCTTTCCAAAAGTGGGGGGCCAACTTCACGTAGGTGAGGTTATGTCGTCTGCCTATATTATGTGGATTTTTGTCCAACAGATCTGTTTCTTTGTACAGCTATTAACTTAGCGTGATCTTTTTGATTTTTGCTGATTCGCACTTGTGGCACGTGCGGAGGAAAGGTGTTTTTTACGAAACTGTCAAACACGGTTTTAATCTTTTTATTTCCAGGTTTAAACTCACAAGTAGAGGAAAATAAGGACAATCTTGCACATCGCAGTATATTACAGATTTTTAATGAATACACTTTCAGACTACTTTTAATGAATACTCTGTATCCTGTGAAAAGACAAGTCACACTCGTCAAACTCACACATACACGAATCCACACGGAAAACGAGCGAACCGTGATTTCAGGTGGCAGCACCAGCCTCACTCACTCTTACATGTGTAACTTGAAACATTCCGCCCGCGTTGAAACGTAGTTTCAAATGTCCCAAGCAAGGAGCCAGAATGGGGTTGGTAAGATGCAGCTTAGTCTAACTTAACTTAACTTATATCTAATTCAGTAGTCAGTTCCTAACTGGTAATACTAGTCGTGATTCGAATTGGAATCCTTAAATCTACAATAGTCGCAATCCGGGGTTACATAGTATGGGGGGGTCCTTTTGGTCCCTTTCTTTTTGCAGCACTGTAGTTAGGATTGGACAATCTTAATAATACGTACTGTATGATCTAAACTTACGCTACACTTATTACTAAGACCGGTAGCTCATCTTGGAGGTAGTTAGTGCTAGGTTGGCAATACGAGACTAGTTAAGAGGAGGCTACACAGCCTTTTATAATTAAGCTATTGACTATTCGATTCAACCTCCAACAGCATACCTTTGGTCAGTTGCTTGCAATTACATTTGAGCAACCGCAACCGACTCATGTGAGGGAGGCTCGGGTTCCGATTGTACAGGTAGCTTACAAAGTTTAACTATTGGTCTAATGTACTCGGAATTCGCAGTCTTTAGCCTGACTGAACGTACGAGGTTTTCACGGTCCGGAAAGCACTCCAGGACACGCGCTAACTCCCACTTCGATGGTGGTAGATTTTTGTTTCGAATGAGGACTAAATCGCCAACTTGGATATTGGGCTCTCTAGTTTGCCACTTCACTCGCTGCTGCAGCGTGTTTACGTAGTCTTGGGACCAAATGTGCCAGAACTGCTCCAGCTTCTGCCGCATGCCCTGCCAACGATTCAGCCGATTTTCATTTATATGTAACGTCGATGGTAACGGGACGCTTTTTAACGCAGTTCCGACCAGAAAGTGCCCAGGGGTTAACGCGTCGTATGACGACGAATCATCACTGAGGGGGGCGATTGGGCGTGAATTTAAACAGGCCTCTATTGCATAGCAAAGTACAAAATTCTTCTACTGTCGGGGTAGCGCTCTTGAGTATCCTTTGAGGGTGATATTTGACGCTCTTGACTCCCGCCTCCCAAATACCGCCGAAGTGGGGGGCGGCAGGTGGCAAGAAGTGCCACGAGACTTTATCGGACGCAAAGATGTTACGAATATCTACTTCACGTATGACCTGCTTGAAGGCTAACCGTAGTTCCTTCTCAGCACCCTGAAACGTGGTACCATTATCCGAATACATTGCACTTGGTAAGCCTCTTCGAGCGAAGAAGCGTTGAAACGCGGCGACGAAAGCAGCTGAATCGTAACTGTGTACCAACTCTAAATGAATAGCCCTTGTGGCTAAGCAAACAAAAAGTGCTATGTATGCCTTATGGCTTGTTCGACCGCGCCCTGCAGCATCGCGTACCAGGATGGGTCCAGCATAGTCGACTCCGCAGTGCGAAAATGGTCGAGATCTAGTTATCCTGACCTTCGGCAAGTTTGCCATCAGCTGCTTCCTCGTCTCGGCACGCTCTCGAACGCAAGTAACGCACTTGCTTTGCACGGCCTTGACTAAGTCGCGCGCTCGCAAGATCCAATATCGTTCTCTTAGAACCCTCAACATTAGCTGTTCTCCACCATGCAGGGTTGTGTGGTGTATATGTTCGATTAAGAGTCGCGAAATACGGTGCTTCGACAAGATTACGGGATGCTTCTGATCCAGGGAAAGGTCTGCCTGCTGCAGGCGACCTCCCACGCGGATAAGACCAGTTACGTCTAGATACGGGTCTAGCCTTTTTAGTTTACTCTTACTTGATATCGGCCGTTGCTTTGTTAGGGCGGCTAGTTCCGACGGGAATGCTTCCTTTTGCGCCCGGCGGATCCAGAAGGTTTCTGCCTCACGGATCTCTGGTACTTCTAACGCGAGATCTGAATAGCCCTGCTCGTTCTTCTGGCTACAACGCGCCGTGAAGCGCTTAATATATGCTGTGATTCGCAGCAAGCGAGGCCATGTAGCTACGTCGTGTGATAGCTGCTGAATGCTATCTTCCTCGGCATTTTGTACTTGCACGTCACCGCTTTGGTCTCTAGTTCGGTTGAGGTGACGTCTAGCATTGTCTGCTGGGGCCAGGCTTCTGGAGCGTTCATTAGCCACTGTGGCCCGTGCCACCATAATGCACAATCCTTGAAATGGCCTGGGCTTATTCCGCGCGAGGCGCAATCAGCGGGATTGTCGCCAGAGGGAACATGTCTCCAGCTAGCCTGGGGCAGTTGAGTTTGAATTTCAGCTACTCGATGCGCTGCGAATACCTTAAGGTTTGAAGGGGGTTTTTTGATCCAACAGAGAACGACGCTGGAATCGCTCCAGCAATTGATCGATTCAATTTTGGCCGAAATGGCTTCTAGTAGTGTGGAGACACACCGCGTCAGCAGTACCGCCGCGCAAAGCTCCAGTCTGGGTATAGTTAACGTTTTGAGTGGTACTACTCTCGTCTTCGCGAACATTAAATGCACTTGGGGGTTACCGTTAGTCGCTTGAACTAATAGATACGTTACTGCCGCGTAGGCTCGCTCCGAGGCGTCGCAAAACCCACGGATTTGAATTTTACTGGTCTTATCACTCCCTGTCCAGCGAGAAATTGAAACTTGGTTGAGGCATGGTAGTTGTTCGCAGAATGATCTCCACTCGCAGGCTATTGATTCCGGGACCGGCTCGTCCCAATCAATCTTGCTGCGCCACAACGATTGGACTAGGATCTTTAAGACTATCACTACCGGGGCGAGCCAGCCCAATGGATCAAAGCATCGGGCAATGAGTGAAAGTATTTGTCGTTTGGTTGGGATGGTCCATTTTGGAGTTTGGATGACTATGCAGAACGCATCACTGCTAGGCTCCCAATTCAGACCAAGTACCTTTAATTTACTTTTTTCTTTTAGGGGCAAACTCAAGGCGAGTCCATGGTTTGTAGAGTCGATACCTGTTAATAACAAGGCGTCATTGCTAGCCCATTTTCGTAGGGTAAAACCCGCGCGTGCGAGGCATTGCGAGACTTGAGTACGTTTTTCAACGGCGCCTTGGCGAGTGTCATCGCCGAACATTAGGTCGTCCATGTACCTCTGACTTCTCAGAATAGGTACTGCCAGAGGGAACTCTCGTCCCTCGTCCTCAGTCACCTGAAGTAGAACCCGTTGAGCTAGAAATGGCGCGCACGCGGTGCCATACGTTACGGTATTCAGTTGGTAGTTTTGTACTTCTTCGTTGGGATTCGCTCTCCACAGAATTAATTGATACGAACGATCTTCCGGCGCTATTTGTATTTGACGAAACATTTGGGCGATGTCCGCGGTGAGAACGTAGCGAAACATTCTCCAATGAAGGATCACGGACACAAGGTCCGTTTGTAAGTCCGGGCCCGGTAATAGCTGATCGTTCAAGGAGGAGCCATTACTAGAGTGAGCTGAAGCATTAAATACAACGCGAAGCTTCGTGGTTGTACTATCTTTTAGGACTGGGTGATGCGGTAAGTACACAGTTTGCGCGTTTTTGTTCTCCTCACTGAGCAACTCCATATGATTGGCTTGTAAGTAATCGAGCAAAAACGCGTGATACTGCTTGTTTAACTCGGGATCTCGTTGCAATCTCTGTTCGAGCTGACGGTAGGCAGCGTGTGCGCGTGCCTTGGTGTCTCCGATTGCTACTGGGGGATCCGTTTTAAAGGGTAATCTGACTACATACACACCTTCGGGATTTCGATAGTGCGTTTCCTCGAAATGCTTGTTGCATCGTACTTCGGAAAGAGTTAAACATTTCCGCGCGGGGACCTCCTCTACTTCGAAGAATTTAATGAGATCCGCAGTGACTTTTACTACGCTTGCATGGTGCGTATGGATCGAATGAGCATTGGAACACTTGAAACGTATGCATTCTCCTCCAACACTTGAAACGTATGCATTCGTGGGTTCGCGAGAGAGTCGTAAACATTGAGCTAAGGTTTCCGAGATAAAGCTAGTATCGGATCCCGGGTCGATGAGAGCGCGCGCTTGGATCTGTCGACCCTGTTCTGATTCTATTTGGACCCAAGCGGTGGCCAGCAATACCGCTTGGCGTGAGACTTCACCCTGGGTGGCTACATGGGCGTGCGCTACGCCCGAAGATGCTGCGGGCGCGGGATTCGCGTCGGTATCCGAGTGGCTCGGGGTCTTAGCTGCAGAAGCCTGAGCGTTATTATTTTGTGTGGACAACGGAGTGGCGCTGCGTCTCCGATCTTCTCTATTATCGTGCAGCAGCGAATGATGGCGTCGTTTGCAATGGAAACAACTGAATGTGCTGCGGCAATCAGCACTCACATGGCCCTTGGCCAGGCAATTAATACATAAGTAATTTTGATGAGCATGTTTTTGTCGGTCAGCGACAGACTTAGCCTTGAATTTAGCGCATTGCGTGATCTTGTGAGCCTCTGTACAAAACACACATGAATCGGTCGCGGTGCCGTGGTGTGCACGCGAAACTTTGCCGACAGGGGTTTCCCTTTTACCGGATGAGTCCGGTGCTTTTTCGGACGGCGGCGCTGAAGCCGCGGCTTCAAGCGATCTTATCCTAGTATCCAGAAATTTGGTCAGCTTGTCCAACTTGGGATAGTCGCTGTCATCTCCCAAGTGAATCTCCCACTCCCTCCGAGAGTTTTTATCAAGTTTTTGAGTAAGACAAAATACTAAAATATCATTCCACTGATCTACCGGCCTTTGCAGTGCCCGTAGTGCGTTTATTGATTCAGACGCGCTAGCACGTAACTTTTTTAACCCGGCGGTAGCTTCATTGGGAGTGACAGCTTTTATTGCAAAAAACTTATTCAAGTGCGCATTTATGATGCATCGCGTGTTTTCATAATGATCTTTCAAGACCTGCCAAGCGACATCAAAGTTATCATCTGATAAGGAAATATGAGCTATTAGCTTAGATGCGTCGCCAATGACGACGGATAGTAAATAATGTAGCTTATGAACGTTAGACAAGCCGACATGAGAGGTTATTAAAGGGGTAAACAGGTCGCGAAAGGCGATCCAGTCCGTTACAATGCCTGAAAAGGGTGTTACACTTATCGTGGGAAGTTTAAAGACAGCGTTCCCGCTGGTGGTAACTCCGTTGCCTGGCGCCGATGAGGGTCCTGGCGCTCTTCCATCCACGTGAGACTGCGGTTGAAACTAGCGATTTTTTCTTCGAAGCAGTCGTACGCTGCTAGGTACTGGTCTTCCAGCTGTGTCGCATGAGACTCCTTGAAGTACGCCAGCGTGCTTCTCTCAGCTGGCGTAGCGAGCAGTTCAATTTGAGTAGCCTGTCTTTGCGCTTCTGTCCACTGTTTTTCCAGTAATTTTGCCCGCCCCTTTGTAACGGCTTGGGTTTGATTACTTCACCCCAATTTGTTGAAGTTGATAATGGCATTTTTAATGAACCGCGCATTGTCGTCAAAGCGTTGGAGGCATGAATCTATGTCAGCTAAATCGGCTTCGGAGCCAGGCATGTTTGCTGATAGTTGAGTTAATATGTATTGGCACGAAGCTGTATAGGTGTGGTGCGTAAGTGCTCAGTCTTACTCTCTTCCTGAGCTATCCCCTCTCTCTCCTTGCACTGCTGTAGTGCGGCAGTGAGGGAGCGGTGTGAGCGGGAAGCGTTTCGGAGTAGAAGAATTGCGTGCGCAACCGGTTCTTGACCACGTCATTGACTAAAGATTTGTAAAGACGGCCAGGTTGATGGGGTCTGTCGAAGCTCGATTTTTCGGCTGTGCACGACCGCCCTCTTGATGACCTCGGGCATTTTAAGCCGAACTACGCTACCGTCCCGGTTCAATGAATAAACCAGTTTCCTGACAATGATCTTACCATTCGGGCACACAGGGTAAGGCAGTTTAGAGTTTGAGGTCTGATATACCGACCTATGAATATATGGGGCATTCGGCGATTAGCAAACGCTCACCGTCGGCGATCTTTTTTCCGGTTTTCATTTTCATGCCACATTTTCTCCGCAAAGGTTCCTTTTTTTTTTCCTCTCTCTTATTAATAATTTCGGCAGTGATTCAGTCTGTAGACAAAATATAGGCGTTTTTTTTAATTCTGAAAATATTCCCCGAGATTCGCCAACAAATTACGATCATTTTAAAACTGATAAGAGAGCTGGATCAATTTTCTTCAAATTGTTTAACAAATTTGAAGAGAAAACTTCCCGAGGAATGAGTATGGTAACGTGTTCTAAAAATTAGAAAAAAAATTTGTGGAGTACTTCGAAATTTTTCAATTGTGTCACAAGAATAAAAAACGCGAATTTCAGCCTATTACACGAGATCCGCTATATTTTCGAAAACACGTTGAAACCGCCGGTTCTGGAAAATATTTAAAAGTACCGCAAACTGACAGACAAATGATAAACTTGATAATCTTTATTGAATTATATGATTTTTCTCTTTCTTTAGTTCAAAACTCAGTAGATGTTTTTGGGAAAGTGCAGCAAGAAGTTTTTTTCATTTGTGAGACGGCCGAATATTTGAAAGGTCTAAATTTGAATGAAATGGACTCTAAATGCATTGTATCTCCTCCTAAGGTAGCAAATATTAGAATTTGCCGTCATTCGGGACGACTTGGATGTGATTTTTGGTTTCTATAGAAGTTACAATAGACGAATACTTGAATATTCCTTTTCAAACTTTGCGATACGGAGCAATGTGGTTTAATGCATATCAAACAAGGAAGGGAAGCGATCTTACGAGCGGATGGGAAAGGGTAAAGGTGTTCTAGGAAAGGTTTGGTCATTTAACGGTTGTTGATTTCTTAGCCGAAGTTATACAAAGCTTCGTTTTAACAAAAAAAATTTAAGTTTCATTAACCACTGCCTAAATGACGATACTTTTCCCATTTGATTAACATGGGATTCTTGCACTTCTTAGACTTTAATTGTTTTCGTGTTTATTATATTCATTACCTCATAAAATATTGTTGATTCTACTACTGTTCTGACCTATTTAGATGGACAAATTTTTTCAAATTTTTTACTTTTGAAGAGGTCCAAATTTATTCGAA
This sequence comes from Tenthredo scrophulariae, assembly GCA_963978835.1. Taxonomy (NCBI): domain Eukaryota; kingdom Metazoa; phylum Arthropoda; class Insecta; order Hymenoptera; family Tenthredinidae; genus Tenthredo; species Tenthredo scrophulariae. The sequence continues at coordinate 10,504,323 of OZ022229.1, forward strand.
AATATTCGAAGATCATTGAAAAATACGCTGAAGATAAATTTGGACCTCTTCAAAAGTCGTTGAAAAAATTTTAAAAAATTTGTCCATCTAAATAGGTCAGAACAGTAGTAAAATCAACAATATTTTATGAGGTAATGAATATAATGAACACGAAAACAATTGAAGTCTAAGAAGTGCAAAAATCCCATGTTATTCAAATGGGAGAAGTATCGTCATTCAGGCAGGGGTTAATGGAACTTTAAATTTTTTTTTCTTTTCCATGATTGTTTTTAGGCTATAAACTAATGATTTGGACCATACCCAACTATAAAAAGTCAATTTGGGAAATAACGGACACCCTACTGTACATATAATTGAGGAATGGGAAAGGAACTTTTTTTAAATGAATACATTTGTTAAATTTTTATATCGATATAATTATCGTTTATTATTTATTTGATAAAAATTTAAATTTAAAACTGCTTGGGCGCCGCGGCCGGTGCCTCTTTTGGCACCGCGGCTGCGGCCGCCCGTCTTCCCCCTCTTACGTTTTTTATTCTCCACGGGTTTGCTGAAACAAAAAGTTTAAACTTATACTTCAGTGATTATTCATCATACATTCGATAAAAAGGAAAAGCAAAAAAAAAATCAAATGATCCCGATGTCCCACTCAACCTAAAATCGGCGACTTTGGACATCATAATCTGTTTCTCCCACCTTGATGAACTTTTTCAGGTGTGGCCCGTTGGAGAATCGAAATTTGGTAAATTTGGAAACACCCTAGTGTACACGCAAGTGAATTTAAACAGCTAGGACTTGAAAACTACTAGCCCAGTCGAATTAGACCAAAAAAGGGGCTGACCCGAAAAAAATTGTAAGTAACAATTTTCCTTCGGAAATCGTTGGGGGGAGGGGGGGGGGTCGCTGGCAGTCTAGAGTTCGGTTTTCGGGATCCGCACCCCGTGTCGTTTCCGGGTCAAACCCTAATTCGGCTGGGCCATACCACGAATGTAGGACTGAATCGCCGCAAATAAATACATTGTATATGTTGCGAAATCATGAGCGACAACGGCTGAACGAGGACGGGGATTGAAATAGTTTATAGGCTTGTTAAGGATTTCAAAAAACGAGCTGAAGTAAAAATACGATCAATGTTCAATTGGTACGTTGATTTTTTGGCCTGACCTGACATCATTGCAATCATTCAATCATTTCCCCTCTTGCCGTCGCTGAATACCGAATATGTTGGCGAGCAGCACTCGAGAAAACACGTTGGAAACCGCTTCAAATTTATGTTATTATAGGATGAAATTGAATGAAGAAATAATTACCCATTATTTTCCACCGCGGAGGCCTCTCCGCTGCCGCCTTTCTAGCCCTGTTCGCTGAAATTAACACGTCGATGCATTTACACCTGGCATTTGATTGAAATGATCTGCATTCAAATTAGCGTATTCGACCCACATAATTATTTACCTTTTTTGCTCGGCAACGGCCACTTCCGCTTGCGTCTGCGCCGGTGTCTCGACGGCCGGCGCATCGTTTTTCTTGTTTTCTGTAATTTTAGAGAATGTCTCTGTGAAATAGTAAAAAAAAAAATACAAAAAATCGCAATATTTGAGAATTAATTGGAGCGAATGAATTAATTGTAATAACGCCAACTCAATGTTCATTCGTTTTCTACAAAGTTTTCCGCGGCAAAGTGGAAAGAATAGAACACTTGATCATAGGTATACGTACCATCAGCCATGGCTTGCTGTTGTAAACTGAAGAAGTTCGCACTCGCGAGGCTTACGACCGTTGTCTGTGTAACTGCGCGCGTTGACATTCTTCAGTCAACGCTGCGCAACGGCTCCCCGGTTTAAGTTTATGAATATTCATCTTTTATTTGTCAATTTCATGGGCATTGACTTAAGGGGAGGGTATACTCGATTTTTACCGGCCTGTCTTTTTTCGCGAATATCTCCGAAACGGAGGCATGAATCGAATTGTCCTTTCGGCAGCCGATGTTTAACGAGTAATGAGTTCGAACTGGTACGTTTTATCGGATGAAATCGGGAATTTTTTTTTTTTTTCATCGAAAAGTTTTGGCGTGCCATTTATGTCGACTTATATCAAAGCCGACGCATCAAAAATGCAAAATTCCAGACACAACCATGCCAAAACATCTTTGTTTCCGACAACGATGAAGAAGGCAGTTGTATTCTACGTTTTTGTTGTAATTTTCGCGATTGTCAGAGGCTGGGGGCGGTAACGGCCGCTAAATGTCAAGATGTTAGTTCTCCGAACGCCCGTGAGATATCGCCCGCTGTTACATTGATACACCTGGTACTACGTCACTCGACCTGTAGTCCAATCATCTCTGACTAATAATCTAAAGATGTGCGTACGACGACATCTCACGGGCGCTCGGAGTACTAACATCTTGACATTTAGCCGCCATTACCGCTCCCAGCCTCTGACAATCGCGAAAATTACAACAAAAACGTATAATACAACTGCCCCCTTCATCGTTGTCGAAAACAAAGATGTTTTGGCATGGTTGTGTCTGGAATTCCCTATAGAATCGAGCTCCCGTCCGATATTTTGCATTTTTGATGCGTCGGCTTAGATATAAGTCGACATAAATGGCATGCCAAAACTTTTTGATCAAAAAAAAAAAAATTTCCCGATTTCATCCGATAAAACGTACCAGTTCGAACTCATCACTCGTTAAACATCGGCTGCCGAAAGGACAATTCGATTCAAGCCTCCGTTTCGGAGATATTCGCGAAAAAAGACAGGCCGGTAAAAATCGAGTATACCCTCCCCTTAAGATTGTTTTTATCTCAAAATATGCACTCAGTATGATTTTTTATTAATTTCCATTTTTTTTTCGCTTATCAATTCAACTTCCTGAAAAATCAAGCGATTAGAAAAAATGAGGGGGTCAAAATGTTTGTTTCGAAATACTCTTCCGTTTAAGATTATTTTGAAAATCATTAATGTTTTAGTTCAATCAGTTTTTTTCAATTTTGAGCATAAATCGCATTTTCTGTGTTGATTGTCTCCTCCGATTTTTTTCATTTTTATTTATCACAAACTGTTATTTATTTGAAGAATTTCAAACCTACTTTCATAGTGGGCAATTTATTCTTTCTCTTTTTCTTTATTATTTTATTGTCTTTGTTTTCTCAAATTAAATGAAATTAAATTAATTCTAAAATATCTATTAATTTGAGAAAACAGAAACAATTCAATAATTTAAAAAAATAGAAAGAATGAATCGCCCGCTTCGAAACTAGGCCTCAAATTTTTTGAATAAATAACAGTTTTTCATTAACAAAAAATGAAAAAAATCGAAGGAGACAATCAACATAGAAAATGCGATTCATGCTTAAAATTGGAAAAAACTGATTAAATTAGAACATGAAGGATTTTTAACATAATCTTAAACGGAAGAGTATTTCAAAACAAACATTTTGCCCCCCCCATTTTTTCGAATCACTTGATGTTTCAGGAAGTTATAGATAAACGAAAAAAAAAATATGGAAATTGAAAAAACATCCTACTGACTGCATATTTTGAGACAAAAATTTGAAAAAAGTTAGGTGAGTTCCTTATTATGAGCTCAAAATGGGGAAAAAATTAGCAAATTTAAAGAATGCAAAAGTCCAGCAGTTACTGATTTGGCGTGAAATTACCCATATACTATAAAACCAATAAACGCAAATCAAAAAATAGATAATAATATGGTGATCATCATTTTTGGGTGCAACGAATTTCGATTCCCCCCCCCCCCCCCCCAAATCTGTTCTAAATCCTTGACTAACAATGTGTCTCGAACATCAGGACCTTAGCTCAATGGAAACACGTGCACCACCGAGTTTCGAACGTTTTGTTTAGATAAAAAAATAGCCTCCACCACACGCCTCATTTTCAGGTAAAAAGCGAAATTGTGGTAAAGAACGAATATCTTCTATCACGTGGTTCAAATTTTTCGTATAAAAGTACAAACAATCCGCAGCTAATAATTTTGCTCTTCTCGTGATTTTTGATTCTTGATTTCTGTGCGGGATGAAATATGGAACGAAAAATATTTCTGAGTTGCAAATTGTTTCAAGTTTCGGAGCAAAAGATTAGAACTTTGCAATAATAAATACGTGTATTTATATACCCATTATAATGAATATGAACAAGCGTGTGATTTGGTTGATCACGATAGGCCAACCCTCGAACTTCCCGCGCAGAGAATATTCTTTTATCGTTTACAATATATTTTCTACGAAATATGATTGTCTTAATTATTATGATTATGATGGATCGTTCAATTTTGTCAAGAACTACTGTATGGATTGATTTCAAAATTCAATCAGATCTGAGTTGGCGCAAATCCTACCGATTGAGACCAAGATCATCTAAATCCGTTGATCCATTTTCGAGATATCATCAAAAAAAAAATTATTTCTTGACTAATTCAAAAGCTACTGGACGGATTGAATCCAAAATCTGATCAGTTCCAAGTTGAAAAAAACTGCATCGAGTTGAGAGTCTAAAAAATATAAAATGGGTTGAAAAATCATTCGTAGCAGAAAAACATGAAGAATGCTGGAGTAGATATTCTCAACATACATCGCGTTACTAATGCCATAAGGTCGTAAGCGCCAAAAACTCGATTTAAGTGCCAGAAGGTCGTATAATTTTTTTTTTTTTTCTGGATTTGCTTCGGAATCACCAATAACGTGTAGATCAATTGAAATTGGGAAAATCGAAAATTAGAAGCAGAAGGTCGTATGTCCGAGTACATACGACCTTCTGGCTTTATTTTCAGTAAAAAATCAGGAAAATTAAAGCCAAAAGGTCGTATCCACCATTTTTTTTTTTTCCTCGGATTCGCCATGAAATTGATGAAAACACATGGATCCATCGAGATTCCCGCAAAAAAACCATTTTTGGCGGATACGACCTTCTGACTTTAGTTTTACGAAAAAATCACGCAAACTAAAGCCAGAACGTCGTATCCGCCATTTTTTTTTCCCCGGAATCGTCTGGAAATTGACAAAAACGCGTATTTCCATTATAATTCAAAAAAAAAAAACAATTTTTGGTCGATAGGACTTTCTGGCTTTATTATTGAGAGAAACTCAGGAAAGATAAAGCCAGAAGGTCGTATCGACCAGAATTTCAATTTTTTCTGTTTTCTCGGTTACGATCACTTCTCATTGGTTATTTTTCGTAGAAAATGTGATTCCGAAATTTCTCAAATATTAAAATAAAATTGAAATCGAAATTTCTATTCTTCAATCAAAAAAATTGCAATATTTTTTTTTCATTTTGAACAAGTGATTATTTCGTCAGATTTTCTTTTCACCGCCACTAATTCGTTTCTGTTCGTGAATAACGTGATTTCTGGAATTTCGGTCGATATGACCTTCTGGCTTTATCTTTCCCGATTTTCTCTCAAAACTAAAGCCGGAAGGTCGTATCGACCAAAATTCATGTTTATGCCCTATTTTATCTACTATCACTTCCAATTCATGTTTTTTTCATGGATAATGTCATTTCTCACATTTTGGTCGATACGACCTTCTGGCTTTATCTTTCCCGATTTTCTCTCAAAACTAAAGCCAGAAGGTCGTATCGACCAAAATTTTCGATTTTCAAAATTTTGATGGATTTGTTCATATTTGTGAGTTTTTAGGCGAATGGCGTAAAAAAAAAGAAATTATACGACCTTCTGGCTTTAAGAAGACCAAAAGGTCGTATAATGTCGCTTACGACCTTATGGCATTAGTAACGCGACATATTGAGTTCAATACATTCTAAAAATGGTTCAAAAACCAACCAACATAATTGGGTATTAATAGAAATGCCCTATATAATACAGTTGGTATAAATGATTCCATTCTTGTAGGCTGTAGAGGTCAAAAAGTCGCACGGTCGATATATAGCAGACCTACTTATTGGCACAGCTAATCACAACCAGGCCACTGCACAGTCCTTCCGTACCGGCAAGACCGGTAATTTGGAAATCTGCCATTACCCTCGTGCCCCGCGGTGCCCCCGGACTGGGCTTCAAAAAATTACCCGTGGCTGGCCGTCTTTACAAATCTTTAGTCAATGACCACGTGTTTCGAGCCTTTGAGGTGAGCCGGCTTCTAGGTGAAAACGGCCATTAATGATAATCCACGTTAATCCGTTTCTACGGCGTAGAGCACTACACCCACGGCTTCACTCAAACTTTTCACTTTGCTTGACGGAACTAAGCGAAATGATGCTTCACTTCGAATCACTGTCTATTCTCCGCACGATCCGGCTCGAAGGACCAATGTTTCTTTGTACAGCTATTAACTTAGCGTGATCTTTTTGATTTTTGCTGATTCGCACTTGTGGCACGTGCGGAGGAAAGGTGTTTTTTACGAAACTGTCAAACACGGTTTTAATCTTTTTATTTCCAGGTTTAAACTCACAAGTAGAGGAAAATAAGGACAATCTTGCACATCGCAGTATATTACAGATTTTTAATGAATACACTTTCAGACTACTTTTAATGAATACTCTGTATCCTGTGAAAAGACAAGTCACACTCGTCAAACTCACACATACACGAATCCACACGGAAAACGAGCGAACCGTGATTTCAGGTGGCAGCACCAGCCTCACTCACTCTTACATGTGTAACTTGAAACAAGATCGAACTTTCCATAACCTCAAATCTGAAATGAACTCCTATGTTAGGCTAACTGTCAAAAGTGTGAGGTTATGTCGTCTGCCTATATTATGTGGATTTTTGTCCAACAAATCGAACTTTCCATAACCTCAAATCTGAAATGAACTCCTATGCTAGGCTAGCTGTCAAAAGTGTGAGGTTATGTCGTCTGCTTGTGTTACTCGGATTCTTGTCCAATGAATCGATCTTTCCATAAACTCAAATCTGAAATAGAGTGACTAGCTGTGAGTCGAGTGAGATTAGGTCAGGAGCAGCAGAAACATCTTACGTAAAGCGACAGAAGAAACCTTCACTAGCGCCGCCGCTCGGTTCACAAGTATACTGGTCGCGATGTCGGTACAGGCTCTCACCTCAACTGAATGTTGGTTTTTTAGTTATGAGTGACGGAGAATCGTCAATTCTCAGCCATTTCTCTATCAAATGACACGGGAATAGGCTCAAAGTGTGTGGTTTTCCATTGCGGAGTGGCTGATTGTCGGGGAAATGCGATTATCTGCGGGAACAGTGAATAATCTCGCGATTTATGTGGTCGGTACGTCAATCTGTGAAAATTTTTGTCAAATTTTGAAAAAGTGAAATAATCAGCCACTTTTTGCCAGAATTATGTGTAATCTCTCAAAGTTTCATTGCGATTGATTCAGTAGTTCCGGAGAATTCGCGATTCCCGTTTTCGAGGTTCTGACAAACGTTTCACTTCACCTTAATCCATAATCGACCTTATAAACCTTATAATTCCATATCAATTTTACTTCCCACTAACCCTAGGACAGCACATAACACTTATTCATCAGCCATCTCAATTGCCCTGCAACAAGACTTTCTGCCTAGCACACAAAGTATTGCTCGGCTCAGCAATTGCGATGTTGATGCGTTCGGCTGGTTCGGCGACCGCCACTGGACTCCAGTATAACCCACTTCTGCGCTCCAGCGCCAGTCATGACCATAACTAAAACTAATAATCTAGATGGACTACCACCTAGGAAGAAAAAGACCCGGGGGGTCGCCCTCTGGCGTGAATTTTAACAGATATAATATGTTACAGGATATTTTAATAATAACTGGACTATTGATTAAGAATTTAGATATCACTCGACTAAATGATCCATTTTGGACAATGATAATGATGATACTGGTAACGATAATGATAATAATAATCTTCTGAAACTATTTTACCATACCCAGGGTGGGTATGTAAAATCTGCAGTATGTAAAATATGCGGTCCGTTTTCCAAATCGCTGCTCACCTGACGCGTAAAAAAATCGAAGAATTGGTGCTGGAGCTTGTAAAAGAGGATTCTTTTCTCGAGAGTTATAGAAACGAGTACCTCCACTGTGCACCGCATTCTGCACGACAAAGCACATCATGCGTATCATTATACGAGGGTGCAAAGTCTGCAGGCTACCGACCATCCGCGACGTTGGCGTTCTGCAGGTGGATGTAAACTTCACTCACAACATCGCCTTTTCGAATGAGTCCACGTTCGGGAGAGATGGCCCGTTCAATTATCACAATGAACACCTGTGGGATGTCGTGAATCCACACGCAACACACGCCAGCGGGTTTCAGAACCGTTTTTCAATCAATTTTTGGTGCGGCGTCGTAAGAAATACTTCGGTGAACCTGATAATATTACTCCATTTTCCAGATTAAATGGCGAGAATTGTGCGGAATTTCTAGAAAACAATCTACCCCATCTTTTCGAAAATGCCGCTATAAAAATTGACAGATCGTGGTACGGGGCCGGTTCAGAGTTCCGAATTTTCAAAGCTCCGAACCGTCAAATTTCAGAATTTATTCTAAACGATTTTGAAATTTTCAAAAAGACTAAAGTTTAGAAAATTCAAATTTCGAATGTAGAGTATTTAAATGAAAACTGTACTATTGTCTGTAAACAATTATTCTAGTAATAGAACAATTCCTCATTTTTGGTTCCAAAGGAACAATACTCCATTTTATTGAGCCAACAATGATGTATGGGGCATTACACGTAAAATCGACCTGACCAAAACCCTGACCCCCCTCAGAATTTCTGAGTGAATTTATTGAAAAAAAATTGTTCAGAAGTTATAAATTTAGAAAAAGGAAAACATTGTTTAGAAGTTATAAAACATGGTCAGGTCGATTTCACGTGTCGAATGCCCCGTATATTATCACGAAAATTGAGTGAATTTAAAAATAATAAATATAACGATAATAATCATAATAGCAATAATATTAATAATAATAATAATCACAATTATCATCATCGTTATTAATAAATACTATAAAAATACTATTGAATATCGTCATCCGATCTAAAGTAAATGCTGGAAATGCCCCCCTTGGACTTCGATGCACAATTGTACTCTCCGTATGAAATTTAGTTGCATACGCTCAATCATGTCGGGCGTAATTGTCGCCATTGCTTCGGCTATGCCGTTCCTCAGCTCTTCCAATGTGTTCATTTCTGCCTGGTATAAGTGCTGCTTCACGTGTCACCGCACAAAAAAATCCAGAGGATTCAAGTCGGGGGAACGTGCCGGCCAATCGACAGTTCCACCACGACCTATCCATGAATTTGGAAAAATTCGATTCAACGCATTACGTGCTGGTCGAGTATTATGCGCTGGCGCACCATCGTGTTGGTACCACGATCTGTCAATTTCTATAGCGGCATTTTCGAAAAGTTGGGGTAGATTGTTTTCGAGGAATTCCGTATAATTCTCGCCATTCAATCTTCGGGGAAATTCAACGGGGCCCAGCTATAGAACATCAAGACGATAGTTATTCGTTCAATCTTTTTTTTTGTAATGCTTCTATCAGTTTCATAATCATTTCGAATTAAAAAAAATTGTAGTAATATTATCAAGCTCAGCAAAGTATTTCTTATGACGCCGCACCAAAAGTTGATTGAAAAACGGTTCTGAAACCCGCTGGTGTGTGTTGCGTGTGGATTCACGACATACCACAGGTGTTCATCATGATAATTGAACGGGCCGTCTCTCCCGAACGTAGACTCATCCGAAAAGGCAATATTGCGAGTGAACTTTACATCCGCTGCATTCTACTCGATGATCCACCTGCAGAACGCCAAACCTCGCGGATAATCGGCAACCTGCAGACTTTGCACCCTCGTATAATGATACGCATGATGTGCGTTATCGTGCAGAATGCGGTGCACAGTGGAGGTACTTGTTTCTACAACTCTCACGATCTCACGAATGCTCAAAGAAGGATCCTCTTCTATAAGCTCCAGCACCAATTCTTCGGTTTCGGGTACGCGTGCATTTCTATTAGCTCCAATAGCGTTGCCATCATTGCGGTTTGGCGCAAGAACACCCGTCTCCCTCGTTCGATTTATCAATCGTAGTATGACACACGCGTCAGGTAAGCGGCGATTTGGAAAACGGACCGCGTATTCGCGAGCCGTACCGCGAGCATTCTGACCACATTCACCATATATAATCAGCATATCAAAATATTCTTGGTTGGTGTACATTTTTATTGCAGCAATATCTACATGAACTATTCGGAATAACGGGATGTTCGTTAAACAACTGAATGTGGTTGTTTTATTGTTATTGTTTCATTCGTGGCTGTTTCGTATCTGCGCGCTTTCTTTTTATTGATGAACCAAAGCAATGCATTGTCAAAATGATTTATACTTTGCGAAAAACTGGGGATCAAAGCTTAATCCGCAATTCCGCCTTTTCGGATGTATCCATATCCTGAAGAGAATGCCCGTTCAATCATCATGACCAAAACCTGTGGGATGTCGAGAATCCACCCGCTTCACTCGAGATAACCCATTAATGACCATTCTCTCCTTCGCCCTTGACAATCTTTGAGTAGCTCCGATGGACATACCCACCCTGGGTATAATAAAATAGTTTCAGAAGATTATTATTATCATTATCGTTACCAGCATTATCATTATTATTGTCCAAAATGGATCATTCAGTCAAGTGATATCTGAATTCTTAATCAATAGTCAGTCATTATTGAAATATCCTGTAACATATTATATCATATACCATGAAAAATATCACATAAGCTATGAAGGAAAAGCCTTTGAACGCGAGAATTACTACGGGTAATACCGGGGCGACGAAAACTATGATGTCGGATACCTAGACGTCGAAAAATATGAAAATGGATACCTGGATGATGGAAACTATGTAGAAGGATACCTGTACGACGTAAATCATGATGACGTATACCTGGATGACGTAAAGTATGGTTGGAAAGACTTTGTACGCGATAATTACGACGGGGGATACCTGGTGAATGAAAACCATGATGACGGATACCTGGACGACGAAAACTATGAAGAGGGATACCTGGACAACGAAAAATATGATGACGGATACCTTGGCGATGAAGACTATGAAGAGGGATACCTGGACGACGAAAAATATGATGACGGATACGTGGACGACGAAAACTATATGAAGAGGGATACCTGGACGACGAAAACTATGGAAGAAAAAGTAGATATTCGAGGAGAGTTCTAACTCAATGCGTGTTAGTGCACGCGTACACGCACGCACACATGCACACCTCCCCGTGTCCGTGTGAGGGGGAGGGGGAGGAGGTTTCATGACGTCACGCCTACGTCATGTGACGTCGCAGCTACGTCACAGCAGCGACGTGTCGGGTTCGATCAGGGCCCTGCCGTTAAATTTTTCTCGGCAAGGGCGGAGGGTTGCTCCGCGGGGTACGCCCCCGACGATTCTCGGGATTTCGCTAACAGTTCGCGGAAATGTCGACACCCTGCGAGAAGTTCGTTACAAAATGACGGTACACTCCTTAATATGACGTCACGCACCCTTACTGGAACATGACGTCACGCATTTTTCAAAATGTTATCACACACCCTTAATATGACGTCACACACCCTCAATATGACGTCACACACCCTCGAATTAACGTCGCACGTCCCAGCCCCTGCGTCAGACTCATCTAGAAGCTTCCCCAAGGTCATTCTGGAAGCTTCGGGTAGACAAACAGTTCCCGGAATTATTCGAAATGACGTCACACACCCTCATTATGACGTCACACACCCTCTTTATGACGTCACATACCCTCGAATCAACGTCACACTCCTCCATGAAGAACGTGCAGATGCGAGTCCGATAACCAACGATTCGTGGAATTTCTCAAAACAAACAGTTCCCGGTATGTCCTTCGTTTCCCAGAGACACGAAGCATTGTCTCATCATACGACATATTAGACTTCTAGAAATATCTATCAGATCGAATAAACCCTATGTCAGAGATGCAACCCTTAATTGTAAAAGACGAGTAGCGGGGAAAACGATTATAACAGTTGAGAATTCGCACTGGAACATCGCATTCCACAATTATTTCTCGAATGGCTCAGACCACTCTGAAACACCGTGAATTAAAAGCGCGACTCGAGCTGTTAATGAAGAATATCAACGAAGTGAAAGCTCTGATCCAGACAAAATCAGACATCAACCGTCTCACGAAAAAACTCGAAACGATAAAGATTGGACTGAAAACATGGATCTCTCCGCGATCAACAAATTGAGTCGTTTGGAGGAATTGCTCCCGACAAAAAAGCTCAGTGATCTGGAGGTGTTGAAAGCCTATCCCATTACCGATCTCCGAAAGGTGCAGAGCAAATTTGGAGTCAGGATAGTGGTGGATGTGGACAACGGATTCTGTATCTTCTTACCGGCTCGGATGACGAAAATTTTGAAGGATGACGCTGACTTGTTTCAGGAAATGAGAGAAGCTGCTGACGAAAACCGCTTACATGTGAAGTACCTTGGTGGAAAATATAATCAAGTCGAATTCAACTATACAGCGTGATTCTCAAGTCGCGGAAAAGATTTTACATGCAGATTCCTTATCAAAATCTAAGAATAAAGTTCCTTATCAAAAACTTCGAGGGACCGCTCGTTCTTGAGTTATAGAAGGTTTAGGCAACCCAATTAGACGGCCGTAATGTGACGTGCTCAGTCTCGTAGCAATCCCGGAAAATTGATAGTGCCCGCGTCGCATGAACTTTGCCTAAAATTTCGGTTTTCTATTTCGTAATTTTTAGTCTTTACGTTGTCCGGTCGGTCATTCTCGTGCCCTACGTCGTTCGCCCCGTAGTTGACGTTGTCCAGGTGGTCAAACTGGTGACTTACGTTCCCCAGGTCGTCCGCTTTGTAGTTCTCACTCTCGTTGTCTTCGGGTTGTTGATTATCGTCATCCAGAACTTTCACCCCGTAGTTGACGTTGTCCAGGTGATCAAACTGGTGACTTACGTTCCCCAGGTCTTTTGCTTTGTAGTTTTCATTTTAGTTGTCGCCAGGCAGGTGACTTTCGACCAGCGAAATTTTCACTACGTTTTTGACGTTGTCCAGGTGTTCGAATTAATGACTCCCGATCCCCAGGTCGTCCGCTTCGTAGTTTTTACTCTCGTGGTCTTCGGGTTGTTGATTTCCGTGATCCAGGACTTTCGACCCGTAGTTTACGTTGTCCAGGGGGTCCAACTGGTGACTTACGTTTCCCATGTGAATAATCATCCTCCGAAACACCTGCATCATTTAATTTTGAATAAAATTTTTCTACAGGAGGTAACTGTGTTTCTCCCAGACTCTCCCAACTGTTTACATATTCATAAGGGAAAACACCTTTCCTTGTCAATAATTGAAATTCTTCAACGTTCGTACAATGCTTACGTGTAATCAATTTCTGCTCGTCATTCAGATAGGACGCTAGTTTTTCTAGACTGCTCGGCATGAATCTGAACGAATCAATGAACCTAAAATATATATGGATGTTCCTTTCACACTTTTTGTGAAGGATATATATCTATCCTTGTTAACCGGTAAGAGACTGATCGAACCTTCGAAAGATATTGCTAAAGTTTTGATTAAAAAGTGTGAGTCATAACCTGATAAATTGTAGAAGACCACTGGAATGATATGTGAATCTTGGTAATTTAAATTGCAGCCTTGATGCGCTGCACCGCGATATTTGCCGGTGAAATGGCAATGATCGCGATGTTTCATGTCCTGAGGTGTAAACGGTTTTCACAAACGTGACAAGTCTTAGCTGAATGGAATTCTTGTTTCTGATCATGACTCAACGATTCCATAGGTACGGTACACTTGAAATGAGGTTCCAAAGCTTGGGCCATTTTCTCCAGCTCGTTTACAAACCATTCTATACAATCCTTTCCACGGTTGATTCTAAATTCAGAAATTGATTATAAAGGAGCAATGTAAATAGTAGGCGATACTATGCGGGACGTGTTTTTCATACACCCTTCTGTTTCCAGACTCAGATGCATCATTAACCGATTGCAAGAAGCATTCGAGATGAGCGTAAATACAAAACGTAACGTCCTCTTTATGTTTGAAGTTTTTGAATTCCAAGATTCTATTCTTTTCGTCCGGTAATATTACTTTACATTTATTTAAATTCACACAATCTAACCCGTGTTTGATCAAGCAATTTTCAGTCTGAAAATGACTCAAACATCTATCGCAAAACCACTTATGCCCTTTGTGCTTTGAAATTTGTGAACTTAGCAGTCGAGAAAAATTTTTGATCCATGCAAAATGACATATTGTATCGTTAACGTCATCAATTTCATTCGACTCAATGTCAATTTCTAACATAAGAAGATGTATGGTACGCTTTTCTGATTTGACTCTACTTAAATAAACTGGTACTATTTCATGTTCATCTATACCGTAAACATTGATCGCGAAACCATTCAGTTTTTCGAATTTAGAAATTTCGTTCAGACTCATGGGAAAATTCAAACCTTCATACCTGAGCACTGAACTGAAATGCGGATAAGAAGTCGTTCTATTCACATTTTTACATGCGGGGAAAAGGGCTGATGTGACTGACCAGAGAAAACAGTACGGATCGTGGTTCATAATATTTACCACTGCCTTTTTATCCTGTATATACTTCAGTAACTGTGTGTAAGTAGATATACCTCCACGCAGTGGTACGTATTTGTTAATATTTACAGCCATATTTATAATTTCAGTCAACGACCATCCCGAGTCCTTTTCCTGGAAGTCTTCGATCTTGACTAACAATTCCTCCCTTACATTCTCGTCAAACCATTCATCAATGTTCGTCGCTGGGAGAATAGCTTCATTTGTGGTATTAAAAAACTTCGTTTCTTCGATAACTTCACCACCTTTCACGGTACTATATTTACAGGACAACACTACATTCACTTTCAAATTTCCCTCTTTCCGGAGAACATTCTTCAATCTGGATATGATTAGTTTCTTCGAATCGTCTAGAAAATGTTTCAGATCTTTGTGTTGTAGATTTGCTATGATCCCAGTTCTTATTCTTCCTTTGAAAGCTGACTCCAGATCTTCCCACTTCACTCTGTCACTTCTCCGCAATCTCCTTATGCCTTTTCCTCTTTTCCGACACTGCTCAAACCGTGCTCTCAATGACTTTAGGATTCCTATGGTTGTTAAAACTCTCGTTCTTTCCCCGACGGTGGAAGCCTTTTTTCGTAAAATTTTATTCAAAAGTCTGATGTTTTGAGTTCCTAATCGCAACCATTTCCGTATTTCTACAGTCGATGATCTCTCTCCCAAAATATCGTAAGCATTTTCCATAATGCTAATAAGTTTAAGACACTTGTCTGAATCCATTCTTCGCGATCGTTAACAACAATTGTATGTTATGAAAACTCGAACTTGAATGATACGTTAAAACTGCAGAGTGATCATTTTATAGACCAGTTCACCGATGAATTCTGAGAACTGCATCATGCATCTCTTTCTAAACTAATCCTATGTTGACATTTAAGAAACAAAGTACACGAGACTCCTGCTCCGATTCTACGCACTATATTATATCGTATGATGAAACAATGCTTCGAGGTTTCTAGAAGACTCTGACGAAGGGGGTGGGACGTGCGACGTTAATTCGAGGGTATGTGACGTCATATTGAGGGTGTGTGACGTCATATTAAGGGTGTGTGATAACATTTTGAAAAATGCGTGACGTCATGTTCCAGTAAGGGTGCGTGACGTCATATTAAGGGAGTGTACCGTCATTTTGTAACGAACTTCTCGCAGGGTGTCGACAATTCCGCGAACTGTTAGCGAAATCCTGAGAATCGTCGGGGGCGTACCCCGCGGAGCAACCCTCCGCCCTTGCCGAGAAAAATTTAACGGCAGGGCCCTGATCGAACCCGACACGTCGCTGCTGTGACGTAGCTGCGACGTCACATGACGTAGGCGTGACGCCATGAAACCTCCTACCCCCTCCCCATCACACGGAAATGGGGAGGTGCGCATGTGTGCGTGCGTGTACGTGTGCACTAACACGCGTTGAGCCAGAACTCCCCTAGAATATCTACTAGAAAAGACTTGGCACGCGAGAAGTACGACAAAAGTTATGAAGAGGGATATCAGGACGACAAAAAATATGATGACGCATACCTTGACAACGAAAACTATCAAAAAGAACACCTGGATGACGAGAACTATGAAGAGGAATATCTGGATGACGGAAACAATGATGAAGAATACCTGGACGAGGAAAACTATGAAAGTGGATACCTGGACGACGAAAACTATGAAAACGGCTACCTGGATGACGAAAAATATCATGACGGATACCTGGATGACGAAAACTATGAAGGGGGATACCTGGACGACCGAAAAATTAGATAAACAACTCTGGTGAATGAACGGAACTCTCTAGCCACGGGCACAGCATTAATAGCGTTCCAGACCCGGCGCTGACTTTCTACTGTATAAGCTCTGTGATAGGTCAATTCGGATAATATAATATATATAATACATATATAAAAATATGTCAAACAGATAATTTGAGACCATCGACTTTTTGGGAGCCTAATCACGGTCCTGTGACAACCATCGGGTGTGTCTGAGCATTTGTGTGTGTGTGATATGGTCCCTAAAGTCAGGGATCAGTATAAAAAGTAAATTGAGGCCCCAGCGCCATATTTTTTGGGAGCGTCCTCAAACGATACATTTGATATATGGATACTTCGAGGACAGTCCCCAAAGTATACTGATGTCCCCAAAGTATGCATTGAATCTATAAATTCTACAGGGTCTGTCCCAGAAGTAAACAATAGATATATTTATATCTATATATAATATAGTATATATATAATATTGTAATGCAGTTTTTTTTTATTCAGGAGAGGAAAACCTTTTGCTCCGTCACAATTCGGCGCTTTCACGTGATAGTTACGATACTGAACTTACTAAATGTTGGGCGCCAGACGCTATTGCGTCGTTTCCTTACTAAATTACGATACCATACGACAAATTACGATAAACCAAAAACTTACGGAAATGCGACGAGCGACAACTCGACTTGCTCAGATACAAAAGCCTTAGATAGAGGGGCGGGGTACACCAGATGAACGAAAAGAGTTCTTTGAAAATAATGAGGTCACATCAAACACTTATTTATTACGAAATTGAATAAATTAGACAGAATCGATACAGAATTGGCGATTTTTAACTAGTTCGTTACTAGCGATTACCTAACTGTTTAGGACAGAATTTACTCGTTTACGATACACTTGAATCAAAGGCGTGTGTCAGAGTTGACTCGATATAAAACAATTAATTTAGACTCCAGACTTGGTATCACAGAGCGATACTTCGTACCCGCAAATGCAAATTTATTCCATAACACAGCCTAAGGTCAATGCACTATTCCGAGATATTAAACAATGAAATCGGTAACAAACGATACAGGTTCCCTACTGATTAATTAGCCACGCTGGCCATACAATTAACGATATTTCGAGATCTATTGTTGGATAGAGACCACACGGTCATTCGAGAAATGCGAATTACAGGTTCGACGATAACAAATTAATTTATAACAATAGATCGATATTTAACCAAATTCTGATGATACGATATCAATAGTTACGATACTGAATTATTCAAAACGTTACTGAATTTTACAGACGCAACTAAATTATACCAAATTGACAATATTTTACTAAATTATAACAAATTAAACTGTAACGCGAGGCCTAAGCCGTCGCGGCTATCTTCGCTCAGGGTACTCCAGGAAAAGTATTTTCTACAGTATTTCATGCATAAGATAATTTTACCATATTAAATAAGAAAAAGCCATACGAGAAGCGATAGGCGAGAAATTATAGCCAAAAACAATAGAAGGTCTACGTAACTCAGCCAGACTCGAGGTTGTTCGATAAATTATCTATGAGCCATAAACCAAAGACCAAATACGAGCTTCTTAGCTCAAAAACCAAATTAACAAACCAGACTTTAATACGAACGACCTCGTGTCTTTACAGAAAGGATCAAGACCTTACCTTAAGTTGCCTCAGAAGATAACACAACACTATTTTGAATAATACTCGATATTACGATACGATATTGTGCGATAGCGATACACGATGCGATACTCGATGCGATACACGATGATAGCTGAGGATATACATAGCGTAGACCGGAGCGAAGAATAGGCCGAACAGCGAGTTATAGTATTTGTTTTCTTCCAACAGCTCATCCTTTAAATGCACATATCGGTGCTCTCATGTTGGTCGCTAAACGACAGGTTTTTGGCGAACGTATGATAGGAGAGATCTATCCTACCCCTGCCGCTGCTAATACCTCTCCTATCACCGCCTTCCTTTGGAACCCCCTGACGCTGGACTCACGTTGAAGTCTCGCTCGCCAGAACCAGGCGATATTTCTTCTGGGGCCTTACATGATTCGTCAATTCACTAGAAGAGTAGGCCATAGTCTCGTGCTAAGCACACACGGGCTTCGCTCACGACAAGATTCGCCGCAGGTTGAAACGCTGATCCGGGGGTTTTCTTGACCAACCACGGCCGCGATAACAGATTCAGAGGAAGTAGTTCGATAGATACCCTGGCTGATGACTCATTGGGTGGGAGGCTGTGAGGATGCACGTGCACATGACCCTGTACGCCACCCTCACATCGGCACAGTGCAGTTTCTTGTAGGCGGTAGCTTCGTCGGATGACGGGAGGATTGTCGTGCTTCTCGCACATCCCTGTACGCCGTCAGTCCGATAATTGGAGGTGGTAGATCTTCCACTTGAGAGGAGGCGCTGACCCTGGGGTTTTCTGGACCAACCATGGTTTGCGCGCCGACAGTGTCGTCCTTGACGATATCGGTAGTTCCCACGACGGTAGACATCTCGTGGTTTCCATACTCGAGATTGCATAATTATAAAAATAAAATAGCGTTAGTTAAGCCTAATTATTTTCCCTAAGTTCTCCTTTTTCCTGGAGACCCTGTGTACGCCACGCATCGTCGTATTCTCGACAGAATCGCCTTGTGACGGGGAATTGCAAAATACCACCAGAGATTAACGCTATGGTTTACACTCACAATCAGTCAAAGCCAACTCGACACACTCCAGGTTTTTCGTCGGTTTATTGCATGCCGACCATCTGCATTTTTTCTCTGGTTGAATTGATTTGCTTTCGGAAGACATCGATTCAAAAAAAAAAAAAGAAAAGTGGATGGCCAGCCTGCAATAAACAGACGAAAAACCTGGAGTGCCCGGAGTTGTCTTTGACTGAGTGTAAACCATAGCGTTAATCTCTCTGTATAATATATGAAATTTGTGAAAAAAAATTTAGGAAGTGGTAATCGGCGGGTCATTTGATTTGATGTATATTTAAGTAAACTACTTCTTGTCAAATTTTGCTCGACTTTCCAATAATTTTTGATTCAACATTTTTTTAATTATGTTTTTTTTCGTGTTTTACACATTGCCTATCTGCAGTTATCATGACGGTCTGAAAGTTAAAATGAAAATAAAAAGCCAGTCTTCATAAATTGTCTACGACGCAAGGCGGATTTAACATAACACAATTAGATCACGATCAATGTGACAAATAAATTAGACAAGCTCGAAGGCGCGTAAAAGTAAATAGTTGAACATGTCCTTGGTCGATCGAAAGAGTCGGATGAAAGGAATATCCGGGATTTCGAGAGGGTCACTTGCATCACGTAAAAATCGTCTTCGGTCGTTATATAAGATAAATCCTTTCCGTTCATCATTTTCTTCAATGACATGCATTCGTGAAATTTGAACAGGCAACATTTTTTAGTTTTATAAATAAAAATATTGACGAGAAAACAATGTTTACACTTCAAGGGGGGGGGGGGGGGGGGGGGGGGGTATACTCGATTTGTTACTGGTCTGTCTTTTTTCGCGAATGTCTCGGAAACGGCGCCATTAATCGAATTGTCCTTTTGGTATTGTATGTTTTACGAGTAATAAGTTCGAACTGGTACGTTTTATCGGATGAAATTGGGATTTTTTTTTTTTTGATCGAAAAGTGTAGGTGTGCCATTTATGTCGACTTATATCAAAGCCGACGCATCAAAAATGCAAAATCGGCCGCGGTAGCCCGATTCTATATGGAATTCCGAACACAACCATCCCAAAAGATCTTTGTTTTCGACAACGATGAAGGGGCCAGTTGTATTCTACGTTTTTGTGGTAATTTTCGCGATTGTCCACGGCTGGGAACCTATGTAAAGTTAGCCAGTAACTTATTTATTTTTTAATTTTTCATATACGAAACAATTGCTCCTTAATTGCTCTTAATTGCTCCGCAAATTTCGTTTATTGCTCCGGTCCAGTTTTTGAGAAAAAAAACAAAAAAAACAAAATGGGGATCTTCCATAGCAAAATGCCGGCCAAATTCAAATCTAGGTTTCGACCGAACGGATGGAGATACGACGTTCTACATGGGATTGAAAGATTGCTCTCCTGATGCTCTTAATTGCTCCACCTTTAATTTTATTTGATCCCTCTTAGTTTTCATGAAATAAAATAATTAACGTAAGTAAGGCAGTGCGGATTTTTTACGGCAGAATGGCGGCCAAATTCAAATGTACATTTTAATTGAACGGATTGAAATACAATGTTCTTTGAGAGACTGAAAAATTGATCCTCATCTGCACTTAATTGCTCTAGCCTTACTCTTAATTGCTCCCTCTTAGTTTTTAGGTGAATTGAATAATTAGTGCAAGTTCGACCAACATAACCTCCATATCGGATGACAGCTAATTTCGAATTACCCTGAGATATCGATCAAGTTGACGATGAACGCTGAAAAAATAATGAAACAATTGCTCCTCGTCTGCTCTCAATTGCCCTACCCTTACTTTTAATTGCTCCCTCTTAGTTTTTAGGTAAATTGAATAATTAGGTACGAGTTCGACTGACACAACTTCCCTATATAGGATGCTCAGGGTAATTCGAAATGAGCTGTCATCCGATTTGTAGGTTATGTCGGTCGAACTTGCACTAATTATTCAATTTACCTAAAAACTAAGAGGGAGCAATTGTTTCATGATTTTTTTAGCGTTCATCGTCAACCTAATCGATATCTCAGCGATATTCGAAATGAGCTGCGTTTGAGCTGGCATCCTATATAGGGAAGTTGTGTTAGTCGAACTCGTACCTAACTATTCAATTTACCTAAAAACTAAGAGGGAGCAATTGAAAGTAAGAGTAGAGCAATTGAGAGCAGACAAGGAGCAATTGTTTCATGATTTTTTCAGCGTTCATGGTCAACTTGATCGATATCTCAGGGTAATTCGAAATGAGCTGTCATCCGATAGGGAGGTTATGTTGGTCGAACTCGCACAAATTATTTAATTTTCTCAAAAACTAAGAGGGAGCAATCAAAAGTAAGGGTAGAGCAATTGAGAGTAGACGAGGAGCAATCGTTTCATGATTTTTCCAGCGTTCATCGTCAACTTGATCGATATCTCAGCGATATTCGAAATGAGCTGTTATCCGATATGGAGGTTATGTTGCTCGAACTTGCACTAATTATTCAATTCACCTAAAAACTAAGAGGGAGCAATTAAGTGCAGATGAGGATCAATTTTTCAGTCTCTCAAAGAACATTGTATTTCAATCCGTTCAATTAAAATGTACATTTAAATTTGGCCGCCATTCTGCCGTAAAAAATCCGCACTGCCTCACTTACGTTAATTATTTTATTTCATGAAAACTAAGAGGGATCAAATAAAATTAAAGGTGGAGCAATTAAGAGCATCAGGAGAGCAATCTTTCAATCCCATGTAGAACGTCGTATCTCCATCCGTTCGGTCGAAACCTAGATTTGAATTTGGCCGGCATTTTGCTATGGAAGATCCCCATTTTTTTTTTTTTTTTTTTTTCCCAAAAACTGGACCGGAGCAATAAACGAAATTTGCGGAGCAATTAAGAGCAATTAAGGAGCAATTGTTTCGTATATGAAAAATTGAAAAATAAATAAGTTACTGGCTAACTTTACATAGGTTCCCAGCCGTGGACAATCGCGAAAATTACCACAAAAACGTAGAATACAACTGGCCCCTTCATCGTTGTCGAAAACAAAGATCTTTTGGGATGGTTGTGTTCGGAATTCCATATAGAATCGGGCTACCGCGGCCGATTTTGCATTTTTGATGCGTCGGCTTTGATATAAGTCTAAATAAATGGCACGCTAACACTTTTCGATCAAGAAAAAAAAAATCCCGATTTCATCCGATAAAACGTACCAGTTCGAACACATTACTCGTCAAACATAGGCTACCGAAAGTACAACTCGATTAATGGCTCCGTTTCGGAGATATTCGGGAAAAAAGACAGGCCGGTAACAAATCGAGTATACCCCTCCCCTCAAGTTTTATACCATTAAACTTTCGAGGATAAACGAAAAATTAAATAATAAGTCTTCTTTGATTCAAATATATTATATTATATCGTCGACAGATGGCAGCAGTCCAAATAATCGTAGAATATAGAACTCATGAGAGAGGAAGTCGATGGTAAAAACTTAATAGAATAGACTTCGAGTCTATCAGCTACGTAATTCCACTCCTGGGCCTTATTACGGTTCTCGAATCGAGTGAAAATGACGGAAGTGAGTAGCTCACCCTATTACGGTGAATCTCACTAGGTGAAAAGACGAGATTATCCGCGTGAGTTTACTCGATACGAAATACTGTGTCGAGAACCGTTGTGCGCATGTTCGTGAGCGTAATTTGCCTGGAAGTTACATCGGTTCCATCAAAAATTGAAAGTCGCTCCATTTTTGTTGGTTAAAGAATGTTAAGGAATAAAAGCTCGATACGCGTGAATTTGTACTATGAATAATTTAGTGATCGTAATGGTGATGCGAAATCGGGAAAATCGAATGCTCAGAATACGACGAACACTACGCGATACAGCAGACCCATTTAATTTAACGGAAAACGAATTAAAATAATCCATTTTTTACACGCTTCACAACACACTTCGTAATAACAACTCTTATCTGAGAAAATGGCGCCAACTTTCGTGAAAATGTGAGATCCCTATACCGGAAGTGCCTAGTTACTTCACATTTTCATTCGAGAGATCCGTAATAGGGTGACTAAACTCACGTGAGATGAAAATGCGAGAAGTGAGTGAACTCACTTGAGAACCGTAATAAGCCCCCTGGCTGAAGGAGGTGAAGACGAAGAAAAATTTTTGAGACGAAACGAGTACTCGGAAGCTTGAAATAATCATACCTCAGCTCTCCGTGCACTGATTTAATCGAAGTTGGACTCAAATGAAAGCTCTTTGGACCCACATTCTAAGATAAATACTTTAATCTCCTGGTTATCGCGCGAAGAAAGAAATTATGGAAATACTGTCTCCCGGCCACACCGCTTAGCTGCCGTTCGGGCATACCGTGACATTTCGTGGATGCGGCACAGCAGTGGTACCAACCCAAAAAGGGTGTCATTTCATGGGCAATAAGCTGCAGCAGCATTTTAGTAACTTACTAGATATTTCTAGTAAACTCACTAGAAATCACCAGATTTCTCGAAATCACTAGATTTAGATCACTAGATTCAGAACTAGATCTTTTGAAATCACCGGATTTCTAGTGATTTCACTAGAAACATTTGGTAAGTTACTAAACTGCTGCTGCAGCTTATTGCCCACGAAATAGCACTCTTTTTGGGTTGGTACCCTTGCTGAGGCTTGTTCGTCTTAGCTATACTTTTGACACTTTCACCAGATTCTACACTTTTCACTAGAAATTTACACTTCCTATTGGGTGAGTGTAAAAAGTGTAAGAAAAGTGTAGAAAGTGTAAGCTAAGACGAACAATCCTAATACTTACGCCCTGAATTCATGAATGTCGGTTAACGATAACGGCTCGTAGTACTCTTTTGCTGACGTTGTTACTACTTTTGATTAATTCTTCAGGAGTAACATATTATAGAATAATGCATATTGCCGTGACGTTCCCTGGAATAAATTAATTTGTATTATTCGCACAAGATCTTACACAAGCTTTCATCCTGTCTGATATGGAAATATCAGTTCGAATAAAATAATAATTCTGTAATATAATGGGTATTCATAGAATTTATTACAAAACATTAGGGTAACCCTGTGAGAAAACTAGAAGTAATATTAGGTGGGTTATTATTGGAAACTATAAATAGATTTGAAGTATATAGGAAAAGTTTCCTAACTTCTGGAAACAATTCCGGAAGCGCCATTGGAGGCAAGCAAGATTATCGTTTCCATGAAACGATACTACATGCTGTCGGAAAAATTTTTGGCGGGATTTTTTTTGCATTTACAAGGAAAATATGGACATTACTTTACAAATAATGGACTATCAATCACCGACAAACCATTTCATATCGATTTGCATTGAAATGGTTGAAATATATTTTCATAGAGGGGCTAGGGAAAAAAAAATTCCCTAGGCAATTTTATTAATGAATTTATAAATAAACTAATTACCGACCAACGTCCGGATTAGTCCATCAATCATCAACAAATGACCGACAATCGATTAAAAAAAAATCAATCCAGTCGGAGTGGATGAGGGGCTAACTATATGGGGGTAGTTTTGAGGAGTAGCAGCATGAAAAATCGAAATTTTTCTTTTTTTTTAAACATCCTAATATATATTATAAATTGTTTAGCAGAATTTTGAACAGATAATACAAATGAGATATAGAAATTTGGTAGTTATGAGAAATTTATTAATAATTCCATGCTATATGCCCAAACATGAGATGTATAAGTCAATCATATAATGATCGCTGGATTTAGATACAATTATATGTAACAGAATAGTATATTGAACCAGTACCGACTTACGCACTCTTTCCTAGACAAAATAGCACATATATAAGATGAGTTGGCAACTAAAAAGTATTTTTATTCCCTTAGAAGATATTATATTGTAAAAAAGATAGAAAAGGAATAGCCAGATTAATAAGCTCAGATTTTATTCGCTTGAAAATCCAAATACTTTCAAGCTTCCAGCATCTCTTTTTCTATCGTAAGTATCCTTGTCGTCACATGCGTACGCGAGTAAGTACTGTTTCGGGTGCCAGGCTACTGTGAAAGTTGCAGCTTCAACGGGTATATCCGCAACTTTTTCTCCTGATTGTACTTCGCCAATGTCTATAACTAAGTCCTCAGAAGCAGCTGCTAGCAACTGCCCGTCGTGAGAGAAAGATATGGTCCTAACGGGCCATTCTAAACGAGAAAATGTCCTCAAGCAACATAATTCATCAGCGTCCCACAATGATACTAAAGCATCTGCTGATCCTGTAGCAAAGTAACGACCAGTAGGGTCGAATTCGATGCAAATGCAAGTCCCTGGATGAGCTTTAATCACGTGCAGTAACTCCAAATCTGGATAACTCAGAATATGCACACATCCTTGGCCATTAGTCAAGTAAAACGTATCGGAATCCTTGTTCCATGAAATTTCATTGACTTCAAAGTTGAATTGTTCTTCGGCACGGATTTTCATTACTCTGGCATCGATGAACGTTACCAAATCTTCCTTGTTGCCCACGGCTATGGTGTTACCATCTGGGGACCAGGATATATTGATGTTCTCGCCTCTCGTGGCTATGTTTGCAGTACATTTTTGGGTCCTCGTATCCCAAATGCGGACTGTTTTATCTCCGCTTGCTGTTGATAGTAGTTCAGGGTGAAAGGAGTGCCAGCATAATTGATCCACGCTTCCGCCATGCCCCCGAAATGTTGTTTCTGGTTTCTAGATGAAAAGTTTTACATTAGATATAAAACTTGAATCCTTGAATAACCGGTATTAATTGAGATGGGATGGAAGTTTGTAATGTTACCGCTTCAAAATGATCGGAAGAAAATTCTCTATTTCAAGACTCCGCGTTTCAAGAACATCAAAATACTGTGCATAATTTTTCGAATGGAGTGAAACACGTGTAACGCGGATTTTGCAATTCTAACATTTGAGTCTTGAAGTAGTGGATTTTTTACGAACTCTAACCCCTTAGGTGAATGAGTTTAGATCAATTTTTCGTTGAGGTAAGTGAATAGTTCTATTTCATTTATTCTATTTGTAATAGATATAATGGCGGGTTCTATGCCTTGAACTTGAACAATTTCCGGAATTAAAATGTAGACAAGATATGTTTATTGAGGTTATACCCACCAAACGATCCGTTCCGAGAGAAAAAATACAGACACATTTGTCAAATGAACCAGAAGCTAACAATCTACCGTCGCAGCTCCAACCCACACTGTGGACTTTTGCTGAGTGACTTTGTTGTTCTTTAATTTTGTTATGCGATTTAAAATAGTTTGTCAACTCCTCAACGCGGCTGTTTAACGCCGCCATTTTTCGGCACCGCCGAAAGGCGCCAAAGCGCTCAAAATTTCAGCCCAGGTTTCACAATCAGCCGAAATTATTTGCGCTGCTGCTTGTATAATATTGCTAATTGAAATTCCAGACTCCACGTATCGTTGAAGATGAATATTTCATTGTCTCTGGCCTTTTTTACCCAATCAAGATTTTTGGATAGGCAGATGCGATGGATGTGATATCGTGACGTCGAGAATTTCATCAACCAATTTTTCTAACTATTGAAATTATTTATAGATCGTGTGTATGTGTACTTAGAAACCAAGAAAATCCCACTTTGAGCTTCAACATCATTCAAGAAATCAAGAAGTTATGTAACATTCAATGGCGAAGGAATACCGAATTTTGTAATGCTTCTTGAATTACAATTTAAATCGCATCATATTCATCTTCGAATAGAGTCTTCAGCAGACTAAAACGAAGTAATCTACGAATCGGATTTTAATATTTAAGGCCCATTTCTAGTCGCCCACCTCCTTTTGGTCGAAAAAGGACACATTTCGATTATTATCCGAGCTCAGGCGTCGAAAACGCAAAAAAAAAAAAAATGCGCAGCCCAAATCCAAATTCAAGTCCGAACGCATACGTCCCAAAACATGTTCGTTTCGTGCGAAAATAGAGTCTAGAAACCGATTTTACATTCGAATGATGTAAAATCTGTTTTTAGAGTCCATTTTCGCACGAATCGAATATGTCTTTGGACGTATGTGTTCTGAATTGAATTTGAATTTGCGCTGCGCTTTTTTTTTTTTTTTGTTTTCGACGCCTCGGCTCAGATAATCATCGAAATATGTCCTTTTCCGACCAAAAGGAGGTGGGCGACCAGGGATGCCCTTAATTACTCGCTCTTAGTCAACAGCACTTAATACTTCGAATTCGATATTTTTTTGCACTATTCGTGTAACATACACGGAGAGACTTAGGGAGCTTTCCATCTACAGCCAAAAATCGACGCAGTCAGACACACAGCAATATGATTGGCTGGAGCGAACGAAAAAGACCAATCGTTTAGCTGTGTGTCTGAGTGTGTTGATTTTTGGCTGTAGATGGAAAGCTCCCTTATGCTGGCAAAGATTCTTGAAATTCCTACCAGATTTGACTGGGTGCTTTCCATCTACAGCCAAAAATCGACACACTCAGACACACAGCTACACGATTGGTCTTTTCCGTTTGCTCCACCCAATCATATTGCTATGTGTCTGACTGTGTCGATTTTTGGCTGTAGATGGAAAGCACCCGCTATTTTTGTTCCCAATCCACGGACAAATCTGCATTTTATCAGAAATTCCTACATTGTGCAGTAATGTCCAAGGTTTCCCAAAAGTGTTACGAAGTTTGCCATCGAATGTTGTAGGAACACTATACCGATGAAGTTACTATGGGTGCTTTCCATCTACAGCTAACAATCGACACAGTCAGACACACAGCAATATGATTGGCTGGAGCGAACGGAAAGGACCTATCGTTTAGCTGTGTGTCTGAGTGTGTCGAATTTTGGCTGTAGATGGAAAGCACCCTATGTCCAATGGTAATAAGTCTTGCCACCTTGGACTCCATACTTAAAATGAGTAGCAACACTTCCCAAACACTATAATGGTAAAATCGTGATCGCGGTGACTAGCAAATTACCATATAGTATTTTGGAAAACATGGCGTTATTTTAGCAAGTTTTACCACTCCATTTAAGAAGAATCACGGCAAAATTTTTCAAAAGTTTATATTATTTGCGTGGTTTGGATTTTGATTTCACATTACATTTATAATTCGTTACAAACAGCCCTGCATTTATTTATGTACATACAAGTTAGGGGTCTTGAACGCTCGACACGCAGAGTTATAATATATGTGTCGTCGCTTCCTCTCTGTCTTCTCTTCGCTAAAAATCAACCTAACCTTGTTTGAACTTAGTAGCTCGCTTGACCCAACGCTTGCGAGTCCGGACGCATTGTTACCATTTACTGGGCTGATGCTGGTTGTTATATACCGCACGATGATTCATTCTAGCACTAGTGAGAAAATTCCACGCGTCTGTGGGCACCTATATAAGCTCGTGAAGCCCATACATTCGAACCACGTGTAGTTATACACAAATCATAGGTTTGTTCGTCGTAGCTACACTTTTTACACTCGAGTGTAGCCAGTGTAAATGTAGTGTCAGTGTAGGTCCTCTTACGTGAAAATGGGAAGGTGACAAGGTGTACCTTTTGACGCGACGCAAACGCCAAAAAAGATGGCGCCGCCCAGATCTAGCCAACTCTAACCCTATTATGAAGTCTACACTTTTCTTACACTTGCTCCAGACCAGGGTTGCGATTCTGTACTTCTCCGCTAACCCCGCTAACTCAGCAGAGACCGTTGGTTGGCTGAGGAACGTCCAATCGGAGATCGTTTCGGATCGGTGGTCGTATGGTGGCGCCGTGGGCTTTGCCCGGCCGCTAGTCGTAACAAACGCGAGGCCCTAGTTACACTTGATTTACATGCATGTCACAACCACAAGTGTACCATAAGGATAAACCGAGGAGATGAAAAGAAAGAAAGAGAACGAATAAATGAATCAAAATATCGGACTGCATTTATTCATTGATTTATTCGTTCTCTTTCTTTCTTTTCATCTCCTAGGTTTATCTTTGTGGTACATATGCATGTAGGTATATTTTGTGACGTCAGAAGCGTGAAATACGAGGAATTCCGTCGACAAATTGAACCTAAACGAAGAAACGAATTCCACGAGTGATTTTTAGCGTAGATTACCTAGTAAAGTGTATTACGAGTAAATAAAAATGACATTACGTTTATACATATCCGATATGGCAGCATTAGAATCCTGCTATTATTGACTTGTCATATTTTTACTGCATCTAGGAGATGAGAACGTTTATTGCTCAGCACAGGGAGCAAGCGCCCTGTAGACATACACACTTGTTTCGGGATGAAATTCTTCATATTACAGAGATCGGTCTAACACCTAGATTCCATACTTGCCACTGTGTAGGAGAAGTTGATCGTAGCAAATCTGTGATGCAAGGCACATTTGGTGTAACTGAATATGTGGTTTTGGGTAAATGGCATTTCAATTGAAACTTGTACAAATCAATCAAGTCCTTCAGAATATATGGCCCAAGACTTTTGAAAAGGTCATGTCATCAAACTTTCTGTGCAACGGATCCTGGATTTTTTATTTTTTCTGCTGCTGCATCTCGGACCGCGGATCATCTTCGCTCCCTATTCCTAGATTGTCACATAAAAAAAAAAAAATTACAGAGGTTGATCATATAATTTTGACTTGACATTGCCTGGTCTAGATAATTCCTGCTTTGTAAGTAGTATTACTTATTTAATACTCCACAGTGCGATCCCGTTGATTTAGGTACGCATAGAAACCTATTGCGTCGTGCTGCGTTCTGCAACTATGGTTGTTTATCCAGCCGTTGCCATAGCGATACCGGACTACAGCAGTGAGATTTTTATTTATTCGTAATTTCGTAATAAACGATAACGTTGATTAAAGGCCAGAGCGCACTATACGCGGAAGCGAAGCGCGGCGAACGGAAGAAAACAGTGGCACATCGTATTTTATAATGAAAATCATGCACACTTTTATAAGAAACTACAGAAAATAGACGATGCACCACTGTCTTCTTCCGTTCGCTGTGCTTGGCTTCCGCGTAGTGTGCATTGACCTTTACGTTGACAACGACTACGTACGCAACCTAGAGTTTGATTTGAACTTCGATAAGGAAATCTTTGTGTCTGCACTAATGCTCAGTTCAGCGATGAAGTTTCCTCGCGTTTGACGTAATCAGATAGAAACAGTATACATGTGAATATGGTACGATATTCGACCATATTTAATGGTCGATAAAAATCTCGATCATCGCGACATAAAGATTACCCCAGTGCATGGTTATCTGTTTTTCTATTTTTTCTCTCGTCAAAATGAAATCATGAATAACATATCTAGGATAATTTATTATTTGTACAATTCACGTATATTACAGCATTCATATAAGACTGGCTATTTTCAATGACATTATAAGGAAATTACTAAATCATGACTTTTTGGTATCCCTGTAAACGGAGGGTGATCAAAAATCCTGTATTAAACGAATGATGCACTATCGGTGCATGGATTTTGACCATGTATTCTCTATATGATAAATATTTCGAGTCAACATTTTAGAGTGGATATCACATGAATAATTGATAGTATCTGGTAACAAACAATTGATCAAACGATGAAGTGAATCACATGGGTATCGACATTCCTCTGTAACGATGTACCGAAAAAATTTAGAAACTAATTTGAATAACAAATTATAAATAATAAGCCAACGTTTATTATACAAGCGGAAACAGAACACCTGAATCATACTACGGATCTTCAATCAATTATTTCTAACTTGAAATATTTTTCCAGCTCTAAGTGTGTGTTAAGTGCCATGGAATCTAGGTTGACCTATGTCGCTGAATAGAATCTAAGATCAGTTTAGCGGAGACTGTAGATCACTGCCTTAGTGAAGTCGGTTGAAGAACTTTGTCCACCTAAATCCTTGGTACGGATTTTTCCATCATTTAAAACACGATTTATAGCATCCCTTATTTGTTCTGCGTAGCTTCTTAAGTTTACATGATTCAAAAGCTTGACCGAACATAACAGCATAGCAGTAGGATTAGCCACATTTTTACCCACAGCCTCTGAGTATGTGTGACGCGCACCCTGAAAATTGCGAGTAAAGAAAGTGAATAATAGTGCGGCAAGTATTTGATTATCACTTAGATTTGAACGAATGGGAACGGAAACTTATGAATTCTTGGGTGCAGCTAGTTTTTTTTTTTTTTTTTTCCGGATAATTTACATTTTGTTCTGAGAAGGCCAATAATCATTAGGAGCAATAGACCAGATTATTTCAAAATACTTACAGGCTCGAAGACAACGCACTCGCTACTGTAGCTGGCGCCAGCAACAACTCCAGCACCACCGACCAATCCGGATGCTAAGTTATCTACAATGTTTCCATACAAGTTGGGGGTAACCATAACATCAAATTGACGGGGGTTTGATACCATCTGCATCGTGCAATTGTCAACAATCATCTTCTCAAATTGTATCCTGAAAAAAATACCATCGACCTATTTAGTACGATTTATATTTTCCCTTTTGTAGGAATCATGCCCATATCCAGGTATAAGGCATTAGGAAATATGATGATGTGGATTCAAAATTTGCTGCAAAAGAACATAATTATATTGACATGAGAAGTTTCTGTCATGAATGAAAAAGTAGACTGTCTTGCAAAAAACACTCTATTCAATAAATGAATAAATGAATGAATTTTCAGTGCTGGCTTAGGCTTATGTCCGAAAGTAGGTGAAATACAGTATTAATCAATCGGGTAATATCCTATAGCATAGCGAATAAAGACTGAATATAATGAAATAGAATTGAATTGTGTAGCTGGATTAATATTAATTTTTCAAACATTTGGATAGAACGAGCTCCAAAATGAATCCAATTGAATTCTTTGAATCTTTCTTTTATTCGCTGACATGTATTCAGGAAAATTAAATACTGAACAGAACCGAAATTCTGAAACTTCAAGAAATAGGGTTTTATAAATTGATGAATGACTATCTTAAATAGGTCGGACTATTTGAATCAGTATATTTGTAATTAATTTCATCAAGCGATGATTGCACATGAAAGATTATTCATATTCATTTACCTTTAAACTACAACAACTTCATTATTTCTGCTCTGTTTTTTCAACTTGTAAATAGTATATACCTGGGATACAGCTGGGCTATTTCTTGACATGATCGTAGAAAGAGGCCATCCCCAAGTTTCATAATATTAGCTTTATGTACACAAGTCACCTTCTTGCGATGATTTCTGGTCGCATAGTCGAATGCAAATTTAGCAATTCTCTGCGATTTAGTTGCAGTGACAATCTTCAGACACTCAACAACACCTTTGACGCTCTCATGTTCCAGGGCGGAATACTCGCCTTCGGTTTGTTCTCTGATTATAACACAGTCAACGTTTGTGTGACGAGATTTAATACCAGGGAGAGACTTAACGTGTACCACGTTTGAATACAAATCCAAACTGCGTCGGAGTTTCATATTCAAAGTTTGCAGCTCTCCAGTGTGAGAATGATCCGGCGTTGCTAGAATACCCTAAAAAAAAAATACCAATACCATGACATTATTTCGAGTGAATTCTCCGTTATCTAATTCAACCCATGATACAATCCTAGAAAAGTAAAAAAAATAAATAGATAAATAAATAAAAAAAATGAGTCCGCAATGATACGTGTTTACTGGATAAATGTCTTTTTCACCACACCTGCATCGAAAGTAGGACTTTCGGCCCCTCGCGTGAGCGGGAAGTCGTACTTTTCGATGCCAGGGGGTGGTGAAAAATAGTACACGTCACACGGGAGTGAAAAAGGCCATCCCAAACTGCGTATTTGCCAATCTCACACGCAGTTTGGCATAGCCTACTTTCCCTCCCTAGGTACGTAATATACTATTGTATTGATTGTTTAGTGTAGAACACAAATAGTATTGAAGAATTGAATAAAGATATCTTATTACAGATGACTTGTCATGACCTTGGCAGCCAATTGCAAATTACGTAATTGTCCCGAAATTCAAATATCTATATTCTATATACCGAGAATATTTGGTGACAGTAAATGACCCCCTCCCTACGGCAAAACCAACACTGGCGCGCACCGCGTGCGCGAGGCTCGTTCGGGAGAGGATAGGCGGCCAGTGGTGCGTCCACCAAATCTCCCGCGCTAGGCCAAATCCGTATAGCCCATCCGCGCTAATTTGACGAATACTAACTTGAAAAGCAATCATCAGATCGAACACGGCAAAGAATGAACGCGAATAAAATGAATTTGCCTGATATGAACATTTATTTCCAAAATTTATCAACGAATTTAAAATCAAATATCAATTAATTGGATTTGAGTATTCCTTATCAGTGTTTATGAGCGTCATTAGGGACACAGTGGAACAGGTAAGTGGAGGGTGAATCATTGAACACAACATGGTCAAAAATTGATTTCTCAGAACTCAATTTTGATTAAAACATCTGTTCGAAATACTAGTATTCAATTGAATAAAAGTTAGCAATTCATGAAAAAGTTCCCAGTGTTCGTGTCAACTTTAGTTTAACAATAACATAATAAAACATTCAATCAGAGTACAATGCAGAAAATGGAGTCATCGAGGATAAGGCTGTCCTCCCACAGACCATGTCCTTGCGTCTGAAACAAAAAGGTGAAATTTATTAACGATTATCGATGAATCGAAGGATCACTTGCTGTTGAATTATGGTGTACGCACAAACTTACCAGAGATTGAATCCTAGGGGGAAAATATCATTCAAGAAAGGTTACCGATGAGCCGCTGTTGGAGGCAATGTCTGAGAAGAGTAAACTTATACTAGATGAAGATGTTGCCATCCCAGGAGTACTGCGTTCGACAGTGGCTCATCTGTAGTCTTTCTTCGATTCCCAAGCATTCAGTCTCTGATAAGTTTGTGCGTACACGATAATTCAACAGCAATGGATTCCTCGATTAACCAATAATCGTTGATAAATTTTATTTTTCTGTTTCGGACCTAAGGACGTGGCCTGTGGGTGATAGCCTTATCCTCGATGACTCCATTCTCTGCATTGTACTCTGATCAAATGATTTATTATGTTATTATTAAAGTAAAGTTGACACAAACACTGAAAACTTTCTCACGAATTCTTAATTTTCATTAGAATGAATACTAGTATTCCGAACAGATGTTTTGACTAAAACCGAGTTCAAGAAACTAAATGTATAAATAAATAAACCAATAAATAAACCAATGTTTGACGATGGTGTCTTCAATAATTTATTCTCCACTTACCCGCTGCACTTTGTCTCAAATATCACTCATAAGCACTGATAATTAATAATCATATCGCACTGATGGATATTTAGTTGTAATTCGTTGATAAATTTCGAAAATAACTGTTCACATCAGGCGAATTCATTTTATTCGCGTTTATTCTTTGCCGTGTTTGGTGTGATAATTGCTTTTCAAGTTAAGTGTTCGTCGAATTAGCGCAGATGGGCTATACGGATTCGGTGGACGCACCACTGGCCGCCTATCCCCACCCGAACGAGCCTCACGCACGCGGTGCGCGCCTGTGTTGGTTTTGCCGTAGGGAGGAGGTCGTTTACTCTCACCGAATATTCTCGGTATATGGTGTTCTGAAAGACCTACCAAGAAACATTCTCTCACAGGACTGGCACTAAGGGATTATGATGTGCATCAAGCATTCGGCCATCATCCAGATTTATACATTTTTCATGTATTGCAGTTGGAAGATTGATAGTAAACAAAGGTAAAAGAAAAAAAAAGGTTAGGTGAAAAAATTTATCAAGTCCGATCTGATATTGTACATTTAGATAGCTTTACTAGATTTCAGTTACTAGGCTGGGTCATCTCTTTAATTAGTTATCATAGGCCAGGGCTAAATTAAATTGTATCTATCACGAGCAGGAGCTCCCCCCGGATCACTTAATCTATAAATCAATAAACCAATGAGTGTGTCTTCAATATATAAGAGCTGCGTATTCGGCGTATGATATTTATGTTCATTGGCTTTTAAATCCCCAATTAGTTTCAACCTAGATAATTTTTACAAGCACAGCTTCAGGAATGTGCAAAGTGAACAGCAGCCATACATTTCTCGGAAAATGCTATACACAGGGTGTCTAATAAAATTGTGATTCAGAATTCAACATTTTCAGATAGTTCAGAAGCAGAATTTGATTTTCCACCTTCGAAAGTGTCCATAATAAAATTTGTATTCGGTCGGGAAGTCAAGGGGGATAAAACAGTTGAAGCTTCAGTATTCTAAAGGTTTTGAACTTTGAATTCATTTACATTTCTCTATTGTATACATCCGACATAGAACGGCAAAGTTTCCTGATATTCTCGAGTTTTTTTGTTTTGTAGCCATTTTCCATGCAAAATAGGAGCACATGATTATTTATCAATTGTAGAAAGATATCTCCGCGATCCAGTGTTAATATAATGAATACAGTAGCAGCCAGTATATCTGTTGTGAAATAACTGAAAGAAATACCTTGAGGCAAACCCGATTCTTTGCAATGCTGCCAGAGACTCTTTCTAGCGGGGCACTGAGTGTAGGATTAACTTCGGACAAGAAGTATGTTTCAAATTCGACCGGGACACTAGCAGCTTTGAAAACTTCTTGTACGGAGTAGACCAATTCCGGTCCGACCCCATCCCCAGGAATTAGCGTGCATTTTGTTTTCGCTTCTGGTTTATCGATCTAGAAAGTGTTAAAAAAAAAAGAAGATTATTGATGTGTTACATGTGGGGGCTATTTTAGAGAAGCTGATATAAGTATCTCTTAACTCACTCCTTCTTGCTGATGAACACTAGAGAGGTGGAGGGTCCTGGTTATTGGGCCCTTCTGGGTAGCCTGGAATAAACGCAATTTGAAAAATACTGACCTCGAAAATATTCCACTTTAGTGATTTGAAATCTTAGAAGGACATAGAGAATGGCTAAGAGATATGGACACAGATTTGAAAAATATAAATAATGTTTGTTGTAAGGGGGGACACATTGAAATTTGCAAGTCAGATGTACAATTTGAAAGTTGTCGAAGGGTGTCGAGTTTCGATAATTTAATAATAAATACAAATCTAGATTCATACTTGGCGAACAAGAGTCTGGTAAGAGGTGCATGGAAAACGTTGGATAATTAACAGAAAATTTCTTTAAATCAAAGCATCAATTATCGATGTTGTATGAATGATTATATATAAATCGTTATCTAACCACGACGTGCCCAGTATATTCAATAACGCTTGTCAACTATTATGTAAAACAAGTGTTAAATACCTGAGAAAGAACCCTGCACAGTTTCCTCGCGAGCAGCGCCATTTTTCACGAAGGAGACGATCCTCACTGCCTTGAAGCTGTGTGGTAGTCGATTTACATTAATCGATATGTATCGAGCCGCAATCCGCATGAGTATTGTTCTTAGCCACTGAAATATAATAATACTGGAACGCGCGCTGACGGCTTTGGCCCGTATAGAGAGAGATAGTTCCGAAGCGGCGCTGGTAGTATCCCCGTCTTTGTTGGTACAGTCCCGTCCATAACTTTAATTTAACAATACGTAAGTGAGCGAAGAATCACCTATGGAGACTATGTATGTGGGAGACCGAACTAAAGGTGGAACAAGGTGGAAGCACACAAAAGTCCTTGAGCCATAAGCAGAATGCAGAAGCCATAGCGCATGCGCAGTTGCAAAAGTCCAGCGAACAGTACGCATGCGCATGCTCTCTGCATTCTGCTTATGGCGTCTGGATTTTCAACCCACACAAAAATCCATAAGCATAAGAGCATAACGTACCGTCCGCGTCTCACATTAAAAGTGGAAGGATGAATCGCATTTGACATTTCTGATGACAAAATAATCAATTATACTAGTAATACATGTTGATATTGGTATTTGACATACCATAGTTTATATGATTACTGAAGCGAATTACCGATTTACATTGATATTGCTTGTTTCGCTCTCTGGGAAGTGCTTTACCAGATTTTTTAGGTTAGCTGATTTTGCTGCCTACTAGCGACTAGCTACACGTAGCTAGGAAATTCTAGAAATTCTATTCTAGAATTTCATGATGTAAAATTATTATCAGGTGAATGAACATAGCTCTCGTACGTTAAAAACTGATTTTATTTGATGAAATTCAACGATACAATTTAGAGTATTCCTTCAAATCATCATTATGGAATTTCAATGCTCCCTTAGGCTGAAATTTCTCTAAATAAATGAGAAAAATGTTTTCAACACCCCAGGTTCTTATCTCGATTCTAAGGTGTATCGTCGAATTCTCTGATTTGTATAACAGGGTTTTTGGTGCTTAGAGGCTAGTGGTTTTTATTTACTATTATAATATATAATATATAATATTACTTTCTTTTATTACGATTGTATTATTGACAGTAGACTTATAATAGGTAATAATTTTACATTTCGAAATTCTATCCTACATCTCAAATGATTTTGATTGTTTCCTAGCTACGTGTGGCTAGTCGCTAGTAGGCAGCAAAATCAGCTAACCTAAAAAATCTGGTAAAGCACTTCCCAGAGAGCGAAACAAGCAATATCAATGTAAATCGGTAATTCGCTTCAGTAATCATATAAACTATGGTATGTCAAATACCAATATCAACATGTATTACTAGTATAATTGATTATTTTGTCATCAGAAATGTCAAATGCGATTCATCCTTCCACTTTTAATGTGAGACGCGGACGGTACGTTATGCTCTTATGCTTATGGATTTTTGTGTGGGTTGAAAATCCAGACGCCATAAGCAGAATGCAGAGAGCATGCGCATGCGTACTGTTCGCTGGACTTTTGCAACTGCGCATGCGCTATGGCTTCTGCATTCTGCTTATGGCTCAAGGACTTTTGTGTGCTTCCACTTTAAGTCATCCCCACCGCTGGAAAACGTCTCTGTTTTTGCCGTTGTATATCTATAGCTACAGGTAGCCTAAGGTTCGCTGCGCCTCTAGTGGCGCTAAGTGAAGACTCAGGTCGTCATCGGGACCGCGATTAGGTAAAAC
This sequence comes from Tenthredo scrophulariae, assembly GCA_963978835.1. Classification (NCBI taxonomy): domain Eukaryota; kingdom Metazoa; phylum Arthropoda; class Insecta; order Hymenoptera; family Tenthredinidae; genus Tenthredo; species Tenthredo scrophulariae. The sequence continues at coordinate 10,542,380 of OZ022229.1, forward strand.
TAATGATTGAATAAAATAGATTAAATAGATTAATAGATTACTATCATTATGATTATTATTATTTATTTTTTATAGATTCATTCAATCTTTTTCTAATCGATAAATGATTACCCTTGAATTTTGAATTTCGAAAACCGGTACTTGCGATACATTATGCACGTGGAGACTACTACTCCTGGCTGCCGCTAGAGGCGCGTCGAACTTTAGGCTATCGTGTATGTCTACAAAGCGACAGAACTTGAACCACTTCCGTATTAAGGTAGAAGCACGCAGAAGTCCATAAGTCATAAGCAGAAAGCAGAAGACATAGCGCATGCGCATCACTTCGCTTTTACTGCAGAGCCTATATCTATATCTATGGCTATGGATTCTGCCTATGGCTTATGCACTTCTGTGTGCTTCCACCTTTACAGAGATCGGTCTCCTAACATACAGTCTCCATAGGTTATGTTCACATCAACGCTACTGCGCGTTCGCCGCATGCGTGATTATACGAAGGAAACCGACGTACTATTTGCTCTTTCTCTTTCTATCCCATGCTGGCTTCCACTTGTATACGCTCCTATGGCTCACGTATACATCAAGCTCCATAAAGTTAGCCCCTCATGACTCATGTACCCCGATTGAATTGATTCTTTTTTTAATCGTTTGTTAGTCGTTTGTAGGTCTTTGATATCGAAGTCCCGACGTTTGATAGTAATCAATTAATTAATAATTGATAAAACAACTTCGCCTAGGGAATTAAGTGATGTTGGCTCCTCATTAACCTTAATTATTATCGAATTTGATTTCTCAGGCCTGGAATCGTTTGTTGGTCGTTTGTAGGTGTTTCATATCGCTTTTCCAACGTTTGATAGTCAACCGATGATCCGGAAAGATTCAAACAAATCTTATGGTAGATATTTCCCCTAGGGAATTTGCTCTGGACCCGTCAATCCCCTATACAGCTGGTCGGATTGGACCTGGGAAATTCCCCTTGGACCCGCTTTCACTGCAACTTTTTTTATTAATTGAGCATGGACACCCAATACTGCCTGATTTGTCGAATAAAGTTTCACATGATCTTCGACAAATACCTAGGGATGAAAGCGCACGCCATTTTAAAAACAGTTCTAACTTCGCGTTTGCGTAGCAAGTACATACATGAAGAAGTGAAGCTACGCGATCTCATTTTTATAAATTTTGGATGTGAGAATAATTTGAATTTATAATTCAGAAATTACAACTGTTTGGCGTGCGCTTTTATCCCTAGGTATTTGTCAAAGATCATGTGAAACTTTATTGGACAATAAAATTTCATTGGTCTAAAGTAGGACAAATCAGGCAGTATGGGTGTCCATGCTCAATTAATAGAAAAAGTTGCAGAGGAAACGGGTCCAAGGGGAATTTTCCAGGTCCAATCCGACCAGCTGTATAGGGGATTGGCGGGTCCAGAGGAAATTCCCTAGGGGAAATCCGTACCATAAGAATTGTTTCAATCTTTCCGGATCATCGGTTGACTATCGAACGTCGGAAAAGCGATATCGAACATCTATAAACGACCAACAAACGATTTCAGGCCTGAGAAATCAAATCCGATAATAATTAAGGTTAATGGGGGGCCAGCATTATTTAACTCTCCTAGGCGAATTTGTTTTATTAATTAATAATTAATTAATTACTATCAAACGTCGGGACCTCGATATCAAACACCTACAAACGGCCAACAAACGATTAAAAAACGAATCAATTTAATCGGGGTAGATGAGGGGCTAACTTTATGGAGCTCGATATTTGCTGCGATATATTTGTTGTCTATATTTTGAATCAATTGTTTAAAGCAGTTTTGGTCAAGTATCAAGACACAATAATAAGATATTACAAGAAACAATCTGGCATGTTCAAACCACAGACCTAAAGAATAGCCTGAGCGCTCCCGTAAGAGTGCATAAGAGGCACTGAAGCTAACATATACAGGACAGAAATATGCCGGGAGAACTCCTCTCTCTTTTCAAGCGGCGTCATGGTGGGAGACAAGGGAGCAGTGGAAGTGGAACAGCCGTGCGCCTGTCCATGATTTCTCCTCATTCTCCTCTCCCGCCGAGATCGCCACCACATATATCGTCAGACAGAGAGGGGAGTACGCCCGGCATATTTCTGTCCTCTGAATGTTGGCTTCAAGCGGCTCATAAGAGTGCTCATTCTATTCTTTAAGTCTATGATTCAAACAACCTGCGACTATCGACATATTTGTATACAGCGTGTAGCTGAAGGTAGCGCTACGACTAAAGACACTGCGTTTCAGAACCCTACTTAAACACAGCGTGGAGACCGTAAAGAACGAAGTGACATCCTTTTGAAAACAAAAGTTATTTTCCAATTGTTTTGAAAGGATACAGTCATTTTCAAATTTACCGAATGAAAAATATGCTGATAGTTAACGATGCTTTGGATTAAAACTTCAGTCGTGTTCAAGCGATTTTTTTTTTTCCAAATGTCGGTTTACTTGGAATCTCGTTTTGAAGATTGATTCTTTTCTTCTATGTTTTCTTCTGTTTTTTTCTTTATCCCTCCACTTTTAATTCTTTGTATGGTTATCGAGTATGTCCGTGATGAGTATTTAATTGAAGATTCAATTGTTGATTGAAGAATATAAAGATCGGCTTAAGTTGAGCTTGGCGATTAAACAGTGTCCAACCTTACCGACCGAAACAACATTGCAGTATATCTATAGTGTGCGGATTACACCAATGCTATTTCGGTCGGTAAATCTAGTTTTTGGCCAACCATTCAATCTACTAGTGGATTCTAGATTGAAGGTTGTCGAATGACGATACGTAAAGTGAGTGATAAAAAACATGGCGGATTAACACTATGGTCTATTATTGTGAAAATTAGTGAAGATATTTTTGTAGTTAATCATCGTTTACAATAATTTTTTCCTCCATTGAGATCGTGTTGGTTAAAAAATCAAAATGTCTGGCGAGAAATTACGTGAGTATAGAATTTTTATATTTTATTATTTATAGACTGAAGTAGGGACGATATTCACATCGTGAGCTGTAGTACATACATCTAGTATTGTGGATCACCAATATAAATGAACTCCAGATCCTTTTAAGACGTGGAACAAATAATTCTAGGTTTTTTGAATTCAGATATTCCATAGATAGAATCCCCTCAGTAACTTCACCACCCAGTTTTATCGTTTGACTGTATTCTCGTTTCATTTACAGCAATCACCTGTTAGCACAAGTTATTGTAGAAACTGAGGAATTTCACAAAATTTTACGGCTCGTTCATTTCACCTCTTGACATACTGTAAAAAATCTCAGAACACGAGCTTCAGTCGCATTGCTGATTACTATTGTATAGGAAAATCACTAAAGTTGTCAAATTGTACACACTTGGAATCAATTTTTTTTTTTTTCTTCATTAAAATCTCATTTATGAAGGGCAATATGATGTTACATTTCACAGACATTATAAATTCATTCTTTATCAAATTTTCCCCCCCTTTAAGCTCATCTAAATGTCTCTTACTGTGGTGATAGAAAATGTCTTGCTACCTCACATTTCTATGCATCAGAACGACATCGTTCTGCTTCCACAATTAAACAGTTACGAAAGCGTCGAATTATAGAATGTCTCGTGAAGAACTAGGTATTTGAATAATTTCCACTACACTACCAGTAAAATTGGTAAAAACGGAAATTCGAACTATTTGACGCCCTCCCCACTATTTGCGGGCTCAAAGTTTGTTGAGGGAGTTTTAGATGGACAGACTCAAGAAATACAAATTCTTGAATTCACATCAGGCTTTGAACATCCAGAATGAACGTTCTTTTTTAACAATATACCTTTGATCTCTCTGTCTATACCATACCTTGTGCGCAACTATGCAATAGGACTTCGGAAAGAGTGGTCAAATGTAATGATGTGATTGAAAAAAAATCACCAATCTAGCATTTTTATATAGACCATGATGTTACGTAATTTGATAAACTACCACAATTTTTAATATGAGAGGTACAGTTATATTGGGAGAAGAAGGTAGATTACCAAAGTAACAAAATTTCCAAAATATACAAGTTGAACAGGATTGTTTGAATAATATGAATAGAAAAATTAACAGCATGCGAGCTCATTTAACACTGCGATATAAAGTAAAGAAAGAATGAAACATATTGTTAAAAGAGTAACTGGTGAGTTGGAGAATTATTTTTAGTTGAGCTGAAATTCCCTATATCAACACGGTGATCCATAGCTGCCCCCATTTTTATGGTAAATAGATTACTTGCAATGAATTGAGGTTAATGTTCATCAGCAAAAATGTGGAGGGATCAGTTCCTTCCTAGTTATGGCTGATTAAGATTGACCATTTATAGCTCCGTCAGGCCAGCGTATTGTCTCTCTTACACAATTTGTTCCAAATTTCTATAACTTTAGTGTATAGTATTTATTTGAGGGTAGCTCAGCTTCTGGTTCCGAAGCTTGTGCTGGTGCATGTGTTAAAAACAATTTTGGTGTTGTTCGAAGTGCCCGGGTATATCGCACTGGGGTTGAAGTTATCCGTCGGACATATCAAAGTACACACTCTAGTAGGTGATAGAGCTGTTTATACTATATGTTTAATGTATTTTATCAAATATTTTTTGAACAGCTGAAGAAGTGACCAAGCAAGGTTTCCGGAAATATGTTTGGGACTTTATGATGAAAAATGAGTTAGCCAACTTCCCTCTCAGTGTCCACAATCGTATACCAAATTTCAAAGGCACAGCTGAGGCAGCGCAAAAATTGTCAGAGTTGGACGTATTCAAGAGAGCAAAGACTGTCAAAGTGAATCCTGACAAGCCACAGGAAACAGTTAGATTCTTATGTCTTGAGGCAAACAAAGATATCCTAGTACCGATTCCGAGATTGAAGTCCGGCCTCTTCCAACATGTGATACCAGTAGCTGGTGCCACTAAAGAAGAATTGAAAATTGCTGCTATGCGACGAGGTCTGGAACAATGGGGCAAACCTGTGGGATTGGAATTGAAAATAAAGGTAAACCATCTTCAACATGAAATTGGTAAACTAACACCAGAATATCAGTCACATATAAAATTTTCATCCAGTCCATAAATTCATGAACTTTTATTTTCAATAGTGAACCTATGCATTTCTATCCAAGTCTTATCTAGTTTTCGTGTTATATTTTGGAGCAAAACATGCAATAAAATTGGATAGACAATTCTCTTCGACCCTGTAAAAAGTTTCAAGCACAGCTGAGAAGTTACGATTGTTTTCAAACAAAAATCTACTCAATTTGAAAAAATAAAGGGGAGCGAGTTGATCTGTTTATTTTCCCAAGCACCCAACCTTTTCTGAAAAAAAAAAAAAAAACATTTCACAATGCAAACAGTTGTCGTGATTGATTTCGATGAAACTAGACCTGAGCCAAACCTCTGAGCTCCCTACAAAAAAGATGGTTAAGGTTTGTTGATTTATTTAGGTAGACTTGGTGGTCTTGGGGTCTGTATGCGTAAGCCCTAAGGGATACAGAATTGGGAAAGGAGAAGGTTTCGCAGACTTGGAATTTGCTATGATGTTGGAAACAAATGTTGTTAACGAAGACACTGTTATTGTAACAACAGTCCATGATTGTCAGATTATTCATGACCTTCCCGCAGAATTATTTAAAGAATACGACGTGCCAGTGGACATAATTTTAACTCCGACCCAAACTATAATTGTCAATCCGAAGCCTCAAAGGCCATCTGGCATTATTTGGAATATTCTCAGTCATAGGAGGATCAAATCTATGCAAATATTGCAACAACTTAAAGAAGAGCAGGAAAAGTGAGTGTACAGTAAATTCTTCAATCACTATTTTACTGAAAAATGTATGTGTACAAGTTTGAGATTTGTATAATTAATGATCGATGATGTTACTTACAAAAATAATACGACTTCCGGCAAATTATTTCTTTCAGATCAGGGAAAGTAATTATATTGAAAGAAGTTGACTCTGATGTTGAGGCGAAGCAGTATGAAAGAGATAATCGCAGGCGGATGAGAGTCAGGAGACGCACAAAGTCGAAGCGCGAAGGTACCGATACAGAAGCAGCTGGAGGAGACAAGGAGGAAGGATCAAAACCGCGATTTTTCAAAAGGAGGCAAAACTGGAAGCGCAGAGGCGACCAAGATAATAGTTCTCCTACCGGCGAGGTAGGGGATATTTGATTGAGATAATGATAATGAAAGAATATTTTTAAAGGGTATTCCTTGGTAACACCGGTATTTCAGTAAAAAATTCTTCAATGTCTGCATTTTAATAATTGAAAAATTCCAAATTTAGGAAAATGAAGCGGAAATTTTAAAAGAAAAATCTGGACACCGTCGCAGGCCATTAAAACCTCGTTCAAAGCCTCAAATTGACTTCTCATTGAAGCTTTCGAATATCGCGTCAGACGTTCGTGTCAGAGATTTGAAAAATGCGTTGATTGAACGGGGGGTCAAGCCAAGTGATATAACCTGGAGAGGTCATCAGGGCTTCTGTTACCTTCATTTTGGAAAGCTGAGGAATGAAAATGCCCAACCCGATCAGCCTGTCCAGGTAGATTCGATTGTGGCCAACTTGCAAGAATTACAAATTGGCGAATCAGAACATGGTGATAAGGACTACATTGTTGTAGAGCCTGCGAAGCCTATTACTAGAATCGAAGTTACGGATGTAACTTCCGTCTAATTGATATTCTTTATAAAAGTACACACCTGCCAAAGCACGTATACATATATACGTGCATAGCAAGTGTCCAAATCATCTTGCCATTAGATATCTGAAAATCGATAACAATGCGTACGGAGGTTCTTCATCTCACAGGCAAGTCATCCTTGATGGTCCTCTCCAATGTTTTGATTACGTGGAACGCTGTTTATGATACCAAAAAGGTTGGAAGTAAATTCGAGAATAAATTACGAATAAAAGAAAGAAAAAAAAAAAAAAGAATAAGGTTATGAAAATTGGGACATTATATTATATTGTATATGCATTATATATACATACAGGGTGAATTCCTAACGTCTGAACACTTGGTACAGTGTTGAGGTGGCCGAGAGTCCATCGCCCGCATTTTTTTCCCGATTTCAACGAATAGGACAGCCCGAAATCAATATATCAATTGACAATTTTGACTGGTGGCCACCTCAACGCTGCTCTGAGTTTTCAGACGTTAGGAATTTTCCACGTATATGTCAGATCATGCGCCATAGTATGGTGAAACACTTATAGTACCTAGAGGTGACAATTGGTCCAGGAAATATTCTCCAGGTGTGTGCAATTAACAATAACAAAACGTAAATATTTGCTTAAAATTAGTACACCCATTTCGGCTCCATATCATACGAAGTATGAATAGCATTCGAATATATCGTAATTGCGATTAAAGTTGAGATATGTATCTGGTTTACTTGTTATTCGCGGATTCCTCAAACATATTTTACTATGAAATATTATAATAGAAGGGGTAACTATTTTTATGGAATGATAATAAATTAACGAAATATATATATTTTTTCGTTGTAAGGCTTTTGATTTACTAATTAAAAATCTAAAATTCATATTCTTTTATTAACAAACAAATGAAATATATAATTAATTAATTAATCAATTAATTAATTTACGTATACATATTTTAATGCTCTGACCATTGGAGTGCGCTTTCATGTTAAAGCAAGACCCAAATGGTAAACTGTAATAATGAATAATTACCGAGCCATAAGTTCATATGGCAGTACTTTGTGATATTAACAAATATAATTTGTTGTTTTCTAGGTAGCTTAGCAATGCATAGACTTTTGATAATGAAATCATATATTGTTTTATGTGACCTATTGTTTGAAAGTTCACTTTTTGAGCATTGGATTTAGGCTGCAAAGTAACCAATTTTAGGTCACTAAAATATAATGAAATATTATAGGACAGGAGCCTATAATGAAATATTATCGGACAATATGAACATGTTTCATTAAAATAAACATAGTCAGGTTAGTTTTGACTACGTTCAGACATTACAAAACAAAATGTCTGAAAATGTCAAATGTCTGACGATGAGTCAAAATGTTTTGATACAGAAGTACGCAATAATAGTAGTAATTTTAGAAACTAAAGTAAGTATAACGCTTTAAGCGTGCGATTTTCCAAAAAGTGAACCTTCAAACAACGGATCACATAAAATATTGTATGCGCCAAGTCCGAGAAGTGTCAAATCCGGTATGGGTAATATCCAAAATTCGCCTCTAAGTGTGCTGTGTCACAGGATACTCGATCGGCTCATATCAGATATAACTCAAAGTGACACTTTCCGACGTGATACATAAATGGCTATTTTATTCTATTCAATTGCTGATGCCACAGTAATCTTCTTTTCATAACACCTGCTCTGAAATTTCAACTTTCAATGCTTGTTTAACCAATCAAGACTAGCTAATTCCAGGGTAACGTTGTAAAAAGCTGTGCGTGGGATGAAAACTACTCTTTTATTCCCTAAGGATGAAAAAAGCTTTGATTTCAGCTCGCTCAAGCTAACTTTAATTTTTATCTCAGCCTTATTAGCATGTCAATTATTTGTTGCAAATTTCAGACTATCTAATTATATTTTGGATATCAACATAACTGCCAGCTCTTCTTATTCATAGGCAGTGGGTTGACACAAGTTTCCCCTCCCACTTTCTTATTTGACCATCCGAATCATGACCATACCATAATAACAAAAATAAATTTTGAAAATAAATTTGAGATGTAAGAGTGGCAGCACTGATTATAATGATAACAAGGGCGTATTCCGAAATGCAATCACCCTTGGGGTTGTATCGTTTCATCCTTGTTTATTGAATGCGATGGAAAAAGACACCAATACTCAACCGTAACCGTGGTTGGATTTGGGAATACGCTGCAAATTAGAACTCTAGTGCTAATAATCGTAGTGAAAAGCTTAAAAGTTCTATCGGCATTTGGTTACTTTACTATTCAGCCTAATTCAGTTGGTAATGAATTGATTCGGAATGGTCGAATAAGGGTCCTATACTAAAGTATTAAGTGTCAACCCGTTGTTCATAGGTAAATAAATTTCTCTGCAAATGGATACAAATAAATACATACGCCAACAGCTTCCCATACCATCAACTTTAAATTAGCTTGTCTTGACTGGTCTCAAACATTGAAACTTGAATGATTAGTGTTGAATTTAACACTCGGCATGATGAATGATTGTGGAGTTTATCGATGCAGTCTTCACTTGACTCGACTAGATCGATAACCTCCGCAATTATTGAAACTTGAAGTCTCGAGCAGATATGATGAAAAATATAATGCGTGACTCGGGATGGAATATGAATGCAGGCACGGATGATGTAAGCCCTCCCCTTTGGCTCTGGCAGACAACTTTACCCTGGCTTGCGTTCATATTGTTTCATCCTTTGTCACTTAATCTACTAAGGCCCAGTTCCACAACTTGACTTTAAACCAGGTTTACGGTTTAAACTTGGTTTAGCGACGGATGTAGCCAATGACAGGCAATCTTTAGCAGTTTAAACCTAGTTCAAATTTTAACCTTCGATTGTGGAACTGGACCTAATTCTTCATTAAATTGAAATATCGTCTATCTGGTCCAACGTAGATAGGCTCTTTTTTGTGGTTTTCATCAGTGAATCTTGTAATTAATAATGATTAAACTTTTGACAGAAGCATTTGGCTAACAAACTTGAATATTTTCGTTATTTTTCTATGAATTCATATTTAATCATTGTATATTAGTTTATTCGATTAATTGCTCGTTACGTACTAAACCAACAAATGACTACTTATGTATTCACGATGCCAATAAAAAAGTATGCATTTAAATGATCATTCATTCACGTCAATTATTATAATCATAAGTATTAGCCACAAAATTATCATCCCAAATTCTGTTCTCCACAGTTGTAGATGTAGATCTCACGGGAACACGCAGCTTAATTGGTCTTAAGTGATGTAGTACTTGTCACCGGGATCGAAATTGCAGTTTCACACGGCATTTTAAAATGGAAGCACAGATTCAATTTATACTTAGGCATCGAAGTTATTATCGAGTTGATAGCGTATACCATGATCGAGAAACCCGTGAAAGTCGGAAAAATGGTATATTTATCGTAACTCAATATCTGTAACACGCTACCATGCAGGGGCGTTGATAGGGTAATTCCGGGGAAGATGGCCATACTTTTGTTGGAACCTTATGGTTGGGAAACTATAATGATTGCAATAGTACATTACGATACGAGTGCGGTAAAACTTTTTCTGACGAGTGTGAGGTTGCAAGTATTGTACAAAGTATTGTACAAAGTTTCACTTCATGAGGTGTGAAAATGGGGGTCTCACCATAGATTTTTACCCACGCGAAGCGTGCGTCAAACGTCCATTGTCACACTGAGTGAAGTAAAAAAATTTTCAGCTTCGCCGCAAACTTCAAAGATATCTTTATTACAAAATTACCACATATATTATAATTTTCGATCGATATTACATAGAAAAAAAAGTTACGACTGGCTATCTCTCTCGGTATGTCCGAGTGAGGGCCATATGCTTTGGGGGAGATAGCCAGCCCCACTTTTGCGTCTTTACCTCCCTTTACCTTTACCCTCGACGTTTTTCACATTTTTCTTTTTCTTCTGCCCACAAAGAGCACAAATCATAGAATTCTGTTCAACTTTCGAGCACATATGGTGGGCATATTTACTTCCTGCTCAAAACCAACTGCAATGCTCTGCAAATTGGTATGCAATTATTCTCACTTCATCATCATCAATTGTCAGAGGAAATCCACTTGCTTACATTCCCTTAAGGGGGGAACCTGAATTAGAACGCTGAAAGAAGTTTCAGTTTTGCGATTTTTTTTCTCGCTAACAATGAAACGAACCTTTCCGAAACTTTAGGAGTGTTTTATTACATGTTTCGATCGACATTACAAAAAAAAAATTCGCAATAAAACGATTTTTTCTAAGAAATATTGTGATCCCATCAAATCGTCTCGAGGGTGGACTTGTTTATCGGCTTAGAAGGTAGCGTACGTGATTTTTGTCTGAAACGGAATAATCAAAAAATGTCTCAATTCCTTTGTGATCACCTTCTATATGAACCTAAAAAAAAAAATTTCAAATATCAAAAATTGAACAAATTGTGAGGCTTTGAAAAAAAATTACGATTTTCATGAAACAATTTCAACTTAATTGCTAAAAAAAAGTCGTTAAATTCAATTTTTCAAACAATAATCTCTTAGGTTCATACAAAAGAGAAAGCAGTTGTTACGTATTCCATGCTATTCCATACTCCTCTATAATGCTCTCTATGCTCTCACTCTCAATACCCAAGACACAACATCCTGCATGCGTCCAGTCTCCAAGCCTCTAATCAGAGGAAGTCTCACCCTTACCTTCTGAGAACTGCATCCCTACCTATGCACCCATAAAACTGCACCTGCATAAACAAACCCATGCCCGGGAGAACAATGGAAAAGAATGATCTCATAATTCAGCTCAACAGTAGCCATTACTACACTTGCTCTTCAATCGTCGACCAGAGCAGTCAATCATCACTTGCTTCACGATCATTAAAGAAAGCAGTCACTCTTAGACTCGCTTCCAAAATCATAATTCATTAACTCGAAATCGCTCTTAACTTAAACTCTAAGAACTTGTAAAACTCACATAGAAGATTATTCACCAATAAACGATTATTCAATTATTATATATATCAATTCACATCAGTCACCCATCACCCAAAGACCGGTTACCTTAAGGTGTAAAACGAGGAACGAACTCAACGACAGCTCTATCCACATACGTACTACTGGTAGCAGCTCAACCCTAATCCTGAATAACTCTAATTACAATCATAACACTGGTGGCAGCGTAACCACCTCATCAACCTCATTCATAACACTGGTGGCAGCGTAACCACCTTATCAACCTCATTCATAACACAGTCATCTAACGAAAAAAAGTTGGGTCAAGTCGATTGATCGGATAGTTTTTTTTCTAATTTGTACGCCGATTCGAAAATTGTAGTTTCGAGAAAAACGCGTTTAAAGTTTACGATCACGAAATCTGTAACTTCTCGAGTACTTACGGCGATATGCAGATGGTGCGCGAATTTTCGACACCATATATGTACACATAATGAAATTGATTCTGAGCCGGATGTGTTTGAAAATTCTAGAAACAGCCAATCGGCGCTCTGGATTACAAAAATTTAGCACCGATTGGCTATTTCTAATTCAATTGTCAAACACATCCGTCTCAGAATCAATTACGCTTAGCGTACAGATAACCACCTTAGCCCTTCCTTATCCGTCTACTGGTCATGTATTCTCGGAGTTATATATTATACAGGGTGATTCAGTTTGACCGGGCCTGATTGAATGGACATATTCCTTATCGAATTCTAAGACTAAAAGTCCTTAGCGAAAAATTGAAAAAATGAAAAATTGAAAAGAAAAAAAACTGAAACGGTGGATTTAGACAAAGCGAAAACTGAGGAGCGCACGCCTGGCTGCCAAATATTGGAAAACGTAATCGTCAAAGTGGAGAGTAACACCCGTTGTTCGTTATGTATTAATAAAAATGATACTTTATAGCCAAATTAGGATATTGAATAACTTGGAGACCGTTAATCTCTTACGCTAAGGAATTTCAGTCTTAGAATTCGACAAGGAATATATATACCCATTCAATATGGCCCGGTCAAACTGAATCACCCTGTATATGTACCCGTTCTGCAAATTCCAGTACGGTTATGGTTTGTTGAACACACCTGGGCTGGAATTGAGTTTCATTCTATTTCACTCGGTTTGTGCTATGTGAACTGATGGATCTTTTGCAATATCTTGGTTGCTCTGAAAACGGCCGATGTTTGTAGCAATGATTCACTGAATGACACTTAGTAGAACCTCTCTGTTTGAAATTAATTCATAATTTTCATCGAATCAAATTTTTCTGATGCGGAAAATAATTTTGTTTTGACGAGCTTATGAGATATTGGAATGACCGCATGTAATTTCAGAGTGCCACGAACCGTCAAGGCTTTATCAAATCGATTTTGTGAAATAGATTCTTCCACTTGATGTTCTGCAGACGTACAGTACGCAAAAGATAATCTTCGAAAATAAGAACATGCCCAATTAGATAGATCCAGCGATGCTTGAATAGGATCGGAACTGCCAACCAGTTGTAAACTCGCACGGGAAGCTAATCTCCTAACAGTTCCACCTACCCCATCACACGGGCCTTTTCCATGTGATGTAGCAAAGAAATGCCATTCGGCTTGGCATTGAAAGTCTTCAAAGTGATGTGTTATGTTTATGAAATTCTTTTTGTTCTTATATTGGGAAGCTGCTTCATCGGAGAAATTGATTATTTTTTCTATAGGAATTGAAATTTGAAACTTCTCTTTCATAAAGTTGATTAACATTTCCTGAAATAAATGAACCGCAACTGTGTTATGTTTCAGATGCTCTGAAATTATCACAAAACTAAAATGTTCCAACTGGTCGTCACCGTAACTTTTATAGTAAACCACGATTGGATGAATAGTCGCCTGATTATTACTCCAGTGAAACCCTTACGTGGAATCTTGTACAACAAATGCATAATTCACAGCAAAACCGCATACTACTAAAAATTCGCCAACTTTCAAGCTCTCTTTCATCTTCTGCCAATAACTACTTTGCTGCTTCGCGATGAAATCATGCGCAACCAATTTTGACAATTGATCACAGAAGTTATCTATAAAATCCTCGCACTTTTTGGTGAGTGTCTCTAAAGCCGTTCGATCCACTGATACCCACTGTTTATAAGTAACATCGTTGATGAAATTATTTGCAAAGGTTTCTTGCAACGATATTTTGATGATATTTACACCAGGAAAATATGAGCATGCTCCCAAATGACACTGTGGCTGTGATGAATTGCAAACAATGCCAGTAGGTCGGAAAATTCACAGCTCCTTTCTTAGCTAAATCACTTATATTTGCACCCATCAACATCAGCTTTACATTCTAGTGATAGGTACAAGTACACACGGTATGTGTGCCACTCGGTCCTGCTAAGATACATTCTTTCGGGCGCAACTCTGCAAATTTAGAAAAACCGATTTTTTTTATCCGGATAATGATCACGGGACAATCGATATAAGTCTCTCAGATTATATTTAACATCAGATGCTTTTGAACCGATAATTTTCATCGCCGTTCAGATAGATTGAAACAAAATAACATTCTTTAGTCAATGGTTTGACACACTGTATCTTAACAAAAAAAAAAACGTTGAGCTTCAAGATACAAATCATTTCCAATCTTATTCCATTCCCTATTAGACGAACTATAAGCCGTTAGTGTGTGAAAATCAAGAGGTATAAGTAATCGTTCAATATATGTTTAAAAACGTAGTTTTTTTCAGGTTGCCTCCCGTAGCTTAACTTCAACTCGTCGTCACTATTGTAAAATAGCTGGAAAAAAATATTCAAATGAATGTGCTTGAATCTTTGAAGCTTTCTGCGTGTCATGTGACTTGAATTTCGATAAAATTCCAAAAATTGTGGTCGGGGTGGTTAATAATAGCCCGAGTAGCGATCTCGGAGACAGGTAAAAATAGGAGGATGCAATATAGTTCGTCTAATAGGAAATAGAATGAGCTCGAATATAATTCGTATCTCAAAAGTCTACGATTTTTTGTCATCGAGATACAGTGTGTCAAACCCATCGTATATCTCTAGTCAATGACCATAAGTAGAGCGGTTGCGAAGTTGCGAACTCGAACTTCATACTCATCGGCTCGCGCCCACCGTCTTCGCGCGCCTTCGAAGACGACCGATCAGTCGAGCCTCACTGGTTGTACGGTGAACATTGCTTGCAGCATTTATTTGTCTTTACAATATTACAGCTGCGGTTCAATTCACAGGCGTCCCAATTTTATAGTATTGCTTGTTAGTCAGAGCATTCTTTTAAAGATTTCTCTATATCAGTGAAACTACCAGTGAGACCGACTTTAGAAGCGTTAGTTAATTGATAACAGTGTCTGCTTTTTTGTGACTCAATTACTAGTGCAGTATTTCCGCAGAAACGTGATTAAGGCGGTAAGTAAATAATTGGAGATTATTGTAATTTTTACAGAGCCGCGTAGACGAGGTAATAAACATAATCTCCACCACCTGCCAGTCGGTTTTCGTCTTTCACGTATTCGGGATAGAATATTTTTAATAACCAAAACAGGACAATGAGTCAGGAAACCGCGAAAAAGAAGACGCATTATTGTCGATGCGCGTACACCGGGTGCGGTACACGCAGTAGAGACGGCATACCCGGCCTCAAATTCTTTTCAATTCCTGTCAGCGATAGGGACCGATGCATCGATTGGTTGGTCAATAGCGGTATCGACGATTATATAGAGCTTTCGGACTCGGAAATGAAAAAAATTAAAATTTGCAGCAGACACTTTTCACCCGCTGATTTTTTTCCGTCCGGTTGTTTGAAAAAAAGCGCGGTTCCAGATTTGTACCCAGTGTCGGATTCGGATGTTGAAATGAGTGTCAGCAACGCGCCGCAGGATTGGGAAATTGAGCGTGCCCAGCTTTTGACTAGGATCAAACGGCAGAAATGTATAATTGCACAGCTGAAACAAGACAATGGTCAGCTTCGCGGTGCATTGAAAATGAAAACGCAAGCCATTCGTCGATTAACAAATCGTTTGAAGCACGGCATCATTTCTAATTTAGCTCTTGCCATGGCGGTCGCGAGAAAAGTCAAGGATTTCGTATTGACTTTCGTTATGATGCAGATTTTCCATAAAACCGGTACCCAATATACCGAAAATGAGAAACAAATGGCGCTAAAAATACATTACACGTCCCCTAGCTTGTACAGAAAAATGCGAGACGAATTCCACTTCACGTTACCTTCGTACAGTACGATTAAGGATTGGTTCGGAAAAGTAGAACTTTGGCCAGGTATTTGTCCCACAATGTTCCGGCATTTAGCAACGAAAGTTTCTTCCATGAGCCTCGACGAGCGTAACTGCGTTTTGTTATTTGACGAAGTTAGAATCAAAAAGGCGTTTGATTTGCACGACGGGAAGCAAAAAATCGAGGGATTCGAAGATCTCGGTTCCTTTGGCTGCTCGTCCGGTGTTGCTACAGATGCGTTGGTTTTCATGGTGCGCGGTTTGTTTCATAACTGGAAGCAGCCCGTAGCTTACTTTTTGAGTGCCGGTGTTGTCAAGTCTCAAAAATTGACGGACATTCTAGACGGTGTTCTCGACGCTCTATTTGACGTGGGACTGCGCGTTCGTGCAACCGTGTGCGATCAGGGCACCCACAATCAGAGTGTGATATTTGCCAAAGTGACAGATGAAAATCCTTCTTTCATACACAGAGGTTTCAAAATACTGTGCTTTTTCGATTGGTCTCATCTCGGTAAAAGTTTCAGAAACCAACTATACGCCCATGATTTTCCGATTTCCGGAAACGGTAGAGTGTCATGTGAAGATTTAGAGTCGTTACGGAACCTCGAAAAAGACAAAGGGACTCGAGCCGCGTGTGATAAACTAGCTCTGCTAATAAGCTATCTGATAAACACGTAAATCCACACAACTTCGATCGAATGAAGTGTAGCTTGGCTTTCCAGGTTTTTAGTCGTAGAGTTTCGGCCGCTCTGTTGACAGCTGCAGCTACCGGTAGCATTCAGAGCGAAACCGTCACCGCGACAGCTAACTTTTTCTGGACTTTGAACGATTTATTTGATAATCTAAATAGTCGTAGTGCAAACGATGCGAATCCAAATAAATGCGCGATCTCCGATCTGAGGCCAGCCGTTGAGCAAAATTTGCGAAAACAACTCGAAGCGTGTAAAACTTGGCGTACTATCACGGACAAGGGCCTTAAAACACCACCGTGCTTCAGGGGATTGATTCTGTCCCTGACTGCACTTCGGCAGTTATGGTACGATCTGAAACTTGAGGGAACTAAGTTCCTCCTGACGTCGCGATTGAACCAAGATCCATTGGAGAATCTTTTTTCAATGATCCGTATGCACGGCGGAACGTACGATCCCAACCCCAGCTCTAAAATATTTCGTCTTTCGTTACAAAAAAATATCGTAATGAATCTTGCTAAGCCTGCGCAAACAGCCAATTCTGCAGACGACGAAGACGAGATACTTATGCAACGAGAAGGGTATAACGCGTATGGTGTTCCAGAATCGGTGCCACGCAACGCAGCGTCTTTCAGAGAATATCTCGCGGATCGTGACGGACCATTAGACGACGTAGACGTGGAAAGGATAGCTGTTGAAGCAGCAGACTATGACACGTCACTTGAGTCTTGCGCGATCGAATATTTTGCGGGGTACGTTTTGAAGAAGTGCACCACGAAAAGTAACTGCGAAACGCGCATGTCGCTTATGATCGACCACAGTCAGAGCATGGTGGACGACAGGCAATTGCTAACGTTCTTCCGTGTCACGCGGCACTGGACAACTTAGAATTAGGTCACTTGTGCGTGCCAAGTGATGAGTTTTCTATGGCATTCAGATTGATAAATACAGTGTTTGACCGCGGGTATCCGCGCATCAGAGGTGACTATTTGATTCAGGATCAATTGTTTCCTCTGATTGTGCAAGCCGTTCACCAGAGATTTCCGGGGTGGTTCGAGCACGAATCGTGTCGCGATCATCGAAAGGATTTTGCGTACTTCATGATGAAAGTCAAGATACGTAAGGATACTGTTTGGCTTGGCGAGAAATTTCGTACAAGCAAACAAGGTGGTCGCTTCAAGCAACTGCAAAAAATTAGAAATCTACAAAACGCGTAGAAGAAACATTATTTTCGCTATGCGTTACTTTACACTATACTACTCTATCCTGTCTGCATGGGCCTTCGGGTCAAGCGACAGCCTTCTATATTCGCACGAATTTTATAGCAAAGTGCAAATCTTTGACAAACAGTTCTACAGCTGTGCGTCGAAGAAAATTATAATCTCCGGGTGCGAATATAGAGATATGGAGAACTACGTTGATTCACCTTCTCGTGGTGTTTTCCGAAAACGAAACTTTGTATAACTTCGGCTAAGAAATCAACAACCGTTAAATGACCAAACCTTTCCTAGAACACCTTTCCTCTTTCCCATCCGCTCGTAAGATCGGATCCCTTCCTTGTTTGATATGCATTAAACCATATTGCTCCGTATCTCAAAGTTTGAAAAGGAATATGCAAGTATTCGTCTATTGTAACTTCTATAGAAACCAAAAATTATATCTAAGTCGTCCCGAATGACTGCAAATTCTAATATTTGATACCTTAGGAGGAGATACAATGCATTCAGAGTCCATTTCATTCAAATTTAGACCTTTCAAATATTCGGCCGTCTCACAAATGGAAAAAACTTCTTGCTGCACTTTCCCAAAAACATCTACTGAGTTTTGATCTGAAAAAAGAGAAAAATCATATAATTCAATGAGGATTATCAAGTTTATCATTTGTCTGTCAGTTTGCGGTACTTTTAAATATTTTCCAGAACCGGCGGTTTCATCGTGTTCTCGAAAATTTAGCGGATTTCGTGTAATAGGCTGAAATTCGCGTTTTTTATTCTTGTGGCACAATTGAAAAATTTCGAAGTACTCCACAAATATTTTTCCTAATTTTCAGAACACGTTACCATACTCATTCCTCGGGAAGTTTTCTCTTCAAATTTGTCGAACAATTTGAAGAAAATTGATCCAGCTTTCTTAGCAGTTTCAAAATGATCGTAATTTGTTGGCGAATCTCGGGGAATATTTTCAGAATTAAAAGAAACGCCTATATTTGTTCTACAGAATGAATCACTGCCGAAATTATTAGTAAGAGAGGGGAAAAAAGAAGGAACCTTTGCGGAGAAAATGTGGCATGAAAATGAAAATCGGAAAAAAAATCGCCGACGGTGAGCGTTTGCTAATCGCCGAATGCCCCATATATTCATAGGTCGGTATATCAGACCTCAAACTCTAAACTGCCTTACCCTGTGTGCCCGAATGGTAAGATCATTGTCAGGAAACTGGTTTATTCATTGAACCGGGACGGTAGCGTAGTTCGGCTAAAAATGCTCGAGGTCATCAAGAGGGCGGTCGTGCACAGCTGAAAAATCGAGCTTCGACAGACCCCATCAACCTGGCCGTCTTTACAAATCTTTAGTCAATGGTTCTGTGTTTAAGCATAGGACATACATCCTGCGTTCAGCGACGAAATGTGATTCTATGGGAATGGTTTTAGTGTGAATGAATCTTGGTCTGACGACGAGGTAGAAGAAATATTGCACGAGGAAACGGGGTATCAGAATTGATTTAATCGATTTAGGGCCCAAATGAAAGCTTTTCACGTCCACATCTTGGATAAAATTAGTTTCAATTCGTGTATGTTGTGAGGTGGAAGAAAACGAAGATACTAATTCGCGGTATGGGTTAGGGTAGTTGCCACTCGGGTATTATATAAAATGATTAATATTGTTAATAACTTTGGTATGCATGATCGACTGTCGCTCAAAAACAATAGGGGGCAAAATTTCGGTGTCAAGAACACCCCCTTCAAATTGCAAGTTCATAAGTGCAACGGTTCGACGGATATCGTGGTCTCAAGAAGAACGTTCTGCGACGAAGAAGAAGAAGAAGAATGTTGTCAATGGGATCCTGAGATCTTTGATACAACTTTAATTTATTGAAGGTTCGTTGTCGAATTAAGAGTTAGAACTCAGTGGTACAAAAGTGATAAAGTTTTATTATTATATGAAGAGTTTTACAAAAGCTTTACTACGTCAAGCAGAGATCTGGCATAACCTGCGCTAATATCTCGGTCTTGATGTTCTGACCATGAGTATTACAGTGATTGCTTATTTATTACGTTAAGGAGATCGCGCTGCGTCTGCAGTTGTTGTTAGTTGCGGTACATCGCCTCCTAATATCGCGGAGGTCGTCGTTGTTCCATTGTCTGCTACATAAAGTTGAATATCGGTCTGGGTGACCTCATCCAACGTGACATGAACCTTACCTATAATTTGTGACTTAGAACCGTTAACCCCGTAATATTTATCATTGTTTGAGCTCTCAATTATTTGATTAGGTATAAATCGTTCTTTCACAAAACTTATCGGGCTACCTGTATCAAGTTGCGTGTCCACTCGGAAGGTATACTGCATTCCACTATCGGTTACATTATACATTACGTTCTTCCGAAAGAAGTCTTCATCTTGGAGCTCGCTGCAGAAATTTATTTGGGGCTTCTTTTCCTCTGGCTGCTTTTTCTTAGGACAGTCCTTTGATATGTGCCCATTTTCGTTGCATGCGAAACAGGAACCTGGTTCCCTCTTGGGTTGCCAGCTTTCCCACGATCCATGTCCATGCCTGTTACAATTGTAACACTTCGTGGTTCTACGCTGCTCCGGTTCTTTCGGTGGTGGTTTTCTTTCTTCTGTTTTTCCCTCCGAATGGGTCGGGTGAGTTCCGTTTCTCGCCCGACTCGGCCCTTCGGTCTCAAGCGTTATCTTTTTGAAAGCCTCTAGCATGCCTTCCGTAGACTCGAACGCCAACATGCGTGCTTGGTTCTGCAGTTGTGCATCTGGTATCCCATCGATCACGTAGTCGACAACTTCGTCTGTTGCTACCGGGACTTGGTTGGCTAGAATTATTGTATCATAGTAACAGTCACTGAAGCATTCAGTTTTCTGCCATTTTCGTGCTTCAAACTGTCTTCTTCTTTCTAGTCTGTTAGGTCGATGATCGAACATCTTTCGCATTTCTCCCAACAGCGCTGTTACTCCCTTCTCGAGATGTTCGGGACGAGAGTGAAACCAGGCTGCCGCTCTGCCCCTTAACTTAGAGCTGATTAGGATTCGTCCTAGGTTATCATCCAATTCGTAGGTGGTACATAGCAATTGTACCTGTTTTTCCCACTCGGCGAAGTTCCGATCTGTACCGTTGAATTCGCTCAACAAGTCACTTACTGCTTTAATGTTCACATGGGATCGTCCTTCGTTCATACTTGGTCGTGAACCCGATGACTGTCTTGAGACTTCTCTCTCACGTTCGACTAGACGTAACTCGCGTTGTAGTAATTCATTCTCGCGACGCATTACTTCAAGTTCACGCCGCATTGCCTCGTTGGGGTCCATACCGAGTGGATTTGGGGGAAGCTGTGTTGCATGCGTTTTGTTCGCCCCACCTACCGCACCGAGATCACTTTGATTATTTTCACTACGATCTGATTCGTCTAGGGGCGCTGACTCATTTAGCACTTCGTTCATCCACTGACCTATAGGGTCTTCGGCCATCAATCTAGCAATCAACTCTACTTTGAGGCCGGTTGTCAACAGGTTTTTTCTTCTCAGTTGCTCTTTTAATTGGGCAACTGTGAGGTCGTTCGGGTTTGTCATAATTATTTTCCGATTCACTACACGGTTACAATCCTAGCACCGTATTTGAGTTATTGCACACAGCTTATAGTTCACGTGACCGCGTTATTTACTTCTTTTACGCTTCGACGGATCGTTCGGAGATGGCGCGTCGGCGCTGAGTAGTCCACGTAAAGACGGCGGTAGCGCCTGCACGCAGTGGGTTCTACCACCCGACTTGCACACAGCTACACTCGAATCTCATATATGGCACACAGCTAAGTTAAAGTCTGTAACGTGGCACGTTAGACCTCCGCCTAACCGACCTACGGACGTGTCTAAGTCCGGCCGCCCGATTTAAATCCTGCCGCCCGACTACCCTGCGGAGCCCATTGGCCGCCGACCCTCGCACATGGCGAAGTGGTCGCCGCCAGCGCTCGCAGGTCGGGTGATGCCGGTAGGTACTAAAATCTCGAGAAGAAGTCACTTCCATTTTTACGAGCGACTAGTAAGCCACGTGCGAACGAAAGCGAAGCAAAATTGAAGTATAGAGAGAGAGAGAGTGAGAGTGTTAGAGAGTTGGAGAAGAGAGAGTGAGCGAAGCGAGCAGTGAGATACAGAGTAAGGAATATAACGACCCGGGCTGCGAATATTGGACACGACTTGGACGACTGACTACCGCTTGGCTGAATATACGACCCCTGCACGACCCCGGCTCTCCGATCGTAAACTGACTAGTACCGTCGCACCCGAGGCCACAAGAGCGTCTAGACAAGGTAGTATCCATCCATTTCGTAGTCATACCCACCCCCGGTACCAACCCGCACCCCCAGATATTCACTGTGCCTCGAGGACCACGTGTCTGAATCTCAACCGTTCCCCCGCGAACCGTTGGATTCAAACCTAAAGAACCCCGGTCACGTGCTGTTTTCGCTGCGCGGAACCGTGCCAAGATTGGTCACCGTTGCGCCGCTCGCAGCTGAAATCAGTTCGACGCCATCTTGCCACAGACCTCTGACGTCACGCGTCGCACTCAGCTGCTGCCGGTCAGAGTCTGTCGCCTTCCCCTTAGCTGTAGCCTGCCCCACTACTTCTCCGCCGCCGCTTTACAGCGCGCCGCGTCAGTTGCCCACGAGACGTGAAGTGAGGCACGCAATCTCGCTACGGTGACAGCTGACTGTCCCGTAGCCAGAGCGAGCGAGGTAGACCGTAGGTGGAGTCGACTTGGTCCTCCCTACCGTCTATCGGGTCTAGAGCCGTGGGAGTGCTCGACCATCTAATTAATAATTCTTTTTTCCTTTCAGTAGAGTAATTCGAGTCATTAAGTTTTAGTTGGTTTGATAGTTCCTTTACTTGATAATTTAAAATAACTTAGAGTAGAGTCAGTCATAATCCTATTGTTTCCCATTGTTATACGCCAGGTAGCGGGCGTGCCCAAAATTCGCCACCTTTTCTTTTTTTTCTTTTTAATAAAATAATGGTAAATAAAATTCGGTCTGTGTCTTTATTCTTCGCCCCTACGAAATCCCTCTATCGTGACTAGCTAGCTGGAGGGTCCCAGAGCGAGAGAGAGAGAGGGCTTCGAACGAAGTCTGGCGCCCAGCAAAATCCCCTACCTATCCGTTGGGCCTGGTTTGTATCCGGCTTAATCTCTGAGGTACCCGAACCCTGGGATAACCCGTTACAAGTCTTAAATAGCACACAGCTAAACCAAAGTCTCAATTAGCACACAGCTAAGTTCAAGTCGCAAATAGCACACAGCTAAACCAAAGTCTCAATTAGCACATAGCAAAATTAAAGTCTCAAATAGCACACAGCTAAATTGAAGTCGTAAATAGCACACAGCTAAACTAAAATCTCAAACGGCACACAGCTCTCCAAGATGGCGAGTTCTTTTTCTTTGTCCCTGAGTCTAATGCACACAGTCACTCACGAGTTCTGAATCCCTTTTTTAGATCTTCGATCCCACTTCCGATATTGTAAGGAAGGGTGGGTGGTCGGGTCACATAAGTGAAAACTCAAAGATGTGGATATATGATCTCTTTATTGAATATTAACTTCGAGCGGCACGATCACCTGCACTGCTCGCCACGACACCTCGAGAGCTCTCTCTCGTCATGCCTCTCTCGCTTTTCTGGATGGCGCCGCCTCGTGGTAACCATCGGTACTTACTTTGCGGGCCTTACACAAATAAGGTTAAGACTGAGGAAATTTGAACTTTGTAAATTAGAAGAAAATAGTCCGGAGGCCTATTCTTCTAAGGGGGGAGGGATGTTGAGAATTGTTACTCAACATTCCATTCCATTTCGTAAATAGGATATACTAAATAATTGAGCAAGGCATGACCTTGAATGTGACAAAGCGCGGCGCATACAGGTTACGCCGATAGACGAGTAAGCATAACGCAGGTAATAAATTAGGCTAAGGACTGGGCCGCGCTCAGTCGTGAGCACATATTGAAGAAGCGGCGACTATCTCTCCGAGCACTCATAGACTCGAACCGGAGCAAGTGCTCCAAACACATCTCTTGTACTAAATAAACTACTTTGTCACTATCTAGCACGAGAGTGATTTTCTGAATCACCTCTGGGAACAACCCTTGAATACCCTATCCTTTATCCACGGGAGTTCGAATATTACAACAGTACAGAGTGCATCCGTCGACGTAACGGATTTTCTCCCTCAGGGCAGCCTCGTAATAACGTTTGGTGTTCCCCGTACGCCCCCCGAAAAACGCGTCTCGAGAATTCAACGAGTCGCAGACGACCAGCGGATGCTGATCGACGTAATCGCGCATTTCCGGATCGGCTTCCAGAATCTCGTCGAATACGCACTCCCACATCTCGGTGACCCTGTAGCGAAGCTCGATCATGCGTGCCGTTTTGGCCCTAGTCTCTTCCCACCGTCTGTTCATTGTATCCCCGTTCGATAACTCTTTGTCGCGATTGACTGTAGGGCATCTTCGACACCCGTGCCAGTAGCAGCCGTGAAATTGTAATACCCGTCGACGAGCCGTCTCGTCTCGGGGATCCTGTACTTGCGGCTTCGAGCTGCGTGACTCACCACCCTACCTATCTTTCTCTATATCCAAACGATCCATTTGACCGCTTTCGCGGATTGATTGTTGGCCACTCTGTACCATCGGTAGGTAGTACACCTATGATACGGGGTCAGAAGAAATTTTGTCGAAACGCGACGGAACAGGCCGATGCTATGGTGGTGCTTCGCGAGAACAGACAAACACCGCCACAATTCAGAAAAATATCTCTAAACGCGACGCAAGCTCTGCGAAGAATGCCTACGTCGGTGCGGCAATATTCCACGAGCTCGCGGCTGAGATCGAACACGTGGCTGCCGGCCGTAGCTTTCTCGTACCATTTGTAGAAAGCGACCCTGTCCGAGGCCTTCATATTGTCCGGAGAGTAGAATTCCGCGGCTTGTAACGGACCTACGTAATCCCTGTTCTCAGGTGTATTGAACAGATGCTGGAAGATACCCTCCAGCGATTCCACAAGGAGTCCGAATGCCTTGGGTAGTGCGGCTAGAGCCATAGGCATATAGGCCAACGAGTCCAGAAAACGCGTGTGACCCGTCTCCATCAGTATGATCTTGGTACCGTTCAGAATCACCTGTGGCGGGTTTCTGTTATTCTCTACCAGGTAGCGCAGTATGAATTGAGAATCGAATCCACTGGCGTTATGCGCTATACAGAAGATCTTTTTAAACCGACGAACGTCCCGCGTGACAAACTCCACCAGCTGTTTCACGAGGTTGTCGTGAAATACGAACTCGCGCACGAGCCCGCACCAGGACAAGGTGTGCTTATGTCAGGCTCGTGTATGCATCTGGTGCACGTCTGCTGTGCCACGGACAGATTTGGCACGTGCAGATTGACATCTCGGTTACCGGCTAGCAAGGTGCACTGTTGCGTCTCAAAGTTGTAAAATACAAATAAATGTTTCGGGTTTCCGGCGGGTGGCTTGAGAGGCTGCATGTAACACTCGTGGTTAACCGGCTGTACGGATCCTCACGTGTGGCAGTACGCGTTGCTGCAAGTGTGGACGCGTTTCGTACGATCGACGACAAACCACACCCACTGCATATCTGCAGGGTGTCGCAGACGCTTCTGCGAGAATTAAACGATCCCGCGGCTTGATGTCTCTGCAGACATTCCTTCCCGAAGAAGGACCGGCCGCAGTAACGCATCGCATCCGCTCCCTCGCTCTGTCGCACTGTGGTATAACGTTGCAGCTGAGACACCTGTTGGAGCATCTGTGATCGCCGGTATTGCGGTAAGCAACGTTGCAGGGCTCGCAGAAGCGTGTGTTGGCAGCTACGGCTGTTAGATTCAGTATAGGTTTGTAATGACCACCGCACCGCGAGGATACTACAGTATGTTCAATCTACCGTTAACGCGTTCACCCTCCTCGGCGAGTACGCGCGAACCGTTGTAAACGGGCTCATCCCCGCGCCCCAAGGTGTTGAAATCGTATATTAGAATGACCAAACCGAAGAGAGCCAGATATTCTTGAAATCTGATTACCTTGCGCATGCCACAACCCTCAGCGTGGATTTCTACATGCGCCCCTCTGCAGAACACCACGGCAGCCTCTCTCTCTGAAGTCTTGATTTCGCGTGACGTACGTCGGACCATTAACGTGAAGTGAAACGTTTGTCAGAACCTCGAAAACGGGAATCGTGAATTCTCCGAAACTCCTGAATCAATCGCAATGAAACTTTGAGGGATTACACATAATTGTGGCAGAAAGTGGCTGATTATTCCACTTTTTCAAAATTTGACAGAAATTTTTACAGATTGACCGGCCACATAAATCGCGAGATTATTCACTGTTCCCGCAGATAATCGCATTTCCCCGACAATTAGCCACTCCGCAATGAAAATCCACACTTGAGCCTATTCCCGTGTCATTTGATAGAGAAATGGCTGAGAATTGACGATTCTCTGTCATTCATAACTAAAAAACCGACATTTAGTTGAGGTGAGGTCCTGTACCGACATCGCGACCAGTATACTTGTAAACCAAGCGGCGGCGCTAGTGAAGGTTTCTTCTATCGCTTTACGTAAGATGTGTCTGCTGCTCCTCCTGACCTAACCTCACTCGACTGACAGTTAGTCACTCTATTTCAGATTTGAGTTTATGGAAAGAGCGATTTATTGGACAAGAATCCAAATAACACAAGCCCTCACATAATACATAACCTCACACTTTTGACAGCTAGCCTCGCGTAGGAGTTCATTTCAGATTTGAGGTTATGGAAAGTTCGATTTGTTGGACAAAAATCCACATAATATAAGCAGACGACATAACCTCACTCGACTGACAGCTATTCGAACATAGGACTCTATTTCAAATTTGAGGTTATGGAAAGTTTGATTTGTTGGACAAGAATCCAAATAATACAAGATGACGACATAACCTCACACTTTTGACAGCTAGCCTAACAAAGGAGTTCATTTCATATTAGAGGTTATGGAAAGTTCGATTTCGAAGTTCGAAATAATCGCGAGCATCAGTATACGTATATGATGGCGTAGCAAGCGTCGGAAAACGCGCACTGCGCCATCTAGCGGTAGGCAGAGATACCGAACGTTCGGTATTTCTGTCTTACTACGGTGAAAAGCACCCGGCTGTGGCCTTGAAACATTTCACTTCACCTTAAGGTGTGGGGTCAGCGTCGCTTATTTCGATACTTTCCCTGTTCAAGTAGGCACGAGCGGGAATTATAGCGCGGGGTAGACAAAGATTGTTGCGTTCGACCTCGAGAAGCGAACGTTTGCTCACCTCTTCGCGCATGAGAGATTTACTTTTTCAGTCGCGACCCACAGGTACGCTGACGCGGTTGACTGTGATTCTGAACGCGTCATCTACACAAAGTTCGGATGCACTTTGCGTGAGACTGAACACGACCCGCCAGAGATCCTCGTAGTGAGAGTCCCGGACCGTTCGAAACGACAAACCCGCCAATCCCAGAGCAAACGACGACGAGTCCAATCCGAATCCTATATAATCGTTCGTAGGATGATCGACAGGGTTCGGGGCATGGGTCGTGGCGTGATTGTGAATATCCCGGATGGCTTCTGCGAGCCAGGTCACAGGATCTACGGTTTCCAGTGGTGTTATGATTTTAAACGACAAGACGCTTCCTGTAACAGCAAATCTAGGATAATAGTAACGACTCTCGTCTACAATCGCGAATCTGACACCCGGAGGACGCGTGCCGCAATCGTCTACAGTCGTGCTAGCGATTTTCTCTCTCTTCCCCCGTCCCTGCTGCACGCCAGATGCGGCACCTTCGTTCATACTCTCACCTCGTTTCAACGCCGCGTAGACAGTACGGCACCGCTCTGATAGCCAAGAGTTAAAGCCCAGGTTACACGAATCGTATAGAAAATTAGAGAAAGAGAATAAAATGAACGCAGGCTCGCGCGCACTCACCGGAGGATTCGTCGGAAAACACCACCTCCATCGCATCATCGATTGACGAATTTTCGGGAGACGGGGTGCGACGGTAGCCGTATTATCGACTTCGACGAGAGGTGCATATACGGCCGCTTCGGCTTGCTCGGTTACTCTTATCAATTCACGCGCTTCACGAAAACCCCGCAAACCATGAAGCAAGCCGCAGGCAAAATGCTTGTGAAACAGAGATTCCTGTACGCCCGTACCATATTGATGACGAAAGCGGTGCAAGAACTACCGCGTTCCCGCAGCACGTTGACAGCCGTCTCGATACATTGCCAAGAATCCCCAAACACCCGCCTGTCGTACATTCGACCGATATCGCGGTCGCTGCAGGCCGATAAGATCACCCTTAATCGGTAGAGCAGCGCGGCTGCCGGTAGGTCTACCAGGTCGCGCCATCAATTTTCGTCAAACTTTCTCATACATTGGGGGTTGGATTCCCTAGCGAAGCGGAAAAAGAAAAGTCTCGGGTACGAATCATAATCCCCCCCCCCCCTCTCCTGACGTACACGTGTATGCGTGTGTATGTGTGTGTGTGTGTGTGTGAGTAAGAGTAAGAGTAAGAGTAAGCTTTATTTGGCGCTCTGAGACAGGTCCCCTCAAGCGCATTACCAATACAGTATAAAGAAAATCATACAGGTAATTAATTAGTAATAGTAGTAGTAGTAATTACCATAAGTATAAAGAAAACAGAAAGAGTAAAAATTAGATAAGATAACATGAAAAAAAAAAGTTAGATAAAAGAATATAAGTGAGAACGGGAAATTTAGTCTGCAGACAAGTTCAAAGGAGTACCCCCATTTGGTGACGTGGCTATAGGGAAAACTGCAGAAAAAAAACCTGTGCTGGGTACAGCAAAAAAAAGAATAAGAAAAGAAAAGAAAAGGACCTCAGCTCGTTCCTGAGCATGAGCCAATATATGCCAGTTCGAAGAGATGGGTAAAGAGTTTGGCTTTGAATGAATTGAGACTCTTTATGTTCCGAATTTCGGTAGGCAGTGAATTCCAGAATTGCGGTGCTGCTGATCGAAAGGACTTCTTTAACAGTTCGGTTCTACAGATTGGCACAATAAGATGGTCAGTTTGTGCTCTTGGTCGCGTGATAACGTCAGATCCTTGAAGACAAAATACTGCGATAGATAGTGAGGTGTTCCAGTGCTGAGTATGTTGTAAATCATACACCCAAGGAAATATTTGCGTCTATCGTTGATCTTGAGCCATCCAAGCTTTTTGTAGTAAGGTGTGATATGTTCATCCCTTCTCAGATCGAAGATCAATCTCACACACGCGTTTAGGGCTCTTTCCATGAGAAGATTTTGCTCGCCCGTCAGGTCCAGGTAAATGAGGCAGCAGTAGTCAATATGTGGGAACACTAGTGTGGTTATGAGAAGAACCCTGAGTTCTTTGGGGATGTTTCTCCTATTTATCCGCAGCTGATGAAGTCTGCCGAAGATCTTTCCGACTGTGGAGTCAGTGTGTTGATGCCACTGTAGTTTGTTCGTTATAGTGATCCCAAGACACTTTGTGTTTGTCGAATATTGAAGGGGCTGCCCATGAACAGTGACTGGAGCTAGGCTGATAAGGCTGATAGTATTTATATGCCTAGTTGTTCCAATGACCATGACCTTCGTCTTATCTGCGTTGAGTAGTAATGGCCCTTTCTCAAGCGCCCATGCGTAGAATGATGCTACATCTTCGTTGACCTGTCGTATACCAGTTTCGAGTTCCGATGGTGCACAATGTAGATAGAAGACCGTGTCGTCCGCGAAGATACTGTGATTGCAGTGCTGTATCCTTTTCCCGAGATCTGAAACATAAATTGAGAAAAGGAGGGGTCCAAGTACCGAACCCTGAGGAACTCCATTCTCGACCTGAAGCCAATTCGAAATATTCTTCTGTCCATCCCGGACTGCCTGTTTTCTGCCAATGAGGTAAGAGCATAGCCATCTGAGGGGCGCGTTTGAGAAATTTAGCTCCCTGAGTAGCGAGAGTAGCACGTCATGTCGGACCCTGTCGAAAGCTTTCGAGAAATCGAAGAAGACTGCCACAGTTACCATTCTAAGATCTGCAGCCTTGCGAATATCGTCCGTCAGCCGGAGTAGCGCGGTGTGCGTGCTGAAACCCTTTCGATACGCTGATTTGAAGGGATCATGAAGGCTATTTTTGTCGAGGAATTCCATGATTTGCTCTGTAACAATTCTTTCTGAAGCTTTAGAGGGTGAAGGAAGTATAGAAATAGGTCGGTAATCTCCGCATGAGGTAGGCGTCTTAACTTTGGGTAAGGGAGTGACGAGCGAGTATTTCCAGTTTTCCGGGAAGATGCCCTGCATTAAGGAGAGTGTAAATAGATGATGAATTTGTGTCCTCAGACTTGGAAGAGCCAGTTTAATGACACTTATGGCTATACCGTCAACGCCTGTAGCATTCGACCGGGAGTGATTTAGCGCCTTGTCAAGTACCCTAACAGAGATGTCTTTGAAATAGAACTTACTATCGTCATATTCGATTCGTCCCAGATAATAGGGAGCAACTGAGCCCTCTCCCTCACCACCCATTTTCACAAAATGTGCGTTCAACTCAGATAGAGGGAGGTCTATCGAGGTGTTAGTCCTCTTTGCGGGAATCAGCCCAAATTTCCGAAGCTCAGACCAGATGGCTCTAACGTCTCCAGCTGACCTAAAAGCGGCGATATAGTGACGCGATTTTGCATCCTTGACCATATTTTGTGCTTCGTTGCGTAATTTTCGAAATTTGAAGTGGAGCGAAGGGTTTCCACGATTTTTCTTCCAGGCCCTACGTGCCCTGTCGCGCTTCGCAATCGCTTCCCTAATATTGGAAGTGAGCCAAGGCGCCGATGAGTTTTTAACGCTAACCTGACGAATAGGAGCATGTCGGTCCAGACAATCAGTCACAAGACTATTGAAGATTTCAACTTTGGAGTCGAGTGAGGGAACCTCGAAGAACTCACTCCAATCCGCCTCTTCCAGATCTCTGTGGAACAATTCAAGGTTTATATTCTGCAATGAACGACATGAGAATGTGCGGGGAGCCTGTCTTACCACCTTTAGATCGTTGGTTATGTATATTAGGTCATGCGCCGAGAGGAAGGGGACTTCATGTTGTCCGCGATCTGTTACCTTATCAAGATCGTCTACGATACAAAGATCAATCAGTGTAGAAGAGTTCAGGAGGTGATGCGTCGGTTCCGAGGGAACCAGGTGTAAGTTTGACCGAAGTGAACTTGGCCCATATAACCGAAGTGAACTTGGCCCCCCAATATATGCCAAATCAAAAAAAGTTTCTGCCATCGATTGTCCTCCGTTTGCCAGCGTTTGCCGTATATTTATTTTCGTTTGCCCCTTCTAACTTCGAAAGTTATCCGTTTTCAAAAATTGGGGGGGCCAACTTCGCCAATTCGGCCCCCCAACATATGCGAAATCGATTTTTTTTTTTTGCCATCGATTGTTCTTTGTTTGCCAACGTTTGCCATATCTTTATTTTCGTTTGCCCCTTCTAACTTCGAAAGTTATCCGTTCTCAAAAATGAGGGGGGGCCAACCTCGCCAATTCGGCCTCCCAACATATGCGAAATCGGACTTCTTTTTTGCCATCGATTGTTCTTTGTTTGCCAACGTTTGCCATATCTTTAGTTTCGTTTGCCCCTTCTTACTTTAGAAGTTATTCGTTCTCAAAAATCAACTTCACGAAATTGGCTCGAGTTTTGGAAATATATATGTATCTATTTTTTTTTCGTGCCCCCTCTTTTGAAACCACCGACATTAGCTGGTAAATTAAACTATGAAACTCACGACCCCAGGGTGTGCCACGGGGAGGCTGCGCGGTAGGATTTTACACCCCTTTTTTTTCTTGTATTTTTTTTTTTTTTTTTTTTGATTTTTTTTTGTTTTTAAATTTTTATTATTTTTTTTCCCATTTTTTCTGCGTTTTTTGTTTTTTTTACTTTTATTAGGTTTCTATTTTTTTCCCCCGTATTTTTTTTTTATTCTTATCATTTTCATTTTCTTGTTACTCTTTTTGTTTTTTGAATAAATTCTTTTCAGTCATTCAACCAGACGGATGCAGGCGTACATACATCTCATGATACTTTTATTCTCATCCTACTTTGTAGTACCTGTATATGATGGATTATTAAGGTGCTTTCCCCAGGCGATTCCACCAGACCTGAAAACATTGGGAAGAAGGTGTTATTAAACGGAATATCTCTGTCTGGGCATCGAAATCAATGAAACAAGCTCTGTAGCGCAATTTTATGCGTGATTGCGAACACGTACGGCCAAAAAAATATTTTTTATAACACGGGCATGAAATGGGCCTTCTTTCATGCTTGTCGAGAGGGGGGGAAATCACGTGTTTCGACCGTGAATACCGAATATCCAACAGCGGGAGGGAATGTACATTCCCTCCCGCTCCAACGGCAAATCTTGGATCTTTCTTTTTTTATAAATAAATTATTATTAATTATTATTATTTTTTTTTTTTAATTTAAAATTTTTTTTTTATTGTCTTCCCCCATTCGATCGACGCGCATCAAAGAAGGCCCATTTCGTGCCCTTATTATAAAAAGTACAGTGTGCATCTAGGGGGGGATGGCCATTTCTACCTCGGGTGAGACGTTCTTAGCACTCGTCTTTGTCTCGGGCGCCTTCGACGCCCTCTACTACGACTCGTGCTAAGAACGTC
This sequence comes from Tenthredo scrophulariae, assembly GCA_963978835.1. Lineage (NCBI taxonomy): Eukaryota > Metazoa > Arthropoda > Insecta > Hymenoptera > Tenthredinidae > Tenthredo > Tenthredo scrophulariae. The sequence continues at coordinate 10,574,967 of OZ022229.1, forward strand.
TCACCCTCGCTTGAAATGGCCATTTTCCCCTCCTAGATACACAATATACTATTTTTTACGCGAAAATAGAGAAGATATCCATGTAAAACGGCTTTTTAAATGTTTTACATGGATATCTTCTCTATTTTTGCGTAAAAAAAAATATTTTTTTGGCCGTACGTGTTCGCAATCACGCATAAAATTGCGCTACAGAGCTTGTTTCATTGATTTCGATGCCCAGACAGAGATATTCCGTTTAATAACACCTTCTTCCCAATGTTTTCAGGTCTGGTGGAATCGCCTGGGGAAAGCACCTTAATAATCCATCATATACAGGTACTACAAAGTAGGATGAGAATAAAAGTATCATGAGATGTATGTACGCCTGCATCCGTCTGGTTGAATGACTGAAAAGAATTTATTCAAAAAACAAAAAGAGTAACAAGAAAATGAAAATGATAAGAATAAAAAAAAAATACGGGGGAAAAAAATAGAAACCTAATAAAAGTAAAAAAAAAAAAAACGCAGAAAAAATGGGAAAAAAAATAATAAAAATTTAAAAACAAAAAAAAATCAAAAAAAAAAAAAAAAAAAATACAAGAAAAAAAAGGGGTGTAAAATCCTACCGCGCAGCCTCCCCGTGGCACACCCTGGGGTCGTGAGTTTCATAGTTTAATTTACCAGCTAATGTCGGTGGTTTCAAAAGAGGGGGCACGAAAAAAAAATAGATACATATATATTTCCAAAACTCGAGCCAATTTCGTGAAGTTGATTTTTGAGAACGAATAACTTCTAAAGTAAGAAGGGGCAAACGAAACTAAAGATATGGCAAACGTTGGCAAACAAAGAACAATCGATGGCAAAAAAGAAGTCCGATTTCGCATATGTTGGGAGGCCGAATTGGCGAGGTTGGCCCCCCCTCATTTTTGAGAACGGATAACTTTCGAAGTTAGAAGGGGCAAACGAAAATAAAGATATGGCAAACGTTGGCAAACAAAGAACAATCGATGGCAAAAAAAAAAAATCGATTTCGCATATGTTGGGGGGCCGAATTGGCGAAGTTGGCCCCCCCAATTTTTGAAAACGGATAACTTTCGAAGTTAGAAGGGGCAAACGAAAATAAATATACGGCAAACGCTGGCAAACGGAGGACAATCGATGGCAGAAACTTTTTTTGATTTGGCATATATTGGGGGGCCAAGTTCACTTTGGTATTAATGAACTATTGTCAGCTAATAATATTTTGCACTCAAAACAGGTTACCATTTTACTTAAGTTGGAGGTATCTTCAAGGGTTGATCATTTATAAAGACTCCGAAAACACTTTTTTTATCAGTCCCAGCAAAATATTTATCGACTGGATAAGTCTATCGCCTTGTATTTGTATGTCAAATACAGCACGCTGAATAAATTGCCAGAGTGTCCGCTGATGGCTTCGGATATTGACAGTCTTGAGCGAAGAATAGTTTGAAAACCAATTCCAGCCCTTCTAAACACGAGCTCACTTCGTATTTTTGGCTTTCAACTTGTACAAATGCCTGATCAATTTTGATCAAATTTTCCACAATGACTAACGTAGGCTGCAGAGTTAAGTTCAGTTTTGCGACTTTATCTTTAAAACGCTCCAGGCTGCTGTTGACATCACCACTGGTCTATGAAATGAAATGAAAATAATCATATTTGATTCGAATTGACAATAGAAGGGTATGGAATGAGGGAGCCTCTCGAATATACTTAGTCTTAGGATAAAGACATTTGAGATCACGAACTGATGTGAAATTCAAGACGTACCTCAACGTGATGTATTAAGAATTCTCTTCTTTCATGAAGTGAATATTTTCTTATTTCTCCCACTTCATGTTTTTTTCTTTTTCCTGGTCGTCCTGCGTCAACTAACAGAGGTAATAAATGAAGAATCATTTGCATCGTGTACTTCTGTAAAAGAGTACATTGTCTAAGATAAACCTAATGCAAACAGGATATCCTAATTTCTTCATTAATATTTGTTGTAACCCCTACTAGCTTATGCATTAGTGTATACATTATATTACCTGCTGCTGACGTTGGCAACAGTTTAATGTAAGCTTTATAGTCAACATTATTGGTCTCAACTGCTTCCAATTGTTTAATTGAAACCCCTTTTATTATATTCCATCTGCGTGAAATGCCAGAGTTTTTATCAGGGTATAGTTTTGCAAAATCTTGTGCAAGCTGTGAAATGAATAGATGGATAACAATAATCGTCTAAGGCCAATGTCGTTGATATTTTGTAACAAGAATTTATATGATGATTTGATAATAACAATAATACCAAACTTTACCCTTCATGGAGTTTTAGGCAGGGATATTTATTGAGATAGGTATTACGGATAACTTGTCCACTGTGAGTTGCCTTCGCCGTATTTTAAATGTGTCTTCCCAATACTTACAAACTTGCAGCCAAGAAGATATGTTTTGCTCTAGCCAAGAGATTTTATCTTTATCTATATAATAAGGGACAAAGTTTTCAAATATTTGTGAATTTCTTTTGGTTAGTGAAATTTTACCCCTGGTAACTGCACATTGATAGTCAAGTTAAAAGGATGAGCATTGCAGAAATAATTTTACCTTTAGTAGTAGGATCGGGAAATTCGCAGGTTGATCGAGCTGATTTCGCTTTTTTCAGAAGATTTTTTTTTTCTCAATACATCCTTAGCATAATTATGATGATTACGTAAACTCCCAGAAGTAGGAACACGTATTTCGTTTTTGGACTTGTAAGGCTTATAACAGGTACTTGATGCCTCTCCTGGGAATAACGACTCGATTGCATTCGCTAACTCGCCAAACACGGCACTAGGAATACTGACAGAAAAGAAAGTGTGTCAAGTCGCTATTATTTACCCGATATCAGATCTACTATAGGCAAATTTCCAAATTTCTTACTTGAAATAATCTAGTTTTTTGCCCACCTCTATAGTTTTTAGAGCATCATCAGTGAACTTTTTAATGATTACTCTGTTCAATAAAGCTCTTGTCTTATTATTAAGACTTTGGTTTTCTTTATAGTGTCCCAATATGTATATTCCGTCACTGTTGTTACGCAGAAAACTTTCTAGATTCTAAAAGATATCAAATAGGTCCATCTCATAATTTTTATAACCATAGTAGATCACGTGCTACTAGGGCTTATGACAGTAATTATTAATAATCATAATAAATACACTACTATCGTTTTGTGCCCACCAAATGTTTTTTTTTTTACTGGGTTCTCTACCTGTTGTGTTGTATATCTGTTCGGTATTTAAGACCACACTTGTAAGTGATTGATTTTCTTTATTGCTTTCGTTTGAGATTGCACTGTCAATCCGTTTGGATGTGCAAGCTTCTTAAAACTCAATTGAGCTTACAAATATTTCCTTGGAAACAAAAACAAAAAATTAAGGATAATTTTTTGCTGTGCATCATTGAATAATTCAAGCACTTTCTACCGAATATTTGCAAAAATCAAAACATTGAGTCATGAGTATATTGATATCAATATTTCATCATAACTGAAAATCATTCTATTTAGTTTATTAGAACAAAACCAACTTTTAGAATTGAATACAATAGCTAATGACGAAACAATATTCAATTTTTCAATTTTTAGAGAATATTTGGTGTACTTCAAACTAACTTGGGCTTTAAATTATATAGAATGTGAATATTTACAGAAACAGATGATTCGGGAAGTGAGCTTAGAATCTCCCCTGTATCAAAATCTAATTGAATAACACTCCCCTGTAATGATGAAAACACATTATGGGTATATAAGTTAAGAAAGAAAGTTTTTAAAATCATCAGCAATCTTGCATTTCTGTGTCGCCCCATGCAGAAATAGGCTCTGATATTATCCTGCTTCTCATAGGCCACGTCATCAACAATCATAATCGAGTTGGGATGCGCATCTTTCGACTCTACAACCTCCCTGTGCTCATCAAACGGAAAATAGCCCATCCCTTCGACCGGTTCCAACAACCTTTTCAAGAACTCATACTTCGGCTGATTGAGGGATTTTGAATAGGCGTACACATATTCAAATCGTAGACCATTAGCGTGGGTGAATAGTGTGAGAAGGGCATTAGTTTTACCGCAATTCAAAGGTCCGCAAAAGACAGCCCTCACACTATTTGGTAGTAGGGTCCCGTGCCGTTTCCCCTTCTTCTTTTTTCGCTCGACCAATTTATCGAAATTGGCAATGGGCAGTTTAATTGTTTGATCCAGAAATTTCATGATGCTTGGCAAACGTCGCAATGCGAACTAATATATTCATGCATAAAATACGTGCTTTTATAGAATTCATGTTAGTTCATGGTCAGCCATGGTTGGACACACACGTAGACAAAGGAGTGGTTGTGGATTGATAAATAAAATCATCAACAATCTCCCCGTCGAATTACATGTTCCTGGTTATCAGTACTGTGGACCTGGCACGAAATTGGCAAAGAGGTTAGCTCGTGGTGATCGGGGCATCAATGCTCTAGACGCTGCATGCAAACAGCACGATATCGCATACTCCAAGAATCACGATAATATTGCGGAACGTCATATAGTCCAGTCGGAATGTACTGTAACGGGTTTTTCCTGGGCTCGGGTACCGAGGAAATTAAGCCGAATACAAACCAGGCCCAACGGTTAGATACAGACTTCGTTGGAAGTCCTCTCTCTCTCGCTCTCTGGGACCCTCCGGCTATCTCCTAGTGGTAGAGGGATTTCGTGGGGGCGAGAAATAATGACACCAGTGGATTGACGTTAGTGGATTTTATTTAAAAAGAAAAAAAGAAAAGGTGACAAACTTGGTTCACGCCCGCTACCTGGCGGATTACAGTTTCGGATGTTGACTCTAATCTATGTGCTATATTTCGAGCAACTCTTCCCAATGCTAATGTTAGGGGACGATCGTTTCGACGGTCGCAGTCTCTCCCTCTCTGGCTACTCGACAGTCAGCTGTCACTGTAGCGAGATTGTGAGTCTCTCGGAGGACTGACGCGGCTCGCGGTAAAGCGGCGGCGGAGAAGGGGTGGGGATGGCTGCGGAAGCGTCGGTACTCTGACACGCCGCAGCTGAGTGCGTTGCGTGACGTCAGCAGTCCGCAGCGATATGGCGTCGGCGCGATCTCGGTGAATATCGGCGCAGCGGTGACCAATCCTGGCACGGCTCTACGCACGACAAACAACACGTAACGCTGTTCTTGTCGTTTGAATCCAACGGTTCGTTGGAACGATTGGACCCCAACGCGTGAACGGCTCGAGGCTTCTGGGATTTTTAGGGTGGTCCCCGGGTGCTAGACTAGAGATCAGATGGCCCCTACCTTACGGTACGACGCTCTAGCGTGGCTCGGTTACGGCGGTCTTGATCAGCTCGACGGCGGAGATCCGAGTACAGGCACGGGTCGTAGATTGTCCGGTAGTCCAAACTGTCGAGTCGAGGTCCAGGGGATGCAGGGGTTTCACTCACTCACTCTTTCACTTAAAAACTACGGTCACTCTCTCTCTCTCTCTCTCTCGCACTCGGCTAACTTTTTGGCACACGTGGTGGCTCTCTAGCCCGCGGAGTGGGAATGGCGATCTTTCCGCTAGGGGTGGTTGACCGCATTACCACCTGTCTGGCGAGCGCTGACGGTCGCCGGTCGGCTGTTAGCAGACGAGTACCGCCAATTTGGCTCCGCGAGACAAGGCGGCAAGGGTTTGAACCGCGAGGATCGGTTTTTGGGCACTCGGTACGCGCGTAAGGCTGGAAAGAAGGAGGTCCCAACGTTTTGCCACGTTACAGTACATAAGGTCTATTCTTGAATATGTCCAAGTGAGCAATGTTTTTACAGCTTCATTGGATACCCAGAAACATATTCTGTAAAACTCGGTGTATCGGAGGTGCGGGTTTGAGAGATAAAAAATTATTAACAATTGAAAGTGCCTGATTTTGACGCAATCTTTTTATTTATCGAGTTTAGAGAAAAAAGTTTCAGACAAAAGTTGTAGATCTCATTATTCTTTACAAAATTGTTATCATGAAAAAAATTACATAGCGTTGATGGTTTGGCTGTAAATCGCCACGGAAGACTAAGCACTCCTAAAACTCGGTTCTTTTGTTTATTGCACGCAAGTCAGTGAATTATCAATGCACACTATTGCAACTTATCGTCAATGTAGAACCATCTTTTCTTAAGAGAAGTGCGCCAAGTTCTCCCGGCTATGTCATAGAGTTTAGCAACAATGAATTTTCGCCTGCAAACCGCCCTTCCCCTATAGTTTCTAGCTGAATGGCCCGGGAGAGTCCACCTTCTTTCGGGATCCGGTGAGAAATTTTTTTTTTTACTTGCAAAAAGCCGTTGAAAAGGAAATAAAATTTTTGCTTATAAACAAATGGTAATAACTTCGTCAATTTTCAAGTTACCGGAAACATTCATCGAGGATCTGATAGGTCTTGTCGAGACGCTTTTTTTGGAGAAAAAATCATCTCTTGATCTCAGTTAGAACCGGAGATACAGAGAGGTTTACCTATTAATTCATAATTGTCGATCTAATTAACATTTTAAGATGATTCAAGTTCGTGCGTATTCTGGAGACATTCGAGTATGATATGCAATTTGTCTCATATTTCCCGAATCATTCGTTTCATTGCAACGACTGGTTCAATTGCATCGCACCGTCCGCCGAGTGAGTCCCGCCGCTTGGTTAACAATTGGAATATCTCCCTTGATAATTGTCGTACAAACTTCGATTTTTTTTCAATTCGGGCTACTTTTTTCTCACCATTCCGATTATCCCGTCCAAAATGAGCGTTGACCGATACTCGTCGAACTAAATGACGTTTTTTCTTCGTAATAAAATAATGGTCATGAAAAGACACGTTGATTGGGTTATTTATGCAACGTGAAATGTATTCATGTACTTTCAATGATTGCCCTCAGGGTTGCATAACTTCCCATCCATTTGACATTTCTTTTACATGTCTTACATTAAGAGACTCGGTAGAGTCTCGCGCCAAGTACATTAGAAAAAAATTTTTTCAAGCGCGAGACTCAACGAGTCTATATACCCGAGAGGCAACTACCCTAACCTATAACGCGAATTAGTATCCTCGTTTTCTTTCACCTCACATACTACATGAATTGAAACTAATTTAATCTAGGATGTAGGCATGAAAAGCTTTCATTTGAGCCCTAGATCGATTAAATCGGTGTCCGGAGTGCTGAGATATAAGTAACTACCGTTTCTGAAACCTCGTTTCCTCGTATCAAATTTTCTCTTTCCTGTTCTTCAGACCAAGATTCCGCCAACTCAAACCATTCCCATGAAATCACATTTCGTCGCTAAACGCAGGACGTATGTTCTACGCCTATACACAGAACATACGTCCTCACGGATCTGGGAACAGACATAGAAGGGAAACTCGACACAAAAATTCAGACCAAGATTCATCCCATTAAAACCATTCCCATAAAATCACATCGCGTCGCTAAACGCACGGCGTATGTCCTATGCTCATACACAGAACATACGTCCTTACGCATCTGGGAACATGACATAGAAGGGATAAATCCACACAAAAGTTGTATAGAGTGGCGTAAGTAGGAGAGTCACGACGTGGTAGGCGCTACTATCGCAGACAAAAAGCGTCTGCAACACCAGCAGACGCGTGTTTTTATTTCGTATTTTTAAATCCAAATGAAGGAAATAAAATAAAAGATACGAGCAATGCTTAATCAAAACTAGTGAATACCCACTAAAAGCCCCTCGAGTGCGAAAACCTCACGCAAAGTACATTAATGTGATAGTCACCAACAAAAATATTCCGATAGGTTAATCTTGAATCCTACGATCTCGACATTTTGAGGTTATGCGAATCAACTGACGTGTAAAATTCATGGTGATACATAAAAAAAAATAACAATTGTGATCGGATAATTTTACGATTAGGTTTGGTTTATTTTTATTTATGAATTCAATTATCGGGGGAAACGGTTTTTTGGTAGTAAGTTACCGCCTGAGGAAGTCTGACGATAGAAAATCAAGAGAAAATGTTGAAGTTTAAAAATATGAGGATAGCATGATTTGATATAAGGAACGGCATGGAGCCAGACCAATAAAGCTGAGTTCAAGCATTGGATTGCAACGCATTTCACTTCAAGCTCCATGTTAAGCTTATCTCCGAAGGCCCGTCTGCTCAGACTCAAATTTTGAGTCAACGTTATACGTAGGATTCCGACGAGTTTTATGATCTGTATCCGTATCATCTAGTCAAAACGAGACTGTAAGTCGACGTTGTGTTTCGGACTCCGATAGGCTTTATTCTACACTCCACGTCAACGTAGTGCCTTGACCTTCGGTGGAGATGATTTTTTAATCCATGATTTACAAACAGCTTAGATTCTCCGTTCAGAACGATCTCAAAGTCGGTATAAACATCTATGATTACATGCAAATTAATAGTACAAACTATATATCGATACCCACGTTCTAATATGTCTCTCGGTCTCGGTCTCGATGTATTCTCGGTCCTACTATCTATCATGCGGCGAATCATAGAGTCTACTGTACATAAATTCGTTTGATTTTGGTATGCGACCTGTGTTTGTATGTTCGTCTCTCTTGAGCTTTTCTCAAATCCAGATTAGTGCTATCACGACAGATATTCAGAATTAAAATGCTTATTCACTATTAAAGAAATGATCGATCGCCTCCCTCGTTTTCAGATGATAGAGATTCTCATCCATATTTATTTATTCGTTTTAGACTCGGCGTAATTTCATTTCTGAAAGTAATTATTGGAGAAAAACCTTTTTTATGGATTCAGATTAGTGCTAGCAAGATAAATTGAATGCATATACTTATTCGCTATGAAAGAAATGATCGATCGACTCCCTCTTTGTCAGATGATTCTCATCTATATTTATTCATTCGTTTCAGACTCGGCGTAAGTTTACTTATGAATGTATTTATTGGAGAAAAACCTTTTTCATGGATTGTTCAATTTTGTAGCGGGTCGTCGTTTGAGAAGAGAGGATGATGAGAGAAAACGCTGAAGTTGCAAGATATCGGGATGGTGTGATTTGATAAGAAAAAGGGGTAGAGTCAAACGAATAGAGCAGAATGCAAGTGTTTGACTTCAAAAACTTCCATTTTATGCTCTACGCTAGTCTTGCATCAATAGGCCCAATTCTATATTTTTCGATACTTTCTGTTCAGACTCGAAGTTGAAGTTGACGTTATGAGTACGGGACGCGTACATGTTTTTTTTTGCAGAGGACCTAGCTGCATTAAAAAAAAAAAAACTACCTAAGAATTGCAATACATATATCTAATATTTATATATATATTTAATCATGAGCAGCAACTATAACTCTGCACGCAAGTACCTCCGCCATTGCCGGTCCCAAGCCCAGATGAGACAGGAGGAGGGCTGCGCGTAGGGTCACACGTTGCGCGCATATATATATAATTATACAGGATTCTAACGAAACAATTCGTAGAACTTAATAAAAGAACACATGTTACGTCTATCCACAGAAATTTAAGGCTCACAGAAAAGTATGAGCATACGTGTATATTTTAACATTATTTTCATTCGTTTGAAATTATACTACCACATTCAACATTGCTGCTTTTTGAGGGATTCGGATGATGCAAAATGCATCACCGTACATACGTTGAGATGTTCATAGGAACAATTGGCAGAATGTTGACAACTGAGCAAGCCTCGCAGGTGAGGATATATATAGGAAAACCCATTCGAGCGAGCGTAGCGAGCGAGCACAATTATTAGGTAGTCAAGCGAAATTGTACAAAAAGTGGTGATATCAACCCCAAAAAGCACCCCTGGTGCAAAAACCTTTCGCCAAGTACATTAATGTGGTCACTACCCCTAAAAAACCCACCAACAAAAATTCCTCCTAAAAAAAAAAATGGTACTATCAAAATGTCTACACACAAAAGCATTGAAATCAGATACAACTGCCAAGTACCTGTAGAATAATGAAAGTTTGGAATTGAAAAATTTGTTCAAACTAAATAACGTTGTACTCGTTCGCTCGCTCACTCGGTTGGCTTATGATTATTGGTTGAAAAAATAATTCGGATGAAGAAATTGATAATGACAACATTTATCAAAAAATATTCACAACGAAAAAATAATTTGAACAAAATTTTAAACAAAAAATTTGGAGGTAGTGGTACTTGGTGGGCCTTTTGTAGAAACAGAATTATGACATCAATTGCGAACCATGTCAATGTCATCTGATAGCCATTCAAACATTGGCCCACCAACATACCACGGACTCCAAATTTTTTGTTTAAAATTTTGTTCAAATTATTTTTTCGTTGTGAATATTTTTTGATAAATGTTGTCATTATCAATTTCTTCATCCGAATTATTTTTTCAACCAATAATCATAAGCCAATCGAGTGAGCGAGCGCAGCGAGCGAACGAGTACAACGTTGTTTAGTTTGAACAAATTTTTCAATTCCAAACTTTCATTATTCTACAGGTACTTGGCAGTTGTATCTGATTTCAATGCTTTGGTATGTAGACATTTTGATAGTACCATTTTTTTTTTTAGGAGGAATTTTCGTTGATGGGTTTTTTAGGCGTAGTGACCACATTAATGTACTTGGCGAAAGGTTTTTGCACCAGGTTATTATATACTGTAACGGAGTTATGTCAGAGTTCAACTCCGCACCCTACGGCGTTCCTTTATAAAAATATACTAATTAATCGAAGCTACGTTAGTGTTGGGCGCCAGACACGCATTCGTGTCGTTTCACAGTTATTTAATCGAATTTCAACAATATTTGACGGAACGACGGCCTTGAAGCGACGGTTAGCTCAGATGGGCTTAGGGAATAGTAGAGTGGGTGGATTCACCTTCCTAATTGAGTAAATAAAATATAGAACACCAGATATAAAATCCTTCAATGAAATCTTTGGTTTCTTATATTGTGGGTATGGTTTGGCGGTAACAGATTCAGCGGTATACAAGATCTCAGATACTAATTATACAGCGGTAGTTATCAGATTAACAATGCAGAATCAGCAAACAGAAATGACGGTTGGAATAATACTTAATAATACTGCTTAATACAGAAAAGAATATTATATTATTGAGCCTTATTGCGACGCAGCGGTATAAAAAAAACGTAAACACGCCGGTTAGCTAGCGAGCGCAGTAGAAGCGATATAATGCAAGCTAGACTCTTTTCCAGGCTGCGTATCACCGAGCGATACGATACTTTATAGCAAATTTTCTAATGCGGCACGCTAGCGATATTCATCAATTATTTGCGATATAAGAACTCAATAAATAATTTCAGCTGGATCTAAGAGAAGCGATAACTAAATTACGAATCAAATTACATAGGCAAGAATAATCAAACAGAACAAATATAATCAGCGGAAATCAAAGATAATCAAATAAAGCAACAAACAAATAGAACAACTTAAAATTACGACTACTACCTTCAGCCAACCCTCGGGGAGTTGGATATTAAGCGACACACCATGCGTTATTGTTCTAAGAAATTTTCTACAAACTACTAAATCAAAGATAGCGATAGATTAAAGAATTCAGATACTCTCAAAGCGAGAATTTAAGCAGAACAAGCTATCAAATAAATTATTAACAAATCATAAGCAGCGATAACATAGAAATCAGACTAATATTGCAAACAAATAGATTCTAAGCGAAAAACGTGCTCAAAATGGCCTCAATCAGCTACGAAGTGCTCTCGCTGAACTTCAGTGACTACAACTAAATTCACGTGGCCCGTAGGCTGCACGTTACATCCAAAAACTACCAAAGATACGAATAAAATACCAACTAATTAAAGTTCAGCGATAGATTCGTGGCTTTACAAGCAAATGTAACATAGAAACCTTACCTTAAAGTAGCTGTGAGGTTACACACACTTATCTGAACTTAACTAATTGTACTTGACTTCACTTTACTTTATTTTACTTTGCTTTAGCGAGCGAGAGAGGGTGATAACACGTCTAGTCACGTATGAGCGGAACGTAGAAGTGAGGATCCTCGTCGACAATTAGGCTCGTCGACGTGCGGAATCATAGGTTTTAGGGGTGGGGAACCTATCAGGACCCACTAATTTGCCTATTGGTTATCTGAAAACCGTTCGTCGTTCGCACAGCTCGTCAGCTGTGCGATACCAAGCGTCCTCTTGCTGCCTAGCGTCAGGCGGCAGATCCTGGCGCTTCTCGGCGATATCTTCGAGCGTGCTGCGGTATTTCGTTGTCGGGATGACTCTGGGGAAGATGTGACCTTGGCTCTTACGGAGCTGTACCGTCCATGCGGTATCAACCATCCTAGTCGTGCACCCTGCAGCGGTAGTCTCACCTGAAGACGACCTCGCCGCAGTCCTCTGCCAGATCTGAAGATGTCCCTGACCTAGGCCTCCACCTTTCTTGATCTGGGTTTAGCGCGCGGGACGCTATACTCGTCCCCTCTCACGCGGTGCACTCCTTAATGATAACGTTACGCCGGTCGTGGCGTCGGTAATAATACCTGGAGCGGTAGATGGATTCTGGTGCGGTAACGGGAGGTTATAACAGTCGTACAACCCTGTACGCCGTCGTTGCAACCAGGCGCTCAGCGGTAAGATGCAGTCAGCTGCCAGGAGGCCGTATGCAGGCCCTATACTCTGTTCAGCGATATTTAACCAAGGTCGACAGCCTTCCCCGTCGATGGTGCGGTACTATCCTCAGCGGAACTTCCGGAGGTACTTGCTTCGGGTTGCATACCGTTTCAGTCATCTTGTAGCGGGAATCTTGCAGCGGAACTCTTGAAGCGGTATCTTCTATATCGTCTGTCTCTCTCTCTCTCGTCGTAAATTAACAAAAAAAAAACACTCTAAATTAGTCTAACCCTATTGCTGAATATTTAGGTGTGTCGCTTGTTTCCCAAGGGTCTAGACGGCGGTAAATCTCTCTCTCGTGCGATATTATTAATGAAAGATAGGCTAAAGGCATCTTAGTGACGCCTGCAAAATTGCAACGTCACAATACGTACAGTTTTACAATCCTTCACAATTACTTTAGACTACCTACACTACACTAATACTTACTACACTAATGTATTTATGCTTTTTAGTTTCTACTCCATATGCCATTCGTTTTCTACATATTTGTGCTTCCCAAACTTATCCTTTTTCTACTTATCGACTATCTTATGATACTTTGACTCTCTTTCTTCACAGTAAAAATTTTTCCTAGGTATCGCGACCACTTAATCCGGGCCTGCTCTTGCCTGAGTATACCTGCGATGCCCAGGTACACCGTAGTATCACATATTATATTGATGAGCAATCACAGAAAAAAAATTGTTATTTCGTTATAACAACTTTCAAATCTAAAGTTAAAAGAAAACGTTGAGTGGTTCGAAGAGTATCGGTCAACGCTCATTTTGTACGGGATAATCGAAATGGTGAGAAAAAGCAGCCCGAATTGAAAAAAAATCGAAGTTTGTACGACAATTATCAAGGGAGATATTCCAATTGTTAACCAAGTGGCGGGACTCACTCGGCGGACGGTGCGATGCAATTGAACCAGTCGTTGCAATGAAACGTATGATTCGGGAAATATGAGACAAATTGCATATCATACTCGAATGTCTCCAGAATACGCACGAACTCGAATCATCTTAAAATGTTAATTAGATCGACAATTATGAATTAATAGGTAAACCTCTCTGTATCTCCGGTTCTAACAGAGATTAAGAGATGATTTTTTTTTCCAAAAAAAGCGGCTCGACAAGACCTATCAGATCCCCGAAGAATGTTTCCGGTAACTTGAAAATTGACGAAGTTATTACAATTTGTTTATAAGCAGAAATTTTATTTCCTTTTTAACGGCCTTTTTTGCAGGAAAAAAAAAAATTCTCACCGGATCCCGAAAGAAGGTGGTAAGAAGTATCACTACATTTTTTGCTGGACTCTCCCGGGCCATTCAGCTAGAAACTATAGGGGAAGGGCGGATTTCAGGCGAAAATTCATTGTTGCTAAACTTTATGACATAGCCGGGAAAACTTGGCGCACTTCTCTTAAGAAAAGATGGTTCTACATTGACGATGAGTTCCAATAGTGTGCATTGATAATTTACTGACCTGCGTGCAATAAACAAAAGAACCGAGTTTTAGGAGTGCTTAGTCTTCCGTTGCGATTTACAGCCAAACCATCAACGCTACGTGATTTTTTTTATGATAACAACTTTGTAAAGAATAATGAGATCTACAACTTTTGTCTGAAATTTTTTTCTCTAAACTCGATAAATAAAAAGATTGCGTCAAAATCAGGCACTTTCAATTGTTAATAATTTTTTATCTCTCAAACCCGCACCTCCGATACACCGAGTTTTACAGAATATGTTCCTGGGTATCCAATGAAGCTGTGAAAAAATTGCCAACTCGGACATATTCAAGAATAGAACTAGGCGAAATTTCTGTACATTCCGACTGGACTACATAAGGCTGATAAAGTGCTTGCCGAGAGGGCTTGGAATCGGGTTTTGGCTAAGGACGCAAGTGCAGCTGAAAAAGCTGTCGCCTGGGCGGTCACCAACACCATGAAAGCAAAATCCAAATTGGGTATGGGTATGAGGAGGGTCAAGGAACAGGCATTGCTTAAGAACAGGAAAAGGACATTGAAATTTATTATACAGGCGGCGAAGAAATCCATGAAGCCTGGTCCCAAAGCTATTGAGTCTGCTTCAACTGGTGCCCGTTCGGCCATGTCTAATGGAAAAGTGCACGTGCCTCGTATTTTACCCGTCCCCAAGAAAACTGGTGGTTTATTACCGTTTTTTATCCCAATATTTGCGGCCCTTAGCGCCACAGGTACTTTAGCGGGTGGTGCTGCGGGAGTAGATAGTGACAGCCATGGCGAGTCATAACAAATGACGTCACCCGGCAGGAGTGGGGATCTGGCGCCAGTGACGTAGACGGCCGGCAGCCTGATCCAAGATGGCGCCGCCCATACGAACCAATATGGCGCCTGTTTTTCAGAATCCAATATGGCGCCTGTTTTTTGAGAATCCAATATGGCGCCTGTTTTTTGAAATCCAAGATGGCGACTGTTTTGACAAATTTGATATGGCGACTGTTTTTGAGAGATATTACATTTCTTTCTCTCTCTCTCGCTCTTATACTAATTAAATATAGATATTAGTTGCTGACCCGGTTTCGATATGTCGGCTCTGAAATACTAAAGACTAATCTTATACCGAGAGGAAATCTAAAAAGTATACAGTGACTGCGCACGCGCCAAATTAATTCAATTTCATTGGTCGGTAAGATCGTCCCGCGGTGGTATTTCAACCTGTGAGGCATGGGTGCCAACTTGAAGAAAATTAAGCGAGATCTGCTGTCAAACTCTGGCGCGTAAAGTAGTCAATAGAGGTTATGTTGATTTTTATTTTAATTTGACGATAATTAGCGAAAAAAAAAAAATAAAATAGCACGGACGAGCAGTTTTTAATAACGCAGTCCATATCGGAAGATTATTCAGTGGGTGCAATAAAAGATTTAATGTGAAAACAACAATTAATCGCTACTACAAAAATTATCTTCAAGTGATTTGTTGAAAGATGAAATCCAAAATCAAATCTGAAAGGTCATTATTAGGTGGCAGTCTGGACAAACTGAGGCAGGTGAGTGAAAATAACGTTTATTGAAAAAATATTCTTTATTCACATTAGGTAAAAAATAAACAGATTGTTAAATCCGAGTAGAAGATAGTTCCGGAGTGGACTCATCCCAGTGCAGTGCTCCGGAGGCCAATAATCAATGTCGATGAACATGGAATAAACGAATAAAATTAATAGGAAGGAACAAAACAAAATGATACGGCTTTTCCATGAAATTTACGAGTACAAGGAGGATAAATTTACAGCAGATGTACCTGACTCAAACTCTCACAGATCCTTTGTCAGCTTCGTTAAATGCAACTCCGTAGTACAGCGACCGATGTTTGATAACAGAGAAGGATGTCCCAAAAATCCAAGAATGGAAAGGAGAAACGAATAACAGTTAATTACAGTGTAATTTACATCATGAAAGTAAAATTATGAAACAAAACGATAACTTACAGGACAATCGTCCGACCACTCTAGAAGAGCGATCTCCTTCATGCAACTCCGCAGTACAGCGACCGATGTTTGATAACAGAGAAGGATGTCCCAAAAATCCAAGAATGGAAAGGAGAAAAGAATAACAGTTAATTACAGTTGTGGTATACTCTTTTATTATTTTATGCGGAAGGCTGACTTATTCCTAATCTCAGGGTGTTTTAGGATATCCATCCATGGGCCTACTTTGATATTCAAAGGGAATTATAGGGAGGGTGATTCCATTCAAACAACATTTATAATATGAATTAAATGTAATAAAGGTTTTATTTAAGAAAAGTTATGAGTAAATTACGAGCGAGATTATTGCTAGTTACCTTAATCCTAATTTTAATATCAACAGGTTTATTAGTAATTATGTGTCTTTTGACTAGGAGGTGACTTGATTCCAGTAGGTATATCAATCAGAAAATTTTATATTTAATAGAATGATTTTTAGTTTGCCTTCGTTTTTCTTAAAGGAGGACTTTTATGTGGCATTTCCTTCGAAACACTTATCGAGTACGTGAATTTTTAATATCACGAATAATGATTTTAATATTTAGAGAGTGAATTGACAATTACTTATCCCGAACAACTGGACAATTACTTCAACAGCCGTGCTTGTGAGAAGCTAAGGATCGGACAGGCAAGGAGGCCGAAACAACCTCGCTAGCTTCACCCTTGCGTTCTTAAGCTGAACTGTATAACAAAAAGGCAATAGGAATATTAAAGTAGTCGGACAGGCGAGGAGGCCGAAACAACCCTGCTAGCTTCTTACTCCGATATTCCTAGAGAGAACTTGCTCTGATAAATACGATTTTATGCGAGACCTCATCAACGCTGCTTGTTACTTTGTTAGCGAGAAAGGTTCTTCGTCAAGGTGTCCCGCGGACCACCGAGTATTCGGCATAGAGGTATAAGAGATAGAGTACGTGAGCCATAGGAGCCTATACAAGTGAAAGCCAGCACGCGATAGAAAGAGAGAGGAGAACTAGTACGTCGGATTTCTTTGTCTAATGACGCATCGCCAGCACGCGCAGTATTGTTGACGTGAACATAACCTGTTCATAAGCTTCATCAATTTAAATAATATCACCATGGTGATAAAGTGTATAATTTGTAAAGAGGAGCAAAAAGCATTCGAGAGTCGCAGCTTTCACAAGTAAGTAAAAATCAAACATCAATGTGAAATGACCCAATGGCTAGTTATCGTGAAATTTTTTTCTACGCTCGTAACTATTCTCCGAGTATTGATGTTGCCAAAAAATACAATCCTAAATCTCGAACTTGTAGTGAATCTGCTGTACATACCTAGACGACTCCAACTTCGTTCCACTAACCACAATTTTAACGAATATCACTACTTGTTGTCACTGCGTTATTTTACTATTTTTACTGAAGTACAAAAAATCATGTTTCTGGAAGTGTTATGTACCCATGAATTAGCTAAAAAATCGATTATCCAGATTTCCAAGAGATGATGCATTGAAAATACAGTGGATGCATGCAGCTGGCTTGTCATCCATTTCTAAGGGTGCTACGATATGTAGTGATCATTTCGACAACAGTTCGTTTGATAATCGTGGAGGTTTTTATGGTTGTCCAATCAGGAGGCGGTTACTGAAAAATGCTGTACCGAAGAAGAAAGTCTGTCAAGATCCCAATGTTCTAATGGATCTTTCTAATAATTCAAATTCCAAACCCTGCAGGTATGATGGCAGAGTGTACTTTATAACTATGCATCTCAATACAAACGTACCTGCAAAATATTCGTATGCCGTAATCTTTCATAAAATGTTTTCAGTAATCAAAACGCCACAGTTACGGATGATGAAAACATATTGAAAATGTATGATACATCAAACACGGTGAAAAATATTGATCATACCTATGATTGCAATTCAACAACCGAGAAGCATAATTTGGGTAATGACAATGAGTTGTGTGCGACTACAAGCAATACCAGTGATTGTCCTAAAAGGTCTGTGTATATGAATATAATTATTAAAAAGTGTTGAATGTGAATGGCAAATGATTTTCAATTCAGATTATTGCACATTATCAGTCAGTAGATTCTGAATGCTAATAGCTTAATAAATATTATTTTCTTTTCTAATCAGAAAACTTGGTCCTGCGAATAGTCCTCAGCCAAAAAAAATTCGATTCACATCAGGATTGAAAACTGAATACTTTTCACGTGATGACTTTGCATCGGATGAATCATGGGCACGCTTTCTGCGATTCAATAAATGTAAGAATAGATTATTAAAATCTGCGCATAATAGAAATACAGAAAAAAAAAAAAAAAATCCTCAACATGAAGGGCCTCGTTGCGGATTTGAAAGGAAAGCAATTATTTTCTGCGGCAGAATACTTGAAGGCAAGTGACTCAGATTAGTTTAATAGTTTGGTCAAGATACTGTAAGTATTGCTTTCATCAACGGCTGAACAAAATGTTACTTATTCTAAGAGCTGTTTACCGTTCTTCCTTTCTCAAATGAATTTGTACATTAAATATTTTTTACATTATACACAATTATAAAATAGAATTATTTTCGCAATAAATTATTATACATATATACATCATACATATATACATTATACATATACATCGTTAAAAATATATACATATATACATCATTATACATATATACATATATATTGCGACGTGGATTTTTATTGGTCCTCGGAGCTAGACCGGATAGCTAGACTCCGAGGTCCCTCCACTCTACAATTGGCCACACACTGAGAAGATGAAAAGTTGGGCGCCAGGCGGATAACCGCCGCTTACAAAAATCTAAACAAAATATTACTAAAATTTTACCTACGGACGCTCGAAGCGTCGGCTAGCTACAGTACCGCGGAGAGGGGTCGCGATCAAGTGAAGTATCAGCGAGGCGTTAACGAACGACTCGAAATTTAGAATTTAATAACAAAATAGAATTTATTGAATGATAAAAAAAAATAGAATTAACAAATCATGTACCCGGGAATACTTCCCCTCGGGTATAAATCGGCTGCAGGCCGTGTAAAGGCGACCTGGCCGCGTTTGCCGAGTTTTACAATAACCAACAAACTACGAGCTTCCACGTGGGAGAGCAATAACAAGGAAAAATATGACAAAATTGAAGAACTCGACAAATCGGGTCCTCGGGAGACAATAAATTAGCTAAAACACTAAATACTCTCCACGAGGAGGAAATCACAATAACTTAACAAATAACAAAGATATAGCCTACGGCTCGACCTACATTAAATTTACAAAAAAAAAAATGCCTCGCGGCTCAAAAATTTGACTTGAACAAAAGACGTTCCCGATCGTGTATAGGCGATCGGTACGCCCCCGTGAGGCGAAACCTCGCGGTGAAAGACAAATATAATTATTTACAATTCTTTCAAATTTACCTAATTCTAACTCAATCTAACTCTGCGGCTTGCGCGATTAATAATTTAAGTAATACTAATGACTCGAATCGCGAACTAAACCTCGAACTCGAAACAAATAAAGGCTCTGGACTAAGCCTCGAAACTACTAAAATATGCAATAAATTGACGTATAACAAAGACTCGACCTCGAACTCTAATACATGGGGACACTGGTGACGGCCTACCTTTCGGAGATCGGCTTAATTCGATCCCAAAAATTCTAATCAGCCTCGTGGCTGCACTTAAGCAATATGGCAGACGGCCGTTGCCGGATTCAAACTAACCTGGGTAAGAATAGCTAACGCTTACCGTCTTCCAGCCACCTGACAAAAAGCACCTTCTCTCGGCCGTAATTCATCCCTTCCGGGGTCGTCTCACACACCCACGATTCTGTATCGGCAGATAACTACCCACACAAGACGACGTTATAAAGTAGGCCCACGGGGCTAGAACTCGAACGCAAACAAAAAAAAGAATCTTTCCACAATAAGTAGAGCTAGAGACACGCTAGTCTTGCAGACGCTAGTCTAACGCAGAGTGACGAGACCGCATGGCGCCGGTAATCAGCGCCCTCGTGTTACGGCCAAATATCGATTTTCGCATCGAGTGCGAGATCCCTTAATTATGGCGAACTGTTGTCGCTACGCGTGCAATTTGAA
This sequence comes from Tenthredo scrophulariae, assembly GCA_963978835.1. Lineage (NCBI taxonomy): Eukaryota > Metazoa > Arthropoda > Insecta > Hymenoptera > Tenthredinidae > Tenthredo > Tenthredo scrophulariae. The sequence goes on from OZ022229.1 coordinate 10,595,162, forward strand.
GTCCACTACAGTGTTATTCGCTCGTTGAATCGGAGGACCACGGGTTGCAGGCTCTTCTTGGTGGCGGGAATCTCTTCCACCACCGATTTCCCTCGCTGCAGAGTGCCCTAGGCACTCCCTCGTGTCCTTATGGTCGATGTTGGAGCTAGCGGTCGTCGAGAGGGATCTCCACAGTCGATATTACATCTCGTGCGTCCGTCGGGGTGCGTTGCTGTCGGAGTGTGTTGGCCGTCAGCTGGACCTCGTCTCCCACATGTCAGAGAAAAGTCGGAAAGAAAAACAAAAGAATAAATAATATGTTCCATAGGTCTAAGTCGGTCACGGTCACCTCTCGGAATTATGGCCCGGCCTCGGGGCCATCCTATTCATGCATTCATTTTCTTGCACTCCGCTAAGGTCGTCCAAGGGGTAAGGAGCGCCTAGTAACATGCAATGTTACAATATATATATTATACATATATACATCGTTATACATATATGTATAATTATAAATTAGGTTTATATCATGTTGTTGATTACATAGCCTAACGTGTATTTCACAAAAAATATGTTATGTCAATTGAATTGTATATAGTGACCATTAAAAATACAGATTAGCAATCGAAACGGAATTCTGATGTGCGTTATTGGATTAGTTAAATTTACAGTGTAATTTTTTCACTGCAAACTATAGGATCTGCCTCCCGACATCCAAGAGATAATAATGAGAATGAAGGAGAAGAAGGTAACAGCAGCATTTCCTGCCTATTTGAAGAATTTTGCGAGAACCCTCCATTTCCACTCCCCTGCAGCTTATGAATATGTAAGGAAAAGTTTTCTCAAATGCTTACCATGCTACCAGACGCTCAACAATTGGATATGTTCAAATAATTATAAACCGGGCATTTCAACAGAAGCTATAGAACATGTATCAAAAATCGTCAACCAAGAATCAATGAAGGCTAAGAAACTAGTATTCAATGTAACTTTTGATGAAGTTCATATAAAAAAGTGCCGCTATTGGGACAGAAATGCACAGGAATGGAAAGGTGTAGTAGATACAGGCGGTCAGTTGACTGAAGTAGATGAAAATGGCCAAACTGTAGTCGCGACTAAAGCTCTAGTCTTCATGCTAGTGAATATTAATGGCAATTTTAAAGCACCGGTTGCTTATTATTTAATAAAATCGTTAAATAGTGAACAAAAATCGATCGTTTTGAAAGACCTTCTGATCAAACTTAGTGAGAGCGGAATTGATGTTGTTAGCATAACATTCGATGGTGATAGCACTCATACAACCGCTTGCGAATTATTAGGTGCAAATCTTAAATACAACGATAGGGATAACTTTAGGCCTTTCATTAAACACCCAGCTACAACAAAACCTGTATACATATTCTATGATCCATGCCATATGTTAAAATTAGTCCGATATTATTTTGCACGTAAAGGACCTTTGATACACGGTAGGGAAAGAATTAATTGACAGTATATTGAAAAGTTGAACGTTCTACAAATGAGCGAAGGTCTACACTGCGCATGTAAGATTACAACACGGCACGTTGATTTCGACAACGAAAAAATGAAAGTTTACCTTGCTGCGCAGGTTCTAAGTAATAGCGTTGCAAGTGCTTTACATTTTATGGAATTCGAACTTAAAGATCCACAATTTAAATACGCTTCCGCTACAGCAAAATTCTGTAAGATGTTTGACAGAATGTTTGACAGCCTCAATACTAGGAATAGATTTTGTAAGACTCCGACACGAAGGTGCATCAGGAAAGCGGATTTGCCTGAATTAAAAAAAAATATCAACGAATATATAAATTACATAAATGAATTGGAAATTGATGTGATTATTCCTGTCAGAAATAAAACGCGTCCAACTGTAGAAATGAACAAAGAAAACACAAAAAATATTAATGATAACAAATTACCGATTGTGAGAAATATGGTCCGCAAGTCAGTAACAGAATGTCCTTCTGTAAAAGTTGGGTTTCTTGGTTTTATCATATCTCTACAAAATCTCTACAGCCTTAGCTCTGAATTAATGGAGAATAATATTGTAGAATTCTTCTTGTCCTACAAAATTTCTCAAGATCACGTTGAGATGTTTTTTGCCGTGATACGTCGCATGAACGGATTTAATAATAATCCAACTACTCTCCAATTTACCTCCGCTTACAAAAAACTATTGTTACATAAAATTGATATATCAGTATCAGGCTCCGCAAATTGTAAGCCTCAGGATGAAACTCTACTCGTCGATAATGAAACCCAGGTTTGTGATATAGAAAAATCCACAGTAGGAGGTGATGGGAATACTCTTGAACATAAAACTACAGAAAATAACAAAACCAAACAAAAAGTGAGGCCGCCCCGAGAACCAAAAGTAAAAAAATTTCCAGTCAATGATTTTTTACATCATGATTACACTGTATTTGAACACGATTATGCGAAAACGGAAGGTTGGTGTTCTACGGAGTACGTCGACCAAGTGATCAAACATGTTGGCGGGTACATAGTTTTTTCATTACAGAAAAAAATACACTGCGAACAGTGCCTTTCTATGATAAAAGGAGATGCTAGTAACAGCAGGAATTCAAAATTAACAATATTACGAAATCGTGGGGGTTTGAATTTTGCATCTGATGATGTCAACTTTACTTGCATGAGCGCCGAAAAGAGTTTACGTCAAAATCGACATCTGATATTCTCTGCAAATATTATGAATAGAGTTGTGATGGAAACTTTGAAAATATTACCGAGAACGATATTAGATGATGGTGAGCATAGTTTTGAACAAGATCCTTTGTATGATCATAGGCATCAGTTAATTTTGCTTATACTGAGAAAATTTTTTAACGCTCGATTGCATCATGAAGGTTCTTCGTTACAAGAAACGATTCAAAGAATCAGAATACGTAATAATAAGATTACATTATTCAGCGGCGAATAAGTAGTTCATTATTACCTTTTTGGGTTGAGAGTATTTTGTATTAGGTACATAAGATTTGAATTATCATTTCATAAAATTGATAATAGTAAAATATTATAATAGTAAAATAGTTATTAGTCTATTTATTCATCCTACTCAATCCTACTAGGCTACTACACAACCACATTCATTTTCGTAGTGAGCGCGGAGCGCAGCCTGAACTTACTAACTGCGCATGCGTCATTAGACAGAAAATACCGACGTACTACTTGCTCTCTCTCTTTCTATTCCGTACTGGCTGTATCGGCCGACTCACGTACTCTATCTCTTATACCTCTATGGTATTCGGTGACTAGTGTTTTACAGGGGGTTTACCGCGTTAGCGGTAGATGGCGCGCACCTTAGAAGCTATTTTATTTATTTATATATGTCTTCTATTTTGCCACGTCACACAGTGTAATTCACATCATGAAAGTAAAATTATGAAACAAAACGATAACTTACAGGACAATCGTCCGACCACTCTAGGAGAGCGATCTCCTTCATGCAACTCCGCAGTACAGCGACCGATGTTTGATAACAGAGAAGGATGTCCCAAAAATCCAAGAATGGAAAGGAGAAAAGAATAACAGTTAATTACAGTGTAATTTACATCATGAAAGTAAAATTATGAAACAAAACGATAACTTACAGGACAATCGTCCGACAACTCTAGGAAAGCGATCCCCACTTTCCTGACTACCTATCCTCTGGCCACTGGTTACCATTCAAGAGGTGTTCGAAGTGTCCTCCTGCAGCTGCAGCACAGTAACCTAGCCGATGGTAAAAGGCGTTCGTCGTGTTAAAAATAACATCCGGCGACAGGCTCTGTAGGATGTCCAAAATCCTAGCTTGCAGCGCGGCAAGGTCTTCAATCCTACCCTGCGCATGGAGGACGTTCTTTCAATGGCCCCACAAACCATAATCTAGAGGCGATAGATCAGGCGAACGAGCAGGCCATTCGACTGTAGGGCTTGCCCTACCGATCCAACGACCAGGAAACTCCTGATCGAGATAGTCTCGGACCACTCGTGTGAAGTGCGGTGGCGCTCCATCCTGCTGGAACCAGACTTCTTCGCCCTTGAATTCGAATAAAAATTATATCACTTCTAGAAAACAGAGGAAATATTTGTTCTTGAACCACAGCCAGTCTGATAATGAATCAATCATCTCTGAATAGTACTATTTACTCACAGTTTCTTCTTCGATAAGCCTAAGAGCTGGTACAATGTGCTCTCTCAGCAACCGGAGATACTTTTCGCCGTTGAGGTTTCCATCGATGAAAAACGGTCCAACCAGCCGATTTCCAACGACGCCGAGCCAGCCGTTCAGTTTCAAAGGATACTGTGTACCGACCTGGAAGAACAGACGCGGGTTGATTCGACACCAGGCTCTAGTGTTCTGCCTGTTCGGCTTCCCGACAAGCAACACGGTACTTTCGTCGGAGAAGCAAATGCGTCTCTTCAAACCCTCGTCTGCATTCAACCGATCCATCATCTCTTGGCTGAAACGAAGACGATTATCGTCATCACCAGCCAAGAGTTCTTGATGCGTTTGAAACTTATACGGCTTGTACTTAGCTTCACGCAGCACTTTTCTGACGGACGGCTTGCTGATGTTCAACTCCTGGGCGATACGGCTGGTCGGCTTGAAGGGATCCTCTTCAACGCTCAAGCAGATGTCGAGCTTGGTATCCCAACTCAGCTGTCGATTTGGCTGAGTTACCGGGATGGACCTTCCATCGACGCTCTCCGTTGCCTGAAATTTCAGGACCCACTTACGTATGGTCCCGATGGATGGTATCGGCCTATTCGGGTATGCGGCCGCGAAATGGTCCCGTGTCTCGCGATAGCTGTGGCCCTGCAGGATATTAGTCACCATCTCCACTTTTTCCTGCACAGAAAACTTGTAATTAGGCATTTTTAAGCCGATCAAGAACTGCACAAACGATACGAGGTATTTTCCAAACACGAGGTAGAACGTGCGTGATCTTTATGCAAACTAGTCAGTTCCTGCCAGCGTCTTTTGTTTAAATTTTCAGTTGAAAAACGTACCACGAGACTTTACAGACAGACGATTGGCCGAAACCGTTTTCGGTTGTTGCTATCGTCCAATTGGATGCTGGTAGCAGACTTCACACTATTTTGATGCTTGCGCTTCCCGCGCGCGTCGCGTGTTTACAAATTGCATACGCCATGATACTAATGTGTCCGGCCTCGTGGTGATCTTTTACTGAATATCGGAGATTTCATATGATTACGCAGGAAAATATGAAAATCGTGTGCGATACGAACAGCGAGGTTAAATTAGCTCGTATTATTTCACGAGGATCAAGGTCATTATTTTCGTTAACCTCACGTGGGTATCGGCAAATTTGCAAATCGCGGAACTTGAGTATGAGTTTGATGAATTATTAATAATAAAGACATTTTTCGCGTCACGTTTCACGGCAATGCATTTAATTAGAAATTAGTTGAATCAAAAATCATCAGAAGCACGTCTGATAATAACACCTTTCATTTTCAGGTAGGACACAATCAAACAGTGAAGCAGGACTAGAGTCGTCGACGTTTAAGTTTTATCCTCGGAGAAATCATCAGTGTTTGTGAGTACATTTCTAATCCTGTGATCTTTGAGTAGTATGACATTTTGGCATGCATTTAATGATGAAATTCGTTTTTCTAGGAGGCTCCAGCTTTCAACATTGATTAGCAGTAGAAGAATCGTATCTTACCTGATGATCAAAACGCTCTGCCAGTAAGGACCATGGTTTCTCGATCGGTGCCGCCGTTCCAACCATCAGATTTGGTCGTTCCATCAGGCGACAGGTGTTCAAGTGATTGGGTGCTTTCCATTGGGAGCTTTCCATCTACAGCCAAAAGTCGACGCAGACACACAGCAATATGATTGCCTGGAGCGAACGGAGAAGACCAATCGTTTAGCCGTGTGTCTGAGTTTGTTGAATTTTGGCTGTAGATGGTAACCACCCATTTTGTTGGACCATTACCTCCGTCTTCACATCTGTTGAGGCAAAATTGAAGAGCTAGGCACAGTATGGATCACGATGTTCAAATATTTGATCTTTTCACCATGATCAAACCAATAATGATTAGTCTGTTATTCGACCATTGCTGCTACTTCAGAGTATTAAGGAATTATCCGAACACACAAATATTTTTATTTTGCAGTGGGGTTTCGTTACTTTTGTCATTTGGTTCAGGAAAATAGTTTTTCAGGTCTTTCATTCAATTTACAGAATAGGTTTTGCTAGCCAAACTGATACAATCAAAATCCAGGAATGTTCGATACTTTTAGTTGAAAATGTCTTTAAAGTTAGTTTTAGTTTATAATTTCACCCTGCTAGCTAGTTCCAGCTGTCTCAGTTATCTCTGTCGCTGTGTCTGTACTTGTATCTTCTTGAAAATACAAAGGCAAACCTCGTGAAAGGCTACAAATGCATTCACTTGCTAATTACACGTTGCATTACAAATAATCGCTTGTTCAGAAATAATTTCAATCAATCGAAAGTTGATACATTTTTAATTTCAGTATGGAGCCCTCTCTAAGTAACTCGAACACTGTCAATGATTTACAGAATGAACTCTGCTTATTATTAGAAAATTTTCATGATTTGCAATAATCTACTGTGGTAGGAGGAGATTCAAGGAAAACTTAATCCAACTAGACTCGTGAAAGAAGAAAATCATAATTCAATCACAGATGATAAAATATTCCAACTTCTTAAACAATTGGTTTCGTTTTTCAATTTTAGAACTCATATAATTAATGTTCCTTCTTGTCGAGAAAGATATTCAAACGAAACGTCACATGAAAAATATTTGAAATTGAAAGAAGTCATAACAATTTCCTCGGTCAACTGACAAAAGTGGCGATGATCTCTGCACTTGAGATGAAATCAAATGGGAGGTATCAATGAAAGGCAGAGATGCAATTATTTTTCCCAATCAAACAGCAATTATTTACCAACATTTCCTGTTAATCAAAAGAATTCGGATTATTTGTACTGTATTGAACTATCAAAATTGAATAAACTGTTTCCACCTACCTGCTTCGTTTTTTCCAAGCACCCGTCATTTAGACCACTAGTTTCCAATTTTAATCGGCTAAACAATTCTTCTGAAAATGATCCGATACATCGAATCGAAGCAAGCAATCAGTTGTTCGAAATAAATTTCCACAGTTCTTTCAGAACATCAAGCTTTAATCTCGACAATAAAAGCTTTTAAAGCCTTTTTGAATCACTACCGCAATTAATTGAGATTTTAACCTCAAAAATTCGTATCAATTACATCGCCGTCAAAAACAAAGTTTGACAGCTGAAACTCGGGGTGGCTAGCCTGCCTCAGCGGACGACGAAACTCGCGCGTGCGCAGTCACTGTATACTTTCTAGATTTCCTCTCGGTATACAGACCGATCCGATTTCAGCAGACAAGGACGACTGCACCTCTGAAATAATAAATTCTTATCCTATATATGTATATATATACTAGCTGAAATTAAAAATGTATGAAAGGGTATATGCAGGATCGACACAAATCATTTTTTAAATATTCGTTTATTGGATATTACTATTAATATTGGTTTTAAAATCATTTTTTTTTTACAGTAGGTACAACAGAGCGCGCTGACCCTCCATTCAGAATCGCAAGACCAGATTAGATCCCAAACGTCGGTCATCTGCGACCTATCGAATCCATGAACCAAGCCGCGATCTTCCGCGTAAGCCCGGTACAATCCCCCTGACGCTATCTTGACATAAGCACACTGATGATTACCCCAGAGTAGAGTCGGGAGAATTGTACCGGCCTTAAGAGGAAGATGTCGGCCTGATTCATGACTCGGTAGATCGCGGGCGACTGACCGTTTGGAATCTAATCTGGTCTCATAATCCGAAATACGGGTCATATTCGATATAATGATTATTAAGACTAGTTTCTACAAGCATATACCATACATCGAATAGTATAAACTACAGAGCGTGCTGACCCTGGGCCGCATCCCCCTCCATTCGCAATCATATGACTAGAGCAGATCCTCACATCGGTTATCCGAGACGTTTCGAAACAATGAGCCAGCCAACCGTCCTCCGCGTAAACCCGGTGCAAGCGTCCTGACGCTATCTTGACTCATTCACACCTATAAATGCCCCAGGATAGAGTCGGGACGATTGTACCGAACCAGCACGGAAGACAGCAGGAAGTTTCATCGTCTCGATACATCGGAGCTGCTCAAGTCTCGTGATCCGAATCGCGCGAGGATGAAACCCCAGGGTCAACACTGTCTGACGGTATATTACTCTCTCTCTCTCTCTCTCTTGCGCCTACTGACTACCCACTTGAAACACTGAGTACCAACTTAACACATTTTACTTATCAATCAGAACGCTCTGACATATGTCGGCAATGATATAGGGTAAAAACAAACGGGTCAACTCGTGAAACACAACATTTAAATGGGTCTTGGAGAAATCCGTGTCCATCAACATCCTGTAGACTGCGTCCCTCGCTGCATCGGCCTCTTCGCACACCACGACACCGATCTGCTGCAGAGTCGGGGCCTTCATCTTTCTGGATCGCACCACGGTGGCGAAGTGGCGAACCAGCAACTCCTTGCATTTGTTGACATCCTCCGCCAGTTGCTCCAGCTGAATAATATACCCGTCTATACAGCAGGCGATATGTCGCAGGCCGTCAAACGTAACTTTTTGCATCACAATTACGGGCGAATAGTTTTTTCGCTTCTTGAATTAGGCTCGCCAGCGTTATCATCATCATCCTCCTCCTCGTACCCCTGCTGACTTTCACCCTCTACAGGATTACTCGAATAGAACGCGACCACTTTCGAGCCGTGTGCCGATGTGAAGCGCAGGGCACACCCTCCGGGTAGCGAGATTGTGTCGTTTAACAAAGAACTCAGTCAGCCGGGAGGACGCGCGCTTTTCTCGAAATACTTCTCGATATCTTCAAGCTTTCCTACCAGGTCCTCCCATGCCTCGGCGTTAAGGGATACTCCGCTTGAGTAATTGTTGACGAATTTCACCACAGGCTCGAAATTCCCATCCAAACGAAGACGAAGTCCGATATTCACTTTTTTAGACCACGAGCTGTTGAGCCCGTACGTCCTCAACAACACCAGGTGACGTTCGGATTTCTTGAGAGCTATGTCAAAAGTTTTGAACAGCCTACTACACCCCTTTTTCAACAGGCCTGTTTTCGGTGCTGCCATAGTTCTCGACTGTTTAATTGCGACTGAGCGCTCCGCATCTACTCCAAGACCGGGAGACTTACCGTTTTCCACACATCAGCAAAAATTTGCATCACCGCACAACAGTCGCAGGCGGCTTCGCGAATTGTAACCTTATACCGGCCATCCGATGAATACTGTAAGGGGCCAGAAGTGGAGGGTGAGTTATGTTTTGCGCTATAAATCACGTATTCCGACTTGCAACACGATTCTCGTCTTTTCGCTATCGGTAACGCGCTTTTAGATATTTCAACGATATCTCACGTACTCCGACAGCGATCTCCCATCGCTTCTTGCCTTCCGTAAGACGCTGATGCTGCATCACGCGATTTTAGGCTCCAGCGATGAACCCCCCCACACACATTTCTCATGATTATTTGCATACGCGAATCCCACGCGGCAAAGTGAATAGAGACTCACGGAGCTAAGAAACAGACGAACCGCTACAGAAGCATCTCGCCAGAAAGAAAAAGGTATGTCTGTATGATTCTTTTCCAATCTAATTTTGAAAGATTCTAAACAAAAGGATGTGTGATTCAGATGAATCCCGGAAGAATCGAGCGACGTGCGGAATAGATGCGACTCAGGGACGAGCTGCGGCAGCAATTTTTATCCAACGCAAGGACTTTGCTGCGCTTCCTACGGGAGAACAATGCCGATGCAGGACTCGTGACGCAGACCAACGACGTGCATCGCGAAGTGCTCGGCCACATGAATTGACATCTCTAAGGATGAGATCCGGCAGCTGCCTGAAGAAATGCAAACTGAACCGTTTCCAACAACGGACGATGGAGGAAGGAGAACGAGGAAAGCGCCGACGAAGCGTGGACGTACCGATATCGCACCACCACCACAAACGAAGCATAAACGTACGGACATCTTGCCATCACTCATCGAATGGAAACCTACGAATCTCTTACCATTACCGAGAAAACACGAGCGTATGGACACCTCGCTACCACTAAAAGTCTCACCGCGACCAAAAAAACGCAAATGTAAGGACGTCTCACCGTCACCACCACCGACGAAACGCGTGCGTAGACACCCATCGTCGAGAAAACGTAAGTGTAAGGACGTCTTAACGTCACCACCACTGACAAAACGTGAGCGTAGAGACTCCTCGTTGAGAAAACGGAGTCTTACCGTCGCCACCGCTGACGAAACGCGGGCGCGTGGACGTCTTACCGTTACCACCGTCGCCACCAAAACGTGTACGGAGAGGTGAAGGAGTTTTACCCAAGTACATGGTTGCTCGGAAAGACAGGAGAGTGGATTACGTTCACTGGGACGATCCCAACGAACTCGTGGACCGACTTCGGCTGCTCCTGTCGTCGCAAGCCGCCGGCAATCTGAGCCACTCCAACGAAATCGTTTCCATCGTCGAGGAACTGCGCGAGGCTGGAATCATTTATTAATCGAGTTGTGCGACTAGTCGGCACCATTTGCACGTCGACCGTTGAAGAACCCGTGCAAAATATGAGCGTGGACGTGTTCGGACGACAGATCGCAGGGAGCGCGATAAAGTGCGGTAGTCGCGGACCGCCCGGTGAAGGGTTCAAGGTCACCACCGACGGTCAGTACGATATAAACAACAAGAGACTGTGCAACGTCGCCGATCCTCGAGAGTCGAGCGACGCCGTATCCGTGAAGAGCGTGCAGAGTATCGTACAGCAGGAAGTTCGTACGGTGTACCGAGTCGCGTCGTCGTTGCAGAACAGTACCGAGAACAACGATGTGATGATTCGCGCTTTACAATCCAAGTTTCGAGATAACCTGCAGAAGCAACACCTCGACAGCGAAACTCTTCAACATCTCATAACCGCTATCTCCGAGCTCATTTCTCGCCTGGAGGCTCGACTGAGAGCACTGGACGAAGCCACCGGAGACAACAATTCCATGATTCAGAGCCTCAAATCGAACGTGGACGAGGCGTTGAAACGAATCAGAACGGATACCACAGGTGGACACGAACTGGTACTTCGTAATTCCCGAGCGCTCGAGCAACTCGACGCCAGATTGAACGCGCTGGAGCATGGACAAGAAGGCGGTGGTGGCGGACGAACTTCACAGACCCGCTCGTAGACATTACCCTCGTCGGCGCGTCGACGTGCGCGGGTTGGACGAGGCGTGGCAAGCCGATCTCGTTGACATGTCGGTCTACGCAACGTGCCACGGCGGCTACAAATTCATGCTCACCGTCATCGACGTGTTCTCTAAATTCGTCTGGGCAGTTCCGATTAAGACGAAAACTGGTGCGAATGTGACGAGTGCTATGAAATCCGTGTTAAGGAGAGGGCGTGTACCTAAAAATTTACACGTCGATCGGGGCAAGGAGTTCTACAACAGGGATTTCGAAGCTCTGATGCGAACCTCTGGAATCAGATTGTACTCAACGTTCAGCAACCTGAAAGCGTCGATCTGCGAACGTTTCAATCGCACTTTGAAAACGAAAATGTGTAAAGAGTTCACACTGCGAGGCAGTTACAAGTGGACGGATGTATTACCGCGATTGGTGTCAACGTACAACTAGACCAAACATCGAACCGTCGGAATGAAACCAGCCGACGTGACTCGGGCGGATGAACAGCGACTGCTGCGAGATGTGTATCGAAATCCCCGGGCGAGTCGAACGAGGAAAACGAAATTCAAGGTCGGAGACAAGATTCGCATCAGCAAGTACAAACACGTCTTCGAGAAAGGATAAACATCGAATTGGACAACGGAGATATTCACGATAAGTGAGACGAAGAACACCGATCCGGTAACCTACAAGCTCGTCGACTACCGGGACCAGACGATCGAAGGAGGTTTCTACGAGGGGGAACTCACCAAAGTCAAATATCCGGATATTTATCTGGTCGAGAAAGTACTGCGCAGACGTGGAAATTACTTATATGTCAAATGGTTAGGATTCGATAATTCGCACAACAGTTGGATAAATAAGTCTGACTTGTAAGCTTTAATAATAATAAAGATACAACGTTCAACAAATGTGTGTCTCTATTTTTACACCTATGTACAGTTTATTTACATATACTATAACCCCATGGAAGCGTGTCCGTCGTATCGGGAAATATGATCCTCTTGTCGTCGTTCCAGCTCAGCGCTATCTTCGTCTACGACACCTTATAAACCTGATGATTCTTACTTTGAATTGAATTTTGACTTTTTGTTAGATTCTGATGCCGCAGAGCACATTGTACATAGTCATCGAAAGTTATGGTTTTCAGTGTAGCCCCCTTGACTCCCTTGGCACGTTTCCACTCTCTTTTTTCACCTAGAACCTTGAAGGAACATAATTTAGCTCTTAAGCCTATAAACTCAGTCAATATCTTCTCGTTATTTTCATCTTTCATCAATCCTAACACTTTTTTGTTGACCAACGGCATCTTGTAAATATTTTCCGGAGAATAGTCGGAAGTATCGAATCGGGCCAAATCACGTTTCATGAGTCCGTATATATCGGGTACGGTAAAGTGATATATGAGACTATCCGTATCGGTATACATAAGCTTTGCTCGGTGACCAAATCTGTCTTTTATGTAATGATAATGGAAATCGTAAACGTACGTTTTAGAGAGATCTAGAATAGAGAATCCTGCATATATACAGGTTTATTGAATTTAATTTTCGTTCGACTTAATTCAATTATTGACATATCTTCACCGAATATAGTACGGCTATGAAAATTTGGTTTAGCGATGAGCGCTCTTGCTCCGTATTGTTATAATCAAATCGTTTCTATCTCATGACAAAGTCTAACTCAATATAACTAATAAAAATATTCAAGATCGGGATGTTTCGCCTCCTACTGAAGACAAAACATCGCGATACCAATAATTCTCCATTACATTATTTTCACTAATCTTTGGCTTCTGCGAACTACAGTGGAGAGTAGCTCATTTTTAACACCTTGCCTTTCGCGCTCATTGCCTTTGAGACACCTTAACGGGGTCCTATACGCCTATGATAAATTTCCCTGTGTCAGCATCTCTCTGACTTACGGGTAGCAAGCTAGTTTGCAATATTCAGACCACTCACTCTTCTTCTAATTGCCGACGGAAACTCATTGTCTGTTAAGTATAATAAACACTCATTGGAGAATTGCTTCTTTAATACAACTCAATTTATCTACCAACAACTCATTCCCATTCGTTATAATAATAAAAGTTACTATACAACAGTGGTGTCAGAAGTCGGATTTCGGATTGAAAAAAAAAAAAAAAAATATTTCTAATAAACAGTGAACCGTCAGATAAGAAAACAAGAGGCCGTTGTAGTAAACCAACGATATCAAAACAAAACCCCCACCGTTGTAATACATCAACGTTAACAAAAATCACTGTGCGTGGATTAACACATAGTTCACCGTTGTACGAAATCAACGTTAACAAAACCCTCAACGTTGTTATACATCAACGTTAACAAAAATCACTGTGCGTGGATTAACACATAATTCACCGTTGTACGAAATCAACGTTAACAAAACCCTCACCGTTGTTATACATCAACGTTAACAAAAATCACTGTCCGTGGATTGACATATAATCTACACCGTTGTACGGAACCAACGTTAATAAGACCCTGTGAAGTGATCGAAGCTAAGAATCAACAGATCAAAGTATACCGAAGTGCGACTCCACGAGAAAACACCCTCGCAACAAATCGTACCCCAGATAGAGGAGCTACATTACGTGCCCTATATGAAGAGGCGCTCAAGAAACCTCAAGATCCGTCAAGACATAAACGCAAGAAGACTCCAGTAATCCATCACCAAAACAGCCAACTACGGATCCGACGGTACGGGAACTCGAGCTCTCAACACTGATAACGTTATGCATTGGCCTATTCTACTGTTACTGTAAGTCTTACGAACTAGCAATATATAGCAAAATTGGAAATTGTAATTGAAATCCTAGAAAATCCCAGTATCAGCTGAAAAACTAGCCAAACTACTTCCCGTATTTACCGGAAAGGATATTAGCGTCAGAGAATTTATTGACAAATGCGACCGTGCGATCAAACAATGCATCAATGCAGAATTAGAAGAACTTTACGAGTATATACGTATCAAAATCACTGGTAAGGCATATGAAAGGATTCAAAATAGGGAAATTCAAGACTACAATTCTCTGAAAAGAGAATTACTACTGTTTTATGGAGCTAAAGGAACAAATAGACAATGGGAATTAGAATTAAGCATTTGTCGACAACGTCCCGGTGAGTCTGTCGATTCCTTCTATCAAAGAATAGAACACCTGTGCATAAGAGTAGTAGAATCGGGTCCAGTAAGATCTAGGGAAGAGACTGTATTTTACGAGAAAAACATCACGACAAAAGCACGAGACTGTTTCATTTACGGACTTAACGAAAAACTACGTGACATCTTAAGACTGAAAACCCCTAAGGACCTACTTCAAGCCTATAATTGGGCCACTGAGGAAGAAAAATTGAGAGAAACTGAAAATCAAATTACTCATCTTGCGAAAACCACTACTACTAATAGAAGTGATCTCGTTTGCCAAAACTGCAATAAAATCGGGCACACGGCAAAAACATGTTTTAAGAAACAAAGATTCGAACTAATAAATACCCTTGAGGCAGGCTCTAGTTCAGAATCTGATCAGTATGTAGACCTAGACCACCAACCAGAAAACAGCTGCTCACAAAACTGTTCTGAAATAATAAATGGCTATGATTCTATAATAGAAGAAATTACATGCGACGAATGCCAACGAATCTACCCCATCGATAGTTCCAGAATTAGGTGCTTCTTTTGTAAAAAGCCCGGGCATATGGAAAACAAATGTTTCAAAAAGAAAGCTATGTTAGCCTCGAAAACTAATCAAAACCATGTAGGAACCTCGAATTTTGGGGAACGGACTGCGTCGATGAGCGGGACGACGTCCGTTATAGAAAACCGCTCAACACAAACAGCGGAAAAATAGAAATACCAGAACATAAAATAAATCTAATTGGCTCCCCAAATAACGTAATTTTCTCAATACCCGAGTTGAACCAACCTAAAAGCTTGCTGATGTTAGACACCGGAGCCTACCCGTGTTTGATCAAGAAGAAATTCATCCTAAATTCATCACAGATAAACCCACAAGAGCGCATTAAATTAAAAGGCCTAGCCAGCGACTCACAAGCACACACGTTAGGAACCATTGAACTCACGCTCAATGGTGGAGACGAAGTTAGGCCGATCAAATTCCATGTAGTAGACGACTCCTTAGACATAACACAAGATGGTTTAATAGGCAACCACCTTTTAACACAATTCAATAATGTGCTGATCAGTTATAGATGCAGAGGCAAAGATAATCCCGAGTTGCTATTAGGTAGCCGCAAATACAAACTGCAAAATCAAAAACAATTCACTATCCCTGCAAGGACAGAAATCTTGGCAGACATTCCGACCATCGCTGAAGATTCCATAAAAGAAGGCTCAATATACAGGGTCGAGTTAAAACCAGGAGTCGTCATAAGCGAAAGCTACGTAACAATTAGACTCGACGACACAGCTATCACAAGCATCATCAATTTAACCGACACAGATCATACTATCCTTATCGAACCTCAAAGAGTTTACAGAATCCTAGACTCTGAGATTGACGAGATACAATCAGTTAATTGTATAAACGAAAATAATTCAGCTGACAGAATCAAAAAATTAAAAGACGCATTAAGATTAGACCATCTAAATTTAGAAGAAAAAGAAAGTATAATAGAAGCCTGCACCAAGTTCAACGAACTCTTCTATTTAGAAGGGGACACATTGCCGGGTACACATGCTTGTACCCACAAAATTAAAACCACCGACGATACCCCGGTTCATGTTAGACAATACCGGTACCCGGAAATCCACAAAACAGAAATAGATAGACAAACGGAAGATCTCCTTAATAAAGGAATCATTCGAAATTCAAACTCACCATGGAATTCACCCATCTGGGTAGTACCAAAGAAATTAGACTCATCAGGGATTAAAAAATGGAGAATAGTCGTAGATTATCGAAAACTGAATGATAAAACAATAGGGGATGCTTACCCGCTGCCGAATATAGTAGATATCCTGGATCAATTAGGAAACTCTAAATACTTTACCGTACTCGACATGGCCAGCGGGTTCCACCAAATTCCAATGAATCCCGACGATATGCATAAAACCGCATTTTCCACCAGTAAAGGACATTTTGAATTTGCATTCATGCCATTTGGGCTTAAAAATGCCCCAGCTACATTCCAGAGGCTAGCGAATACCGTCCTATCAGGGTTACAAGGATTGAAATGTTTAGTGTACCTAGATGACCTTATAATTTACGCCGACTCACTCCAAACCCATACAGAAAAACTTTGGGGGTTACTACTGAAATTGAAAGAATACAACTTGCGGTTGCAACCGAATAAATGTGAGTTCTTGAGAAAAGAGGTTGCTTACTTAGGACACATTATATCAGAGGACGGAGTTAAACCTGACCCAGACAAAGTCAGAGCAGTCAGGGAATTCCCTACACCCAACACACCTACGAAAATAAAATCATTTCTCGGGCTTGTAGGATACTATAGACGTTTCATAAATAATTTTTCGACGATAGCTAAACCACTGACAGAACTTTTGCGGAAAAACATACCATTTGAATGGTCGTCATTACAGCAAAATTCCTTCGAGGAACTAAAGAACGCCCTAATATCTGACTCAGTCCTAATATACCCTGACTATACACAGACGTTTAATCTAACAACAGATGCCAGTAACACTGCTCTAGGGGCCGTCTTATCTCAAGGTGTTCCAGGCGACGACAGGCCTGTTGCATACGCCTCGCGGACTCTAAATAAGGCAGAAAGTAACTACTCCACAATCGAACGCGAGCTGCTGGCCATAGTATGGGCGACTCAACATTTCAGACCATACCTGTTCGGGAGAAAATTTAAGATATTTACCGACCATAGGCCCCTGACTTGGCTATTTAACATCAAAGACCCAAATAGTAAATTGGTCAGATGGCAATTGAAAATTTCGGAATTCGACTATGAGATTTGTTTCAAACCTGGAATAAAGAATCAGAACGCAGATGCGCTTAGTAGGAATCCTATCGACCCACCAACTAATCATGTGTTCAAAATCCTTCCTATCAGAGCTACGGACTCTCTCCCATCGTACCCTGAATACCTCAAACTCATAAAAACGACAATAATACAAAACTCGGATATCGTAGAAATCCACGATGACCTTTTTAATCGAACAGATAACTACGCACACGCTGTTTCCACTGATCTGGAAATGAGTCAAGGAATAGCACTAGAATTCAAAACTAGATATGGCAATGTCGAGAACTTGAGGGAATCAGCTGAACTATACGCAACTGGTAAGCTTACCCTACGAGACCGTAACGTTTATCACATAATGACCAAGCAATACTTTTGGGATAAGCCTACATACGAAGATTTATACATAAGTTTGATGAAATTCAGGGAAAAATTAGAGATAGACTCGATCAGAACAATTTCTATACCCAGGATCGGTTGCGGGATCGATAATTTAAAATGGCACAAAATTCGGACGATGCTACGATTTATATTTAAGGGATCGGGAATCAAAATAACTGTCTGTACAAACATAAAAACCGATCTCAATCAAAACCATATTCAAGACGTTATCAAAGAATTTCACGACAGTCCTTCAGGTGGACACCAAGGCGTTAATCGTACTATAACGCGACTTAAAGAAAGATACGACTGGGATTCAATGAAAAACGATGTAAAAACATACATTCGTAATTGCACGACTTGCCAAAAGAATAAAACTGATCGACAAAAGACCAAAATGCCAATGAAGATCACGACCAGCAGTAACAAACCGTTTGAAAAGGTTTTCTTAGACATAGTTGGGCCCCTACCGACTACAAAATCAGGTCATAGTTACATACTGACGCTACAAGACGACCTAACAAAGTATTCCCAAGCCTATCCACTCCGAACTGCTACCGCTGAACATACTGCAGAAGCTTTCATACGAAACTTCATATCTAACTACGGAGTACCACTATCAATCCTTACGGACCAAGGCACAAATTTTATGAGTGACCTGTTCACCCAAGTTACAAAAATACTAAAAATAAAAAAATTTAATAGTACTGCATACCACCCGCAAACCAACGGGGCACTCGAACGCAGCCACGGCACGTTAAAAGATTACCTTAGGTGTATGTCAACTACAGACGACTGGAACGAAACGCTCCCAATTTATATCCTTGCGTACAACACAACACCTCATACTACCACCAAAATGTCACCTTATGAACTTATATTTGGACAAATAGCCAGAGTACCTTGTAGTGTGCCTCACGAGCCTAGGGACGAAACATATAAGGAATATGCTCAAAGACTCTCCGAAAAACTGAGAAACAGCCAAAGCCTCGCGAAACAAAACATAGATAAATCCAAAGAAAAATCCAAAACCTTTTATGACCAAATTACCCGACCACAAAATTTCGAAATTGGAGACTTGATACTAATGAGTAACGAAACTGCCGGACCATTAGATCCAAAATTTCTGGGGCCATACCCCATTACCGATCAAACAAATGAAGTAAACTATGAAGTAAAAATCAAAGGAAAGAACAAAATAGTGCATGCAAACAGATTGAAACCATACCACAAGTCAACCGAACCAATAAGACCGATTCAAACAAAATAATAAATTGATTGCAGACCCTTTGTATGGGGAGGTGACGACTACAAGAATGAAAGATACGAAAATACTGCTGGGCTTCATTGCGAACAGATTGGAACCGTTAAACTGTTCCCCACAGATTGGCGGATAATAACATTCCTCGATCTGAACGATTTCTTTCAACAACTGCAACGGATCTCCACCCTAGCAGATAAAATTAAAGTGTCATGTCAAACAGATAATAGAATGTTAACATGTAGGAAATATTTGGGTTCCCTCGACAGTGTAATAAATGGGTTAAGAGACAAACAAACTGACCTACAAGACCTGCTTGGGGTCTATGACGAAGGCGATTCCAATAATAGAAGGTTTAAAAGGGGTTGGTTCAATGGAATAGGACACGTATTCAAAGAAATTTTTGGATTGATCGATAATGCTGATGGAGAAAAATTCGATGCAGAGATAGATAAACTAACTAAAGGAGAAAGAAAAACCCTAGAATTAGTTAAAGAACAAGCGACCATCGTCTCATCAACGATTCAAAATTTCAATGACACGATCCATCAGTTGAATAAAAACGAGGGCATAATAAATCAAAATCTAAAGAACATTGCTCGGGACGTATATATTTTCTTTAACAAAACAGATACTGTATGGGCCTATCAACTGATCGACGAAAGTTTTATGATACTCAACGTTATGATAGAAACCTTTTTAATCGACATTAGTAACGTTATGGACGCCGTATTATTCGCTAAACAGAATATATTACACCCTGCCGTCCTGAGACCAAATCAACTTCTCGCCGAATTACAAGCGATAGGTAACAACATACCCAACGATGTCGACTTTGCACTCACCCCAAATTACAAAATATCCATTACATTATGGAAGGAATAACCCTAGAAGTTTTCAAAACTGAACTGAAATTAGTCTTTGTGATCCACGTCCCTTTGATTCAAGACAGAGAATTTAAGATCTACTTAGTCAAACCAATGCCGGTCTTACAAGAAAATGAAAAATCCATCTTCATACAACCAGCGATAAAATATTTTGGCATAACTAATACAAGACAAAATTACATTATAATAGAGGACATGATACGAGACTGTAGACCGATTAAGAATGACTATCGCATCTGTAAGCAAACACAACCAGTGTACCTGACACATGCCACTGATAGTTGTGAGATCTTACTATTTGTAAATACCAGACCATTACCAGTTTCATGCGACGTTAGGATCATCAAACTTACTGCACCCGTGTGGATCCAACTCAGAAATCAGAATAAATGGTTGTATGTCTTACCTAAATCTGAAACGCTTACAATTAGCTGTTTGACGCACGACAAAATTTCAGACATACCTTTGAAAAATACTGGAAAAATAGAATTAAACGTAAATTGTAAGGGTTACTCTAACTCAGCCATGTTAACACCAAATAGAATATTTAATAATACTATTGATAAAACCTTTGTACCATCAATAGATCTAAGATCCGACGATTGTTGTGAGGATATACCCCAATTTCTAAATATTACTAACTTCCAATTCGATGATTTGGTTAATACGAACACCTTTAATTTGGATGACCTAACCATTGCCAGTCATAAATTGAAAAATATCAAAGAATCGGCTGACAAAATACTGAAGGAACAGGCTAAAGAAACTATGTCCACACGCGTAAGTTATTTAACCTATTTCGCAGCAATCACACTGAGCGTGTATCTAGTATATAAGTTGATCAAATGGTGTTACAAGATGACAGAAGATCCTAATAACCGCGACCCAGGAATCAGGGGAATGGTCCAAAACGTAATAGTTCATTGCTGTAGGTCTCGTTGCATACGCACTCCAGCCGTAACAGTTCACATGCCTGAAGTAACTGACGACGAAGACGGAGCTAGTGATGCTATCCGTTTACGATACGTGGATCGAGATCATAGAGAATGAACATACGTTACATTCCATTCGTTAATATTAAGAATAATTATATGTAATCAAGCAAACGGTTGAAGAAAACTTATAAATCCTCATCCGTACAAAATAATATTGTAAACGTCTTATTAAGAATAATTATATGGCTATAATAACAGCTGAGGAAAAGTTTGTAATCCTCACCTGGAATATTGATTTTTAACCGATGAATATTTTGCTCCGCTTCACATTCATTCTTAAAGGGGAAGGTGTTATAATCAAATCGTTTCTATCTCATGACAAAGTCTAACTCAATATAACTAATAAAAATATTCAAGATCGGGATGTTTCGCCTCCTACTGAAGACAAAACATCGCGATACCAATAATTCTCCATTGCATTATTTTCACTAATCTTTGGCTTCTGCGAACTACAGTGGAGAGTAGCTCATTTTTAACACCTTGCCTTTCGCGCTCATTGCCTTTGAGACACCTTAACGGGGTCCTATACGCCTATGATAAATTTCCCTGTGTCAGCATCTCTCTGACTTACGGGTAGCAAGCTAGTTTGCAATATTCAGACCACTCACTCTTCTTCTAATTGCCGACGGAAACTCATTGTCTGTTAAGTATAATAAACACTCATTGGAGAATTGCTTCTTTAATACAACTCAATTTATCTACCAACAACCCATTCCCATTCGTTATAATAATAAAAGTTACTATACAACAGTATCTACCATCCCACTTTGTGATTAGCCGCACATCTCGGTGTTTTCTAACGTTTTCCATGGTTTTCCCGAAAACAGCGTTGTTCATAAGTTTATAAAAATTCTTTTCAAAATCGTTGTTTGACTTATTTCTCAATTCGGTATTCAAATCTATATATTTCTTAAGCCACTGTGCTTGTTTGAATTTTAATACCCGATGAATTTCTTCTAACTTCATACCTAAGCTCAAACACTGTTTCAAAACTTGATAGTGAATGACGTACTGCTTCTTTGCGAAAAGAGTAGTTGTTAATTTAGATTTATTGCATGTCGAAAGAGGTGGGATGTAATGCTCCGGACACAATGGTAAGTCTTTGTGAGAGTCCTGAAGTTCTCGCGGATATTCTAAATCTACTTCAAGTATGTAACCTATGGAGGATTCATCCGAGACATCTGAAACATCGAGTTGTTCGAAATTCGACATCCACTCGAAGGAGCTATACGGTAGGAAGTGACTCATAGCTGCACCGTATAAATTATTAACATCAAAGTACATGAGGTATGATTCTTCCTGACTCGGGTCGAATGCTGTCCCCATGTGTTTGTTGTTGGCTTTAGCGTATCTGTTCGAGCATTGAGCCACACCGCCGCGAATGCCTCTCTCTATAAACATCAACATATCAATGTCGACGAGGAGCTCGAGTTCAACACCCGTGCAGTTGAGCATCGCGTCGAACGAGCGACCTGGCGCCGTATAATAGTGTAAAGGATCTAAATTATAAGTAGACCAACAATTACTTCTGAAATTTTGAAGAATATCCGCTAAAAGAAGCACGTCCGTTTGCAGATACAAGTCTGAATATTGACCCAAAGTCTTGATATGAAAATTTTGCCAAACATCACGAGCATGTGAATAATCATCCTCCGAAACACCTGCATCATTTAATTTTGAATAAAATTTTTCTACAGGAGGTAACTGTGTTTCTCCCAGACTCTCCCAACTCTTTACATATTCATAAGGGAAAACACCTTTCCTTGTCAATAATTGAAATTCTTCAACGTTCGTACAATGCTTACGTGTGATCAATTTCTGCTCGTCATTCAGATAGGACGCTAGTTTTTCTAGACTGCTCGGCATGAATCTGAACGAATCAATGAACCTAAAATATATATGGATGTTCCTTTCACACTTTTTGTAAAGGATATCTATCTATCCTTGTTAACCGGTAAGAGACTGATCGAACCTTCGAAAGATATTGCTAAAGTTTTAATTAAAAAGTGTGAGTCATAACCTGATAAATTGTGGAAGACCACTGGAATGATATGTGAATCTTGGTAATTTAAATTGCAGCCTTGATGCGCTGCACCGCGATATTTGCCGGTGAAATGGCAATGATCGCGATGTTTCATGTCCTGAGGTGTAAACGGTTTTTCACAAACGTGACAAGTCTTAGCTGAATGGAATTCTTGTTTCTGATCATGACTCAACGATTCCATAGGTACGGTACACTTGAAATGAGGTTCCAAAGCTTGGGCCATTTTCTCCAGCTCGTTTACAAACCATTCTATACAATCCTTTCCACGGTTGATTCTAAATTCAGAAATTGAATCGATAAAGGAGCAATGTAAATAGTAGGCGATACTATGCGGGGCGTGTTTTTCATACACCCTTCTGTTTCCAGACTCAGATGCATCATTAACCGATTGCAAAAAGCATTCGAGATGAGCGTAAATACAAAACGGAACGTCCTCTTTATGTTCGAAGTTTTTGAATTCCAAGATTCTATTCTTTTCGTCCGGTAATATTACTTTACATTTATTTAAATTCACACAATCTAACCCGTGTTTGATCAAGCAATTTTCAGTCTGAAAATGACTCAAACATCTATCGCAAAACCACTTATGCCCTTTGTGCTTTGAAATTTGTGAACTTAGCAGTCGAGAAAAATTTTTGATCCATGCAAAATGACATATTGTATCGTTAACGTCATCAATTTCATTCGACTCAATGTCAATTTCTAACATAAGAAGATGTATGGTACGCTTTTCTGATTTGACTCTACTTAAATAAACTGGTACTATTTCATGTTCATCTATACCGTAAACATTGATCGCGAAACCATTCAGTTTTTCGAATTTAGAAATTTCGTTCAGACTCATGGGAAAATTCAAACCTTCATACCTGAGCACTGAACTGAAATGCGGATAAGAAGTCGTTCTATTCACATTTTTACATGCGGGGAAAAGGGCTGATGTGACTGACCAGAGAAAACAGTACGGATCGTGGTTCATAATATTTACCACTGCCTTTTTATCCTGTATATACTTCAGTAACTGTGTGTAAGTAGATATACCTCCACGCAGTGGTACGTATTTGTTAATATTTACAGCCATATTTATAATTTCAGTCAACGACCATCCCGAGTCCTTTTCCTGGAAGTCTTCGATCTTGACTAACAATTCCTCCCTTACATTCTCGTCAAACCATTCATCAATGTTCGTCGCTGGGAGAATAGCTTCATTTGTGGTATTAAAAAACTTCGTTTCTTCGATAACTTCACCACCTTTCACGGTACTATATTTACAGGACAACACTACATTCACTTTCAAAATTCCCTCTTTCCGGAGAACATTCTTCAATCTGGATATGATTAGTTTCTTCGAATCGTCTAGAAAATGTTTCAGATCTTTGTGTTGTAGATTTGCTATGATCCCAGTTCTTATTCTTCCTTTGAAAGCTGACTCCAGATCTTCCCACTTCACTCTGTCACTTCTCCGCAATCTCCTTATGCCTTTTCCTCTTTTCCGACACTGCTCAAACCGTGCTCTCAATGACTTTAGGATTCCTATGGTTGTTAAAATTCTCGTTCTTTCCCCGACGGTGGAAGCCTTTTTTCGTAAAATTTTATTCAAAAGTCTGATGTTTTGAGTTCCTAATCGCAAACATTTCCGTATTTCTACAGTCGATGATCTCTCTCCCAAAATATCGTAAGCATTTTCCATAATGCTAATAAGTTTAAGACACTTGTCTGAATCCATTCTTCGCGATCGTTAACAACAATTGTATGTTATGAAAACTCGAACTTGAATGATACGTTAAAACTGCAGAGTGATCATTTTATAGACCAGTTCACCGATGAATTCTGAGAACTGCATCATGCATCTCTTTCTAAACTAATCCTATGTTGACATTTAAGAAACAAAGTAACACGAGACTCCTGCTCCGATTCTACGCACTATATTATATCGTATGATGAAACAATGCTTCGAGGTTTCTAGAAAACTCCGACGAAGGGGGTGGGACGTGCGACGTTAATTCGAGGGTGTGTGACGTCATATTGAGGGTGTGTGACGTCATATTAAGGGTGGGTGATAACATTTCGAAAAATGCGTGACGTCATGTTCCAGTAAGGGTGCGTGACGTCATATTAAGGGAGTGTACCGTCATTTTGTAACGAACTTCTCGCAGGGTGTCGACAATTCCGCGAACTGTTAGCGAAATCCCGAGAATCGTCGGGGGCGTACCCCGCGGAGCAACCCTCCGCCCTTGCCGAGAAAAATTTAACGGCAGGGCCCCGATCGAACCCGACACGTCGCTGCTGTCACGTAGCTGCGACGTCACATGACGTAGGTGTGACGTAGACGTGACGTCACATGACGTAGGCGTGATGTCATGAAGCCTCCTACCCCCTACCCCCTCCCCCTCACACGGACACGGGGAGGTGTGCATGTGTGCGTGCGTG
This sequence comes from Tenthredo scrophulariae, assembly GCA_963978835.1. Taxonomy (NCBI): domain Eukaryota; kingdom Metazoa; phylum Arthropoda; class Insecta; order Hymenoptera; family Tenthredinidae; genus Tenthredo; species Tenthredo scrophulariae. The sequence continues at coordinate 10,620,430 of OZ022229.1, forward strand.
TACGTGTGCACTAACACGCGTTGAGCCAGAACTCTCCTAGAATATCTACTTCGTTTCTTCACTGTCTTTACAGCTTTGGTCTTAGTTGTCTTTCTCTTCGCAACTGGGGGTACATTTTCCTCTTCAGTTGACGAGTCATCTGCAGAGCTGATTCTAGGTACGTCATCACTTGTATATGAAGCGTTGTGTGTTTCAGTAGGATACTGTCCAGCTGGGATCACTTTACACATGAATATTTAAAAAGTAATTGCAACATCAAGCAGTTTAAGATGACATGAAAAATAAGAAATACAATATTGCAATAACTGTGTGAATTGAGAGCGTTGATAAAATGAGAACATGGCAGGGAGAACAATATTTTGCAACTTAGCAGCGAAGTTATCAGTGCATAGTCAGTAGTGATAAAAAATGTTATGTGAATTATTCTTACTACGCATAAACTTGCTTTTTCTGATGTTTAATATGAAAATGAGTCAAGATTTGAATAAAGAAGCGTATTGAAATATTATGAGTTTATCGATGTGCATGTATATGGGGCATTCCAGCTCAACTCAACCAACCATCGACTTTCATGTTTTTGTTTTTTTTTTCAAAGAAACATATGTTGAAGTACAAGCCAAAAGACAATGTTTCTGTAAGTTAGAGGTCTTGCATTCAATTTCTGACAGACATACATCTTGTGATAAATTTAGACAGCGAATAATTCAAATTTTTGTTGAATCTAAATACGAAATCTTAGAGAAAAATGTTAGATATACAAAACAACCGTTATCCCACGAATTTCAACTAAGAATAAACGCAGAATTTTTTAATCATTTTTTGACCCAATTTTGGTCGATAAGAGTCGAAAATCTCGATTTTCTCAAATGTCGCCATAACCGATTTGTATGAATTTTACACACAAAATACTACATCAAAAAATAGAATTTTCAAGACCTTGACCAAGATGCCTGGACCTTCGGTTCCAGAGATATGAACCTTTAAAATATGGCATAATTATTTCTTTTAGTGTGACAAAAGCTGTTATCAACGGCAGTGACTTACCAACCTCATTAGGATGCTATACCGACAGAGTGATGCGGCGCTCTATAGCGTTAAATCAGTGCGTACACGGCACGATTTTTCGAATTCAAAACGTCTCTCACTTCAGACCGAACTGTGCGTAGTCAAACTGTAGGTTATAATGCGACACACCGGAATTCACCTAACTATAAGCGAACTATACTCAGTGAATCGACTCAAATAAATTGGTATCTTGAATATTTCTAATATATCTGCGACGAATAGTCGGTGGTTTGGATTGTGCTAACCTCTAACGCAAGGATAAAGAATATTGCAAGACGAAAACACATTCCAACCATCTTCGCGACACTACGCGCTAAAATTATGAATCAGGACGATATACCCGCGGGACATCTGCACTTTGACCGGTGTTGTAATCCTTCACGAATACAAAACCATTGTAAAAAAAAAGGACTCAGGTATGCTACCACCAAATTGATGGAGAAACTTCCGACTCTATCAAAATATGACTGATTGTGCCGGAGTTGCGAAGATAGGATTAATAAAACGAGGAATCTTTGTCACAGTAATGTTTCCGGGATTGGTACGCAGAATTTTTTTTGGCATTTTTTAATGGAAATTTTCTCTAAATTCTGAATTCATCACTGCACCGATGATCTGTTATATTTTGTAATCAAGGTTTATCGGATGCCAATCCAATATCAAGCAGCAGTAGTAACTTTGTGGGTATCAGCAGTCAAGAGTCCAATTTAAGTGCAACTGCGCAGTTGCCTGTAATAAACTATGCTTTTCAACTGCTTGGGAACTCTCCGATTATAAAGAGACGTGTTTTTTGAAATTTATTGAAATCCTTCGGAATTCAGGAAGAGGAGTCCACATATAGTACTTCGGAATGCGTTGTCGGATTTAAAGACATGATTAAAACCATCAAAGAAATAATACAAGAACCAGGCATGAAATACGAAGATAAATTACAATTGCTAACTGTTATGCCACAGAATTGGAGTGTTCAGAAAGTAGCTGAAGAAATGGGAGTGACGTTGCACATGGCAAAGCGAGCAAAAGCACTGCGTCGCGAAAATAGAGCATTTTCCAAACCAGAAGTGAAAAAAGGTAAAAAAGCGTCTTTTGTGAAAAAATTTTCACGAGTAACTCTGTTCATGAGTATTTGAAGCGTTTTACCTCTTCTTAGTCCTCATCCTGTGCAGAATTTTCCGGACATTTTATTACGATTAAGACTTTCAACACGCTAAGGCTTAGGTTTTTTAATAGCCGATTTCCATTTGAATTATAACCGTAGGATTTGCGCAATCCTTATTCTCCAAATTCATACGAAATGTTTTCACTTCTTAGGTAAACCTATACTGGATGAAGTCAAATTGAAAGTTTTGGAATTTTATGAAGATGATAGGATAAGCACTATTATGTCGGGAATGAAGGATTTCATTTCCATGCGCAATAAAGATGGAATTAAGGTCCGCAAACAGAAGCGGTTGATTCTTTCTAATCTGAAGGAGTTGTATTGTTATTTTAAGCAAGAAGTACTTGAAATTCAAATCGGATTTTCAAGTTTCGCCAGTTTACGTCCAGCACACTGCGTCTTGGCCGGATCTAGCGGAACACATACAGTATGTGTGTGCTCTGCGCATCAAAATATGAAATTGATGATTCGGGGTAGGAAAACGCGACTCTTGCAACTACTATCTTTTCCGTATTTCAATAGTTGTATCATTTTTCTTTTCTTCATAAGGCTGTAAATTGGAGAATATGACAACGGACACCCAACATCCGCTTGCAACATATGAAGATTGTTTATCAATGCTGACATGCACCGACCCGCAGGCTCAATGTTATTTTGGTACATGTGACGAATGCCCAGGATCTGAATCTTTGAAGGACCATCTACTCCTAGTATTGGATGAGTGTGACCATATAACTTAAAAACAATGGATTATGAAACCACGTTGCAGTCTTGAAACGCAAATCAAAAATGTGACAGAATTTATTGATGAGTTCTGCCAACAGGCAAGGCAACTACTCTGTCATGCTTTCATAGCGAAAAATCAGGCGAATTTTCTTAGAGAACTCAAAGACACCCTCGAAGAAGATAATTTTATAGTTGTGTGTGATTTCGCAGAAAATTACGCATTCGTGGTGCAACACGCCGCACCCGGCTTTCATTGGAATAATAACCAATCAACGATTTACCCAGTTGTTATTTATTTCAAAGTCAACGGTGTCTTGCATCACCGTAGTTTAGTGATTATAAGTAGCTGCTTACGTCACGATGCAGTTGCAGTTTATGTCTTTTCAAAACTGATTAATAGCTTCATTCGAACTATCAACCAGGCCCCTAAAAAAATATTCTACTTCAGTGACGGAGCCCCCCAGCAATTTTTTAGATTGGTAATTTTTCTCGTCTTCTATAGAGTTTTGAGACAGATATGACTCAAAACATTTCAAGATCAATTGGATAGTTTCAAATGATTTTCTATAAAAAATGGTACTGTATCCAACTATGAAAATATAATTATATTTCAATATAGTAAAACTTTGTCCAATGATTTCGATAGTTAATGTATGTTATCCATATCTGACTCAATTGAGGAAAAAATGTTTGATTGTCCACCTAATCACCCTTAAATGAATCATTCACTTTAAGTGAAATAAATCCCCAAAAGCATTATAGCGATTAGTATATCATTCTGAGTGACAATATTTTTTCAATCAACCGCTTATGCGTTTTCATTTGATTTAATCAATATTGGTTTTTGTAGAATTCATATCTCTGGAACCAAAAGTCCAGGCATCTTGGTCAAGGTCTTGAAAATTCTGTTTTTTGATGTAGTATTTTGTGTGAAAAATTCATACAAATCGGTTATGGCGACATTTGAGAAAATCGAGATTTTCGACTCTTATCGACCAAAATTGGGTCAAAAAATGATTAAAAAATTCTGCGTTTATTCTTAGTTGAAATTCGTGGGATAACGGTTGTTTTGTATATCTAACATTTTTCTCTAAGATTTCGTATTTAGATTCAACAAAAATTTGAATTATTCGCTGTCTAAATTTATCACAAAATGTATGTCTATCAGGAATTGAATGCAAGACCTCTAACTTACAGAAACATTGTCTTTTGGCTTGTACTTCAACATATGTTTCGTTGAAAAAAAAAAACGAAAACATGAAAGTCGATGGTTGGTTGAGTTGAGCTGGAATGCCCCATATACTTGTATCCTTATAAACTAATTTTTACGTTATATAACTACCACTGAGCCCAAGATTTCACATAATATGAACGAACAATGCAACGATCGGCGAAATACTGTTAGCTGCTCTATTATAAATTTCATATTAAAATAATCGTTCGACTATTGCAACTATACAGTATGCTTAACTGATAACTGAATTTGAGGATTTCACTCGAAATATTTCTCACCATTTCGAGTTTTTCTGCGACATGTTGCAATTTTGTGTGGTAATTTTGGTTTCTGTTTCTTCGTAGCTTTATGGTTTTGGATGTCATTGCAGTCGGCTGGCTCATGGTCACTGTCTGCAGAATCACTTGATTCTTCCTCATTCCCAATGCATACCTGTGCCAGCTCCAAAACTTTGGACATGCGTAAGATTTCACAGCTTACTATAGGCTGCCGGTAATGCTCTTTGTGAATTTTTTCTGCGTGTCCCATAAAGTTAGCCACGTCAGTTATTTCATTTTCAGATAAGTTGAGTTTAATACAGTTTGTAGCTACGTGCTTTCTTAATCTTGTTCCGGTTAGTTTATCAGGAAAACGAGCGCCTGATTCCTTAGCAAATTTTCGTAATAGATAACATGCTCGGAGGTATTTGTACCGTTTATTTTCAAATCCAGGAATCCCAATCACATAACGATTCCCAGGTGGTACTTCAGCTTGATCTCTGTATTTCAATAGCAATTGAATGCAAGCTCGAACATCAGATAATAGTAAAACCAGCACAGTTCGATTCAGTTTTCCACGAATCACAAATCGTACATATTTCTTTGCGAGCAGCTGAGCTTCGACTGACAAGGTTTTTAGGAGATTTTTATCAATACCCTCGTGGCTTTCAAAATCTTCAATATAGACTCTTTGAATTTCTCCTGCTCGACGGCGATTGAAAACCTGGATAGATATTAAGGTAGTCTGTGCCAGCATCATCCATGCATCCAAACTGAACTCCTTCAGTAGACTTTGGTAAGCTGAACTCCGTTTGTTATTTACGTATGCAAGCAATTTCTGTATGTCTTGTACAGAGGGAAGCTCAGTCTTCTTACGTCTTTTCATTTGTGTTTGGGATTCTATAACGGTTTTATTTACGCTCACGCCTATGTCTTCAAGAGCGAGTTTCAAAAAGTCCTCCGTGTTTGTTTTTTGTACGTTATCGTGTCTTTTGATACAATCGGTTATGAACATGTTCCCAATTTTTTTAATGAATGATCCAACGTTATAAGCTACTGAAGGACGCGCGTAGATTTGGGTCTTTTCATCGAATACAGCTACTACGTTGATAGCTAGAAGGACATCGTCGTAATACTTTGGGTCATATAAAGTTGCGAATTCAGTTACATCCGGATTTATTTCTCTTATTGCACTGAAGAAACGACCCAAAAGTCTCAAGTGTGCTCGAATCATATCACCTTCATGTTGTCTTTTTGTTTGCGACATAATTTGTTTCCATAAAGCATAAGTAATCTGTCATATCTGATCAAACGTACCACGTGATCATCCCGCAAGACATAGAAGACATCTATCAAACGTGTTGACGCTACATCATGAATATGTGCTACTATTTTGCGGCCCATTATCATTAGAGTCCGATTCTTCTGACCGTTATATCCGTAGCACTGGCGTGCATGATGTCTGATATCATTTTTCGAAAGGAAGCCTTTGCAGTGGTGGCATACTTGAAAATCACTAGCTTTTTTTTGCAAACGGGCCCAAGGCCTTCTGCGAACAATCAACTCACCGTCGTTAATATTATTGTTGGTATTAAAACTAAAATTACAATTTTTTCTTATTGTGTCTATAATTTTGTTTCTTTCAGGACTCTTTTTTGGTAAGATCGAGAACGCCTTCACCTCTGGTATATCATTATGCACGGTTTCGAGATGACGAGCAAATTTGGTTTGCATCATGTTGCAATACATGCAAAACGTTCTTTTATCTTGTCCTCGTTTGCCATCTGATGTTACAACGAACATATCTATATCATCTCGAACTAATTTTGGCTCAATCAACGAGGATACATTACCGGAAGTATTTTGCGAAGAATTTTCGGATCTACGCCTTTTCACAGAACTCGTATTATTACTCCGGTTTTCGATGTCCTCTTCATCTTCATGATCATTACTTTCATCTTCACCTGAATCACCATTTGGAGGTTGATATTCTGATCCACTACTGTTACCACCCTCTTCAACTGTATCTGTGTAAATCGTCATAACAAACAAAGTTGTACGAACTTATTTGCAGAAATCTATTACACATGTGTACAAATAGGACTTTTCAGTACAACTAGGGTGGAGTAATTGTAATTGGACTTACCATTAGCCATACATATCGTTAGCTAAATATAAAAGTCACGTAACTACCAATATTTTCAGGTATCGCAAATCTGAGTAATAATCACATATCTCCGTTTCCTTTTCATCTCTCCACTTTTTCCTCACTTTTTTTTTGTGCTTACGTGACTTTTCTATTAAGTTAATGATATGAAGTTATATTTGGATTAATCTGAATAATTAGAAGTGAATTATTTTTCTTACAAAGAGTTTCATTAAATTTCAGTGAATTGTAGTATTGTTATAATTTCGAAGTGATGAAAATCTAATAATTAGAACAGCGTTTTTGTGTTTACGATGTTAAATGCAGAGTATGGCATTAGGTCGGTCCTTATTTCGGGGTCCCTGATCAATTTATATTGGATCTCCCTTCATAATTGGTTCCTAATTATGAGTAAAAAATTTGTGTAAGCTGTGAAGTCTCTATACATCAATGGGAACCATCTAACGAACTTTTTTTCCCCCGTTTGACAATTGAATTGTGGGGCAATCAAAGTGTGGGACATATTTTTTTAGTATTGATGTTTTAAACACCAAAGAGCAATCGAAAACTCATCGATCACCTGCTCTTTTTGTATTGATTGAGGCAAAAAAGAGATTCAGACAAGGAGAAATTCAGCCACAATTATTACTTAAAATTATTTGTAAGGTCAACTAGTGTGATAAGAATTGTAACTCCAAAATATTTTTTTCCTGAATATGTATGAACAAGGAAGGTATTTTGTGAATTTTTGATTTTTGTTAGAGACATTGATACAAAAAAAGTTAAAAAATTGAATCATCTCATATTATTTAATACGAAAACAGAAAGCTTGTTGGGGTTACCAGTGATATAGAGACTTGAATCTCTACGAATTTTTTCGCATTACATAGTTTCGAAATCATTGATCAGGCGCACCATTCACTTCAGTCTCTTCGATAGTTACATCTTCTTGTTGTGGGGTACTAGTTGCAGCGGTCCTACACTGAGAATCGATTTCAAAAGTCGAGTCTTCTATTTGTAATGGATTTTAATTACTTTTAATTCTCTATCTAACATGTGATACATTTAAGTATCTTTAAATGATAATTTTCAATGTTATTCAATTATGTTATTTGACATTTATGGAAGCTAGGTTTTCTTTTTTTATACACAGTAAATAGAAAACATTTAAACAAAGATTTGTATGATCATTGATCACGGCCAAAGGCCCAAGTCAGGTATTTATTTCTTCTTATACTTTTGAACAGAAAGTTTAATCATTGACATGAACAATAGTTCATAAATTGTAGAAACACGTCTGGTAGATATATAAAAAAAATGTCAATGATTATTGTTAGTTATTTAATATATTCGCACCATTCTTTTGAACTATTAAGCTATAAAAGAATGGTGTAAATTCTTATAAATTAACTGTATATTTAAAAAATATATAAAAAAAATAAATGTGTGAAAAGGTGGACAAGACAGACAGCACAGTACTCTATAAGGATAAATTAATATCCGTGAAGATAATAAATAATGGTATCGCTAATTTCGAGTACAGACAAGGGACAAGAAATACGTTAGACACCACATGCGATACCATGAAATTTACATAAAAAGAACAATGTCATTGGACAATACGATTTAAGAATATTGTGTATATAAAAATAGAAGATAACACATGGCACGACACTCAAAGTTTTTCGTTGTTCTCGTTGAATCGATTAAGCGTTGTCCTTTTACATGTTTATGCGATAATATTGGTTTTTGCTTAACATTTAGTTATTACTGTTAGCATATTCGATGTCAATTAACCAGAACTTCATAGGATTCGCATGATAATCTCCGATTTAATTTGGGAGATAAAATTAATACGTCAGGCCATTGGTATGGTCGTGTGCCAAGTGAGAAAGTACCGAGCGCACTTCCTGCGGTTGTCCGGCTAATAGGCTGGTCAAGCTTATTGATATATATATATCATTAAAAGTAGTCAAAGCCTGGCGCGCGATTTGAACTATTAATATATGTAAATCGTTACATATTATTGAAGTACTTGATAAAGCTGTATTCAATGCTTGTGGGACTTGAATACTTTCACCAAGATTCAAATGAGTTTGAATCGATAAATCACTTAATGGAGCACTCATATTTACCAGTTTCGACTCCAAATTCGACAGAGACAGCTCATTCATGGCAGCATTAAACATATTTGTGAATGTATCAGACGTATTGGAGCTTGGGATATGAGTTGTATCATTTGTACTATATGCGGGCATATCTATTATTTCATCTGGTAGTATGCTGAGTATTTCGTTGAATTGTGGAGTACTTTGTTCACTTGTGTCAGGTGGTCCGACAAGCACACTTACATTCGATTGCTGCACTGTACTTTGTACATCGTAGAAAATGTCAGGCAGCAGATCTTCAACTTGTGTACCATCCGGGACAGCGACAGAATTCACTGAAACTTCTCTTTCGGACAATTTTGTATGGTCGACGTTAGCTTCAGGGTTAGGCGAAGGAAACTCAACAGATTGTCGTTTACGGCATAGAGTGAACGTCCGGTTGGCATAAAAATAATGTCTCTGGTTGCAGTCGGAGTTATTTGAAGCTTCATTTGATTGTACTCTAGTAGTTGAGGGTTTATTTATAGTTTGAGACCGTGTACATATTTTCAGCTGTTTTACTTTTTTCTTATTTCGTGCCGGGAGTTTCGGTGTGATATTGCTATTATCTTCAAAAAGCGGTTTACGTGGTTTGTTGTTCGAGGAGTTGGTAGAAATGCTACTTGCAGCGTTATAGAAAGGTTCCTTTGTTTCTTTGAGCTGTTCAAGATTTATCTGATCATCTATAAAAGTGGTCGATAAAAATATATTTTAACCCATTCTAATTTAACTTATGTTGAATTTTTCAATTGTATTTCACAAGTATATTGTATTGCAGTGGCAAAATGTTCTATGAGTTCGAATATTTTGAACAAGCAACTTGAATATTATTGTCGCTTTATTGTTGATTTGGCGCACGGACTATCAAAAATTAATGATGGTCATTGACTTGAAAGTTGGGAAAAATGTTTGAAAGGATAGTTTTCATTATATGGCAATAAAGTTTTCTCCACTTATATGTTTGAACTTGATAAAAATTTGTTGTTGATCATCATTTCATCTTGATTGTCTGTGAGTCAAAGCAACTCTAAAGGCCAGCGCACACGATGCAGAAGCTAAGCGGAGTAAAATAGAGCGAGCCAATGCGCCAATATCGTGTTAATATCATTTTTGGCAAATTTATGTGAGCTTTGCTTTCGGATAGTACGCGCTTCTCTATGGAAAAAAAATGGTGGAAGTGAATTTCTGCTTTCTTTTGCTTCTGCATGGTGCGTCGGCTTTGCTTGAATGATAGAACAGCTGCCTCAAGTGCTGACTGAAGCATTAGAGTTGGATGGTGAAAGAGGCAACAGTCATTACATTTTACAAGCTCATAGAAAAATATGAAGTATAGATATATCAAAATTCAGAACAAATTGTATATATTTAGCATATTTCTTAATCCAAAATTGAACAATCGAATTGGTAAAACTTAAAATATCTATATTCAATTCGGAACTGGAATATTACAACCAGAGCGAAATACAGTACATAATTATAGAATTTAATGAGAGCATGTGTATTACAAACTTTAAAAATTTTATATCATTCAAGCACACGGCGCTGAAACTTGCAGACCACTGTGGCACACGCAACTGCAGTACTATCAACTCGCGGCAGCGTTACGTCTGCCAGAATGATCTGCTAGATGTTGCGGCATTCAGGTACTGCAATACATCATTTTTTTTTACTGAAATATGACATTGGTTAATGGTGCCTCGTACTGAAATTATGGAAAGAATCAATCATTTCTGTTGTAAATAGCCGAAGAGGATCAATCAGAATATACATATTAAAACTTGTACATTTTCGTAGTACATGTATTGAAGAAAATTGCAGCCCTGTGTGATGAAAGCATATGCGCAGGGCTCTTTTACAACAATGATATCACTGTGGAAGTTTCCTTGTGCAGACACTTCCATAAAAGGGAATGAAATTTTTTTTTCAATAAACATACTATAATCAACAGTTTATAGAATGCGGTTTTTGTTTCAACTTTTTATAGTTATTCATGGAATCTATTTTTTTTTTTTTTAGCAATCGTGTCGAGCTGAATGTACATAGGGTGGTATTCATAATCAGGTCTCATGTTCAAGGTCGTCTTGAGTCAGTTCTAGACTCGACTTGATTGGCCAAGAGCTGTTCTCAAGACGATCTTGAACACAAGACCTGACTATGAATACGGCTCATACTTCCTTCTCGCGATATTTTTTAAGTATAATTATAATAAAATATCTGATGTGAATGAAATAGCTTTCATCAACTGAGTCCTGGAATTCGACTGTAGACCGAAAATCATTCTTGATTGGATAACGAGTAATAATTAGGAACGCAAATAATATTAACGGTTCAACTTTGAATTCTCTGGGCTATAAAAAAAAATCGTGTTATGGTCCAGGCGCGCTAGATATTCACCTCGGAATACGCGGATCCTGCATGGATTTTGATGAAACTTTGGCAATCCCTTAGAAATCGAATTAGAATCGAAGTTTGCCACTTGAGAACACTTGTTTTTTTTTTTTGGTTTTTTAATTTCACGCAGAAAAATGAGCATTTTTAAGAATCTAAAAATCTGAAATAATTCACAACTGTGAAATAGATTAAAAGTAATGAAAAACTCTCGTAACTTTCTATCCTGTCACGAACCCTCTGCGAGATAAATGCCAGTATACACAAAATACGAATAAAATAATGAAATAACTTTTTTTGAATCTAAAAATCCAAAATAATTGAGGGCTGTCGAGTAAATTCAGAAGAACGAAGAAGTATGTGCCCGAAACAAACGGCGTACAGGCGAATCCGGAATAACGCAAATTTCAAGTTGGCTTGAAAACCACCGTTATGCCCAAAATTTCACATTCCCTTATCCGTATACGTATTTGAAAATTCCCGCGATGAATCAATAACTTTCAAATTTCCGCCTATCGGTTGATCCCAGGACATGTTCGATTCTGTGTCTTAATCAAAATTATTGTGACGTGTCTTATGAGAGCTGCCACATAAAACCTCATATAAAAACCCCCGTTCCTCGAATAAAAAATCCGCTCGCCAACATATTCTCTATTAAAAATGCAGTTAATCAATCGATCAGCTGTTATCCCCGGTCTATCGGTCGATTGGAGGATAACTAGGATTTATGCAATTTTTCAGAATTATCGTATAAAGTCTGACTACGCTCACCGTATGAAGCTACATACAATTGCCCCCAGGCTCACAGATAAGAAATGCAATCTTCGATATGTCCTCCATTGATAATGCTGTAATAATTATGCGATCAAGTGTTATTTTCAGTCTATCGGTTGATCTCAGGACATGTTCGATTTCAACTCTTTTACAGAATTTTATCGTGTGAATTGCGAGGGTATCTCTAAAATGAAGCTACATAATGATTGCCTCGGATCTAGTGGATGAGAACTTTAACAATTTATGAGTTAATCACTGAACATCCCGCTCATTGTCTGATCGTCTATTATTTTGAGCCTACTGGTGGACCGCGGGACACCTCGAGTTCACGAGCTGTTTATTAAAATTGAAGTGAACAGTCTGACGATAACCGTCAAACACGCAGCAAATGATCACTCCTATATCGTCTCACGATCACGAGGTGTGTATGATGATGATCGTCAGACTGTTATTCTGATAAATTGGTGAAACGAAAGGTGTCCCGCAATTTACCGGTAGGTTGAAAGAAATAGCCGATCAGAGAATCAACAGAATGTTCAGTAATGAAATTATGAACCAATAAAGTTCCCATCCTACAGACTCGAGTCAACCATATGTAGCTTCAGTTCAAAGATACCCTCCAAGTTTATACGATTATTCTGTAAAATATCTGGAATCGAGCATGTCCTGGGACCCACCGATAGGCCGAAATTTTGAGGTCATTGATTTGTCAAGGGAATTCTTGAATGTGCAGTGCTATTATAAGGAAAAGTAAAAACGTCCGTATGAAATCATACGTTAAATTCTGCAGAGCCATGATCGATTTTTGTACACAGTTTATTATTTGATAAACTGTGTACTAAACTTTATTCTATTTTGTAGTGTATTCCATGAATTATTATATTAATACGAGACATATATTAAGTCGTTTTATAATTTATCTTTTTCTGTTTTTCTCTTTTTTTTTTTTAATTTGATCACACAATAAATCACATAATAAATTGTTCGAAGAATTATGTATCTGGAATCCAGATAATGATTCCTATAATATAAGGTACGGAATGATAAACTGTGTACAGAAATCGTTCGTAACCTCATAGAGGTTAACATGTGATTTGATGTGTACTTTTTTACATTCCCTTATACCTATACGTATTTGGAAATTCCCGCGATGAATGAATAACTTTCAAATTTCCGCCCATCGGTTGATCCCAGGACATGTTCGATTTCAGCTGTTATACAGAATAATCGTGAAATTTGTAGGGTATCCCCGAACTGAAGCTACATACGGTTGCCCCGGGCCTCGTGAATGAGGACTTTATTAGCTCATGACTTCATTATTGAAGATTATGTCGATCATCTAATCAGCTGTTATTCTCGGCCTATTGGTAGATTGTGGGACACCTTTCGTTTTACCTATTCATCAGAATAACAGTCTGACGATCATCATCATACACACCTCGTGATCGTGAGACTATATATACAACTATATACGCGGATTGGTTCGTTATTAGTGCTTTCGCGGGAAAACTAAGTCCCAGCGGATATTTTTGCAAAGGCCGCTCGTCTTAATTTTTTGCAAGGAATCCGCTGGTATGCAGATGGTGCGCGAATTTTGCAACACCCTGTATATTAGGGTGCTTTTTTTGGATCGACTATTTTTTTTTTTCAACTCCCCATTAAAAATCTTGTAGTAGACATCGAAAAAGGAATCCTGTCCAATTTTTAGCTCTTAATTACAATTCTAAGTACTCGCCCTCGTCTTTTTAAGTTTTCCCATGCTAAAAGCATGGAAACATTACGGCTTTTTCTTTAGCCGCGCACAACTCAGCTGCATTTCAATGGATCGTTCTCATCCAAGACTCATTTGACAGAGAATTTAATGTTCTTCAAAAGCACTCATGATAGTTTGATTGATTTGAAAATATTGAACTTGACATTTTGTTAGAATTTTATATTTAAAAAAATCAAAGTCCTTATATCTTTTGAAATACTGGTCTGAGCGACTTTACTTATTGGACTTCTTTGTAGAGAAATAAATTTCCTACAAAATTGTCATTAAGTTTTTTTATCCAAGTCCAACTGTTTATTCGCCCACGGTGAGAAAGAAGAATTATGCATAGAATCGACTTTGAAGGCTCACACAGGTGCAGCGGTTGAAACCACAGCCAAACTACCTCAAGCACTTTTGAAGAACACTAAATTCCCTGTAAAATGATGTTTAGATGAGGACAATCCATCGAAATGCGGCTGAGTTGTGCGCGGCCAAAGAAAAAGTCGTAATGTTTACATGCTTTTAGCATGGGAAAACTTAAAAAGACGAAGACGAGTACTTAGAATTGGAATTAAGAGCTAAAAATTGGACAGGATTCCTTTTTCGACGTCTACTACAAGATTTTCAATGGGGAGTTGGAAAAAAAAAATATTCGTTCAAAACGAATCGCCCTACTGTATATATATATAATAATTTTATGGAAATTACTCAAACTATTCTCGCATATATATTGTAACGTATTCAGCCTATAGGCGAATCAAGAGACTCGGTAGAGTCTCGCGCCAAGTACATTAAAAAAAAATTTTTTTCAAGCGCGAGACTCAACGAGTCTATATACCCGAGAGGCAACTACCCTAACCTATAACGCGAATTAGTATCCTCGTTTTCTTTCACCTCACATACTACACGAATTGAAACTAATTTTATCCAAGATGTGGGCATGAAAAGCTTTCATTTGAGCCCTAAATCAATTAAATCGGTGTCCGGAGTGCTGAGATATAAGTAACTACCGTTTCTGAAACCTCGTTTCCTCGTATCAAATTTTCTCTTTCCTGTTCTTCAGACCAAGATTCTGCCAACTCAAACCATTCCCATGAAATCACATTTCGTCGCTAAACGCAGGACGTATGTCCCACGCTTATACACAGAACATACGTCCTTACGGATCTGGGAACAGACATAGAAAGGAAACTCGACACAAAAATTCAGACCAAGATTCATCCCATTAAAACCATTCCCATAAAATCACATCGCGTCGCTAAACGCACGGCGTATGTCCTATGCTCATACACAGAACATACGTCCTTACGCATCTGGAAACATGACATAGAAGGGATAAATCCACACAAAAGTTGTATAGAGTGGCGTAAGTAGGAGAGTCACGACGTAGTCGGCGCTACTATCGCAGACAAAAAGCGTCTGCAACACTAGCAGACGCGTGTTTTTATTTCATATTTTTAAATCCAAATGAAGGAAATAAAATAAAAACATACGAGCAATGCTTAATCAAAACTAGTGAATACCCACTAAAAGCCCCTCGAGTGCGAAAACCTCACGCAAAGTACATTAATGTGATAGTCACCAACAAAAATATTTCGATAGGTTAATCTTGAATCCTACGATCTCGACATTTTGAGGTTATGCGAATCAACTGACGTGTAAAATTCATGGTGATACATAAAAAAAATAACAATTGTGATCGGATAATTTTACGATTAGGTTTGGTTTATTTTCATTTATGAATTCAATTATCGGGGGAAACGGTTGTTTGGTAGTAAGTTACCGCCTGAGGAAGTCTGACGATAGAAAATCAAGAGAAAATGTTGAAGTTTAAAAATATGAGGATAGCATGATTTGATATAAGGAACGGCATGGAGCCAGACTAATAAAGCTGAGTTCAAGCGTTGGATTGCAACGCATTTCACTTCAAGCTCCATGTTAAGCTTATCTCCGAAGGCCCGTCTGCTCAGACTCAAATTTTGAGTCAACGTTATACGTAGGATTCCGACGAGTTTTATGATCTGTATCCGTATAATCTAGTCAAAACGAGACTGTAAGTCGACGTTGTGTTTCGGACTCCGCTAGGCTTTATTCTACACTCCACGTCAACGTAGTGCCTTGACCTTCGGTGGAGATGATTTTTTAATCCATGATTTACAAACAGCTTAGATTCTCTGTTCAGAACGATCTCAAAGTCTGTATAAACATCTATGATTACATGTAAATTAATAGTACAAACTATATATCGATACCCACGTTCTAATATGTCTCTTGGTCTCGGTCCCGGTGTATTCTCGGTCCTACTATCTATCATGCGGCGAATTATAGAGTCTACTGTACATAAATTCGTTTGATTTTGGTATGCAACCTGTGTTTGTATGTTCGTCTCTCTTGAGCTTTTCTCAAATCCAGATTAGTGCTATCACGACAGATATTCAGAATTAAAATGCTTATTCACTATTAAAGAAATGATCGATCGCCTCCCTCGTTTTCAGATGATAGAGATTCTCATCCATATTTATTTATTCGTTTTAGACTCGGCGTAATTTCATTTCTGAATGTAATTATTGGAGAAAAACCTTTTTTATGGATTCAGATTAGTGCTAGCAAGATAAATTGAATGCAAATACTTATTCGCTATGAAAGAAATGATCGATCGACTCCCTCTTTGTCAGATGATTCTCATCTATATTTATTCATTCGTTTCAGACTCGGCGTAAGTTTACTTATGAATGTAATTATTGGAGGAAAACCTTTTTCATGGATTGTTCAATTTTGTAGCGGGCCGTCGTTTGAGAAGAGAGGATGATGAGAGAAAACGCTGAAGTTGCAAGATATCGGGATGGTGTGATTTGATAAAAAAAAGGGGTAGAGTCAAACGAATAGAGCAGAATGCAAGTGTTTGACTTCAACAACTTCCATTTTATGCTCTACGCTAGTCTTGCATCAATAGGCCCAATTCTATATTTTTCGATACTTTCTGTTCAGACTCGAAGTTGAAGTTGACGTTATGAGTACGGGACGCATACATGTTTTTTTTGCAGAGGACCTAGCTGCATTAAAAAAAAAAAACTACCTAAGAATTGCAATACATATATCTAATATTTATATATATATTTATTCATGAGCAGCAACTATAACTCTGCACGCAAGTACCTCCGCCATTGCCGGTCCCAAGCCCAGATGAGACAGGAGGAGGGCTGCGCGTAAGGTCACACGTTGCACGCATATATATATAATTATACGGGATTCTAACGAAACAATTCGAAGAACTTAATAAAAGAACACATGTTACGTCTATCCACAGAAATTTAAGGCTCACAGAAAAGTATGAGCATACGTGTATATTTTAACATTATTTTCATTCGTTTGAAATTATACTACCACATTCAACATTGCTGCTTTTTGGGGGATTCGGATGATGCAAAATGCATCACCGTACATACGTTGAGATGTTCATAGGAACAATTGGCAGAATGTTGACAACTGAGCAAGCCTCGCAGGTGAGGATATATATAAGAAAACCCATTCGAGCGAGCGTAGCGAGCGAGCACAATTATTAGGTAGTCAAGCGAAATTGTACAAAAAGTGGTGATATCAACCCCAAAAAGCACCCCTGGTGCAAAAACCTTTCGCCAAGTACATTAATGTGGTCACTACCCCTAAAAAACCCACCAACAAAAATTCCTCCTAAAAAAAAAAAATGGTACTATCCAAATGTCTACATACAAAAGCATTGAAATCAGATACAACTGCCAAGTACCTGTAGAATAATGAAAGTTTGGAATTGAAAAATTTGTTCAAACTAAATAACGTTGTACTCGTTCGCTCGCTGCGCTCGCTCACTCGATTGGCTTATGATTATTGGTTGAAAAAATAATTCGGATGAAGAAATTGATAATGACAACATTTATCAAAAAATATTCACAACGAAAAAATAATTTGAACAAAATTTTAAACAAAAAATTTGGAGGTAGTGGTACTTGGTGGGCCTTTTGTAGAAACAGAATTATGAAATATCAATTGCGAACCATGTCAATGTCATCTGATAGCCATTCAAACATTGGCCCACCAACATACCACGGACTCCAAATTTTTTGTTTAAAATTTTGTTCAAATTATTTTTTCGTTGTGAATATTTTTTGATAAATGTTGTCATTATCAATTTCTTCATCCGAATTATTTTTTCAACCAATAATCATAAGCCAATCGAGTGAGCGAGCGCAGCGAGCGAACGAGTACAACGTTATTTAGTTTGAACAAATTTTTCAATTCCAAACTTTCATTATTCTACAGGTACTTGGCAGTTGTATCTGATTTCAATGCTTTTGTATGTAGACATTTGGATAGTACCATTTTTTTTTTTTAGGAGGAATTTTTGTTGGTGGGTTTTTTAGGGGTAGTGACCACATTAATGTACTTGGCGAAAGGTTTTTGCACCAGGGGTGCTTTTTGGGGTTAGGCTAACTACACATCACACCAAATACGCTAGCGAACTGGTGTTGTACCACGTGATACAATACCAGCTCGCTCGAGCGTCGGTGTACTAGCGTAAGTGGTATATAACACGGACTAGCCAAGCCTCCTCAGCGTATTCGAGCCAAAGCGGCCGTGCGACTCACTGTCATACTTACATTCTATTCTCTCAAACGGCAGCGTACTCACATAAATTTTCATTTTCAAATTATAAAAGATTGTTTCAGCCATAGCGGCGTTTCGATTAGAATCACATAAAAATTAAAAGATTGTTTCAGCCATAGCGGCGTTTCGATCAGAATCACATAAAAATTGAAAATATTGTCTCAGCCAAAGCGGCGTTTCGATCAAAATCAAAAAAGGAATTCAAACAAAAGAATTAAAACAGAAAAAGAACAAAGTCCGGCCATTGAGGCAAAAACTAAACATAAGGAAATTTAGATTAAGAAAAACATTCATAATATCATTCATTCATCTCATTCTCTCATCATTATTATTTTATGTTATTTCGGTTTCTTATGATTTTTGTAAATAGGGTAGTTCGAAGAAAAGATAGAACTAATAATATAATAAATAGGAAAAGATCCACGGATCTCACAAATATCAGAAATCTGAACTTTGTCTTTGTAACGGACGGTGTGGGTAGAGTGGTTAATAATCCGAACGGTTCAATTGACAAGCGAGGACCTGCCGACTGTTAGGATACCCGTCACATGCGCGAAAATAATAAAATTAAAGAAAAGATCTATCTTACGATAAACCGGTAAATAGGATCGTTTCCGCCTAGTCCTATACATCTCTCAATCGAATTGTTTAAACTTAAGTGAGGCTAGTTGATATGAATGATAACATAACAAAAATAAAATAGATAAATAAGGTGATTCAAATGATAATAAGGATTAACTGGTAAAATCCATAATATATTCTTGAACGATTAGGAAGGTGTTATGATATGGTTCAAGCCCTCACAAATGAAATGGACTTGAACTGACGAATAGTATAAATGAGAAAATAATAAATTGGTCAAATAACAAGGTGATATTCAGTCACCGACGTGGGGATCGTGAAGGTTTGGCTAGTTCGTATAAGGAAGCTATTATCGAATAATAGATAACGCAAAGAAAGGCTATTCACGATTCGCACGTTGGGATAATCAAAGATAATATAATGAATTATTAGAATGAAATAGTATCTCTCTCTCTAAGGTAACGGTTTCGTTATGCGCGCAAAGGTAGCCTCGTACTGGGATTAGGGTGAACCCGGAATTCTACGAATTATCCCAGCCAGGTAGTGCAATTAGAATTGTTCAGGTCACGATTCATTCATAATATTAATTCTCAAAGATAGATATATATATATATATATGGATATATCCTTAATTATAATGGTAACATAGTGAGATAAAATCGAGATCGGTAGCTCGGGTATTGGTGACTCGACTAGAGCGGCGATACCCGTTCTCTTAAAGATTTTATGGGTAAAAGTTCGAAGGAAAGGAGACCCAGCGGGATTAGGGCAAAACCCGAAATTCTATTGAATTATCCCGTTTGGTCTATGACTTTATACTCATACCAATCTCGAGTTTAACAAGTAAATATATATTAAGGCGGTAGTCTGGTCTAGAGCGCGATTTTTGACGTCATTTTTGAGTTGGCATAACTTTCAAACCGTTGAAGTTGTCTTGATAAAATTTTCACACATGTATTGAGTGTTCCTTTGAGAATGTATCTATATCAAAAAAAAAAAATTATTTCAAATATTTTAAAGCAGTTTTTTTATTCTTTTACAATATGGTGCGCCAAATACCGCCTCAATCGGCGCCCACTGTGGGTGATGTTGTATGCATCTGTGTTCGGGCAAAGTATAATCGATCGTGTAGATCAGCTGGACGGCTGGTGTCTATCGATCGCACACAGACTCGATCGTGCAGTGTTTACCTGCGTTAAATCGAACTCTTAACGTATTATTGCGCACCGAGCGTAAGAAGTATTCGATGTATATATGTATATGTATTCCTGCGGACTAAATCAAAGTCCATATGTATATCAGTATGTCTCAGATCTCCCTGTGGGAAACATTATAACCGTTAGGCTTCGTAGCCAATATCTGTTTCTATATTCCATCGTGGAAATTAAATAAAGACACGAGTTTTAAGTAAAGAAAGAAAAAACCCGTGTAAGCTTTTCTTAAACATTAATCCCGTAAGTCACTCAACCTAGGCCTCTCTCTCTCTAATTCGTTTACCCACATCTAACGAACCTCTTTATCGTATCTCGCAACATTTTTTTGGTCCTTCGAGCCGGATCGGTCGCGAAGTGATTTGAACGATCTCTGAATCCTCGCGAATCTCGGGGAACGAATTAGGGGGTGAGTGACACGGTAGTGTTGTGGAAAGCTGATACACGGTGTTACGGAAAACGCTAAAAGTGAAATCTCTCGGTGGAATATAACTAAAAACGGTTAATTCAAACTCGCATCAAAGCCGCTGATCACCGTATCAAGACTCGTAGTCAGTGTGTATCAACAATTCGAGTGTCGTGTGCGTGCAAGTAAGTGTGTCGTGCGTGTCTCTCTCTCTCGCAGTTTAAATACTCAAGTCAGATTCTCGTAGAAACGTTTGTTGATATATCTCGCTATCATGTCTCTCAGCGAGCTAATCGGTCGTCAAAACGAACTCTTATGGCGCATCGCGCGCACGGTAGAAAATCTGCAGAAGCTCGGGGAGGCAAAGATCACCTACGGCCAGGTGCAATCACGACTCAACGCTCTCGAGTCAAACTGGACAAAGTTCCAAACGAATCACGACCAGATGGCCAAACAAAAATCCGCGGCCGATGAAAAACAGCTTCCATTGATCGAGCAACGATCGTATTTTTCAAAAGACTACTTCGGGCAGTGCGAAGAAAAATACCTAGACTCGCGGGGACACATGCTAGATCTCCTCGAGACACTCAAACCGGCAACCGCACCGCAAGCGGATGCATCTGTAGCCCCAGCGGCTAGGCCTACGTTCCGACGGCTACCTCCTATCGCGTTGCCATCGTTCTCGGGTAGTTTTTCTGAGTGGCAACCTTTTCACGATCTCTTCAATTCAATCGTTCGCGAAAACGAACAGCTCTCGGATGTTGAAAAACTCCATTATCTAAAAACCAGCTTGACCGGTGAGCCCTCTCAACTAATCAGAAATATCGCTGTAACGGGTGATAATTTCTCTCGTGCCTGGAACACTCTCGTATCGCTCTACGAAAACAAGCGATTACTCACAAGCTCTCATCTCGAAAAACTCTTCGCGATTCCGCGAATCGGGAAGAAATCATCGGCAGAAATCAAACGTCTGCACAGCGATACCTGTGAAGCCGTCGGTGCTCTGGAAGCGCTCGGTCGCCCTGTCAAACAGTGGGATGACATTATCGTGCACATGACAACAAGCAAACTCGACTCAGGATCTCTAGAGGAGTGGGAAAAGCGTGTCAGCGAAACTCGTAACCCTCCAGCCTTCACAGAGCTCGAATCATTCCTGCTAGGACGCATCCACACCCTCGAGGCTGTGGAACAAGCCCAAGGTCAGAGTGCATCCAACAAAACGCAGGCCTCACCAGGGAAGTCTAGCGGTTCCACCACAAAATCTCATGTGGTGCAATCAAAAGAATCATCGTGTTCCTATTGCAAGGAAAATCATTACATCGCTGCGTGTAAATCGTTTCAAGGGAAACCGCTCGAACAAAGAAAGGACTTCGTCGCATCTCACAGTCTTTGCTTCAACTGTCTCGGTCCACATCCGGTAAAAGACTGCCGATCAGACAAGAGATGTCGTACTTGCGAAGGTCGACATCACACTCTACTTCATCGCGGATCCTCCACATCTGCATCAGCATCTGGCAACGATGCTTCGCAAAGACAGGCTACCGCAGGCCAAGCATCTCAGCTGGCATCGAACACCTCAGCACAGGTCAGCAGCCATGCAGCTCAACCGAAGAACACGCAGTGCTCACCAGTCCTCATTGCAACAGCACAAGTTCTCGTTTCGAACCACGAAACAGGAAAGTACATCATCGTTCGAGCCTTATTAGATCAAGGCTCCGAAAGCTCGTTCATCTCGGAGTCGCTCACGCAGCGATTGCGATCAACGCGGCGTCACGCCTCAATCCCAGTCATCGGAGTAGGAGCTCAACAATCTGGAGTAACCCGCGGGGTTACGACACTCCAGATAAAATCTCGTGTGAACACCGAGTTCTCGTGTCAAGTGGACGCCTTTATACTCCCTCGCGTGACATCGTTCCTGCCATCATTCCGAGTTCACGTGGAAGACTGGCCTCATCTACAAGGTCTCACTCTCGCAGACCCAAGCTTCGCGGAACCTGGTCAAATTGACGTCATCCTCGGCGCCGATGTTTATGGCCACGTGCTCAACCAGGGAATCCGCAAGGAAGCTCCTGGCACACCAATCGCTCAAGAAACCCAGTTCGGATGGGTATTATCGGGTCCTGTTTCGTCAGAAGCAGCGCACACCTCTCATACCGCAGTTCAAGGGCTGCAATGCTCTCTGGACACCGAATTAATTGATCTCGTTCGGCGTTTCTGGGTGCAAGAAGAAGTGTTAACTCCAGTCGCACTCACGACTGACGAAGAAATCTGTGAGAAGCATTTCCGCGAAACAGTTTCTCGCGATGCGACCGGTCGCTATATCGTTCAGTTGCCAATCAAAGACAGTTCGGTCGATCTCGGTAACTCGTGCACCCCCGCGCATCAAATGCTCCTACGGATGGAGAAACGGTTCGTGAGTGATTCGAAACAAAAGGAAGCTTACTCGAACTTCCTCCGCGAATATCTTGTGCTGGGGCACATGTGTCGCGCTCCCAGTGGATCAAACAGTGACTC
Source organism: Tenthredo scrophulariae (assembly GCA_963978835.1). Lineage (NCBI taxonomy): Eukaryota > Metazoa > Arthropoda > Insecta > Hymenoptera > Tenthredinidae > Tenthredo > Tenthredo scrophulariae. The sequence goes on from OZ022229.1 coordinate 10,643,433, forward strand.
TCGCGTGTTTTATCTACCACACCACAGTGTCGCGCGCGAGTGCAGTTCAACGACAAGGTTACGTGTCGCGTTCAACGGATCTCAGAGAACGGAGCTAGGGCTCTCTCTAAATGACAATCTCTACGTCGGGCCAAAAGTCCAAACCGACCTCGCGGACGTTCTCTTGCGGTGGCGACAATATCCTGTCGCTTTCTCCTCGGATATCGCCAAGATGTACCGACAGATTCTGGTTCACCAAGACGACTGGGATCTTCAGCGGATCCTTTGGAGAGAACACTCACAGCTCCCAATCGAGGAGTATCAACTCTGTACGGTAACGTATGGTCTCGCTTGCGCTCCATATCTCGCGATACGTGTCCTTCATCAGCTCGTTCAAGACGAAGGGCAACGTTTTCCCCAAGCAAATCGAGTCATTATCGACAATACGTACGTCGACGACGTACTCTCGGGGGCAGACAGTCCACTGCAAGCTCGCGAAAAAATCGAAGAACTCAATCAGCTGCTCAGGGCGGGCGGCTTTGAACTAAAAAAGTGGACGTCGAGCCACCCTGAAACTCTTGTAGACATTTCACCAGGTGATCGGGAAATCGCAAAACAGCAGAATCTCGATCAAAGTCCGTTCTTTCGTGCACTCGATCTTATGTGGTGTAACGTGTTCGGCCGATACCAGCTGGCTGAACACGCGACATACGACCGTACGACCGCGCAGATCGTCACGCGACGGTCGGATGATCGGCTCATGACGTCACAAGCACTATATAAGGCGGCTCGCCAGACCGACGAGCAGCGTATTCGAGCCAAAGTGGTCGTGCGACTCACACCAAATCCAAATAACAAAACTCACTCTAAGCGTATTTGAGCCAAAGCGGCCGTGCGACTCACATCGATTTAAATTCATTTCTCTCAACTCAAATCATTTGTAGAAGCCTGCTAAAATAGCGACTTTCTAACCTCAAAGCTATAAAATTCATAGATCTTATTAGCTAAAGCAGCTATTAGAATCAGAATCAAATTTAATTAGGATAAAATTAGCTACAGCAGCTTTTATAACTTAAAATTATCAAACAAAACAGAAAAGACAAAACAGAAACGAAATAGAATTAAGCAAAAATTATTATTTAAAACAAACAGAAGGAAAGAATATTATTTTAGTTATTGTAAATAAAGTTTTTTATAATAAATTGCCAAGGGCAATTTATTTAACATAAAAATCAATAAGAAAACTTATCCTTGCGTTTCATTTCATATTGTATCTTTGCTTAATTAAAATAACTTCTTTCAGAGTAAATTCACTTGGTAAATAAAATCGTGATTAGCTAGCTAGATAGAAGGTAGCTTCGGTGCGCTATTCCGATACCAGCTCTGGTAGATCTAGTATCTATCCGAGTCTGTGAGGATAAGCTATCCCAAGTCTGTGACAAGGCAGCTTCGGTGCGCTCTACTGATACCAGCTCTGGTAGATCTATTATCTATCCGAGTCTGTGAAGTTAGGCAATCCCAAGTCTGTAGATAGGAGGCAGCTTCGGTGAGCTATTCTGATACCAGCTCTGGTAGATCTAGTATCTACCCGAGTCTGTGAAGATAAGCAATCCCAAGTCTGTAGTTAGGGAGGCAGCTTCGGTGAGCTCAACTAATACCAGCTCTGTTAGACCAAAAGTGTCTATCCGAGTCCGTGCAGTAAGGCAATCCCAAGTCTGTATTAGGGTTCAAGGTATTACACATTTTTTTCTACGAGGGGCTCCAAAAATCACACCCGTGACAAAGAATTCACCCGGACTAGCGTAATTTCACCGGCCTTCCGCTGGTGAAACATACGCAGTAAGTTACAATTGGCGCCCAACGTGGGGCTCCTCTAAATAAAATTTAAAATCACTTGAAAATTTTGAAAAACATTGAAAGAACTAACTTCAGTAAAATCTTGCTTAAAATCATTTATTAAAACTAAAAATACGAAATGGAAGGCAAGGATGAGGGTGCTGGAGGTTCAGGCGATAAAGATAAAGAGAATGTAGGTAGATCTAGGGACACAGGTTTCCACGAAGGAGACATGTCCACGCTCACAGACACCAGTATGATTAGTCAGACAGGTAGTCCACAACAAGGTGATCGTAGTGATCCCATGTCAATTCTAATAGCTTCAATTGAAAATCTGAAAAAATCAAATGAAAGATTAGAAAGAAAAATTGATAATAAATTTGCTGCTATGGAACGAACCTTACATACCTTTGAATTGACAAACATCGAGTCACAAGTAGCACTCGAATCAAAATTGACAAAGAAAATAGAAGATCAAGCTTCACAGAATAAACGAAAATTCTCTTCAGTAGAGACTACGGTCCAAGTTGTCATAGACAAAGTAGATTCCGAAGTCGCTACTTGTCAGAATAAAATCACTTCTGTTGAAACAGCATTAAGAAATGAATCTGTAGGTAATTTCGAACTTCTCAAAAGTAGAATCAAGGAAGGAGACAAAACTGCAAATGAAAAAATTCATGATTTGAATCATAAACATGAAAGTTTAAGAATAGGGTTGGAGGCTGAAATTAAAAAGCTAAAAAACAGGCCAATTAATCAGTTAAGCACTAGCGAAAACACTAGACTCATTACTAAACAAATAAAACTACCAACTTATTCTGGTAAATGATGGGAGAAACCTATGAATTATATTAGGGAGTTAAAGGAATATTTTACCTTTTTAGGAGCCGAGGAAGAGCTATGTTTTAAGTTAATAGGCCAAAGCCTAACCAGCGATGCCAAGGACTGGTAGATTGCGCGTCGCGATGTCATTAGTACTTGGGAGTCATTCAAAACCAGATTCCTTGCTAGATTCTGGGGAGAAGAAATTCAAAGGGACATTCGTTGAGATTTAGAATTCGGTTACTATCTTGGCGAATCTAAGTTAACATGGTCGGAATACGCGAATCGGAAATTTGCAGCAGCTGCGTGTTTACGTCCTCGCATTTTTGAGGAAGAAATCGTACGTAACCTGGTTAGACATTTTGATGAACACGTTGTTGAGGCGGCAAGATGCAGGAATATCCGCGAAATAGATTCTCTATTAACATTTCTTGACGAAATGCAATCAGGTGGGCGATCGAATGCACCTAAACCACCAAATCAATCATGGTTTGCGAATAAACAGAGCCCTGCGACTAATCGTGTAGCAGACGATAAGACAAAACATGTTTCATGGCGTACGGGAAATAGTGGAAATAGCGGTAGTTTTCAAAAACCGTCAACTACACGCGATTATAAAATACAGGACACTCAAGAAACGCGTCGCAGTGTCGGACAATTAGACACAAACAAAAATAAAGAGACTAACTGGACAGCCGCTAGAGTACAGGCTCTTACGGAAGAACCAGAAATCGATCATATCGATAAAGATGACCAACGAATAGATTCGGAAAACTAGATGGCGCTGTGCCAGTGCAGTCATTGAGCATAGCGGCGCAGCGCGATCTAAAGGTTTTTGCGGGAAAATTAAATAGTTCAGACAAGGATTTGTTCGAAGCTCCATCAGAATATTTAATCAATGAAGAAATAAAGACAGAGAAGAAATTAATATCATGCCCAGAGGTAGATTTACAAATAGAAAACATAAAAATCCGAGCTCTCGTAGATACCGGTAGCCACGTAACATGCATTTCGCACGATTGGTATACAAGAAATGCACCAAGCTTAGCTGAATGTGAAAAATTGCCAGTGGTCAACTTCCAAATAATCGGAGTGACAGGGGGCAGGCCCATTAAAATCAAAGAGCAGATATTAGCTACTGTCAATATCGGATATCTCACAGACCAGATAACGTTTTTAATTGTGAACGGGCTAAAACAAAATGTCATAATTGGCATAGATACTTTACATCGCTGGAAAGCAGATCTGGATTTAAGAACTAATAAACTTAGAATCGAGACAACACCCGGGTATGATCAAATACCATTGCACAAGTCAGAAGAATATTATGATAATCAAATAGCTAAGATTCTATCTCAATCAAATCAACAAGAAGGCATAACAGCCAAATAGGAAGATGATTCTGACATAAACTATAGCTTGACCGATGATGAAATCAACGAGAAGCTGTCAGAATGTCGGGTGTTACGAGCTGGTGAAATAGAATCGTTTTCAGAATTATTAAAAAAATATCGAGACGTTTTTTATAAGTTACCTGGCCGCGTAACAATTTACGAACCTAGGCTCAACATTTATGAAGAACGACCTTTTGTCAGAAGATCATATCCCGTTCCAATTATGCTTAGAGGTAAAGTCAAAATCGAATTAGAGAAAATGCTGAAACTAGGAGTAATAGAAAGATCTTACAGTGAATATGTAAACCCACTAGTCGTTGTAGCAAAGAAGTCCGGAGAAATCAGATTAGTATTAGACGCACGTTTTATTAACAAGCTCATAATACCCGACCACGACTGCGCTCAAACGACTGAGGTCTTATTCCAGAGATGCGGAAATTCTTCGTTTATGTCTAGTCTCGACCTTACGGCTAGCTTTTGGCAAATTCCTCTTCACAAAGATTCAAGAAAATATACGGCATTTATGCACGAAGGTAAAACATATCATTTCACAGTTACACCATACGGCCTAAATACTAGCTTAGCTAGTTTAGTACGAACTCTGGATTTAGTCTTAAAGAATACTGAAAATTTTAGCGTCAATTTCGTTGACGACATTCTGTGTCTTTCTGATTCCGTCCCGTCCCATTTGGCTCATCTGGAGATATTATTTGCGACGTTTCGGAAATACAATATGACATTAAATTTCAGTAAATCAAGATTTTTTAGAGAGGAAATTGATTTCCTAGGACATAAAATCACGAGAACAGGCATAAAGCCACAACCAGAAAAGGTGGAAGCAATTAAAAACTTCCCAACACCTAAAAATATTAAACAACTAAAAGGCTTTCTAGGCCTCACTAACTATTACAGTAAATTTACGAAATTATATTCAGACGCGACAGTTCCATTATTGTCACTTATCAAAAAAGAAGCCAGGTGGGATTGGACAGAAGAGATGAATGAGCAGTTTCAAATTGTTAAAGATATTTTTTGCGAGGAGATGATAATTCATCATCCCGATCCAAATAAAAGATATTATTTGCAGTGCGACGCAAGCAATTTCGCGGTAGGCGCGGTTTTATGCCAATTATCAGATACTAACGAAGAACAAGTGGTTGGATTCGCAAGTCGAACCATGAGAGGAGCAGAATTAAATTACTTTACGACGGAAAAAGAGCTTTTAGCTATCGTTTTTGCGCTAGAAAAATTTAGATCGTACGTAATCGGAGCAAAATTAACCATTCGAACAGATCATAAAGCTTTAACTTTCCTCTCCTCATGCAAACTAGTAAGCTCGCGTTTGGCTCGTTGGGCACTGTTTATTCAAACTTATAATTTCGAAATCGAACATATCAAAGGTACTAAAAATATAGTAGCCGACGTATTGAGTAGGTATCCACCTGAAACAGAAAATAAAGAACAATTAATGAGTCAGCTTCAATTCATAGCACCATTAGCGAAGGACATAGATGACGAGTTAATTAAAAGTCTAAAAGAAATGAAAGTTTATCAAAGTTTAGATCCAAGAATCAGTACATTACTTGATCCAGATAATTTAAAATTAAACAAATCTCTCACTATTCAGAATGGTGTTTTATATCACCAGAGTCCAGGGGGCAGCCCGAAGGCTTATATCCCCGAATCAATTCTGAAATCATTAATAGAAGAATGCCACGAGGCATACGGACACGTAGGTGCAGCTAAATGCCATAAATTACTACGAGAAGGATTTTATTATCCGAAACTTGCAAAAAGAATACGCCAGGAAATAGCTAGATGCGATAAATGTCAGCGCTGCAAAGTTCCGAATCGGTATAGTTATGCCGAAATGCAGAATATTATTCCGAATGGAGTAGGGAATTTGGTATCGATAGATTACTTAGGGCCATTACCTGCCAGTAAAGGGAACTACAAGTGGTTACTGGTTATAATAGATGCGTTTTCTAAATTTGTTAGATTATACCCGCTAAAGGCAGCGAACGCGCAGTCCACCATTAATTGCATTTTTAAACATTATATTCCGGAACTGGGTAAACCAAGGCGAATCCAGTGTGACCATGGGACTCAATTCACATCTTCATTGTGGGTAAACAAACTAAAAGAGGAAGGGATCACACTAATATTTTCGTCAATTCGCCATCCACAAGGCAATATAGTGGAACGCGTAAATCGTGAGATCGGTAGATTCTTTCGGACGTTCTTAACTGAGAAGCATACCCAGTGGATAAACTGGATTAAAATCATAGAAACGTGCATAAACGAGATATCCCATGATTCCACTGGATTCGCACCTTGTGAAATCCAACTCAAACAAAATCCTACGCGATTTTGGGAGGATTGGATTATCAATAATAACAAAGAAATAAAATACGAAACTAAGCTATGCCTAGTAGAAAATAATATTAAAAGACATGGAAAAAGAAGAGCTGATAGGTTCAACACCATGCACAAAATGTCTAGGTTTAAGTTAGGTGATAAGGTACTAGTTAAGGCTTTAAACGTTTCCGATACGTTAAATAAGAAGATGGCAAAGTTCTTCGCATTATATGAGGGACCATATAAAATTAAGAGACAAATAGGCGAAGCCACCTACATCTTAGAAACAATAGACACCGGACAAGAGCGCGGAAGATTCCACGTGAATATGTTTAAACATTATGTAGACCCGGTATAGAGAAAATAAAAAAAAAAAAAAAAACTTCAAAACTGAAATTCTCGGGAAGGCTTTAGAATATAATAGAAATTTTCGGAACGGATTAGGATTATCCCTGTTTGATGGTTTTGAGACAAAAGCGAACAGCCTATATAAATCCAAGTAAATATGAAGAAGGATCAGTTCAAGTCAAGATGTATAATCCAAATTACGGATATGTCAGCGTACAAGAAAAATCTACGCAAACTCGCGATTTCAACTTACCAAACGATAAAGATCCAAACAACAACTACGACCAAATATTATATCCAAGAGGGAAGTTCGTCAGCGGAGAAGGATCATATGCAGCTGGGAGATCCACTCAAACTCCTGTAGAAAAGAAGAAAACTAAAAAGCCTAAAATTAAACCGAAAAAGAAAATTTCTAAGAAAAAACCGAAGATAATACAAATAGAGAAAAACCCGAATATAAAAATCATAAAAATAAAAGACATCAAGGATGAAATAAAAATAAAAGTTTCATTACCATTGAAGAAATTAAACATTGACTCACACAAAATAAAGCTACTCAGACTTTTTGGATCGTTTGACTTACCTTCGAGTGACGATGAACCGGAGCAGAGAAACCAGCAGTCTTGCTTACGCGATATACGAACACCCGAGCCGATGAGTGAATCCGAGAACCTGGAAGAAGATGAAGAAATAAATGAAGAAGAATTAATTGGGATGCTACGAATTCCCTCACCAGAACCAACGAAAGACGGTATGGAGCTTTACAACCTACCCGATTTCAATAACATCGACGAAATAGGTCCAGATATTTTATTGAACCTACCAGTCCCAATGGTAATGGAAGAAGAAGAAGAGCTGCCGGATTACTTCACGCAGTTCGATTTCAGAGATCCTCTCGGGCTAAGAAAAGATAAATAAAAAAAAAATTTATATACGGACTTAACATATAACACACGGACTTAACATATAATACATGGACTTAACAAATTTAAACCACGGATGTGACGAAGACTAAGAAGATTTTTTGTTCACTTACCTTTGATGAAAAACCAAGATGCATCTGGATCAAACGTCAGTCAACAAAAAAGGGGGCAATGTAACGTGTTCGGCCGATACCAGCTGGCTGAACACGCGACATACGACCGTACGACCGCGCAGATCGTCACGCGACGGTCGGATGATCGGCTCATGACGTCACAAGCACTATATAAGGCGGCTCGCCAGACCGACGAGCAGCGTATTCGAGCCAAAGTGGTCGTGCGACTCACACCAAATCCAAATAACAAAACTCACTCTAAGCGTATTTGAGCCAAAGCGGCCGTGCGACTCACATCGATTTAAATTCATTTCTCTCAACTCAAATCATTTGTAGAAGCCTGCTAAAATAGCGACTTTCTAACCTTAAAGCTATAAAATTCATAGATCTTATTAGCTAAAGCAGCTATTAGAATCAGAATCAAATTTAATTAGGATAAAATTAGCTACAGCAGCTTTTATAACTTAAAATTATCAAACAAAACAGAAAAGACAAAACAGAAACGAAATAGAATTAAGGAAAAATTATTATTTAAAACAAACAAAAGAAAAGAATATTATTTTAGTTATTGTAAATAAAGTTTTTTATAATAAATTGCCAAGGGCAATTTATTTAACATAAAAATCAATAAGAAAACTTATCCTTGCGTTTCATTTCATATTGTATCTTTGCTTAATTAAAATAACTTCTTTCAGAGTAAATTCACTTGGTGAATAAAATCGTGATTAGCTAGCTAGATAGAAGGCAGCTTCGGTGCGCTATTCCGATACCAGCTCTCGTAGATCTAGTATCTATCCGAGTCTGTGAGGATAAGCTATCCCAAGTCTGTGACAAGGCAGCTTCGGTGCGCTCCACTGATACCAGCTCTGGTAGATCTAGTATCTATCCGAGTCTGTGAAGTTAGGCACTCCCAAGTCTGTAGATAGGAGGCAGCTTCGGTGAGCTATTCTGATACCAGCTCTGGTAGATCTAGTATCTACCCGAGTCTGTGAAGATAAGCAATCCCAAGTCTGTAGTTAGGGAGGCAGCTTCGGTGCGCTCAACTAATACCAGCTCTGTTAGACCAAAAGTGTCTATCCGAGTCTGTGCAGTAAGGCAATCCCAAGTCTGTATTAGGGTTCAAGGTATTACACATTTCTTCCTACGAGGGGCTCCAAAAATCACACCCGTGACAAAGAATTCACCCGGACTAGCGTAATTTCACCGGCCTTCCGCTGGTGAAACATACGCAGTAAGTTACAGTGGAGACCCGAGATTGACTCGTTCGCATTCGCGCCTCAACTTGTCAAGGATGAGCCCATCCTTACGAAACGAAAGATCCTCTCGGAAATTGCTCAGCTGTTCGATCCTCTTGGTTGGCTCTCGCCGATCACGATCCGAGCCAAGATTTTCATGCAACTGCTGTGGGCAATCGGCCTCAGCTGGGATCAGCCACTCCCCGACTCACTCGCGTCGCGCTGGATCACCTTCCGGGAAGAGCTACAAGACGTCTCCCTGATCACAATTCCTCGGTGGATCGGGCTCAGCTCAGAATCTCCAGCGGTGGAGATTCATGGATTCGCGGATGCTTCTCAAGAGGCTATCGCGGCGGTAATCTATTCGCGAACGTACATTGACACTCACGAAGTGCGCGTCTCGCTAACGTGTTCGAAAACAAAAGTCGCGCCCCTGAAAAAAGTGACAATTCCGCGTCTCGAACTGTCTGCCGCGCTCCTCCTCGTAAGACTCGTGTGCCACGTGGAAAGCACTCTCAATCTCGCGAAAGCTCCAGTTCATCTGTGGTCGGACTCGACAGTCGCGCTCGCGTGGATAAAAAGTCACCCCTCTCGCTGGAAAGACTTTGTCCGCAATCGTGTCACCGAAATACAAGATTTCGCGCGTGCTCGGTGGCATCATGTATCGGGTTCGGAAAATCCAGCAGATCTCGCGTCTCGCGGCGCCTCTCCAGAGCAAGTTCGCGCCTCACAACTCTGGATGCGCGGTTCATCATGGCTTGCCAAGCCTTCAGTCAGCTGGCCATCCTCATCTCCAACGCTGAAGAGAGATGAACCTCTCGAAGAGAGAAAGCAGGTAGCACCCATCACCTCGCGGCATCTGATCCGCCACCAATCTGGGATCTCATCGATCGATACTCATCACTAACGAAATTGGTGAGAATCACTGCTCTTTGCAAACGTGCTGCGGATATATTCCTATCAAAATCGGTCGCAAAATCTCCTAAGAAAAATGTCTCGCGCGACCCGATCATGACGTTCGAACTAGAGGACGCTCGCATCTTCTGGGTTGCAACTAGTCAAAAGGCTTACTTCGGAGCCGAGATTAGATTGCTCAAACAAGGTTTGCGTCTCACTCGGCGCTCCTCACTCTTTCGGCTCGCTCCATTCGTGGACCGAAACGGACTACTGAGAGTCGGAGGACGGTTGCAGCAATCATCCCTAGCTTACGACGAGAAGCACCCTCTCATTCTCCCTCGAGAATCGTCATTAACCACGTTGGTGATTGATCATTATCATCGAGCGACTCTTCACGGGGGAACACAGCTCACCCTCGTCACCATCCGACAACGCTTCTGGATCATCGGTGGAAGGGTACCGGTCCGCTCGTACATCTATCGCTGCGTTTCGTGTGTGCGTCAACGCGCTACTCTTAGCGTCCAGCAGATGGGCCAGCTCCCTCAGTCTCGCGTGTCGCAGACAAGACCCTTCTTGCACGCTGGCATCGACTACGCAGGGCCATTCGCAATTCGAGCCTCCCGCGGGAGAAATCCAAAAACTTATAAAGGCTACATAGCTGTTTTTGTATGCTTCTCCACATCAGCAGTTCACCTCGAACTAGTCTCGGACTGCACAACGGAAGCCTTTATCGCGGCATATAAGCGCTTCACCTCACGACGCGGAATCTGTGCAACTATCGCAAGCGATTGCGGAAAAAACCTCGTTGGTGCTGATGCTGAACTTCGTCGCCTACTCGCGGCATCATCGAAGGAATCCGCTCAACTCGCTAACATCCTCGCGTCACACGGAACACAGTGGCGCTTCAATCCTCCGTCAGCACCTCATTTCGGTGGTAAGTGGGAAGCCGGGGTAAAATCAGTGAAGTTCCACCTCAAAAGGGTCATTGGCGAAGCCAAACTCACGTTCGAGCAGTTCGAAACCTTCCTCGCGCAAGTGGAAGCTACCCTCAACTCGCGACCACTGTGTGCACTCTCGGACGATCCGACAGACTCGGGTGCTTTAACTCCAGGGCATTCTCTCATCGGCACAGCCTTAAATACCATGCCAGAACCATCGCTCGCGGACGTACCCGTCCAACGCCTCTCACATTGGCAACTCTCACGTCAAATGCTCGAGCATTTTTGGAAACGTTGGAGCACGGAATACCTCCAGACTTTTCAACATCTGCCGAAGTGGCAATCAATCAACGGAAACATCGACATCGGAGCCATCGTTCTCATCAAGGATGAAAACTTACCACCATCGGTCTGGCCACTCGCGAGGGTCATCGACGTCCACCCAGGATCGGATGGATTAGTTCGCGTTGTGACAGTGAAAACGAAATCGTCGGTGTTAAAACGGCCGATAGTAAAATTGTGCGTGCTACCGGTTAACTCTCATAATGAGCCCCTCACGGCGGGCGGCTCATCATGATTTCGCAATCGTCGAACGATAGCGAGGCGGGCGGTATGTTCGGGCAAAGTATAATTGATCGTGTAGATCAGCTGGACGGCTAGTGTCTATCGATCGCACACACACTCGATCGTGCAGTGTTTACCTGCGTTAAATCGAACTCTTAACGTGTTATTGCGCACCGAGCGTAAGAAGTATTCGATGTATATATGTATATGTATTCCTGCGGACTAAATCAAAGTCCATATGTATATCGGTATGTCTCAGATCTCCCTGTGGGAAACATTATAACCGTTAGGCTTCGTAGCCAATATCTGTTTATTTATTCCATCGTGGAAATTAAATAAAGACACGAGTTTTAAGTAAAGAAAGAAAAAACCCGTGTAAGCTTTTCTCAAACATTAATCCCGTAAGTCACTCAACCTAGGCCTCTCTCTCTCTCTAATTCGTTTACCCACATCTAACGAACCTCTTTATCGTATCTCGCAACAATCTGAAAGAAAAAAATATATATATATTCTCAATCTGTATGAGTATTCTGAGCAATGGTAGTAGATTTCGAACTTAAAAAATTTTTTTTACAAAATGGCTGCCTGTTAAACTTTGATTAACGATATTTCATACATTTTCCGGTATTCGACGAGTTATAAAATGTGGGCGAAATTATTGTTTGACTCAATTCTGCTACCAGTCCTCAGGAAGAGGCTACCGAAGGTGTGTCTAAAATTTGAGCCCGATCGGTCAATTAGTTATCGAGATATCGTGGGCGCCGATTTGAAAAACATAGTTCTGAGATAAACGCGTTCAAAGTTTTGATACCGTTGAATGAGGTTTAAATTGAATTATCGATGCTTACTAATTAATCTGCCAACCCGGGTCCATAGATCGCATATTCTTCCCTTTCGTAGAATTGGTCTTGGTCATATAGAGCTTCCCTCCTAGCAGTCCTGGCTTCTTTTGAGGCGAATAACGAACGTCTTTCGGAACGGTCGATTCTCTGTTCATCACGTAACGTTACATATGCGAATGCCTGCTGTCCGATTTTCACACCCATCGTATGTAATATCTTCAATATTGTTGAGAACCCTTCGTTGAAAATACTCGTAGCTAGAAAAGTGGCAATTTCAATCGTAACAGGTCCAGAGTGAATGTGTTTTGGAGCGAACATCCAAATCAGTGAATTTAGAGATTCATTATTGTTTTGCGTCTCCGCTCCTAGACACAGCTCTAACAAATCCTCCGACGAGAGATTTTCGTATACGGGCTTTATCGCCTCTAAAACTTGATCACAGAGGGGCGGTCTATCATGTCTGAAATCTTCGAGCGACTTAGCAGCCTCTGCGTTACGCCATTTGCACCAGCTCGAAGGTCCCGGCGGGCAATACATATGTTGAGGGTTTTCGTCACTTGAAGCATAGTGATAGAATGTTGACCACACGGCTTTCCTCATTTCTTCGATTGAGTGACAATTTCTTCTGATCGCTAAGCCGTAGTAAACCGTTAGGTCACCGATTACCTTGTCAGTCAATTTTCCTTTGCCTTTTCCACCTATACCTTTACATTGTTTTTTAACATTACGTAATCTTGTTCCCATTCTTTTCGAAACATGTCCGATGCACTCTTTTTTTTTGTACAATAGTATCTTTGCCGTAAGGACACGCATCTACAATTGCTTTATACGTTTTGCAATCTCCATCGCCAATGTATCGAGTGTATTGCACGCCGTATTTTTCTACCGATCGGAGAAACATCTCTAATGCCGCGTCCACTTCCATCTTACCCGCACTGCCATGGTGGTTATTAGTACAGTCGTCGTGAGTTTCAAACCAATCATCGAATTCCTCGGTAGTCATCTTGCTTTTACTTATGGCACACGCTTGGCAAAAGCTCGATTTGACCACTGTATCTAGCACTTTTTTGCTATATTTACCAATTATACTAGTCACGCCAAACGGTGAACTAAAACCTCGTTTTTTCCAAGTACCATCCCCTGACACTGTTAGCTTCGATGCTGAAGATTCTTTTTCAAAAGTCAGATCTTTCTCTTCATCGACGGCTTTTTGCAGCACGCAATCGTACACAGCAGCAGCCGCGCGGTGTAATTTTTTCAACACAGCAGTATAACTTGCTTTTGAAAGTCCCATTCCGATATCCATTATCCCGCAAAATATATTGAGTCCTTCTCTGCCAATTCCTAACAATCGCATTGCCACCACAATCAGACGATTGATCTGAAATGCTTTATCGATAAGCGGAGAGGTGTTGATATACTGGGAACCGCACGTACATTTCATTTCGATTCTAAAACCCAACCCGCGAGGGGTGGTTTTAGCGAAGGAAACTTCGTCCTTACAAGTTTTACAAACAACAAACGCGCTGATTGCTGCAAAGACGGTGAAAAAATTCAATATGCATTAAGCGTGTTCCATATCAAGTGGAACTTCCATGTCTCTACTTTTTCGCAACTTCGCTGCTGATGCACTTGTTAGATTCTCACTGCTTTCTCCAGTATGCTGATTTCCTCGAAATTTTCTTTTTTTTGACACTAAATTTCGATGCGCGCGAGATTTATTCGTTTTCGTACCTTTTTTACTGTTCATTTCACAAAATTTTTTTCGTGTCTACTTTGTTGAAAGATTGGGATGCAACTGAATTTAGCACAGTTCAAACACGTTAAAACGGAATGGAGGAGTATTCGAAGCACGAAACTGCTTGCCGACCGCGCTATCTGAGCGCGCGGCTCGCTTATAATTTCCATTACTCTGCTAATTTTTGGAATATCAATAAACGGTTTTCACGAGCGCATTAAGAAAGGTCTAAGGAATGATAGAATGTAAAAAAAAAAAAATCGATTTTTTCAAATTTCTAGACCAGACTACTGCCTTAATGATAAAATTGTGCAGGTTGAAATTAATGAATAGTGTCACAAGTTCACCGGGTGGTCTCGTTATTAGCAAGGGTTTATCCCGAAATACCGTGGGTATTAGCTTATAACGACATTCCCGTGATTATACTATACATTTGATTGAATTATATTTTAACATGCAAATGGTTAAATCTAAGGAATTCTGGTAAACAGTATAACAAGTTCGAATGTATAATATAATTTATAAATGAGCAATTTGTGAGCGTTCGTGGTTACTTAGCTTTGGTCGACCTGGGGTACCATGGGTCTACTTTGATAGGTATTAGCCTCCCTCACCTTAGGAACTTCGTAGCCTTTGATTTTCGTATGTATTTAGATTTTGATTTAACACGTGTTGAATGTTCAATTGTAGGTAAATGTTAATTTGAATGGTTGTCCAGAACTGAAGCTACTTGATAAACACGAATGTCTGTTGTTAATATTGTTTTGTTGAATTGAATTGAATATTGTTCCGAATTTAAGATTAGTCTTAACACTGAATTTATGATTGGAATGGTTTAGGTTGAGTTTAATGGTTATTTGATATTCTTAAGATTACATAAACCCAGGAGGGATCTATGGCGATTATGGAATGAAGGAAAGTCTATTAACATAAAGTTAATAACAAAAATGAAAATATATGTGTCTCTGCACTGAATCTAAAGCTAATAAACGGATCACTAAACTATTAGATTATATCTCGTTTATATAATTTGTTAACGGGTACTGAGTCCATTATACTACCACTTCACTTATAAAACAAAGAAAAGATTGAGTATAACTCTTGGCTCTATTTAGCACACGGTTCCTTACATCCACGCACGTCGCGATTTACCAGAAGAAAGACGCTAGTTCAAGTTCAAAGGCGACGAGGTCCCCGCGGTTGCAACAATGTATGTATTACTGCGCGCGTGGCTTAGCCAATTAGGGCCTTGTTTAGTGGCTAATCGTCGCCTGATTGGTTTGAGGGACTACTTGCGGTTAGGCGTAGGCGTTGGCGTCCTGCGACGTCACGCGGGCCCATGGCACTCCATGGCTCACCTATAGCCCACTCACACTAATCTGATTTGAATATCTTCAGACTATATTAATAGCTTGATCTTATATTTGAATTATTAATCATTTGCTTGATCTTTTAATTTAAATAATACCTGACTTTATTATCTTGTTATTCTGCTCATCTTTAACTTAATTTTCCCTATTTCTTCGGAAAATTAGAGAGAGAGAACGCTACATCTACATACTAGTTTGGTAGTGTGAATTTGACGGGTCAGCAAGACTGGGGTCCCAGTATTCCCTCGCCGTTATCTACGCCTACGTGACTTATGAGCCACTTCAAGAGGGGATAAACATTCGATAGAATTAAATATTATATTTCAATATGGTTACTTTTACGTTCTAAGTCACGTTTGAAAAATGAACGGAATAAACTATTGCGCATTAAAAAGAAAGTTGATATTTATCTTATATATATTATTGCAAAATGTGGTTTGCGATAAGTAAAAAGTTATTTATAGTGGGTTCCCGAGAGAAATAAAGTGAATCAAGTGGAATTAAATAAATTGGGTAAAAGGGTTATATATTCTGCAATATAGGTCTGTACTAGTTGTGAGCTAGAAACAGACTGATTTGTTTTACAATAATGTTTGTTGACTCAGCAACCGAGGTTCTTATATTTTAAAAGATATCTTTTATCATATAGACTACTAGATGTTAATCACATATAGAATTAATGATACAAGGGTGATTTTACCAAATGTAACACTACCCCCCCTTTAGTAAAAGAGTCGACCCGACTCTTGAGGTGAGTACAATTAAGATGGTATTTGTGTAAAATCATCAGAAGGATTAACAGTTTTATGTGTGCTCTGTTTGGAAGAATTGGAGCTGTGGCTCAAGAATTTAAAGCTTTCTCCGAACACTATCCGAAATTTGTCTTTACTCCCAAGGTAAACCACAGAAAACCTTAGAAAGATAGTTGAGTCTCATCAAGTCAAAGTGTATAAGTGTTGTCAAGTGTTCTTTGGATCTTGAGTCGTTGAGCTGGTTCAGGAAGATGAGCAGGAAGAGGCAGTAGGAATCGGTAAACTGGAAACAGGAGCCAGGAACCAGGAATCAGTAACTAGGATGAAGTGGTTGGAGAGATAGGAGGACCGAAAACTGAGATTCAAAATTCCTTGAAGATCTAATTCTAAGCATCGAGTGGTCCAACTCCAAACATCTTCGAATAAATCAAATAACGACCTAGACGGCAGGACAAATATTAATCTCTCAGCATAATAAGGTCTTATTCAGGAGTTTTCCATAATTCGTTAAAATTATAAACTCTCGTCTTAAATACACATATATTTTTTTTTTTTTTTTTTTTTTTTTTTTATAGTTCAGATAATTAATTGAACTGTAATAATGAATAAATAATTTTCAAATATAATCAATAGATAACTTATTATGTTATTGCGAATGTTATAAATATAAATTAGAACGATCTTATCTGAAGAGAAGTGGGAAAACCGGGATTGTTAGGTCAAGATGGGATGGATTAGGCTTCCGTCTTCTCGTCTCAGAATATTTTTCAGTATTCCTCTTAAGAGAATTTTTGAATCTCAGGGGCTGAAAAACTTGGATTAATCTTTTATAAACTAAAATATAACCTATAAATACAATCCGTTCAGATCTTCTGATAAAATGGCTATATTTTATGTAAACTACAACGACATCTAGCGTTGTTTTCAATAAGATTTCTAGCGGGAATCGATTTGAAATCGAATTTTTGTGGGAATCGATTTGAAATCGAATTTTAGCGGGAGTCGAATTAAAAGAGCATATACGAATCCGATTGTTTATAATAACTTCCGATAAACAAATGGAGATCTATCAGAGAGCCTATCAGAATTCTGTATTAAAAACGACTTTGGTTGAATAAATGACGACTCTTCTGAACTCCAATGAAAATTCTTCTAAGAAAACTATATTTGTTAAACAAATGATGATAAATGAATGCAACGAAGAAGAAGAGTCTAAAGCGTCATTCGTAAAAATGGAAGCGTTCAACGAACAGGTCGTCCGTTCCGGCATATTAATTTCCCAGTTAAATTGGGCAGGAATAGAAGAAAAAAGTATAAAAGAAGCCAAAGAATGGTTCGAAATCGAATGGGCCAAGGTTCAATGCGCCAAAGGAGAGGCCATCGAGTTAAAATCAGACACTCCTCAGTATGCTTGTGTAAATTGCTATTTATTCAAGTAAGTTTCTTCTTATTTGTTCGGGCAAAGTATAATCGATCGCGTAGATCAGCTGAACGGCTAGCGTCTATCGATCGCACACACACACCATCGTGCAGTGTTTACCTACGTTAAATCGAACTCTTAACGTATTATTGCGCACCGAGCGTAAGATGTATATGTATATGTATTCCTGCGGACTGAATCAAAGTCCATATGTATATCAGTATATCTCAGATCTCCCTGTGGCAAACATTATAACCGTTAGGCTTCGTAGCCAATATCTGTTTTTATATTCCATCGTGGAAATTGAATAAAGACACGAGTTTTAAGTAAGAAAATAGAAACAAAACCCGTGTAAGCTTTTCCTAAACATTTATCCCGTAAGTCACTCATCCTAGGCCTCTCTCTCGCTAATTCGTTTACCCACATCTAACGAACCTCCTTATCATATCTCGCAACATTTTTGGTCCTTCGAGCCGGATCGGTCGCGCAGTGATTTGAACAATCTCTGAATCCTCGCGAATCTCGGGGAACGAATTAGTGGGTGAGTGACACGGTAGTGTTGTGGAAAGCTGATACACAGTGTTACGGAAAACGCTAAAAGTGAAATCTCTCGGTGGAATATAACTGAAAACGGGTCATTTCAAACTCGCATCAAAGCCGCTGATCACCGTATCAAGACTCGTAGTCAGTGTGTATCAACAACTCGAGTGTCGTGTGCGTGCAAGTAAATGTGTCGTGCGCGTCTCTCTCTCTCGCAGTTTAAATACTCAAATCAGATTCTCGTAGAATCGTTTGTTGATATATCTCGCGATCATGTCTCTCAGCGAGCTAATCGATCGTCAAAACGAACTCTTATGGCGCATTGCGCGCACGGTAGAAAATCTGCAGAAGCTCGGGGAGGCAAAGATCACCTACGGCCAGGTGCAATCACGACTCAACGCTCTCGAGTCAAACTGGACAAAGTTCCAAACGAATCACGACCAGATGGTCAAACAAAAATCCGCGGCCGATGAAAAACAGCTTTCATTGATCGAGCGACGATCGTATTTTTCAAAAGACTACTTCGGGCAGTGCGAAGAAAAATACCTAGACTCGCGGGGACACATGCTCGATCTCCTGGAGACACTCAAACCGGCAATCGCACCGCAAGCAGATGCATCTTTAGCCTCAGCGACTAGGCCTACGTTCCGACGGCTACCTCCTATCGCGTTGCCATCGTTTTCGGGTAGTTTTTCTGAATGGCAACCTTTTCACGATCTCTTCAATTCAATCGTTCGCGACAACGAACAGCTTTCGGATGTTGAAAAACTCCATTATCTAAAAACCAGCTTGACCGGTGAGCCCTCTCAACTAATCAGAAATATCGCTGTAACGGGTGATAATTTCTCTCGTGCCTGGAACACTCTCGTATCGCGCTACGAAAACTAGCGATTACTCACAAGCTCTCATCTCGGAAAACTCTTCGCGATTCCGCGAATCGGGAAGAAATCATCGGCAGAAATCAAACGTCTGCACAGCGATACCTGTGAAGCCGTCGGTGCTCTGGAAGCGCTCGGTCGCCCTGTCAAACAGTGGGATGACATTATCGTGCACATGACAACAAGCAAACTCGACTCAGGATCTCTAGAAGAGTGGGAAAAGCGTGTCAGCGAAACTCGTGACCCTCCGGCCTTCACAGAACTCGAATCATTCCTGCTAGGACGCATCCACACCCTCGAGGCTGTGGAACAAGCCCAAGGTCAGAGTGCATCCAACAAAACGCAGGCCTCACCAGGGAAGCCTAGCGGTTCCACCACTAAATCTCACGTGGTGCAATCAAAAGAATCATCGTGTTCCTATTGCAAGGGCAATCATTACATCGCGGCGTGTAAATCGTTTCAAGGGAAACCGCTCGAACATAGAAAGGACTTCGTCGCATGTCACAGTCTTTGCTTCAACTGTCTCGGACCACATCCAGTAAAAGACTGCCGATCAGACAAGAGATGTCGTACTTGCGAAGGTCGACATCACACTCTACTTCATCGTAGATCCTCCACATCTGCATCAGCATCTGGCAACGATGCTTCGCAAAGACAGGCTACCGCAGGCCAAGCTTCTCAGCTGGCATCGAGCACCTCAGCACAGGTCAGCAGCCATGCAGCTCAACCGAAGAACGCGCAGTGCTCACCAGTCCTCCTTGCAACAGCACAAGTTCTCGTTTCGAACCACGAAACAGGAGAGTACATCACCGTTCGAGCCTTATTGGATCAAGGCTCCGAAAGCTCGTTCATCTCGGAGTCGCTCACGCAGCGATTGCGATCAACGCGGCGTCACGCCTCAATCCCAGTCATCGGAGTTGGAGCTCAACAATCTGGAGTAACCCGCGGGGTTGCGACACTCCAGATAAAATCTCGTGTGAACACCGAGTTCTCATGTCAAGTGGACGCCTTTATACTCTCTCGCGTGACATCGTTCCTGCCATCATTCCGAGTTCACGTGGAAGACTGGCCTCATCTACAAGGTCTCACTCTCGCAGACCCAAGCTTCGCGGAACCTGGTCAAATTGACGTCATCCTCGGCGCCGATGTTTACGGCCACGTGCTCATCCAAGGAATACGTAAGGGAGCTCCTGGCACACCACTCGCTCAAGAAACCCAGTTCGGATGGGTATTATCGGGTCCTGTCTCGCCAGAAGCAGCAAACATCTCTCATACCGCAGTTCAAGGGCTGCAATGCTCTCTGGACACCGAATTAATCGATCTCGTTCGGCGTTTCTGGGTGCAAGAAGAAGTGTCTACTCCAGTCGCCCTCACGACTGACGAAGAAAACTGTGAGAAGCATTTTCGCGAAACAGTTTCTCGCGATGCGACCGGTCGCTATATCGTTCAGTTGCCAATCAAAGACAGTTCGGTCGATCTCGGTAACTCGCGTACCCCCGCGCATCAAATGCTCCTACGGATGGAGAAACGGTTTGTTAATGATTCGAAGCTCAAGGAAGCTTACTTGAACTTCCTTCGCGAATACCGTGACCTCGGGCATATGTGTCGCGCTCCCAGTGGATCAAACAGTGACTCTCGCGTGTTTTATCTACCACACCACAGTGTCGCGCGCGAGTGCAGTTCAACGACAAAGTTACGTGTCGTGTTCAACGGATCTCAGAGAACGGAGCTAGGACTCTCTCTAAATGACAATCTCTACGTCGGCCCAAAAGTCCAAACCGACCTCGCGGACGTTCTCTTGCGGTGGCGACAATATCCTGTCGCTTTCTCCTCGGATATCGCCAAGATGTACCGACAGATTCTGGTTCACCAAGATGACTGGGATCTTCAGCGGATCCTTTGGAGAGAACACTCACAGCTCCCAATCGAGGAGTATCAACTCTGTACGGTAACGTATGGTCTCGCTTGCGCTCCATATCTCGCGATACGTGTCCTTCATCAGCTCGTTCAAGACGAAGGGCAACGTTTTCCCCTAGCAAATCAAGTCATTATCGACAACACGTACGTCGACGACGTACTCTCGGGGGCAGACAGTCCACTGCAAGCTCGCGAAAAAATCGAAGAACTCAATCAGCTGCTCAGGGCGGGCGGCTTTGAACTAAAAAAGTGGACGTCGAGCCACCCTGAAACTCTTGTAGACATTTCACCAGGTGATCGGGAAATCGCAAAACAGCAGAATCTCGATCAAAGTCCGTTCTTTCGTGCACTCGGTCTTATGTGGGGACCCGAGATCGACTCGTTCGCATTCGCGCCTCAACTTGTCGAGGATGAGCACATCCTTACGAAACGAAAGATCCTCTCAGAAATTGCTCAGCTGTTCGATCCTCTTGGTTGGCTCTCGCCGATCACGATCCGAGCCAAGATTTTCATGCAACTGCTGTGGGCAATCGGCCTCAGCTGGGATCAGCCCCTGCCCGACTCACTCGCGTCGCGCTGGATCACCTTCCGGGAAGAGCTACAAGACGTCTCCCTGATCACAATTCCTCAATGGATCGGGCTCAGCTCAGAATCTCCAGCAGTGGAGATTCATGGATTCGCGGATGCTTCTCAAGAGGCTATCGCGGCGGTAATCTACTTGCGAACGTACATTGACACTCACGAAGTGCGCGTCTCGCTAACATGTTCGAAAACAAAAGTCGCGCCCCTGAAAAAAGTGACAATTCCGCGTCTCGAACTGTCTGCCGCGCTCCTCCTCGTAAGACTTGTGCGCCACGTGGAAAGCACTCTCAATCTCGCGAAAGCTCCGGTTCATCTGTGGTCGGACTCGACAGTCGCGCTCGCGTGGATAAAAAGTCACCCCTCTCGCTGGAAAGACTTTGTCCGCAATCGTGTCACCGAAATACAAGATTTCGCGCGTGCTCGGTGGCATCATGTATCGGGTTCGGAAAATCCAGCAGATCTCGCGTCTCGCGGCGCCTCTCCAGAGCAAGTTCGCGCCTCACAACTCTGGATGCGCGGTTCATCATGGCTTGCCAAGCCTTCAGTCAGCTGGCCATCCTCATCTCCAACGCTGAAGAGAGATGAACCTCTCGAAGAAAGAAAGCAGGTAGCAACCCATCACCTCGCGGCATCTGATCCGCCACCAATCTGGGATCTCATCGATCGATACTCATCACTAACGAAATTGGTGAGAATCACTGCTCTTTGCAAACGTGCTGCGGATATATTCCTATCAAAATCGGTCGCAAAATCTCCTAAGAAAAATGTCTCGCGCGACCCGATCATGACGTTCGAACTAGAGGACGCTCGCATCTTCTGGGTTGCAACTAGTCAAAAGGCTTACTTCGGAGCCGAGATTAGATTGCTCAAACAAGGTTTGCGTCTCACTCGGCGCTCCTCACTCTTTCGGCTCGCTCCATTCGTGGACCGAAACGGACTACTGAGAGTCGGAGGACGGTTGCAGCAATCATCCCTAGCTTACGACGAGAAGCACCCTCTCATTCTCCCTCGAGAATCGTCATTAACCACGTTGGTGATTGATCATTATCATCGAGCGACTCTTCACGGGGGAACACAGCTCACCCTCGTCACCATCCGACAACGCTTCTGGATCATCGGTGGAAGGGTACCGGTCCGCTCGTACATCTATCGCTGCGTTTCGTGTGTGCGTCAACGCGCTACTCTTAGCGTCCAGCAGATGGGCCAGCTCCCTCAGTCTCGCGTGTCGCAGACAAGACCCTTCTTGCACGCTGGCATCGACTACGCAGGGCCATTCGCAATTCGAGCCTCCCGCGGGAGAAATCCAAAAACTTATAAAGGCTACATAGCTGTTTTTGTATGCTTCTCCACATCAGCAGTTCACCTCGAACTAGTCTCGGACTGCACAACGGAAGCCTTTATCGCGGCATATAAGCGCTTCACCTCACGACGCGGAATCTGTGCGACTATCGCAAGCGATTGCGGAAAAAACCTCGTTGGTGCTGATGCTGAACTTCGTCGCCTACTCGCGGCATCATCGAAGGAATCCGCTCAACTCGCTAACATCCTCGCGTCACACGGAACACAGTGGCGCTTCAATCCTCCGTCAGCACCTCATTTCGGTGGTAAGTGGGAAGCCGGGGTAAAATCAGTGAAGTTCCACCTCAAAAGGGTCATTGGCGAAGCCAAACTCACGTTCGAGCAGTTCGAAACCTTCCTCGCGCAAGTGGAAGCTACCCTCAACTCGCGACCACTGTGTGCACTCTCGGACGATCCGACAGACTCGGGTGCTTTAACTCCAGGGCATTTTCTCATCGGCACAGCCTTAAATACCATGCCAGAACCATCGCTCGCGGACGTACCCGTCCAACGCCGCTCACATTGGCAACTCTCACGTCAAATGCTCGAGCATTTTTGGAAACGTTGGAGCACGGAATACCTCCAGACTTTTCAACATCTGCCGAAGTGGCAATCAATCAACGGAAACATCGACATCGGAGCCATCGTTCTCATCAAGGATGAAAACTTACCACCATCGGTCTGGCCACTCGCGAGGGTCATCGACGTCCACCCAGGATCGGATGGATTAGTTCGCGTTGTGACAGTGAAAACGAAATCGTCGGTGTTAAAACGGCCGATAGTAAAATTGTGCGTGCTACCGGTTAACTCTCATAATGAGCCCCACATGGCGGGCGGCCTATCATGATTTCGCAATCGTCGAACGATAGCGAGGCGGGCGGTATGTTCGGGCAAAGTATAATCGATCGCGTAGATCAGCTGAACGGCTAGCGTCTATCGATCGCACACACACACCATCGTGCAGTGTTTACCTACGTTAAATCGAACTCTTAACGTATTATTGCGCACCGAGCGTAAGATGTATATGTATATGTATTCCTGCGGACTAAATCAAAGTCCATATGTATATCAGTATATCTCAGATCTCCCTGTGGCAAACATTATAACCGTTAGGCTTCGTAGCCAATATCTGTTTTTATATTCCATCGTGGAAATTAAATAAAGACACGAGTTTTAAGTAAGAAAATAGAAACAAAACCCGTGTAAGCTTTTCCTAAACATTAATCCCGTAAGTCACTCATCCTAGGCCTCTCTTTCGCTAATTCGTTTACCCACATCTAACGAACCTCCTTATCATATCTCGCAACATTATTATTATTATTTTTTTTTTTTTAATTCAATTTACTTTCCAAAAAAAGAATCCCCATCGAACGAGTGAACGGGCCGCGTAAGCTCCATCGTACTTTCGTCGGAGAGCTAACAATAAGAGGACCCATGACGATGTGCATTTGCTGCAGAAGTCCGCTGGTTTTCCTTAATGAAAAAGAAAACTGTGACAAGTGTAATATTGTAAAAAATTACGTTAAGCATGTCGCAGAAAAGCGCATTTCAAACAAATTTTAATTTGTTTCTTTCTGTGAAAAATTGATTCTTCGTTGTTTTTTTTTTTAACTGTGATTGTTTAAATAAAATTATATTTTTCTTCTTCTTAATATGTGTGTTTATTATTTTGCGTTATTAATTCTTTCTAATTTTCTTCCTTGGTCGACTTGATCTAGATCGTTTGGCGCTCAATTCCGATTATTTCCGAGTAGTTCCGAATCGTTTCCGATTTGTTTCCGATTCTGGACTAATTTTCTTACGAATTCATAACCTCGCAAAAATTCATATAAACATCGTCGGCTGAAGCTTCAGCGTCGAGAATTAATACTGGTGCTGGAAGAGTCGCAAAATTCTTTTTTATTAACCAATCCTCATGAACTTCGTGAAGAGCTTTTAAGTAAGATAAAGGAATATTGTCTTCTTCGGAACGAGCGCGTGAATTTACCCGTGAAAACGACTCTTCTGGAGATAACCTCAAATATACAATCATGTCTATCTCAAAAGCAGCGGACTCGTTGATTAAGGTCCTAACATTTTCGAACAGAAGATGAGCCTCAATGTTTTCAAAATCCCCTAACCTCCTACGAGTTTCTATGAAACAATTACAACTATAAATTGACCGTTCCATGATTTTGTTTGGAAGCACGGTCTGAACTAAATGTTTATTTCGCATTGTCATTGCCGCGTGGTGCTGGAAAAGATAAGCGTATTTACATTGACTAAAGATTTGTAAAGACGGCCAGGTTAATGGGGTCTGTCGAATCTCGATTTTTCAGCTGTGCACGACCGCCCTCTTGATGACCTCGAGCATTTTTAGCCGAACTACGCTACCGTCCCGGTTCAATGAATAAAACAGTTTCCTGACAATGATCTTACCATTCGGGCACACAGGGTAAGGCAGTTTAGAGTTTGAGGTCTGATATACCGACCTATGAATATATGGGGCATTCGGCGATTAGCAAACGCTCACCGTCGGCGATCTTTTTTCCGATTTTCATTTTCATGCCACATTTTCTCCGCAAAGGTTCCTTCTTTTTTCCTCTCTCTTACTAATAATTTCGGCAGTGATTCATTCTGTAGAAAAAATATAGGCGTTTCTTTTAATTCTGAAAATATTCCCCGAGATTCGCCAACAAATTACGATCATTTTAAAACTGCTCAGAAAGCTGGATCAATTTTCTTCAAATTATTTAACAAATTTGAAGAGAAAACTTCCCGAGGAATGAGTATGGTAACGTGTTCTGAAAATTAGAAAAAATATTTGTGGAGTACTTCGGAATTTTTCAATTGTGTCACAAGAATAAAAAACGCGAATTTCAGCCTATTACACGAAATCCGCTAAATTTTCGAGAACACGATGAAACCGCCGGTTCTGGAAAATATTTGAAAGTACCGCAAACTGACAAACAAATGATAAACTTGATAATCCTCATTGAATTATATGATTTTTCTCTTTTTTCAGATCAAAACTCAGTAGATGTTTTTGGGAAAGTGCAGCAAGAAGTTTTTTTCCATTTGTGAGACGGCCGAATATTTGAAAGGTCTAAATCTGAATGAAATAGACTCTGAATGCATTGTATCTCCTCCTAAGGTATCGAACCCACGAAAAACATCCAAAGATGTAAAAAGAGCCGCCAAGTACCAACACGAAAATCACAATTGCTTTATGAGCAAAACGTTTCGCCAGTCTTTGTCGTGAAATCAAGAAAAAAGCCAAGTACCGAACGTACCCCTGCGATCTCTCAGCAAGTCTACGTCGTGATACAAATCATCAATCAATCAATCGTGAAGTCGGGAGTTTCGTGTGAGGATATCGAAACATCATTCCAAGAGCTACGTACTTGGCGGGCACATTCGGTTTTATTCCTTTGTGTTTGTTATTTTCGCTTTGGATTGATAGTACTTCATCGTATTTTGCAAACCATTTTTTTTCCGACTGTTTCCCATATTGTTCATTCATCAAATCTGGCATCTAAAATACATTAATTGATAGGATAGGACACGACTCCTTGCAGTTTTATTTTGTGTTTGGCTGTTTGTCTTACAGTTTTTCTGAACTGTGCACAGCTACTTGTATCGGTACTTGGCGGCTGATGGATACTCAAAGTACTATGTTTCCGGTCGCTGGATATATATACATGTCATGAATTTTGCATCGACTGACGAATGTCTGATTTACAGATAACATACACACCTATTTAAAATGAATCTTCCAATCTTGTGTCCGGACGTCATTGACGCCTTTGGCGCCCGCACTAAAGCGCTATCGTAAACTCGCACACGCTAATCTTTCAACTGCCACGAATATGTAGTTGCGAATGATTATTCTTCACAAGCGAATGAGCAACAAAATATTTTTACACTCAAGTGAGGCCGAACTGTTACGAGGATGAGTTTCAGCTGTTGAAATTAATCCTTCCCACTACGTGTATACGCTAATGCACTCGCACATACGCATGCATCGTGAGCAAGATTGTATGGCATAGTATAGGTACACCGAAGCAATCATTAACTGAACTTGATATTCATCAGACTGTCATACTCTATGCTACTTATAGCATACACGTATATCCTAAATAGGTTTTATACCGAAATGAGTTTTCTTGATAATTCAACAGTTTTGCAAGTGAATAAGTTTATTCTTACATTATTAATAATTATAGTATACTCAAGCTCTACGGTATGTCACCTATCATGGGAGAAATTAACGTAGTATATCGCTCATTGGCTCTATAGTGGGGTGCATGATTCCAGAGTTCCGAGTCTGATCTGATAATTTAATGACAGTGGAACGACCACGATTTTTATTTATCATACAAGGTATTTACTTCTGTAAGTTCATACACATAATTAAGGATATGGGGAAGTATTTTCTCATACGATTATTGGTTGGAATAACTAGTTCTTCAGTGTATTTAATTGCTGTCGCATTGAAAACTCAATTTTCGCATGAAACGAAGCCGGTTGTCCGTATAGCTCTAAGAAACCGAATGTGCCCGCCAAGTACGTAGCTCTTGGAATGATGTTTCGATATCCTCACACGAAACTCCCGACTTCACGATTGATTGATTGATGAATTGTATCACGACGTAGACTTGCTGAGAGATCGCAGGGGTACGTTCGGTACTTGGCTTTTTTCTTGATTTCACGACAAAGACTGGCGAAACGTTTTGCTCATAAAGCAATTGTGATTTTCGTGTTGGTACTTGGCGGCTCTTTTTACATCTTTGGATGTTTTTCGTGGGATTTCACTTCTTTTTGCAAGTACGAGAATTGAGGCGGGTTGCTCATTTAATTTCAGCAGGGTTATACGTTATTATAGTTTGATCATCACAAGAAATACATTCGGAATTTGGGCAAGGGAAGAAACATTCAGTGAAAGACGAACACATTCACTTCAATTGTCAACTGTGACAAACATAAATAATTTATTAAGTGGAACTTAATTTCGTCTTATACAGTACCAGGTTGAAGTTCGTCACGTTATTTCAACAAGATATTCGCTAAAAAATTCTGAAATTCGAGGCTCGAACGTTTCAAATGGATCAAGAACGGTGCATAATTCCTCAAATTGTGTGAAACATGTTTATCTCGCATATTTTACAGTTCTAACAATATTTAAATCACGAAATATTGCATTTCTTCAGCGAATATTCTGTTACGTTAACGTTACGAACTCAGACCTCATTATACAGTTTTAACTTAAATTTTGCACCTAATCAGTAATTTTTCAGCCATAGCTTGGAAGACTGTGTTGCCTGACGCAGTAACAGGCTCATATGTGTTCTGCAACGTTGATTGTTCGGAGCTTGCATGCTTGTCTGCTGCAATCCAATTCAGGTCCCTGTGAGAATCATACGAATCAATGAACGATCAATCATCTAATAGAAATGTCACAGTAATCACTAAAATATATCCCATGTTACTGTGGTGAAGGTGGGCTGGGAAATATCGACTCGTACAGCATACCTTCTAATATGTAATATCCACCAACAAGGAATGACATGTAGTATAGAATAGGTAGATTGAGTCAGTGGTTGGATTTACAACGGAGGTTGTTTTATACAGATACAGGCCAGTGTGTACGGTATGAAGTCATTGGTCAACAACTTATTATGTATAGTGTGTATGAGAGCTTAAAATATCTCATAATTGCCTAGATAGTTAAATACTGCAGTTAAATTTCGAGAATTCGAAAGGTGCTACATAATATGAAAGAATGCATGTCATTTCACTGATATTCTAATGGATGGCATATTTGAAGGTATCAAACGATTTATCTAGATTCTTAAAGATATTAAATGTTCCAACTCATTTCATAGACCACACGAAGCGTGGGTAGAACCCACGTTTTCACTCCGTATAAAGTAAATTTTGTATAATATCCAACGGAAAAACTTTTTTTGATTTCATGTGATTTCACACTTGCCTTCGGCTCGTGTTGCCAACTCACACTAGACAGAAAAAGTTTTACCGCACTCGCATCATGATGTACCATTACTTCGCTCAATATGATAATGAACGTTTTACGCACGCTTTGCGTGTGCGAGACCCCCATTTTCACACATGAAGTAAAATTTTTTGGAATACTCGACGGGAAAACTTCTTCTGATCTTGTGTGATTGCAACACTCGCCTTCGGCTCGTGCTGCAACCTCGTCAGAAAAATTTTCGCCACTCTCGTATCGTACTGTACTATTTTCAACTCAGTGTGCGATACTCGATTTTTTATGCCTGTCGGTAGTGTGCGAAGTGCCCGATTCATACACTTTCATATATAAAAATAATAAAGTTTCATTCGTTTGAAAATAATGATTTCTAAAATATTTTTCTTCTATTCGACTTTCTCAATTTTGTGTCAAGTTTTGTTGACACATACATATTTACTGATTCAATAATCGCGTTACCAATATGTCAAATCAACATTACATTTTATTTATGAATAATAAAAAATATATGACAAATAATATAATTCTATCAAAATCGAATGAGCCTTGCTTTTCCGATCAAGACAACTTGTATCTGGAACTTGCGTTTCTATCGATAGACTACGAAGAGGGATGTATAGAGGTGAGAGAAAAAGAGTTTTTTTTGTCTTTGATTTCCTCATTTCTTTAGTTTCGAAGACTAATAAAATTTTATGCTATTGAAAATCATTTTAGAAAGTATTTGTTTTTAGTGGGGGGGCTTCGCCCCCCCAACCCCCCAGCGGGGGCTTCGCCCCCTGCACCCCTACCAGGGGCTCTGCTCCTGGACCCCGTCCGCACCCTGCCTCTCGCACGTATATCGCAATATATATACTATACTTCCCTATTTTCTAGAATTCTCTACAGGTCAAGAATTTCGCACACTGAGTTTAAAAAAATAGTATACGACACGTGTGCGTACTTGTATCGTACTCTACTATTATAACACTTTTGATGATCAGCAATTTGCAAATATGTTAGTCTGTTTGGAAATCAATTTGCGGTGCTGATGTATAGGTAGGTGAAGTTAGTGGTTGGTAGGCTGGTAGAAGTTGGTTCATTTGAAGAAGATACGTAGAGTGTTATAACTTTGGGGCAGCTGTGGGCTACCTCTGTTTTGGGACATCGTCTTGCCGAAATGTTATCTTCATCTATTCCAATGGATTGATAATAGGATAGGAATTGTCCAGGCGACTGTAAAAGATATAGGATAACATAGAACTGAATGAAAGGTTTCAGTATGTTACTACTAATTTTCTTAGCATTGTTATTACTTTGGAGCTATGGGCTGTGGGCTACCTTTGTCTTCGAAAATCGTTTTGTCAAAGTATTATCTTCGTCTATTCCAATTGATTAATAAAAGGATAGAAATGGTCCAGGTGACTGTGAAACATACAAAATAACAAATAATTGAAGCAGCAGAGGTTTCCGTATATTACTACTAATTTTCCTAGCGTTGTTATTACTTTGGAGCTACGAGCTGTGGGCTACCTTTGTTTCGGGACGGTGTTCTGGTGAAGTGTTATGTTCATCTATCTCGATGGATTGATAATCTGAACCTTGGTTTCGCGACGTCGTTTCGTCAAAGTGTTATCTTCGCCTATTCCAATGGATTGATAATGGGATAGGAATGGTCCGGGTGACTGTAAAAGATAGAAAATAACAAAGAATTGCAGGAGAGCTTTCAGTATATTACTACTAATTTGCCTAGCATTGTTATTATTTTTGAGCTATGGGCTGTGGGCTACCTTTGTCTTGGGACGATGTCTCGCTAAAGTGTTATGTTCGTCTATCTCAACGAATTGATAATCGGAACCTTTGGTTTGGGACGTTGTTTCGTCAAAGTGTTATCTTCGTCTATTCCAATGGATTTATAAGAGGATAGGAATGGTCCAGGTGACTGTGAAACGTACAAAATAACATAGAATTGAATGAGAGGTTTCAGTACATTACTACTAATTTTCCTAGCGTTGTTATTACTTTGAAGCTATGGGGTGTGGGCTACCTTTATCTTGGGACGTTGTGTTGCCGAAGTGTTATATTCGTTTATTTCAACAGATTGATATTCGGAACCTTCGTTTTGGGACGTCGTTCTGTCAAAGTGTTATCTTCGTCTATTCCAATGGATTGATAATAGGATAGGAATGGTCCAGGTGACTGTAAAAAATACAAAATAACAAATAATTGAAGCAAAGGTTCCGATATATTACTACTAATTTTTATAGCATGTGTCATCACAAGGGACCATTCTGGATCTTGGCCGTAACATAATCTGTAGCGCCCGTGTTATCGTTGCGCTTCTCCGTGAGTCCCTTTTCATCTCCGCTACCGCCTATATTCTTTGTTTTTGTGTGGGAAATACGAGGTCACTAAGCAACTTAAGCGTATATCATCGACAATCAACCATTGAACTCAGGCAGAACCCAATGCTATGATGACGCTGGCTGGCAAACGGAATCATGGTTTCAGCCCAAAACGAATGGCTGGCGTTACCGCAGGTGCTATGAACTCTTGTCAGTAGTGCCTGATCGATAGGTAGCGTTATCATAGTCAGGATTGCCGCGTCTTCAATTGTTGATTTAAAAAAATATAGGGGCCTGCGGAAATGAACGGGTGTATTAGGGAAACGCGGGCGCTGAAAGTTAACGTTGGCGGTATGATAACGCCAAGAGATCCAGAATCGCACCTCAAGTGATGGTAGGAAATATACAAGTCAATAAAAAATAACGAGTCATGCATTTAATGGAAATAAAGAGGTCGAGGCTGTTCTATTCATCTATTATTGTGTGGACAAATGTAAAATCTAGTGAAAATCAATGTACGTACATACCGTTTAATGTGAGTCGTCGTAACTTTTTTTTCACTTGCTCCGGTTAGTAGTGTAATAATATTTTGCCGGGTCCGTAGGTTCATTTTCTATATTTAAACTCAGCTCAGAGGATCTGTTCCGCGTAATTATAAGAGGCGACCATGCAGATGTCAATAATTATTAATAATAAGTGATCGGCATGCAACCACGGTCCTCGCACTATTTCACTCCTATTATTATTTACTGATTCACTGATTCATTGATATAAAACCATTAGCATGGCCGATAACACATTATACAATCATATAATATAAATATATAACTATATAATATAATTATATATAAAATTATGAATATTTTAACTGTCAATAGCGCGATCCGATAGCCATCCGACGGCCATTTTGATTTCGTCGACCCTTTGTAGCTCACTTGGTAACTTTATTATGACATACCGACCGAGTGCGAATTCAGATTCATGCCAAAATCAATAGGGGTCGAGATTTCAATGGGTTGTACCCACGTTCCGAAGTTCAAGTCGATCCGTGTCACCGTTCGGTCGGAAACGTGGTCCCAAGCAAGCGTCTAGCGAAAACTTGATGACCAGGAAGAAGAAGAAGAAGAATTTTTTTCAGCGACTTTCGTGGCTAATATATCAGAAACCAGTAGACCGATTTCGATCTAATTTATACAGCAAAGTCGTGTGGTGGGGGAATATCTATTTTGAAAATTTTATCGATAAATAATCACGCGTTCCGAAGTTATGACCTCGTGCTTACAGGTATAAAGAGTTCCTCCGAGACAATAGTTCCGCGTAGCTCTCGCCCGCCTACGGATACTTGGCGGCGATTTGCTGCCGCGAATCTTGATATTAGAATTTGCAGTCATTCGGGACGACTTAGATATAATTTTTGGTTTCTATAGAAGTTACAATAGACGAATACTTGAATATTCCTTTTCAAACTTTGAGATACGGAGCAATATGGTTTAATGCATATCAAACAAGAAAGGGATCCGATCTTACGCGCGGATGGGAAAGAGGAAAGGTGTTCTAGAAAAGGTTTGGTCATTTAACGGTTGTTGATTTCTTAGCCGAAGTTATACAAAGCTTCGTTTTCGGAAAACACCACGAGAAGGTGAATCAACGTAGTTCTCCATATCACTATATTCGCACCCGGAGATTATAATTTTCTTCGACGCACAGCTGTAAAACTGTTTGTCAAAGATTTGCACTTTGCTATAAAATTCGTGCGAATATAGAAGGCTGTCGCTTGACCCGAAGGCCCATGCAGACAGGATAGAGTAGTATAGTATAAAGTAACGCATAGCGAAAATAATGTTTCTTCTACGCGTTTTGTAGATTTCTAATTTTTTGCAGTTGCTTGAAGCGACCACCTTGTTTGCTTGTACGAAATTTCTCGCCAAGCCAAACAGTATTCTTACGTATCTTGACTTTCATCATGAAGTACGCAAAATCCTTTCGATGATCGCGACACGATTCGTGCTCGAACCACCCCGGAAATCTCTGGTGAACGGCTTGCACAATCAGAGTAAACAATTGATCCTGAATCAAATAGTCACCTCTGATGCGCGGATACCCGCGGTCAAACACTGCATTTATCAATCTGAATGCCATAGAAAACTCATCACTTGGCACGCACAAGTGACCTAATTCTAAGTTGTCCAGTGTCGCGTGACACGGAAGAACGTTACCAATTGCCTGTCGTCCACCATGCTCTGACTGTGGTCGATCATAAGCGACATGCACGTTTCGCAGTTACTTTTCGTGGTGCACTTCTTCAAAACGTACCCCGCAAAATATTCGATCGCGCAAGACTCAAGTGACGTGTCATAGTCTGCTGCTTCAACAGCTATCCTTTCTACGTCTACGTCGTCTAATGGTCCGTCACGATCCGCGAGATATTCTCTGAAAGACGCTGCATTGCGTGGCACCGATTCTGGAACACCATACGCGTTATACCCTTCTCGTTGCATAAGTATCTCGTCTTCGTCGTCTGCACAATTGGCTGTTTGCGCAGGCTTAGCAAGATTCATTACGATATTTTTTTGTAACGAGAGACGAAATATTTTAGAGCTGGGGTTGGGATCGTACGTTCCGCCGTGCATACGGATCATTGAAAAAAGATTCTCCAATGGATCTTGGTTCAATCGCGACGTCAGGAGGAACTTAGTTCCCTCAAGTTTCAGATCGTCCCATAACTGCAGAAGTGCAGTCAGGGACAGGATCAATCCCCTGAAGCACGGTGGTGTTTTAAGGCCCTTGTCCGTGATAGTACGCCAAGTTTTACACGCTTCGAGTTGTTTCCGCAAATTTTGCTCAACGGCTGGCCTCAGATCGGCGATCGCGCATTTATTTGGATTCGCATCGTTTGCACTACGACTATTTAGATTATCAAATAAATCGTTCAAAGTCCAGAAAAAGTTAGCTGTCGCGGTGACGGTTTCGCTCGGAATACTACCGGTAGCTGCAGCTGTCAACAGAGCGGCCGAAACTCTACGACTAAAAACCTGGAAAGCCAAGCTACACTTCATTCGATCGAAGTTGTGTGGATTTACGTGTTTATCAGATAGCTTATTAGCAGAGCTAGTTTATCACACGCGGCTCGAGTCCCTTTGTCTTTTTCGAGGTTCCGTAACGACTCTAAATCTTCACATGACACTCTACCGTTTTCGGAAATCGGAAAATCATGGGCGTATAGTTGGTTTCTGAAACTTTTACCGAGATGAGACCAATCGAAAAAGCACAGTATTTTGAAACCTCTGTGTATGAAAGAAGGATTTTCATCTTTCACTTTGGCAAATATCACACTCTGATTGTGGGTGCCCTGATCGCACACGGTTGCACGAACGCGCAGTCCCACGTCAAATAGAGCGTCGAGAACACCGTCTAGAATGTCCGTCAATTTTTGAGACTTGACAACACCGGCACTTAAAAAGTAAGCTACGGGCTGCTTCCAGTTATGAAACAAACCGCGCACCATGAAAACCAACGCATCTGTAGCAACACCGGACGAGCAGCCAAAGGAACCGAGATCTTCGAATCCCTCGATTTTTTGCTTCCCGTCGTGCAAATCAAACGCCTTTTTGATTCTAACTTCGTCAAATAACAAAACGCAGTTACGCTCGTCGAGGCTCATGGAAGAAACTTTCGTTGCTAAATGCCGGAACATTGTGGGACAAATACCTGGCCAAAGTTCTACTTTTCCGAACCAATCCTTAATCGTACTGTACGAAGGTAACGTGAAGTGGAATTCGTCTCGCATTTTTCTGTACAAGCTAGGGGACGTGTAATGTATTTTTAGCGCCATTTGTTTCTCATTTTCGGTATATTGGGTACCGGTTTTATGGAAAATCTGCATCATAACGAAAGTCAATACGAAATCCTTGACTTTTCTCGCGACCGCCATGGCAAGAGCTAAATTAGAAATGATGCCGTGCTTCAAACGATTTGTTAATCGACGAATGGCTTGCGTTTTCATTTTCAACAAACCGCGAAGCTGACCATTGTCTTGTTTCAGCTGTGCAATTATACATTTCTGCCGTTTGATCCTAGTCAAAAGCTGGGCACGCTCAATTTCCCAATCCTGCGGCGCGTTGCTGACACTCATTTCAACATCCGAATCCGACACTGGGTACAAATCTGGAACCGCGCTTTTTTTCAAACAACCGGACGGAAAAAAATCAGCGGGTGAAAAGTGTCTGCTGCAAATTTTAATTTTTTTCATTTCCGAGTCCGAAAGCTCTATATAATCGTCGATACCGCTATTGACCAACCAATCGATGCATCGGTCCCTATCGCTGACAGGAATTGAAAAGAATTTGAGGCCGGGTATGCCGTCTCTACTGCGTGTACCGCACCCGGTGTACGCGCATCGACAATAATGCGTCTTCTTTTTCGCGGTTTCCTGACTCATTGTCCTGTTTTGGTTATTAAAAATATTCTATCCCGAATACGTGAAAGACGAAAACCGACCGGCAGGTGGTGGAGATTATGTTTATTACCTCGTCTACGCGGCTCTGTAAAAATTACAATAATCTCCAATTATTTACTTACCGCCTTAATCACGTTTCTGCGGAAATACTGCACTAGTAATTGAGTCACAAAAAAGCAGACACTGTTATCAATTAACTAACGCTTCTAAAGTCGGTCTCACTGGTAGTTTCACTGATATAGAGAAATCTTTAAAAGAATGCTCTGACTAACAAGCAATACTATAAAATTGGGACGCCTGTGAATTGAACCGCAGCTGTAATATTGTAAAGACAAATAAATGCTGCAAACAATGTTCACCGTACAACCAGTGAGGCTCGACTGATCGGTCGTCTTCGAAGGCGCGCGAAGACGGTGGGCGCGAGCCGATGAGTATGAAGTTCGAGTTCGCAACTTCGCAACCGCTCTACTTATGGTCATTGACTAAAGATATACGATGGGTTTGACACACTGTATCTCGATGACAAAAAATCGTAGACTTTTGAGATACGAATTATATTCGAGCTCATTCTATTTCCTATTAGACGAACTATATTGCATCCTCCTATTTTTACCTGTCTCTGAGATCGCTACTCGGGCTATTATTAACCACCCCGACCACAATTTTTGGAATTTTATCGAAATTCAAGTCACATGACACGCAGAAAGCTTCAAAGATTCAAGCACATTCATTTGAATATTTTTTTCCAGCTATTTTACAATAGTGACGACGAGTTGAAGTTAAGCTACGGAAGGCAACCTGGAAAAAAACTACGTTTTTGAACATATATTGAACGATTACTTATACCTCTTGATTTTCACACACTAACGGCTGATAGTTCGTCTAATAGGTAATGGAATAAGATTGGAAATGATTTGTATCTTGAAGCTCAACGTTTTTTTTTTTGTTAAGATACAGTGTGTCAAACCATTGACTAAAGAATGTTATTTTGTTTCAATCTATCTGAACGGCGATGATGGATTTTAGGTAATTTTGAGATTTCATAACTAACTTGAAGCTTGAAATTGAATGACATTATACTTGGCTCATTACAATTTACAATAAATGGCAATGTTGACGAAATTCACGCGATTGCTCTGTACATTAGGGTGTCCGTTATTTCCCAAGTTGACTTTTTACACTTGGTATTCCAAATCATTAGTTTATAGCCTAAAAGCAATTATGGAAAAAAACAAAAAAAATTCAAGTTTCATTAACCACTGCCCAAATGACGATACTTTTGAAAAGGTCCAAATTTATTCGAAAACATTCGAAGATCATTGAAAAAAAACGCCGAAGATAAATTTAGACCTCTTCAGAAGTCGTTGAAAAAATTAAAAAAAATTTGTCCATCTAAATAGGTCAGAGCAGTAGTAAAATCAACAATATTTTATGAGGTAATGAATATAATAAACACGAAAACAATTGAAGTCTAAGAAGTGCAAAAATCCCATGCTAATCAAATGGGAGAAGTATCGTCATTCAGGCAGGGGTTAATGGAACTTTACATTTTTTTTTCTTTTCCATAATTGTTTTTAGGCTATAAACTAATGATTTAGACCATACCCAAGTGTATAAAGTCAATTTGGGAAATAACGGACACCCTACTGTACATATAATTGAGGAATGGGAAAGGAATTTTTTTTAAATGAATACATTTGTTAAATTTTCATATCAATATAATTCGATTTTATTAATAATTTAATAAAAATTTAAATTTAAAATGGTCTTGGCGCCGCGGCCGTCGCCTCATTTGGCACCTCGGCTGCGGCCGCCCGCCTTCCCCCTCTTACGTTTTTTATTCTCCACGGGTTTGCTGAAACAAAAAGTTTGAACTTATACTTCAGTGATTATTCATCATACATTCGATAAAAAGGAAAAGCAAAAGAAAAATCAAATGATCGCGATGTCCCACTCAACCTAAAATCCGCATCTTTGGACATCATAATCTGTTTCTCCCACCTTGATGAAGTTTTTCAGGTGTGGCTCGTTGGAGAATCGAAATTTAGTAAATTTGGAAACACCCTAGTGTACACGCAAGTGAATTTTAACAGCTAGGACTTGAAAACTACTAGCCCAGTCGAATTAGACCCAAAAAGGGGCTGACCCGAAAAAAATTGTAAGTAACAATTTTCCTTCGGAAATCGTTGGGGGGGGGGGGGGGTGGGGGAGGGGCACTGGCAGTCTAGAGTTCGGTTTTCGGGATCCGCACCCCGTTGCGCCATCTTGAATTTGAGGTTTATTTGTTGAATAACTTGTTTATTTTCAATTTCACACGAAAAATGGTAATCAGCGAAGTTGTTTGGAATTAAATTTCCTACAATTTTGGTTCCTACCAATTTTTCCCTAGGATCGATATTTTTCGATTAAGACCCGAAAAGAGGTGGAGGTGAACCTAAATATTCTATTATCTCGTTTGTTAATGATTTTTTCTCGTATAAACGATGATAAACTAACTTGTTGACAATTGGATTTGCTACTTTTCTGATAATTTTTAATTTTTTTTTTCAATTTTTAATTTTTAATTTTTTTGTTTTTTTTTTAATTTCAAACAACTTCGGTAATAACCATTTTTCATGTGAAATTGAAAATAAACGAGTTACACAACGGGGTGCGAATTACGAAAACCAAACTGTAGACTGCCAGTTACCCCCCCCCCCCCCCCACAACGATTTCCGAAGGAAAATTGCTACTTACAATTTTTTCCGGGTCAAACCATAATTCGACTGGGCCATACCACGAATGTAGGAATGAATCGCCGCAAATAAATACATTGTATGTGTTGCGAAATCATGAGCGACAACGGCTGAACGAGGACGGGGATTGAAATAGTTTATAGGCTTGTTAAGGATTTCAAAAAACGAGCTGAAGTAAAAATACGATCAATGTTCAATTGGTACGTTGATTTTTTGGCCTGAATTGACATAATTGCAATCATTCAATCATTTCCCCTCTTCCCGTCGCTGAATACCGAATATGTTGGCGAGCAGCACTCGAGAAAACACGTTGGAAACCGCTTCAAATTTATGTTATTATAGGATGAAATTGAATGAAGAAATAATTACCCATTATTTTCCACCGCGGAGGCCTTCCCCCGCGCTGCCGCCTTTCTCGCCCTGTTCGCTGAAATTAACACGTCGATGCATTTACACCTGGCATTTGATTGAAATATGACATTGATCGTCTATGATCTGCATTCTAATTAGCGTATTTGACTGAAATGATTATTTACCTTTTTTTATCGGCAACGGCCGCTTTGCCTTGCGTTCGCGCCCGGCGTTTCGACGGCCGGCGCATCGTTTTTCTTGTTTTCTGTAATTTTAGAAAATGCCTTTGTGAAATAGTGAAAAAAATACGAAAAATCGCAATATTTGAGAATTAATTGGAGCAAATGAAGTAATTGTAATAACACCAACTCAATGTTCATTCGCTTTCTACAAAGTTTTCCGCGACAAAGTGGAAAGAATGGAACACTTGATTATAGGTATACGTACCATCAGCCATGGCTTGCTGTTGTAAACTGAAGAAGTTCGCACTCGCGAGGCTTACGACCGTTGTCTGTGTAACTGCGCGCGTTGACATTCTTCAGTCAACGCTGCGCAACGGCTCCCCGGTTTAAGTTTATGAATATTCATCTTTTATTTGTAAATTTCATGGGCATTGACTTAAGATTGTTTTTATCTCAAAATATGCACTCAGTATGATTTTTTTTTAATTTCCATTTTTTTTTCGTTTATCTATTTAACTTCCTGAAAAATCAAGGGATCAGAAAAAATGAGGGGGTCAAAATGTTTGTTTCGAAATACTCTTCCGTTTAAGATTATTTTGAAAATCATCAATGTTTTAATTCAATCAGTTTTTTTCAATTCCGAGCATAAATCGCATTTCCTATGTTGATTGTCTCCTCCGATTTTTTTCATTTTTTTTTTATCACAAACTGTTATTTATTTGAAGAATTTTAAACCTAGTTTCATAGTGGGCAATTCCTTCTTCGTTTTTTTCTTCATTATTTTATTGTCTTCTTAATTTTCTCAAATTAAATGAAATTAAATTAATTCTAAAATGTCTATTAATTTGAGAAAACAGAAACAATTAAATAATTTAAAAAAATAGAAAGAATGAATCGCCCGCTTTGAAACTAGGCTTAAAATTTTTTGAATAAATAACAGTTTTTCATTAACAAAAAATGAAAAAAATCGAAGGAGACAATCAACGTAGAAAATGCGATTCATGCTTAAAATTGGAAAAAACTGATTAAATTAAACCATGAAGGATTTTTAACATAATCTTAAACGGAAGAGTATTTCAAAGCAAACATTTTGACCCCCCCATTTTTTCGAATCACTTGATTTTTCAGGAAGTTATAGATAAACGAAAAAAAAATATGGAAATTGAAAAAAAATCCTACTGACTGCATATTTTGAGACAAAAATTTGGAAACAATTAGGTGAGTTCCTTATTATGAGCTCAAAATGGGGAAAAAAATTGGCAAATTTAAAGAATGCAAAAGTCCAGCAGTTACTGATTTGGCGTGAAATTCCCCATATACTATAAAACCATTAAACGCAAATCAAAAAATAGATAATAATATGGTGATCATCATTCTCGGGTGAAACGAATTTCGATTCCCCCCCCCCAAATCTGTTCTAAATCCTTGACTAACAATGTGTCTGGAACATCAGGACCTTAGCTCAATGGAAACACGTGCACCACCGAGTTTCGAACGCTTTGTTTAGATAAAAAAATAGCCTCCACCACACGCCTCATTTTCAGGTAAAAAGCGAAATTGTGGTAAAGAACGAATATCTTCTATCACGTGGTTCAAATTTTTCGTATAAAAGTATAAACAATTCGCAACTAATAATTTTGCTCTTCTCGTGGTTTTTGATTCTTGATTTCTGTGCGGGATGAAATATGGAACGAAAAATATTTCTGAGTTGCAAATTGTTTTTAGTTTCGGAGAAAAAGATTAGAACTTTGCAATAATAAATACGTGTATTTATATACCCATTATAATGAATATGAACAAGCGTGTGATTTGGTTGATCACGATGGGCCAACCCTCGAACTTCCCGCGCAGAGAATATTCTTTTATCGTTTACAATATATTTTCTACGAAATATGATTGTCTTAATTATTATGATTATGATGGATCGTTCAATTTTTTCGAGAACTTCTATATGGATTGATTTCAAAATTCAATCAGATCTGAGTTGGCGCGAATCATACCGATTGAGACCAAGATCATCTAAATCCGTTGA
This sequence comes from Tenthredo scrophulariae, assembly GCA_963978835.1. Classification (NCBI taxonomy): domain Eukaryota; kingdom Metazoa; phylum Arthropoda; class Insecta; order Hymenoptera; family Tenthredinidae; genus Tenthredo; species Tenthredo scrophulariae. The sequence goes on from OZ022229.1 coordinate 10,684,283, forward strand.
TCCATTCGAGATATCATCAAAAAAAAATTTATTTCTTGACTAACTCAAAAGCTACTGGATGGATTGAATCCAAAATCTGATCAGTTCCAAGTTGAAAAAAACTGCATCGAGTTGAGTCTAAAAAATATAAAATGGGTTGAAAAATCATTCGTAGCAAAAAAACATGAAGAATGCTGGAGTAGATATTCTCAACATACATCGCGTTACTAATGCCATAAGGTCGTAAGCGCCAAAAACTCGATTCAACTGCCAGAAGGTCGTATAATTTTTTTTTTTTTTTCTGGATTCGCTTCGGAATCACCAATAACGTGTAGATCAATTGAAATTGGGAAAATCGAAAATCAGAAGCAGAAGGTCGTATGTCCGAGTACATACGACCTTTTGGCTTTATTTTCAGTAAAAAATCAGGGAAATTAAAGCCAGAAGGTCGTATCCATCATTTTTTTTTTTCTCGGATTCGCCATGAAATTGATGGAAACACATAGATCCATCGAGATTCCCGCAAAAAAACCATTTTTGGCGGATACAACCTTCTGACTTTAGTTTTACGAAAAAATCACGCAAACTAAAGCCAGAAGGTCGTATTCGCCATTTTTTTTCCCCGGAATCATCTGGAAATTGACAAAAACGCGTATTTCCATTATAATTAAAAAAAAAAAACAATTTTTGGTCGATAGGACCTTCTGGCTTTATCTTTCCCGATTTTGTCTCAAAACTAAAGCCAGAAGGTCGTATCGACCAAAATTCATGTTTATGCGCTATTTTATCTACTATCACTTCCAATTCATGTTTTTTCCATGGATAATGTCATTTCTCACATTTTGGTCGATACGACCTTCCGGCTTTATCTTTCCCGATTTTCTCTCAAAACTAAAGCCCGAACGTCGTATCGACCAAAATTTTCGATTTTCAAAATTTTGATGGATTTATTCATATTTGTGAGTTTTTAGGCGAATGGCGTAAAATAAGAAATTATACCAAAATTTTCGATTTTCAAAATTTTGATGGATTTATTCATATTTGTGAGTTTTTAGGCGAATGGCGTAAAATAAGAAATTATACGACCTTCTGGCTTTAAGAAGACCAAAAGGTCGTATAATGTCGCTAACGACCTTATGGCATTAGTAACGCGACATATTGAGTTCAATACATTCTAAAAATGGTTCAAAAACCAGCCAACATAATTGGGAATTAATAGAAATGCCCTATATAATACAGTTGGTATAAATGATTCCGTTTTTGTAGGCTGTAGAGGTCAAAAAGTCGCACGGTCGATATATAGCAGACCTACTTATTGGCACAGCTAATCATAACTAGGCCACTGCACAGTCCTTCCGTACCGACAAGACCGGTAATTTGGAAATCTGCCATTACCCTCGTGCCCCGCGGTGCCCCCGGACCGGGCTTCAAAAAATTACCCGTGGCTGGCCGTCTTTACAAATCTTTAGTCAATGGTATTTATGAGGATCTTCATACATTTTCTCTAAAAGGTTTTCCCCAGCCACGTTCCGATATTCTTCTAGTGGTTCTAATAAAGTAAGGATGTCTTTATCCTGTGAAAATCTTTTAACAAAAGTTGTTTTACCACATCCAATATTACCTTCAACAAGGATAGTAAGAGGTCTATAATCTTTTCGTTTTATTCCATAAGGCAGTTCTCTGGACCACCTGGAAGAATTTAAAACAAAAGTTTCGTCATCTCTCTGTAGAGAGAAATTATTTTCTACAGAATGATTTTCTACCATATTCAAAGAACGAAGGTTTTTGATTTTATTATTTTGGGTAAGTTCATCAGTTTCATAAGGAGCCAGGCGGTCCAAATGAACAACCCTAGGTTTTGAACGAGCAGAGCGAAGAATTCTATATACCACGTCGTTTATTCTATCAATGACTGTATAAGGACCTTCCCAGTTAGTTTGCAATTTTGGACAACGACCCTTTTCTCTTCTAGGTTGAAATAACCAAACTAAATCTCCTGTTTTAAATTTGAGGTCTCTAGCTCTCACATCATAATGAGCCTTCGTGCGGTCTGATACAACTTGGATTCTTCCCCTAGCAAAATTATGAATTTGTTCTAATCTTTCCCTCAGGTCTGAGACAAAATGTGTTTGAGGAGAATCTTGAATTGGAATTGGTCCCTTAACTAAATCTGAGGGTAAACGAAGATCTCTTCCCATAAGCATTGAAGCTGGAGACTGTTTTGTTGTTTCATGAATGGCTGATCTATAAGAAAGAAGAAAAAGGGGAATCCATTCGTCCCAATCTCGTTGACTTTTGTCTATAAAAGAAGATAAATAACTCAACAGAGTCCTATTTAATCGCTCTACCATACCATCAGACTGAGGATGAAGGGGGGTTGTTCGAGTCTTCCTTATCCCTAAAACCTTATATATTTCTTCCATCAAAATGGATTCAAAATTACGACCTTGATCTGTATGTAGTTCAAGAGGAGTCCCATATCTACAAACAAAGTTCCGAACAAAAACCTGAGCAACTGTCTTCGCTTCCTGATTAGGGATAGGAATGACCTCGGGCCATTTAGTAAAATAATCAGCCATTACCAAAGCGTATCTGTTTCCAGATCTTGAAAGAGGAAGTGGCCCGAGAACATCCATAGCCACTCTCTCAAAGGGTGCTCCGACATTATATACCTGAAAAGAACTTCTTCCCTTGCCACGTGGACCTTTCTTTGCATTACAAACTTTGCAGAACCTACACCAATCATCAACATCCATCCTACAACGTGCCCAGAAAAATCTTTCCCTAATCCGACCTAAAGTTTTGTTGGAGGCGAAGTGTCCACTTGAAGGAGAATCATGGTATTCCTTCAAGATTTCTTCTATCTTCTTTTTTGGTACTAGAAGCTGCCATCTTATTTCTTTTAAATCTGGAGATTCCCATTTTCGGTATAACAAATCTCGTATTAAAAACAGGGAATCCCATTGAGCCCAATAAATTTTTAAATCTTGGCTCTTGACAGAAACATCTTGCCACTCAGGGCGTATCTTTGATTCTTTCCAAGTCTTGATTTGAATTAGAACTTCATCCTCTTGTTGAGCCTTTTTCCATTCTTTCAAGTTTCCTTCAAAAGTGATCGATCGGATCTTATAGGGTTCGTCTTGTTGTTTTTCCAATCTTATACATTGTTTACATTCCTTAGGTCCTTCGCAAGGTTTCCTGGAGAGGGCATCCGCGTTTCCATGTTGAAGTCCAGCACGATGTTGAATATCAAAATCATATTGGCCCAGCCTCTCTATCCATCTAGCTACCTGTCCTTCCGGAGATTTGAAAGAAAGTAACCACTTGAGGGAAGCATGATCTGTTCTAATCAAAAACTTCCTCCCATATAAATAATGATGAAAGTGAGTTACTGTTTTTACGACAGCTAAAAGTTCCCTACGGGTTACACAATAATTTCTTTCCGTCTTACTAAGTACTCGACTATAATAACTAACAACTCTTTCACTTCCTTCCTGGATTTGAGATAAAACTCCACCTATTCCTGAGAGTGAAGCATCAGAATCTAAAATGAAAGGATTTGCCACCTGAGGATACGCTAGAATAGGCGAAGAGGTTAAATAAGTTTTTAATCTGACAAAAGCTTCTTCGCATTCTTTGGACCAATCAAAAGGAACCTTACTTCCAGTTAAATGATGAAGAGGTCTAGCTACGGTTGCAAACCCCTTAACAAAACGACGATAGTAAGTGCAGAGCCCTATAAAACTTTGAATCCCTTCTCTATCTACGGGACGGGGCCAATTTGACACTTTTTCTATCTTCGCAGGATCCGTCTTCACTCCTTCTGCGGAGACTACATGTCCAAGAAAGTGAACTTCTCGTTGAAAAAGATGACATTTCTTCGGACTCATTTTGAGTCCTGCTTGTCTCAAACGAGAAAAGACCTCTTTTAGATTTTCTATCTGTTGTTCGAAAGTCTTTCCAAAAACAATTATATCGTCCAAGTATACCAGGCATTTCTTATCTGTAATCCCTCGTAGAATAGTTTCCATCGTTCTTTCAAAAGTCGCAGGAGCGTTACATAACCCAAAAGGCATCACTTTGAAATGCCATAATCCTCCTAGACCAGTGACAAAAGCGGTCTTCTCTTTATCCTTTTCATGCATTTCAACTTGCCAATAACCACTCTGTAAATCTATAGTACTGAACCATTCTGCTCCAGCTATTAAATCGAGGGTTTCTTCAATCCTTGGCAAGGGATAGGAATCTTTTTTGGTTATATCATTTAACCTCCTGTAATCGACACAAAATCTTTTTGTCCCATCTTTCTTTGTTACTAAAACAATAGGCGATGCCCAGGGACTGGAGGATGGTTCTATTACATCGATGGCGAGCATTTCCTTAACCAATTTTTCCACTTCTTCTCTTCCATTTAATGGTAATCTCCTGGCTGCTTGTTCGATAGGTGCATGTTCTCCTACGTCGATTGTATGAGTTGTCAATGTACTTCTTCCTTTGTCATTACTGTTCTTTGCAAAGGTGTCTTGAAAATCTTTAACCAAAGTTCTAAATTTTTCTTTCTGAGAAGAATCTAAACAAGTCGACGAGTTTTCATATAAATTCTGTAAATGACCAGGAAATGAATCTAACTCTTCTTCAGAAAGATCTACTGTTCGCACGTGGGGAATACTAGAAGTTTTACTTCTAGTTGTTAAAAGAGTTACCTTGTGTCGACCCGAAATTAATAAATTCCCTTCAGTTGAAATTACACAATTATGCGCGGTAAGAAAATCAATCCCTAAAATCCCTTCATCCTCTATGTCTGCTACATAAACATTGTGCGAAGAATCAATACACCCTGACACACTAATCTCAACTAAAACTTCTTTTAAAACTGGAGTTATTTCTCCTGTAGCAGTACGTAGGGAAGAAGAAGGCTGGATTGGATTAATAAATTTTAAGAGATCTGAACGGACCACTGTAACTTCTGCCCCAGTGTCTATGACCCAGAGGCAGTTAATCCCGTTGACAGTCCCTCGCGCATATAAGCCTGTTTGTCTTAGACTTCGAATTAAAAATTGTGTTAAAATAGGGCTACTGTTGGGTCGAACACATGATGACTTCTGCCCCTCAAAATCATCGATGATTAGTTTTTTTGGTTAGAAGAACCTGGTGGAATTTCTGTAGTCTTTTTAAAAATATCTTTATTCAAATCATTCTCCTTTCTCCATGAAGTTCGGGAATTCGAAGAATTCCCGTTACCTGTTTGGCTTCTTCGTTCTAAGGCGAAACAATGATTTGCATCATGGCCCAATTTTCCACAAAATCTACATTTCAACGGGGGTCTGTCTCCGAAATTTCGAGAATAGGGTTTCCTATCATTATTATTATTATTTTTATTGTTATTATTATTTTTAGTTTGCTGCCAGGGAGTAGTTTTCTTATTTTCGTCAGTCTTAGTGGGAGTAACGGTATTGTCTGTTTTAATTTGTCGTAGTTTTCCTACTCCTAAATATTGTTTGTTCAGTGCGTCAATTTCTAAACCTTTGATTACTGCTTCTTGCAAAGAAGAAGGTCCTGCCAAACTAAGAGCATGTTTAAGCTCAGGATCTGTGATGGCATTTAGAAATTTATCACATGCTAGCAAATCTCTAGTAGATTCGTCGCAAAGGGGTAAAGCTACACGAGCAAGTCTTTCTATTTCTAAACCTAGGGAGGCAAGACCTTCATCTTTGGCTTGCTTTCTAATCCCTAGTTGTGTTAATGAAAGTTTCGATAAATGTTGATTTCCAAATCTGAGTCTCAAGGCCGCACTGAGCTTGTCAAAGTCCTGTATGTCTGAATCAGCCAGAGCTGTCAGTACAGATAAAGCAGGGCCTCTAAGACTACCGGCAAGTTGTCCAGCTTTGGTGGTGGATGACCATGAATTGACTTTTGCTATCATTTGAAATTGGCGTTCGTATTCCGCCCACGGTGTAGAACCGTCAAAGAAATTTACTTTAAGATTAGTACATGTTTTTTGGACATTCTCAGTACGTACTTCTGCGCACGTGTTTACTACAGTCTGGGTCTCGTATTGTTTTTCGCGACTACTCCCGGCGCGAGATATATTAATAGGGATGTTATTAATTGTATTATTTATATTCTGATCACCAGCCATGAGGGTTTCATGGTGTATCGCTCGTGTGTCCCGAATTGAATTTTCAATTCGGTCAATCTGAGGAGTTGTACGAGTGTGTGGCGTGAAAGTCGCCGCTCCACCCGTACGAGGTCTACGTAAAGTTGGGGAAGGTTCTTCTTCCCCATAGTTTTGTACAGACCGAATATTAGTCCCTTCTATAATCTCCTCGATCCTCACTGGGGATCGTCTGGGAGTGGAGGTTTGGGAGATCGTTTCCTGAGGTTCCAGGCGTCTCATGAGGAGGGATAGGGTGGCCTGTTGGGTTGCATGGTTCGCCTCCCTTTCTTCTCGTAGCCGAAGAGTTTCGCGTTCCTCGCGTTCGCGTTGAGCCGCTAAGTTCGCTTCCCTTTCTTCTCTCAGCCGAAGAGTTTCGCGTTCTTCGCGTTCGCGTTGTCGTTGAGCTTCGCGCTCTTCGCGATCACGCTGTCGTTGAGCTTCTCGCTCTTCGCGTGCTTGCTGAGCAGTTAAATTGGCTTGTTGTTGTACAGCCAAGGCTTGAGACAGTCGCTCCATCATGTCGACTTGGGGTGGTGGTATTAGCTGGTTACCAGCTGGTTCATTAGTAGGAGCAGTAGCCCGTCGACGAGACATTTCGTTTTTCGTTTATTCTTGATTTCACAAAATATTCACTTTATCGATCCCGGTAAGATCCCGATTCTGACACCAATGTTGCAAAATGTGGTTTGCGATAAGTAAAAAGTTATTTATAGTGGGTTCCCGAGAGAAATAAAGTGAATCAAGTGAAATTAAATAAATTGGGTAAAAGGGTTATATATTCTGCAATATAGGTCTGTACTAGTTGTGAGCTAGAAACAGACTGATTTGTTTTACAATAATGTTTGTTGACTCAGCAACCGAGGTTCTTATATTTTAAAAGATATCTTTTATCATATAGACTACTAGATGTTAATCACATATAGAATTAATGATACAAGGGTGATTTTACCAAATGTAACAATATATTGGGTAAATAAATATATTGAATGAATGAATTTATAGGCTTGGTTAGGAAGAATCCGAATTGCAAGGGTTGCAATACCAAGCATATATTATAATGAATTTAGAAGGAAAAAGGAATTCAGCAAATATATATATATATGAAAGTTGCGCACGTAACATCTTCTATTTTCTTTAAAAACATAACCTAAAATTTTATTCTTTCAGAGAAGTATTTCACTTTAATTGCTTATGAACCTAAATTCATTGTTTAGCTAAAAGGCAGCTTCGGTGAGTGTGTTGGACAGCTACGGTATAGCTATAATTGGTACCCTAGTCTGAGAACACACATACCCCAAGTCTGTAATAGGCAGCTTCGGTGAGCTAGATTCAGGACAGCTACGATAGAGCGATAATTGCTATCCTAGTCTGGTGAATCTAGCATATCCCAAGTCTGTAGGGAGGCATCTCTGGTAGAGTAAAATCTATCCGAGTCTGTATTAGGGTAAATTGAGGGTTTTTCCAACTTTTCCCAGAGGAGCTCCAAATATTCTAAGAAAATAACCCGTGACAAACAACTCACGCGAACTAGTATAATTTCACAAGCCTTCAGCTCGTGAGACATATACAACAAGTTACAATATATATTTTCACAGCGCTGCGTTTCACACACACACACACACGTACGTCAGGAAGAAGGGGGGGGGGAGGGGGGGGATTATGATTCGTACCCGAGACAGTAGGATGCGTTATAGGTGTGTGATATCTGTGAGATCTATAAATTCAGCTACATCCGTGCAATTCTCTCAGTTGGGGATAAACAGGGTAAAAAATGGAAGCGAATAATTTTTACCGAGAATTGACGGGTGTGAACCGGGTGATGTACCTGAACAGCGAAGTTCGGTCTGTGGCACGCGACGTGTTGCGCTTCGCTAGGGAGTCCAACCCCCGAACTGTGAGAGAATTCGACGAAAATTGGTGGCGCGAGCTGGTGGACCTACCGACAGCCGCGCTGCTTTACCGATTAAGGGTGATTCTATCGGGCTACAGCGACCGCGATATAGGTCGAATGTACAACAGGGGCTTGTTTAGGGGTTCTTGGCAATGTATCGAGACGACTGTGAACGTGTTGCGGGAACGCGGTAGTGCTTACACCGCTTTCGTCAGCAATATGGTACGAGCGTACAGGAATCACGAGGGTGAGCAGAGTCTCTTTTACAAGCGTTTTGCCTGCGGTTTGCTTCATAGTTTGCGGCCGTCTTTGATCAGACAACTCGACCGGCAACCCCGAGACGGATTGGATGAACGGAAAGGAGGAGGAGGAGGTCGATGTCGAGGATCAGCTCCTGTACGATGCCGCGGCTCGTTGCGAGCTTGCCGTGCGGGAAAAGGAGGAGGAAGAGCGTGAATTGATAAGAGTAACCGAGCAAGCTAAAGCGGTCGAATACGCGCCTCTTGTCGAAGTTGATAATACGGTTACCATCGCACCCCCGTCTCCCGAAAATTCGTCGACCGACGATTCGATGGAGGTGGAAATTTCCGACGATTCCTCCGGTGAGTACGCGCGAGGCTGCATTTTTTTTTTTTTTTAGATTTTTAAGACGATTCGCGTAACCTGGACTTTAACTCTTGGCCATCAGAGCGGCGCCGTACCGTCTACGCGACGTTAAAACGAGGTGGGAGTATGAACGAAGGTGCCGGTACATCTGGCGTGCAACAGGGACGGGGAAAGAGGGAGAGTGTCGCTAGCACGACCGTAGACAATTACGGCGCGCGTCCTCCGGGTGTCAGATTCGCGATTGTAGACGAGAGACGTAAACGTTATCGTAGACTCGCCGTTACAGAGAGCGTCTTGACTTTGAAAATCGTAACACCGCCGAAAACCGCGGATCCTGTGACCTGGCTCGAAGAAGCCATCCGCGATATTCACAATTACGTCACCAGCCATGCCCCGGACTCTGTCGATGATCCCGCGAACGATTGTATAGGATTCGGACTGGACACACCCTCGTTCACTCTGGGAACGGCCGGTTTGTCGTTTCGGCCGGTCCGGGACTCTCGAGGATCTCTAGCGGCTCGTATTCAGTCTCACCCAAAGCGCATCCGAGTTTCGTGTGGATGACGCGTTCACAATTACGGTTAACCGAGTCAGCGTACCGGTGGGTCGCGGTCGAAAAAGTAAAGCTCTCACGCACGAGGAGGTGAGCAAACGATCGCTTCTCGAAGTCGAACGCGACAATCTTTGTCTGCCGCGAGCTATAATTTCTGCCCGCGCCTACTTGAACAGGGAGGGTATCGAGGGAAACGACGTCGCCGACCCCTTACCGCGATGGTCCGACGTACATCACGCGAAATCGAGACTTCAGAGGGAGGCTGCCGTGGCTTTCTGCAGAGAGGCGGGTGTAGAAGTTCCCGCAGAGGGTTGTGGTATGCGAGAGATCGTCCTATTTCAAGAATATCCGGCCCCCCTCGGCTTAGCCGTAGTAATATACGATTTTAACACCTTTGGGCGCGGGGATGAACCCATTTACAATGGTGCGCGCGTACTCGTTGAGCGGGGTGAATGCGTCACCGGGAGATTAAACATACTGTACTTTTCTCGTGGCGGTCATTACAAGCCTATACTGAATTTAACAGCCGCAGCGACCAGCAGACGCTTCTGCGAACCTTGCAACATTGCTTATCGGAACGCCGGCGATCACATGTGCTCCAACAGATTTCCCGGCTGCAACACCGTACCACAGTGCGTCAGCGCGGAGGTACGGGTGCGGTGCGTTGCCTGCGGCTGATGCTTTTTCGTGGAAGAATGTCTGCGGAGACATCGAGTCGCTGGATCGTTCGATTCTCGCAGAAGCGTCTGCGACACCCTTCAGCTGTGCAGCGGGTGCGGTGTGTTCGTCAATCGCGCGAAGAGTGGTCACTCCTGCGGCAACGCGTACTGCCACACGTGCGGATCCGTACAGCCGGTCAACCACGAGTGTCACATGCAGCCTCTCAAGCCACCCACCGGAAACCGGCAACATATATTTGTATTTTATGACTTTGAGGCGCAACAATGCGCCTCGGTGGCCGGCAGTCGAGATGTCAATCTGCACGTGCCGAATCTGTGCGTGGTACAGCAGACGTGCACCGACTGCATACACGAGCCTGACATAACCACACCCTGTCCCAGTTGCGGCCTCGTGCGCGAGTTCGTATTGCGAGACAATCCCGTTAAACAGCTGGTGGAATCTGTCACGCGGGTCGTTTGTCGATTCAAAAAGATCTTCTGCATAGCGCATAACGCTAGCGGATTCGATTCTCAATTTATACTGCGCTACCTGGTGGAGAATAACAGAGATCCACCGCAGGTGATTCTGAACGGCACCAAGATCATACCGATGGAGACGGGTCACACGCGTTTCCTGGACTCTTTGGGGTACATGTCTATGGCCCTAGCCGCGCTACCCAAGGCATTCGGACTCCCTGTGGAATCGCGCAAGGGTATCTTTCCGCATCTCTTCAATACACCGGAGAATTGGAATTACATGGGTCCGTTACCAGCCGCGGAATTCTACTCCCCCGACAGCATGAAGGCCTCGGACAGCACGCTTTCTACAAATGGTACGAGGAAGTCACGACCGGCGGCTACGTGTTCGATTTCAACCGCGAACTCGTGGAATATTGTCGCAGCGACGTAGACATCCTTCGGCGAGCATGCGTCGCGTTTAGAGATATTTTTCTGAATTGTGGCGGTGTCTGCCCGTTCTCGCGAAGCACCACCATAGCGTCGGCCTGTTCCGTCGTGTTTCGACAAAATTTCCTCCGGCCCCGTACCATAGGAATACTACCGGCCGGTGGGTACAGGTTGGCCAACAATCAATCGGTGAAAGCGGTCAAATGGCTCGTTTGGATGGAGAGGAAGTTGGGGACAGAGGTGAGGCACGCTGCTCGAGGCCGCGAGTACAGGATCCCCGAGACGAGACGGCTCGTCGAAGGGTATTACACAGATCAGGAGAGCGGACGACACGTGTTGGAATTTCACGGCTGCTACTGGCACGGGTGTCGAAGATGCCACACGGTCAATCGCGACAAAGAGATATCCGGCGGGGATACGATGAACAGACGGTGGGAAGAGACTAGGGCGAAAACGGCGCGCATGAGATGCTGGAAGTCGATCCGGAAATGCGCGACTACGTCGATCAACATCCGCTGGTCGTCTTGTGCGACCCGTTGAATCCTCGAGACGCGTTCTTCGGAGGAAGTACGGGGAACACGAAGCGTGATCACGAGGCTGCCCCGGGGGATAAAATCCGATAGTCGACGTATGCTCTCTGTACCCTTGGGTGTGTAAGACCGGTCGCTACCCTGTGAGCCACCCGCGAGTCTACGTCGGTAGGGAGTGCAGAGTGTTGACCGGTCCCTACAACACCGACATCTCCGGAGTCGAGGGTCTCGTGAAATGCGTGATCCTGCCCCCCAGGCATCTTTACCACCCCGTGCTGCCGATCCGGATGCGTGGGAAACTCATATTTCCCCTGTACCGCTCCTGCTGCGAGGCTTCTCTGCAGATCGATTGTCCGCACGATTCGGAGGCCGATCGGTGGTTCACCGGCACCTGGGTGTCGGCCGAGCTGCAGAAAGCCGTGGCTATGGGCTACAGCGTGATCGATGTGTCGGAGATCTGGTAATACGAGAGCAAGGTGTACGATCCGGCGAGCGGTGAGGGGGTCTCTTTGCTCCCTACATTGACACTTTTCTGAAAATAAAGCAAGAAGCGAGCGGTTGGCCCGGCGAGTGCACCGACGAGGCTTCCCGCGAGCGTTATCTCGCAGAGTACGAGCAGGTGGAGGGTACTCCCTTTGCAACGAGACAAGATAACAAAGAACGCCGGCCTGCGTTCCGTATCCAAGCTCTGTCTGAACTCTTCCTGGGGTAAATTTGGCCAGCGCGAAAACCTCCCGCGTACCGAGGTGATCAAAGAGCGCCAACGCCTGTTGGAACTGTTGACCGATCCCGAGAACGAGGTGGTAGATATTTTACCGGTGACGGAGCAAATACTTTACGCGCGTTGGATCAACACAAGTGCTGGCCGCCTACACGACTGCTCAGGCTCGCCTCAAGCTGTACAGCTATCTTGAGAGGCTCGGGCGCCGGGTGTTGTATTACGATACGGACTCTGTTGTTTACGTGCAGAGAAGCGAAGAGTGGGAACCGAGTACGGGTAATTTTTTGGGCGATCTGACGGACGAGCTTACGAAATACGGCGATGGTAGCTACATAAAAGCCTTCATTTCCGGTGGTCCGAAATTTTACGCGTTCTTGGTACAAAAGGGGGATGGGGAGGTGGCAGAGGTTTGCAAAGTGAAGGGGGTCACTCTAAACTATCAGACTCGAATGAGGATAAATTTTAATATGATCCGGGGCATGGTGGTCGAAGGTGGCGAACCTATTCGCGTGGGGCGGCGAGCTATACAGCGTACAGCGCTGCACCGGGTGGTCACGCTCAGCGTAAACAAGATATGCCGTCCCGTTCAAACGAAAAGACGTCTCTGCGACACCGGCTACGACACTCTTCCTTTCGGCTACAAATCGCACAGCTGACCCGTGACCGGAGTAAATCGTACATCTCTCTTTAGCTAGAGCCTTGCAGCGAGACTTCGACTCTCTCTCTCTCTCTACCCAGTCCTATACTCTGTTATCTGACACGTATATGCGGAGAGAAATCTCTACTCGCCAGGAGCAGAAGTGTGCAGCGGTGACTCATCGGCTAAGTAGGTCAGTAGTAGCAGTAGCTAGTAATTGTTTATCAACCTGAGCGTCAAACGGCTGGTGCGGGGTGGGTGCGGTTCATTGAGAAGCTGAGAGCACCGCACGCCGCGAGGCAACCCCGAGTATAAGCTGATACGGGGTTGCCTTTGGCGCGTCACTAGCTGCTTCCCGGCCGGCGACCCGTATCTCAGCTGTTGAGGCGGGCCGCAACCGCGCGCGCGCGCGTTCCCCCGAGCTCGTGCGTAACGCGCGCACCCCCGCGGGCCCGACCGCGGTTATGCTTTCACGACAGGGATGTCGACTCAACACCGAGTATTTGTCGCTAAAATTATATATATATTTAATTGCAGATACGGCGGACCTGTGAGTCGCGAGAATGGACACGCGCTGGAAACACCCGTTTTCGGCCATCGTAACCGGTCCTTCCGGTTGCGGAAAATCCAACTTTGTGAAAAACTTTCTGCAACACGCGAGCGACATGTGCGACACAGAGTTCGCGAGGGTAGTCTGGCACTATGCTGAGTGGCAACCGTTGTACGGGGAATCGACGCGCGGGTCTATAGAATATCAGGAGGGTTCGTCGCAGCCGGCCGACTACGACGCGGACACGCGACCCAAATTACTCGTCATCGACGATCTGATGCGCGAGTCGTCCAACGGTGTTGTCATCGATCTCTTCACCAAGGGTTGCCACCACAAGAACGTGAGCGTGTTCCTGATCACGCAGAATCTGTTTCACCAGGGACGCAGGCAGAGGGATATTTCGCTGAACGCCAACTATATCGTTTTCTTCAAGAATCCGCGCGATCGCGCGCAGATACATCACCTGGCTCGTCAGGTATACCCCGAGGATCCTCGCTTCCTGCAAGAGGTCTACAACGACGCCACAGCACGCCCCCACGGCTATCTGCTTCTGGATCTGAAGCAATCCACCTCGGAGAACTGCCGGTTTCGCACCGATATATTTCCCTCGGATCCACACCGCTACGTTTACGTGCCTCGCAGGGATATAAAGGGTGGAGGCTCGCACGCGACGCCAGTCTTTCGTCTGTGATGAAACCTGGAGGAGGAGGAGGAGGAGGAGGAGGAGGAGGAGGAGGAGGAGGAGGAGGAGGAGGAGGAGGAGGAGGAGGAGGAGGAGGAGGAGGAGGAGGAGGAGGAAGAGGAAGAGGAAGAGGAAGAGGAAGAAGAAGAAGAAGAAGAAGAAGAAGAGGTGCAGCAAGCAGGTTCAGCTCTTCCAACGCTGCGGCCTTGCACGCTATCTGTAAATCGGACCCCGCTCGGAGACTGGCTCTGCTACGCACCGCTGACGACACTCTAGTGAAAAACATTTGCGAGTGCGCTTTGAACACTCTCAGGGGTAACGTGAGCCTGAGCGCCGATCAGAAGAAACGTTTGAGCAAGCACAGAAAAACTTTACGACGCTTGGCCTGCGACACAGGTAGCTGGAAAAGCAAGAAACGTTCGCTCGTTCAACGGGGTGGATTTCTCCCTTTGCTGTTAGCACCGATTATCGGCAGTCTGGTGGCCAGTCTTATCGGAAGGTGAGAAAAAAAAAATTGAGACGATGGAACGAGCCAAGAAAATGGTCCTGATACTGCAGGAGACAGCCGCACGTATCCAGCAGCGTCGACGCGATGCGGATCCCGCCAGCAGGTTGGACGCGGAGATGCAGACTATTCTCAACGACGGGGGAAAAAGTGATCGAGAGAAATGGAAGCTGTACTGACAGGTGCTACGACGTTTCTTGTTTTTTGCCGCCGCGTCGCGAAAACCCATGCGATTTTCTATACGCGGAGTCGATGGCGTGACTGCGGATAATGTCGCGGGTGTGCAAGAAGAGGATGAGATGATGCAGGGGAACGCAGTCAGCAACAGAGGCGTAGCTGTACAGGATATAGCCGTAAGCGTGCCGGCCAAGTTTCGACGGAAAGCGGAGTTGTTGCTGAACTATTTGGTCGCCAACGGTCGCTCGGAGATCTCGTGGGACGACAAGGAGACGATAACCATAAGGGGTACTCAGGTACCCGGGACAAACATCATCGATCTGATAAACGACGTCGTACGCGAGAGAAAATCTATGCAGGCTAGGGGAAGGGAACAGTTCGCCCGGCTCCTTCACTCGATCAACACGCCTCAAGAGTATATCGGTAATCCCATTATTCACAAACCTACGCGTAACGCCTCGTCACGATCGGCTGCCGGGCCATCTTCATCTCGCCAGTGGCGTATAAACGACGGGGAGGAGGACCACGCTGTGGACGGTGACATTGATATGAACGAGCCGGGTGAATTGGAGGAGGAGGAGGAGGATTCAGATTCGGTATTTTCAACACCCAAGACCAGACAACGATCCGGGCAGACGGGAAATAGTGCGTGGTTGAGACTGAGATTGAAATGAAGATCCTCGAACGGCTGTACTACGATCCAACCAACAAGGCAGGTTACGCGGGTGCCAGGAACTTGACGCGATCCGTAAGTAGAAAGAAGGGAAAGAGGAAAAAAATACCGCGCGCCACGGTGCTCGAATGGTTGGCCTCGCAGGACGCGTACACGCTGCACGAGTCCATACGTAGGAAATTTCCCCGAGCCAGATACAACGTGCAGAATATAGACGACCTGTGGTAAGCGGACCTGGTGGATCTCAGATCGATCAAACAGTACAACGACGGATACGGCTACCTGCTGGTGATCATAGACGTACTCAGCAAGTTTGCCTGAGTTGAGCCGCTCGCGGAGAAGAGCGCAGCCACCGTTGCCGGCGCGTGCTGTCGTCCACGGAACGTTGCCCTGTCCAACTGCAGACCGACAAAGGCAAGAAGTTTGTCGGAGCTCAATTCCAGAAGCTGCTCGCTGCCAGAGGGGTGCGGTACAGAGTCACGCGAAACCCCGATATAAAGGCAGCCGTTGTAGAGCGCTTCAATCGCACCCTCAAGGAGAGAATGTGGCGTTACTTTACCCACAAAAATACCCATCGCTACCTGGATATACTGCAGCAGCTGGTAGGGGCGTACAACGCTACCACGCACTCGACCATTAAAACGGCTCCGTGGACGGTGACGCTGGAAAATGCGGCAGCGGCGCATTTTAACATGGAAAAGGCGCGCGGAGGACCACCACGATCCGGTGGGAAGCCACGGTTTCGGGTGAGGGAACGGGTTCGCATCAGTAAGGCTAAGGGTGCATTCAAGAAGGGCTACGAGGCCAACTGGACCGAGGAGGTGTTTGAGATTCGACGCGTTCTGCACCGCGCGCCGATCGTCTACCTGCTGGAGGATTTGGAGGGCGAGGAAATAGACGGACTGTTTTACGAGGCTGAGTTGCAGCGTGTGATCAAAGACGATGTTATGACTGTGGATGAAATAATACGGACGCGGGGAAAGGGCGCCAGTAAGAAGCTGTTTGTCAGCTGGCGCGGTTATCCGGAAAAGTTCAACTCTTGGATCGCTGCGAGCAGCGTGCGAAAACAGGCATGAAGGATCAGTTTTACATCACGCTACCTAGCAACAGCTCGATGAAATTTTTCCCCAACAACACGACGGCTCGATACACCACCCAGCTACCGCGACAGATCGAGCTTGTCGGGGAGTGGGAGGTCGCCCTGGTGGAGATCCAGTACCCGCTGACGCTTCAAAACATAAACGAACCCTACAACGCTGTGCGATTTCACGTGCACCGGTCGGACACACCTGCCGAGAATTTTCACGATATTCCTTCGTCGGGGGACAGACGAGTGGCGCAGGGTCAATTCCGCATCATGCCGGGGGCTTACACGGATATCTGGGAAATTATACGTGCATCAAACAGCTTTGCAGCGATCAAGGAACATTTGGAGTTTGGACGAGCCGACAGCGCTGACGATCGTTTGGTCGTCGTGAGAAAATGCAACTGCAAGGATGATCATCCTTTGAATCTACCCGGCGGGATACCCTCGCAGATGTTTGTCTACATGGATCTGGCGGAGCCTAGAATAGTGGGCGATGTCTACGCACCGCTGCTGCGTATAGTGCAGATGGTGGGGAAAAATTTTCACAACGGCGTCTCGGAGAGCAAATCCCTGTCACCTCCGCACTACGTACCTCTGCTTCTCACCAATTTCCGAACCCTAGAAATCGATATAAGGGACTCTCTGGGTAGACCTATGCCATTCACGCACGGGACATTAACGGTTACGCTGCATTTCAAGAGGACGCACTGATGGCCCACTACCTTGAACATTACGACGATCAGGTGGGTGGTGGTGGTATAGACCGCGTTTATTCCGGTGCCCCGCATTAGCGCGGCCACGGGATCGGTAGCTTTCTGGGGGGATTGTTTTGTCGCGTGATGCCCATTTTGAAGAGGGGTGCGCGCGTGTTGGGCAAGGAAGCTCTGCGGACCGGTGTGAACGTCATGGAGGATATGGACAACAACACACCCTTCAAGGAGGCTCTCAAGAAACGCGTCGTCGAGTCGGGGTACAATCTGAAGCGGAAAGCTACCGAGAAATTGGGCAACATGATGAAGGGATCCGGATATAAAGCGTTGCGCGGCAAATCGAGCGGACAGTTGATGCGGGGTCGCGGACCAGGATCGATCGGATCTCGTAGGAAAGGTGTCAAGAAAATCAAGCCGAAAAAGAAGAAACCAGGGCTTGCCGGAATTAAGGAGAAAAAAACGACTCTCAAGCGGAAGAAGAAGAAGAAGAAGAAAAGCTGTTGCGGAAGTAAAAGAAGAGGAAGAACGGTGGCTGATATCCTCGGAGCTCGTTAACAACAATAATAAACATCGACCATGGCGTACTTGCACTCGCACTCCTGCGAGTGTCTGAAATCGGAGCTGGATTTGTTCTCTCTACCACCGACGCAAACCACGATCGAGAGCGGCCAGTGGGTCCACTACAAGCCTGTGTCGTCGCTCACTGATGATTCACCTATAGAGTTTATGGTGCCCGGCCTCAGCGCGAGTATCTCGACCTATCCCACACTATGCTCAGCCTGCGTGTGAGTCTGCAGCCGCTAGCTAGGGAGCCGGCTGTAACCGGAACCACGCCAAAGGCCCCGCCAAAGGTGGCCCCTGTAAACAACCTGCTGCACTCTCTGTTTAGCCAGGCCGACGTATTCTTCAATCAGAAGCTAGTTTCACCGGCCAATAACGCGTACAGCGCCTACATCGAGTCGTTGCTGAATTACAATTCGGCAGCGAAAAAATCACACCTAACCACCACCCTGTGGTACGGGGATACGGCCGGGGGGATGGATGAAATCGGACCGACTAACAAAGGGTTTGCGCAGCGGCAACAATTTCTGAATTTCTGAATCACAACCAGTGTGGATTTGATCGTGCGCTCGCGGGACGCCTTCTGCCTCATGGAGAGCACCAACACACACAGGATACACATACTAGAGGCCTCGCTGCTCGTGCGACGCGTAACGATAAACCCTGGCGTCCTGCTGGCTCACGCCAGAGCTCTGGGTAGAGGTACGGCAAAGTATCCTCTTACCAGAGTGAAGGTGAAGACTATGACTATTCACAGCGGCGTGCAGGTTGATACGTTGGACAATTTATTTCTGGGTCAACTGCCCAAAAGAATAATAGTGGGCTTTGTCGATAACAAGGCCTTTAACGGTGATAAAGCCTACAACCCCTTCAACTTTCGACATTTCAATATTAACTTTTTGTCGTTGTACGTGGACGGCGCGCAGATCCCCTCGAAGCCGCTGCAACCCGATTTTACGCGAAGCAAGCTCTACGTGGATGCCTACCACACTCTTTTCTCCGGAACCGGCATACATTTTCTGAACGATGGGAACGGTATCGGCCGTGAAGATTTCCCCCACGGGTATTGCTTGACGGCTTTCGACCTCACCCCCGATCTATCGGCAAACAGCGGCACCCACTGGAATTTGGTCAGACACGGTAGCGTTAGAATCGAGGTGCGATTCGAGGTTGCCCTACCAAAGACAAGAAATTGCATCGTATACGCGGAGTTTGACAACATCTTGGAAATCAACGCAGCTCGCCAGGTTATAGTGGACTTTGGAGGATAACCAGCGATGTGAATCACCTCCCCCCACCTAACGAAGACAGAAAAAGAATAGCTGACGCTGCGGATTGACGGGAAGCCGCTGCGGCCGAACGACACACGCAGTATTCAGTTTACTGTAAACCCGCGAGCACGTTTATACCGATATGTTGGACTACGTGGTCGATGTGCAGGGTTTTCGGGACGCTCAGAATGGTTTCGCTGTCAAGGAGGTTTCCGTCCTGGCTCTGAATCGCGACCACATCGGCCACTGGGTTGCCACACCACCTTGCGCTTTCACCGATCTTCCCGCGAATATTTGTGCTGAGAACAACTATCTTTCGCGTAACCATCACGGTATAGAGTGGTTCGACGGCGACATTCAGGACCGTAAAATCTACAGAAAACTGCGCGCCGTGGTACGCTCGGCCCGCATGATTTATACGCGCGGTGCCGAAAAGGCGAAATTGTTGCGGCGCGTTATGTCGCGTCAGGTGATAAATCTGGAGGACGAAGATTGCCCTGCATTCCTGTGCAATCCCGGAGAGTTTGTCTGTTCGTTGAATCGCGCGGCTGTGTTGAAATCTTGGTTGCTGGGGAGGAAAACAGTTGACGAGGTGGACGATAGCGGTTTTTCTACAACCGGATCCGAAGACTGCAATGAACAGCCTGGAACTTCGGAGGGTTTTGGCGTTGATACCGACAAGTACGTGTGGAGTGTACCCGGTTGATCGTATTCCGCTGCGGTGGTCCCGCCCGGCGACCCTTATCGCAAACAACGATGACCACACACAGCCGGGAAGTCACTGGGTCGCTTTCTACAACGACGAGTCCGGCAACGGGGTCTCCTTTGACAGTTACGGAATTGCGCCTTTTATCCCACACCATGTCCGTCGTCTCCGAAGAAACTGTCCGCGCTACCGGTGCAACACGCGCCAGCTTCAGAGTACCTTTTCCGACGTGTGTGGTCAGTTTTGTGTTCTGTTTCTGTATTATATGCACTTTGGTTACACTCTCGAAGAGTTTGTCAATATTTTTTCGGACGATTATGTGAAAAATGATTCGATGGCAGCGTCGTTTTACAGACTCGACGCCTATTGTCTATCCTGTGTACAGATATGTTTGAGGAAACGTTGTTAATTATAAACTAGTTTTAAGCGATATTGAATAAAGTGAAAATTTTGTAATGAAACAGTGTGTGTGTGTGTTGTTTTATCGCGAGTACATTCAACCAGTATTTTAGCCATCTGGGCACTTTTGCACGTGCAAGAAATATATAGCTGACTCCCGTGATAGCCACCATGATTAGTTGATACTCGTCGGGACATCGAGCCGTTCCCTGATAACTATGAACCCCTGTCACCCCCTTGCTCGGGGTACGCAAAGCAGTGAGGTAAATTTCTCTGCACGACGTGTCACTCTGATTTCAAGCGGCGGTCCAACGAGTTGAGGACAAAGTGTAAGAAGTTTAAGCAGTTTAAGAAGTAAGTGCGATTGTTCTTCGACACCGCCCAGTTTTCGCGAGGGGTACAGTTTTGTGAATAACAGTTTTCGTTACAGAGATGAACCAGATACCATCCGAGGTTTTGGCTCACATCGACCCCCGGGACATGTGGTTGCTCCGGGCAGGACAGGCAATGGGGCTCGGCGAGCGAATCGGGGCGCTGCTCGAAGATCAACTGACAATGAGCACAGACGACGACGACAGCAGCGTCGCGTCGAGCCAGGAGTCTTGGCCTAGCTTGGGCCGTAGCTCCTGGTTCGACGACGGCTATTTGGGCAGCGCCTTGTCGCAGAGCAGCGCCGGGTCGTCGTTGTCTGAACGAGACTCGGAGCATATTGTCTACGGGGGTCACGGAGGCGGTGTCGTGGAGGAGAATGCTGAGGAGGAGGAGGCGGTGATAGGAATTTGGATGGGAAATGAATCGGACGATGACGTAGAGGCGGTCATAGCTGAGGAAGAAGAAGTAGAGGTAAAAGAGGAAGCGATAGAAGAAGAAGTATGGGGAGGAAGAATCGGTGTGGAGTAAGGACGAGGAGGCGGATAGACCCATCCCGTGGTGGTGGCCTTCGGAGGACGAGGATAACTTGTCCTCCGGAGCGGAGTAACGTCTCGGTTCTGGTAAGTTGATATAATTTTCATTACTTTTCGTTCGGTTATTGCAATAATACCTGTATGTTTCAGAGCGTGCCAACATCTGCGGTCACCACCACGCGGTAAATATTGTATATAACTTTAGGTTAGTTTAGTTCATAAGTATAATTATAGTTTTCTATGGAATATTGTATATAACTTCAGGTTAGTTTAGTTCATAAGTATAATTATAGTTTTTTATGAAATATCGTATATAGCTTTAGGTTAGTTCGTAAGTATAATTATATTCATTCATTTAATAAACAAAAATGTTCAAAGATAATTCGTGTCGATCCCTGCATACCGGGACAATCACGTGAAACCGAATGGATCCATGTTACCGGACAGCGAATATTTCGTATTTTTAGCAGGTTAACCACTCGTTGCACTGAAAACCCCTAGGGTGATTTTGGCGTGCGGTCGATGAAACTCGGCAGCCATTGTTGGACATTGTTGTTGGAAACCGGCTGACTGTCAATACATCGCGGAAGGTAGACATGTGGGGTTATGTTCGCTTATTTTAAGCAAATGATAAATGAAGTGATTAAAACCTACGTGAATAAGTTATTGATATTTAGCAAAAATCGATCAATCAGTTTTAAATAATATCATAGTACAATCAACGAATTAACTTAAGCTATAACTGCAAATTAATTAGAATCAAAGAGTTCATCGAGAACAACCAATTCCTTCATTGTATTAAGATATCATTCAAAACTAATTGATAGATTTTTGATAAATATTCATAGCTTATTCACCTAGTTTTTATTCGCCTTATTAATCATTTGCTTAAAATAAACGAACATAACCCCACATGTCTACCTTCCGCGATGTATTGACAGTCAGCCGGCTTCTATCAACAATGGCTGCCGAGTTGCATCGACCGCGCGCCAAAATCACCCTAGGGATTGTTCAGCGCAACGAGTGGTTAGCCCGCTAGAATGACGTCATATTCGCCAATATTCGCTTTTCGGTAGCATGGATCCATTCGGATTCACGTGATTCTCACGGTATATCCTGTCATTCTTTGAACATTTCAGCTAGTATATGTAGAGGTTAAGAATTCATTATTTCAGAGCCGTCGTCTTTGTCTGCTAAAATCGGATCGGTCGGTATATAAGATCAAACCTTTCTAATATTTGATTAGTATAAGAGAGAGAGAGAGAGAGAGAGGGAGACACATGTAATATTTCTCAAAAAAACATATTAAATTTGTCAAAACAGTCGCCATCTTAAATTTTGAAAAACAGGCGCCATATTGGATTCTCAAAAAACAGGCGCCATATTGGATTCTGAAAAACAGGCGCCATATTGGCTCATATGGGCGGCGCCATCTTGGATCAGGCTGCCGGCCGTCTACGTCACTGGCGCCAGATCCCCACTCCTGCCCGGTGACGTCATTTGTTATGACTCGCCATAGCTGTCACCATCTACTTGCGGGCATAGCGAAGGTTGTCAATAAAGCTAATGCAAACAAACATTAGTTACAAGAATCGAAGCGTCACAACGCAACAATGGAGGCAATTGCTTTGGGAAAGGGCTTATACCTGAAACCGTATAAGAAGGGTATGGGGCTGTATTTGAAGCCGGCAAAAAACTAATAAAGCTACCACACCGAGCCCTCACAGATGCTGATTTGCTCAACCATGCAAGAGCTATGAAAATTTCACATTTTCGAGGTGTTTTTATGCGAAATGATTTACCCTGCTCAGGGCCTAAAAAGCGTGAGTCTGCAATCATGAATCTTGATGATGAAGACGGTCCAGGGACGCGTTGGGTTGCATACACAAAAAACGGCAACGATGCGGTGTATTTCGACAGTTTTGGTGATTTACAACCGCCTAGAGATCTCATGAAATATCTCGGTGTTGGTAGCGTAAAATATAATCATAAGAGATATCAAGAATATAACACAGTAATTTGCGGTCACTTGTATCTCAAGTTCCTCAGCGGACCACTATAAAATGTATGCGTATCGTTGATGTTTTATTAGTCATGGCTGATTCGTTCACGTTGACACCCTCCGGCTAATCGTCGGTCATAAGGACTCAATATTTTCCCCCTATCGAGCTGTCACCGACAAAGACGTATGTTCTTGGACTGATAGAGCTCTTGACATTCAACGCAATACCCAATATAGATGAGGGGTGTGATAAGTTTTCTTTCAACACGTGCATGTAATGGGCCCTTCTTCTTGCATGTAAAATGAATGGAAAATCGCCCATTTCTAGCGTGGACTTCATGACCTCCCTAGGGAGGTAATATCCATTATTTCCCTAGTGAGGTAATGGATCTATTGCTACCTTCCAAGAGACGTTTTGGAATGTTTCCAAAAATTCTCAAAAATTTCCATAAGTTTTTGTAAATTTCCACAAATTTCCATGAATTTCCAGAAAATTCCATAAACTTCCAAAAATTTCTCAAAATTTCCAAAAGGTTCTATAAATTTTCAAAATTTCCAACATTCGCTAAATTTCTGTCGTACATGCACGAAAAAGGGCTTATACATGCACTCGTTGAAAAAATTACGGTGTACAACAAGGAGGGGAGGGTAATTTCAAGCTCGGGTGATGACGCTGCACTCGTCTTTGTCTCGGGCCCTCGACTCCGACTCGTGCAACATCATCTGACCCTCGCTAGAAATGACCCATTTCCCCCCCTTGTTGTACAATGTACTATTATGCATCGCCCAACACAATAATTACCATACACACTGGGAGCTATGAAATTGAAGATATCGAAAATTATTTGAAAAGAGCGCTACCTGATGATATAAAATTTAGTCTAAAAGCTAATAACAATGAGTTACTCAGCGAAATCAGATGCAATCAACAGATAGACTTTCACGCAAAAGATTCCATTGGTCATTTGCTCGGTTTGACCCCCGATGTTCTCCAAGGTGGTATTACCCACAAATCCAAGTTACCCATTCGCATACTCAAAGTCAACGCTTTGCGGGTTGAGTGTAATATTACTACGGGTGCGTATATCAACGAGCATCAAGTACATACAATTCATCAATTTTTTCCAACCGTACTACCCGGATATAAGATCGTGAAAGTGCCGACAAATGTCATTTACCATCCAATCACCGTACATACATGTCAATACATGATATATAGTTGAGAATAGTCGATCAGGACGGAAAATTGATCAATTTTCGTGGTGAAACTGTAACTATACGATTAGATGTGAAATCTTTGGGATAATATGGGCATTGTGTTTGAGAGGACAAGAAAATCTGGTAGTAGTTATAAGAGCCCGATAACATGCCCAAGCATCATAGGTCATCGTGCAGCTCCGATTCGGGTGACACATCAGAACGCTCAGTTTCTTCAGAGCCTAGGACTTCGACTTCATTGTGGTGGAAAATAAGAATTCGTTGCTATATCTGCATATGCCCTCCGCGAAAATGATAAAAATCCAAACACCTGTGACCTTCGACGAGTCGAATGCCCACTGTGAAATACATGCACATCAACCGTATGCTGCGTCTACATTCAAAAATAACGATGAGATCCGCATAGCTGTGCAGAATCAAGATGCGTGTGTATTAACCAGCAAAAATTCGCTCCACATCTACCGAGAGGAAATCTCGAAAGTATACAGTGACTGCGCACGCGCGAGTTTCGTCGTCCGCTGAGACAAGCTGGCCACCTCGAGTTACAGCTGTCAAACTTTGTTTTTGACGGCGATGTAATTGATACGAATTTTTGAGGTTAAAATTTCAATTAATTGCGGTAGTAATTCAGAAAGGCTTGGAAAGCTTTTATTGTCGAGGTTGAAACTTGATGTTTTGAAAGAACAGTCGAAATTTATTCCGAACAACTGATTGCTTGCTTCGATTCGATGTATCGGATCATTTTGAGAGGATTTGTTTATCCAATTAAAATTGAAAACTAGTGGTCTAAATGATAGGTGCTTGGAAAAAACGAAGCAGGTAGGTGGGAACAGTTTGTTCAATCATGATAGCTCAATACAGTAGAAATGATCTGAATTCTTTTGATCAACAGGAAATGTTGGTGAATAAATGCTGTTTGATTGGAAAATTCAAGAATGAGTCTCCAACAGCCAAATGATTACATCTCCGCGTTTTGTTGATACCTCCCATTTAATTTCATCTCAAGTGCGGAGATCATTGCCACTTTTGTCGGTTGACCGCAACGTTTCTTTTAAATATTTTTCTCGACAGCAAGGAACATTAATTTTACGAGTTCTTAAATTGAATAACATGAAATCGATTGTTTAAGAAGTTTGAATATTTCATCATCTGTGATTGAATTGTGATTTACTTCTTCCACGAGTCTAGTTTAATTAAGTTTCCCTTAAATCTCCTCATACCAAAGCAGATTACTGTGAATCATGAAAATCCTGTAATAATAAGCAGAGTACATCTGTAAATCATCGACAGTATTCAAGTTACTTAATAGAGAGGGCCCCATACTGAAATTAAAAATGTATCAACTTTCGATTGATTGAAATTATCGCTGAACAAGCGCCCATTTGTAATGAAACGAGCATTAGTAAATAAATGCATTTGTAGCCTTTGACGAGGTTTACCTGAGTATTTTCAAGAAAACACAAGTACAGACACAGCCACACAGATAACTGAGACAGCTGGAACTAGCTAGCGAGGTGAAATTATAAACTAAAACTAACTTTAGAGACATTTTCAACTAAAAGTATTGAACATTTCTGGATTTCGATTGTATCAGTTTGGCTAGCAAAACCTATTCTGTGATTTCAATGAAAGACCTGAAAACCTATTCCCCTGAACCGAATGACAAAAGTAACGAAGCCCAAGATTAAAATAGAAATATTCATGTGTTCCAATAATTCCTTGACGCTGTGTAGTAGCACTAATGGTCGAATAACAAACTCATCATTATTGGCTCGAAAAAAGTAAAATGGTCAAGTATTTGAACATCCACGTCTGTACTGTGCGAGCTCTTCAATTTTGCCGCAATCAGTAACGTAAAGATGGTGATGGTCCAACAAAATCACTTGAACACCTGTTGCTTGACGGAACGACCACATCGGATGGTTGGAATGGTGGCACCGATCAAGAAAACATGGTCCCTGCTGGCAGAACGTTTTGATCACCAGGTAAGACACGATTTTCCTACTGCTGATCGAGCCTCCTAGAAAAAAGAATTTCATCATTGAATGCATGCCAAAATATTGTACCACTCAAAGATCACAGAATTAGAAATGTACTTACGAACCCCGATGACTTCTCCTAGGAGTGAACTTGAACATCCACGACTTTAGTCCCACTTCACTGTTCGATTGTTTCCTAGCTGTAAATAAAAGGTGTTATTATCAGACCTGCTTCTGATGATTTTGGATTCAACTAACTCCTAATTAAATGCATTTTACTTCGATGATGTAAATTACACTGTAATTACCTGTTATTCTTTTCCTCTTTTCATTCTTGGATTTTTGGGACATCCTTCTTTGTTCACCAAACATCGTTCACTGTACTATGGAGTTGCATTTAACGAAGCTGACGAAGGGTCTATGAGAGTTTGAGTCAGGTACAGTACATCTGCTGTAAATTTACATTCCTTGTACTCGTGAATTTCATGGACAAGCCGTATCATTTCGTTTTGTTCCTTTCTATTAATTTTATTTGTTTATTCCATGTTCATCGACACTGATTATTGGCCTCCGGAGCACTGCACTGGGATGAGTCCACTCCGGAATTATCTTCTACGCTGTTTCAATAATCCGTTTATTCTTTACTTAAGGCTCGTCCCTAGTCGCCCACCTCCTTTTGATACAATGCGACACATTTCAATTATTATCCGAGCCCAGGCGTCAAAAACGCAGAAAAGGCCAACGTCGCGCGAATTCAAATTCAATACCGAACACATACGTCCAAAAAAATATTCATTTCATGCGAAAATAGAGACTACAGGTGGTTTTTACATTTATGCCGAGGGAATCGAATTCGAAAAATGTAAAAACCATCTGTAGACTCTATTTTCGCATGAAACGAACATTTTTTTGGACGTATGTGTTCGGAATCGAAATAGAATTCGCGCGACGTTGGCCTTTTTTTGCGTTTTTGACGCCTGGGCTCGGATAATAATTGGAATGTGTCACATTGTATCAAAAGGAGTTGGGCGACTAGGGATGGGCCTCAATGCGAATGAAGAATATTTTTTCAATAAATGTTATTTTCACTCACCTGTCTCAGTTTGTCCAGACTACTACTTAATAATGACCTTTCAGATCCGATTTTAGATTTCATCTTTCAACAAATCACTTCAAGATAATTTTTGTAGTGGAGATTATTTGTTGTCTTCACATTAAATCCTTCATTGGACCCACTGAATAATCTTCCGATATGGACTACGTTATTAAAAATTGCTAGTTCGTACTATTCTTTTTTTTTTTTTATAATTACCGTCGAATTAGAATAAATATCAACATAACCTCGATTCACCACTTTACGAGCGGGAGTTTGACAGCTTTCGCCTAATTTTCTTCAAGTCTGCACCCGTGCCTCGCAGGTTGAAATGCCACCGCGGGACGATCTTACCGACCGATGAAAAATAAATTATTCGGCGCGTGCGCAGTGACTGTATACTTTCTAGATTTCCTTTCGGTATGGTCGGATTACAAAATCAGATGGCAGCTCTGTTGGTGAAAGCACTGAATTGGTCAATATGGCTGTGTGTCACATGTTTAGCGAGATACGTTGTGAGCTGAATGGTCACGAGATTGACCAGAATAAGAATGTCGGCATCACGAGTATTATGAAGGGGTACTTATCACTCACCCCAGGATAACGACATCTCCTGAAGAACACCGGCTGGTTGGAGGATAATAATAAGCTAGCCAACGCCGATGGGTACTTTGATGTTGTTATACCACTCAATCTCGGATTCGCCGAGGATTATAATCGAATAATCGTCAATGCAAAGCATGAGCTGATTTTGACCCGATCGAACAAGTGCAACAAGTCGATATAAGTGCCATACATCAAACTATCGGATCCTGCAAAGATCAAAATGCTCAATCATATAGCCGAAGATCCAGCTGTATCTATGAGTTTTCGCTCGTGGGAAATGTACGAGTACCCGATGCTGCCTGCAACAACGAGACATGTATGGGTTGTCAAGACATCTACACAACTAGAGAAGCCAAGACACGTCATACTAGGATTCCAAACCGCAAGACGAAACGATCCGAAGAAAAATGCCCGCAACAACGAGACATGTATGGGTTGTCAAGACATCTGCACAACTAGAGAAGCTAAGACACGTCATACTAAGATTCCAAACCGCAAGACGAAACGATCCGAAGAAAAATGTGTGTGTGTGTGTGTTTAGATTTTGCCACAGAATTCAAATTGATTGTATGGTCCTCCATCATTCTCTAAGACCTTTCCAAATCTCACTGGCAAGAACACGATGTATTCGTTGGCAATTGTAGCGATGATTCTGCAGCCGAATTTCGTTTTCACAAGCCTCAGTTTTGTGATGTCGTACTTTTGCCCAATCTCTAGCTCCGACATCTTTTTCATTTGCATATCATTATCCATACGGCTGGTGCTGTTCAAGCTGCTGAAGTCCATCTGCAGGAAAATGAATAATTTGGACTTAGTTTTTATATTATAATTGCGTATGATTATTGTGTAATAGGATTCTTACCCTGTTCGACAGAGTTTGCGAGTTCGAATATACGTGGAAGATGTGTCAATGACGAGAATTCTAGATGCACGAATGCAGCTCCTTGCGAGCTCTAGGCTTCCAAACCATCATCTCCCGCCCTCGAAGCATGTAGCAAGGATTTTTTATGGCCCTCCTCCGAATACCAGTTCTTCAACCGTTGAACGTTCTCGAATGCACAATGGTAGCCTCCAGGTACATCGCCATGACAGTCTCAATGCCAATGAAATAGACGTGATTCCAATCGCAGTATTCGAAGGTTCGGACACCCCAGCTCATCCAAATCAATCACCGGTTTTGAGTCGTCATTCAGGATTTTTTTAATCCAGCGTTTCTTCTCCAATCCCTTCACATAAATGAGACTCGCATCTTGCACAACTCATCCCACAGTTTTCACCGCATCTCTATACGGCATTTCTCCAGCAATCCAGGGTATTCCATGATGATGCCATGTCAGCTGCGAATTAAGATTTCTGTACTCGCTTGAGAGAGTCACCCAGGAGCATGGTGCGTTGAAGCGGATGCGTGAATGCTTATTGCGGCCAGCTCTTTCATCACACGTTTATCACTGAATCGCCTAAACCCTTGTACATCCAATATTAGCTCCATATTAACAGCTATGTGTGCGGTTCCAAGCAAAGCCGAAAATTGACTGAGTTGCTGATTTATTGCGTGGGATCGGTATGCATGCGGGTGTGCAGACGGTATCGCGTGAACGAATGTGGAAAACCCATTTTCCTATTGCAATGTTCATATTTCACAGATTTTATCTGCAAGATTATGTGGATTGGTGGCTGTGCACCGACCACTTACAGACTAACAAAATTCTAGCGTTTTTGAGCGGCGAAAATCACGCTGATTTATTGCGTAGGATCAGTATGCATGCAGCTGTGCAAGCGGTACCGTGTGAACGAATGCTGAAAACCCATATTTTCTTATTGCTATGTTTATCTTTGACTGATCTTATCTGAGAGCGGCGAAAATCACATTGATTTATTGCTCGAGTCATGAGACTAATCGATTTTATGGTGTAGGAGGATGTCTTAAGAGCTGTTCTCTGGTTGGTTAAGATTCATTTTATTTTGGGCGTGGTATGCAGCCAATAGGATGCAACCCAACTCTCCCCGCCAGGTCAGTTCCAGAAGAAGGCAGTTTCTAGTTTGAAAAGATCGGTGAATAGCGAAAGTTTATAGAATCGAAGTAAAAGCATCAAGAAGAAGAAGAAGAAGAAGAAGAAGAAGAAGAAGAAGAATTTCCAAAACTAAACGCGTGGAAAAATGTAATACATGCTAGGTTGGCAACCATTATTAGTTGGCAAACCAGCAGAGAAGCTGCCAAAAATGGCCAGCAGAGACCCCCGGTGCTAGAAAACATGAGCATCACGTGTAAAACAAAAATATATAATAATCCATAAGTAAAAACGTTTCAATTAAAAATACGCCTACTTATTTCGTGTACCCAAAACTATGACATGGCGCAGTCGTTTAATAAATCAAAGTTAGAAAAGGGCGAATAAGAGGACAATTCTAGGTTAAAGTCTACTAGCCTGAAAAGAAAGCGTGCTTGTGTAAAACAAGATGGATGGTTTCAAGCCCCCCAAATCTTTGAGCCTTGAAGGCAACATAAGTGAGAACTGGCGCAAATTCAAACAAAATTATGACATTTACATAAAAGCATCAGGAAAAGCAGGCGATGACCCAGAACAGGAAGTCGCTATATTTCTTAACCTAATTGGTGAAGATGCGGTCGAGTTGTTCAACACGTTTAATGTAACCGTCACGGACAGAAAGAAAATAAAAACAGTGATTGAGCATTTTCAAGCATACTGCCTTCCGAAGAAAAACGTTGTGTTCGAGCGGTTCGTGTTTTATAAAAGAGACCAGCAACAGGGTGAAACGTTCGAACAATTTTTAACGGACATAAAAAAACTTTCGAAAGACTGTGAATTCGCTAATCTCGCTGATCAAATGATCAGAGATCGAATTGTGCTAGGAATAAATGATTTAACACTGCAAGAAAGGTTGCTCCGAATTGAAGATTTGGACATGAAAAAAGCAGTGGATTATTGTAAGGCTGCGAAAGCATCAAAAGCACAAGCGAAAAATTTGCAAATCAAGTCCGTCGAAAGTATCTAACCAAATAAATAAAAAGTGGAAAAGAAGACAACGTCCGAAGGTGGTGAGAAGAGTGAGCAGTTCAACTGTTGAAGGTGTACACAACGCCACGGGCCTCGCCAATGCCCTGCCTATGGAAAGAAGTGTACCAAGTGCGGGATTCTCAACCACATGGCAAGCTCCTGCCGTGTGAAAAACGTCAAAGAGATACAGGAAGAGACTGAAGATTTTGATTTAAGTGA
This sequence comes from Tenthredo scrophulariae, assembly GCA_963978835.1. Taxonomy (NCBI): domain Eukaryota; kingdom Metazoa; phylum Arthropoda; class Insecta; order Hymenoptera; family Tenthredinidae; genus Tenthredo; species Tenthredo scrophulariae. Next base: position 10,715,282 of record OZ022229.1, read on the forward strand.
TAGCACTACTAGTTTTTGTATTGATACCCTGAGTATTGAAAGCATTAGCAATGTTGACACATGGCACGAAGAGATAGAAGTGGAGAAGTTGAAAGTAAAATTTAAACTTGATACAGGTGCTCAGGTTAATATCTTGCCAAATAGCGTATTGAAAAAAATAGACATAGAGTACATAATAAGGCCAACAAAGGTGGTATTAGAAACTTTTGGAGGGTTCAAAACAAAGCCACTTGGTATTGTTAATCTCAAATGTCAAGTCAAAGACAAACAAAGTTCCGCTGATTTTCTAGTAATAGAAAGGAAAGCTTCTCAAAAGGGCTAGAGACGTGTGTCGAACTAAATTTAATACAAAAAATTGAAGGGATAGATATCATAGATAAACAGAAATTTATTGCAGAAAACAAGGAGGTTTTTGAAGGCTTAGGGACATTTAAAGATAAGTGTACGATCTCACTCAAAGAAAATTGTAAACCAATTGCTAACTCGCCTAGGAGAGTTCTGATAGCTATAAAAGACAGACTAGAGAAAACCTTAGATGAAACGGAACAAAGGGGTATAATATCAAAGGTAACTGGACCTGCTGAGTGGATTAGCAATGTGGTAATAGTGGAAAAGCAAAATAAGAGCTTGAGATTGTGCCTTGATCCTAGCAACTTCAATAAGGTAATTAAAAGAAATCCCAATGTACTGATACCAACAATAGAAGAGATAAGTGAAAAACTGTGCAACAAAAGCATCTTCTCGGTACTAGACCTGAAGGATGGATTTTGGCACGTGGAGTTGGAAAGTAAATGCAGTGAGTTGTGCACATTTAGCACTCCATTTGGTTGTTGGAAATTCAATAGATTACCTTTCGGCTTGAACATGGCCCCCGAGTACTTTCAGTATATTAACAGTAAACATTTTGCCAATATTGAAGGTGTTCAAATTTACTTCGATGATTTGCTAATAGCTGCTGATTCACTGGATGAACATGACGAAATAATGAGAAAGGTGATCTTGAGAGCTGAAGAAGTAGGGGTAAAATTCAACCTAAACAAATTACAGTACAGAGTGGGTGAAGTAAAATATCTGGGACATCGGTTTAGTAGAGAGGGTATGCAAATTGACCCAGATAGAGTCCAAGCGATATTAGCACTGAAAATTCCGGGAGATAAAAAGGGCTTGCAAAGTATATTGGGCACTGTCAATTTTGTCCGATAGTATATACCTAATCTAGCTGAGCTGACAGCACCGTTAAGAGAATTACTAAAGGAAAAAGTAGAGCTTCTGTGGCTGGAAAAACACTCTGAAGCGTTGAGTAAAATTAAAAAGACACTCACAAGTGCACCAGTATTGACAAATTTTGACTCTAGCAAAGAGGTTATAATACAGACTGATGCATCTCAGAGTGATCTGGGTTGTTGCTTATTGCAGGAGGGTAGACCGGTATACTATGCATCCTGTAGTGATCTATCTATTCAAAATGAGGCACTCGAAGTATTGAGCAGCGTAGTACACAATAATAGACGAAATAATCACGTATTTGACCAATATAGTGACGCCTATGTAGACAACTGAAAAGGATTGGGTCTTGACCCGTGGATTGTGGAAAAAAGAGGACGTGTTTGTGCGTCGCTCCGATTCAACTTGCCTTCGTTAAAATAGCATGTTGGCTCAATTTGACTCATTGTACATAGTTAGTCTCATTTTTTCCAATACTATTGCTTTCACGCTACTTCGAAATCCAGGGGATACCAAATACGACGAGGAAATATGAACTAACATCAAATTTAAGTATCGCCACGTGCATTTTATATTACTCAGATTCCCGACCATGCGGTCAAGTTTGTGTTGTATGATTTATTTAAACAATGTAAACTCAATGTAAATTTCATGTTATCACATGTTTTGTCCCACTCGCCATTCGTGATAGCATTATTTCTCATTTTTTATAAATGCAGTCGCATTTATTATAGAGTGGTGTGATGTCCTGTCTTTGTCCATTAGCTCATACAAAGAAGTGTACCTGATTTTCAAATAATCAGCATTTGACGACATTTTTTATTACTACAAGACGTGTTTCAACAATGTATAACCTATTGTGCATGTCGCTCAAATTTGAAATCTGAATCTAATTAAAATCCTCCATATCACCTCTATCGAAGCTATTTGGATATTTATTTTGCTTGATAATCTGAAAACGTATAATAATAAACACGAAGTCTGGTCCATGATATTTGCCGTGTTTACTTTATTCATAATACCTATTCTCCCTGTCTTATATGTAAAAATACCGACTCGTTGCCTGAGAAGCAATTGAATCGTTACAACTGGCGCCCGAACCGTGGACAAATAGCTTCAATAGATGTATTTTAAGTAATTGTTTAATTTATGTGTATCTTTAACTAATGAGTGTTCAACGTTCCCTGCTCACTACTAGATCCAGAGCTAAAGACTCACCTTCAGTACACCCGTATCGGCAACTGGAGGATAGTAAAAACAAGGACAAAAAATCTGCTAAGATGGAGGCAGAACAGGAACGTATCAGAGTAGAGAAGGCCAGACTCGAAAAGGAAAAAATGGAGTTGGAGAGGCTGCTAGGTGAAGTAGATAGACTGCGCGCTGAAAGACAACGTGTAGCCAATGAAGAAAATAACGTAAATAATCTAGAGCAAGCTGACTTAGGTAGACAATTGGTGAGTGGACTGGTAAATAATTTGCAAAACTTTAATATAGAGGCTATAATGCCAAAATTCAGTGATACCGAAAAGCATCATCCAAGGCAATTTTTAGAAGAATTAAATAGATATTTCAATGTTAAAAGGGTTGGTGGAGTTCAAAAATGATTGTGCTTAGAAAGTGCGTTGGACGGAACGTCAAAATTATGGTACGACGTAGTAAAAGATAGAATTAATACATATGATGATTTCCAAACTGAATTTCTTAACAAGTATTCTTCAATCCCAGTACAAGTTCGGCTTAAGACGATATGGTCATCGCGAAAATATAGAAATAGTGAAGGTACGATGCAAAACTTTTTCCTCAAACAGCTAAAAGAAGCTAGATATTTTACCCCTAAATTAGATCAGTATGAAATAAATTATAAAATCGTAGAACAATTGCCTATTTATGTACTTAACGCTGTAGCGGCTGTAGATTTTTCAAACACTGATAAGGTCATTGAAGCAGTATCTCACCTGGATACTGTACAACAAGTTCGTAATATAGAAAAACATAGCCATGGTCACAATAGAAATCAACAATCCACTAATGTCAGAGAACTGGCATATCAAAATCAGTACAGTAACGGGTATAGGAATAACACACAACAAGATTCAAATAATCACCAGCACTATACACAAACGTACAATCATAATAACGGAGCTTTTACACTACCGAATACCAGTATGCCCCCACCACCGATACCACATTATCAACATAGCAATCCTCCTCATTACGGTAACAATCGACCTTTAAACTGGTAAGTGGCGTGATGAACCTCGGTCCAACATCATGCTACAATCCTTATGATTTTATAGAGGACCTATGTAAAGAAATTATAGACATACATCATAATCAGAATACCAATGAAGGTAAAAGCGTTCCGACATCACCACACGTATCAATGATAGTAAACAGTATACCAGTAGCCGCACTAATCGACACTGGAAGTCAAATAACTTGCATCTCTGAACTCTTATATCAACAGCTATCCCGAAATAATAACCTAAATGAGTTGCCAGTGGCAAATGTTGTAGTTCTTCCCGCATTTGGTAAAAAATCTATCTCAGTGAAACGACAAGTACTACTCGAGACATATATTGATAAGGAGAAGATCACCCACGCGTTTTTAGTAATCCCTGGCTTGTCCAAAGAAATAATACTAGGTAATGATTGGCTACATCACACCAGATCCATAATAGATTATGATAGTCAAACCATAATAGTGAAGGGAAGTCAGCTTTCTGAGGAGGTAGTATCGTTCAGCCGTGACTCAACAGAGAAATTAAAATCCGTCCAAGTTGATAATCTAACCTATGTAAAAATAATAGACTTTTTAGAAGCCAAAGGTAGTAAACACAAAGACCAGTCAATAATAGAATTTGAAAATACTAATGATGATTGTTCTCGCAATATCGGGTCTGACGCAATTGGCGGTGAAAAGAGTATAAATAAAAACATTGATGATGGAAATGATTTAAATCAAGATTTTGGTAATATAGGTGAAAATTCTGGTAAAAATAATGAAAACGTTATTGACGATGATGAGAATAGTGTAAATGAGAATGATTTAAGTGAAAATTTGGTTAATTTAGGTGAAAATGTTTATGTAAATGATGCTAATATTATAAATGAAGACGATTCGAATAATTATAATGATGTGAATGATGCTAATGTTGAAATTAAAAATGTCATAAGTGAAAATTTTGATGATGAAACAGTTAATTCTAATGTAATCATAAACGGTAATGAAGTTGATAGTAATGATGAAATAGATAATAATGTAGATAAATTAGATGATTATAATGATGTGTTACAAATAAATAACAATGATAACAACTATCAGTGTCAAACTCAGCTCGTTGCAACCAGCGATGACCACAGAGAAATTTCTGAAGTTGGAGACAGTTTGCTAACTAAGATACCGTGTTTATGTATTGACGGTCAGGACGAAAATTTCTCTGTCGAGGCACGAATGGTCGCGAGTAATCTAACGATGCTTTTCGAGTCGCAAAAGCAGCTAGTTTTCAATTTACTAGTGAAATATGAAAGAGTTTTCTCAAACAAAGCAGGATGTACAACAATTTACGAACACAAAATTATACCATTGAAAGCAAAGCCCATAATCAGGAAATCATATCCAATCCCACTATCGTTGCGCCCACAAGTAGATGCAGAAATACAAGAAATGTTAAAACAAGGAATCATAGAACGATCAGTAAGCCAATACTGTAATCCATTACGAATTGTCAAAAAGAAAGATGGAAAAATCAGGATGTGTTTGGATGCTAGGTACATCGATGAGGTAATAGAAGGCGATAACGAATCACCTCCCTTGATTAGTGAGCTATTGCAAAAATATGACGGTGTAAAATTCATTTCAACCACTGACCTAACACAAGGTTACTGACAAATACCACTTAGTCCAGAATCTAGACAATGTACCGCGTTTCTTCATGGATCATCACTATATCATTTTCGTAGGGTTCCATTCGGACTTAAGACCGCGTCAAGCGCATTCATTAGAGCATTGAATCTAGCCCTAGGGACGCAATATTCTGATTTTTTAACATGTTACATTGACGATTTATTAATCACATCAAAAACATTTGAGGAACACCTAAAACACATAGAAATAGTATTTTCTCGTTTACTGCAATACAATTTCACTTTACGTTTGGATAAATCACTGTTTTATAGGCAGTCAGTGCCATTTCTGGGATTCATTTTAACACCCAACGGTGTAACCCCTGATCCGAGTAAATTGAAGATTATCCAAGAGTTCCCTACACCTCGTAACAAAAAACAACTCCAACAATTTTTAGGAATATGCGGATATTATAGACAATTTAGTATTAAACACGCAAACTACATACTCCCGTTTAGGAACCTTTTGCAAGCAAACAAGGAATGGTCATGGCGGTCAGAACACACTACCGCGTTTAACAATATAAAAAATAACTTCTTAGAGTGCGTAAGCCTGCATCATTTCATGCCCGGCGAAACTTTTAGAGTACAAACCGATGCCAGTGATCTGGGCATTAGTGGAATGTTATACCAACTGGATGCACAAGGTGACCAAAGACTGATTAGCTTAGTAAGTCGGTGTTTAACCGCAGCCGAAATGAATTATAGCACAACGGAAAAAGAGTTACTCGCCATAGTGTATTCAGTCATCAAATTTAGAGTCTATCTGTTAGGAAATCACTTTGAAATAATCACGGATCATAAAGCCCTAACTTTTCTGCACAACAGTAACTTCCATAATTCGAGAATAACAAGATGGAGTATATTATTGCAAGAATATGATTTTACCATAAAACACTGTAAGGGAAAGGACAATCTCGTAGCAGATTTTTTCAATCGTAATCCACCCGGAAAAAAATAGCGAAGTCGAACCAAACAAACTGGTAATAAACACCTTGGAAATGAATATCGAAACATTACAGGTAGAAGAGCATAATAGCACCATTGATAAGATACAACTCATAACTTTAGATCCATTATTAATTGCCGAATTTAGACAGTTGAAGTATTTACAATGCCAAGATGCAACCCTCAATCAGAAAATCAAAGCATGCAAAAGCAACACCCCCAATGACTACTACACTATCCAGGATGAGATATTGTTTCAACGAACCAAAACAAATAAAAAATGGAGAATCACCATACCGGCAGCTTTAACTTACCAGCTAATCGAAACAGTACATGCTAGAATAGGACATTCAGGAGTATATAAAACTCACAAATACCTGTCGCAATATTATATTTGGAAAAACATGAATCAACAGATGAAGAAACAAATTATTTTATGTGATCTATGTCAGAGGGTAAAATATCTACCATATAGTATGGAAGGAGAGTATCAATTGGTAAAATCCAGCGAACCAAACGACCTAATTACTATAGATTTTTACGGGCCACTACCAACTTCAATCGGAGGTGTACAATATATCTTAGTCGTCTTAGACGCGTTTACTAAATACGTCAGTCTGTATCCAATGAAAAAGGCGAATACCCAAAATAGTTTTAAAAAATCATTGATTGTCACATACCAAAGTTCGGAAAACCTAATAGAATTTTAAGTGACAATGGTACACAATTTACAGCACATATGTGGAAAAATAGACTTGAAAAAGAAAACATTAAAGTATATTATTCATCCATCAGACATCCCCAATCTAACCTTACCGAACGTGTAATGAGAGAGCTAGGGAGATTGTTCCGCACATTATGTGCTGATAAACATACTAAATGGGCAAAATACATTAAAGATATAGAGGAATACATGAACCTCACCACGCATTGTAGTACAGAATATACTCCTTGGGAACTTCAGTTTGAGAAATCATCACACGATGAAATTCAGGAATTAGTTAAATTTCCAGAGGGACATGAGGAAACCCGCGTAGTTAAACTGTACAAAGCAAATCAAAATTTAAAAAAGCACTTTCAAAATCGAGTAAAAAATCAACGCACCAAATCAACTGTGCAATTAAAAGAGAATGATTTAGTCTTACTAAAAGTCCCGCATCAATCAAGCTTATTAAACAAAGTAACGCACAAATTTTTTGAGCTCTATGAAGGACTATATCAAATATCAAATATAATTGGAAAAAATGCATATGAACTAATCGATCTTAATAAAGAAAATGCGATAAAGGGTATATATGTATAACCGTACAAATTTGCGAAAGTATTACCAGCCTATTAAGCCAAGCATTGACACAACAAATTGACAATGGTACGTTCCTGCGAAACTGAAATCTTACTAGATTTGCAAACTAATTGTATACTAGTATATAAGTAAACTACTCTATAAGTATATGTTTTACTGACGGAAATGAAATCATATTAGATTTCCCAAACTAGCGAGCAAATAGGTTTAGCTGTAGGTATATGTTTTATATGTTTTATGTGTAAAGACAAAGTCACGAATGACGAAGATTAGAATTTTCAATTACAACTACAGATACTATATGTACAAAATAAAAAACTAAAATGCTATAGATCGAACAGAATAAATTATGCAGAGGTGATGGCGTTACATTTGATCTCCAAAGACCTAACATAACGCCAGGAGGATATTGTAGTGATCTATCTATTCAAAATAAGGCGCGCGAAGTATTGAGCAGCGTAGTACACAATAATAGACGAAATAATCACGTATTTGACCAATATAGTGACGCCTATGTAGACAACTGAAAAGGATTGGGTCTTGACCCGTGGATTGTGGAAAAAAGAGGACGTGTTTGTGCGTCGCTCCGATTCAACTTGCCTTCGTTAAAATAGCATGTTGGCTCAATTTGACTCATTGTACATAGTTAGTCTCATTTTTTCCAATACTATTGCTTTCACGCTACTTCGAAATCCAGGGGATACCAAATACGACGAGGAAATATGAACTAACATCAAATTTAAGTATCGCCACGTGCATTTTATATTACTCAGATTCCCGACCATGCGGTCAAGTTTGTGTTGTATGATTTATTTAAACAATGTAAACTCAATGTAAATTTCATGTTATCACATGTTTTGTCCCACTCGCCATTCGTGATAGCATTATTTCTCATTTTTTATAAATGCAGTCGCATTTATTATAGAGTGGTGTGATGTCCTGTCTTTGTCCATTAGCTCATACAAAGAAGTGTACCTGATTTTCAAATAATCAGCATTTGACGACATTTTTTATTACTACAAGACGTGTTTCAACAATGTATAACCTATTGTGCATGTCGCTCAAATTTGAAATCTGAATCTAATTAAAATCCTCCATATCACCTCTATCGAAGCTATTTGGATATTTATTTTGCTTGATAATCTGAAAACGTATAATAATAAACACGAAGTCTGGTCCATGATATTTGCCGTGTTTACTTTATTCATAATACCTATTCTCCCTGTCTTATATGTAAAAATACCGACTCGTTGCCTGAGAAGCAATTGAATCGTTACAATCCCACAGTCTGAACGAGGCTGAAAAGAACTACGCGACAATAGAAAAAGAGTTGCTTGCGATTGTGTATGCTACCAAAAGATTTCATAATTACATATATGGTCGTAACATCAACTCGGTCACAGACCATAAGCCGCTTGTCAGTATAATAAATAATAAAAACATAGGTGATATAGCATCAAGCAGACTACAAAGAATAAAAATAAAACTCCTAAAGTACGAACTAACTGTATCACACTCACCGGGTAAATATACATATGTACGTGGCAGATCTGTTATCAAAAAACTTTGTGAACGCAAGAACTAGTAGCCATGAGACGAGTGAGTGAATAACTGAAGTAATTAGCACTTTAAATATTTCAGAGCTCAAAAAGAAAGAATATCAAATAGCTACAGAATCAGACCCAATTTTGTCTAAAATTAAAAAATATTATACAGAGGGCTGGCCAAGTGACAGAAGTAAGGTTGGCGAAGATGTAAAATTCTATTTAAAATATCAAGATGAGTTGAACGTTGAACACAACTTGGTCTATTTCAACTATTGACTAATTGTACCGTGTGCATTGAGACAAGATGTATTGAAATTGCTACATGAAGCTCATCTGGGAGTGGAAAAAACGAAAGCTAGAGCCAGACAAGCTGTGTATTGGCCAGGCCTCATGGTGGATATAGAAAATATGATTTCCAAGTGTAGCGTTTGTGAAAAATTGAGAGCAAAGAATATCCGGGAATCATTGATTCCTCATGACATACCTGACTTACCATTTAATAAGATTGCAACAGATATCTGTGAATTTATGGGAAAGAGCTTTCTCGTCATACAGGATTATTACTCTAAGTGGCTGGAGGTAATACCATTAGTTAATAAGACAGCCACGGAAGTAATAAAGAAATTCAAAGTCGTATTTGCCACTCATGGCATACCGAGCAAAGTTACCAGCGATAACATGCCGTTTGATTCATTTGAATACAAGCAATTTGCAAAAGAATGGAGTTTTGAAATAGGTACTAGCTCTCCTCGCTACCCCCGTAGTAACGGTCAGGCAGAAAGAGCTGTGCAGATAGCTAAAAAGATTCTAAAAAAATGCAAAGAGGAAGATAAAGATATAAATTTAGCGTTACTAGAGTATAGGAACTGTCCTATCACTGGGTTGACAGTTTTACCAGCACAAATCATTGCAAGTTGAAGACTTAGAACTAAACTACCGAGTCACTCCAGTTTGCTTAAGCCAAAAATTGAGCCAAACATCCATGACCAGATTGAAGACAGACAAGCTATCTACAAACATTATTACGATAAAAATGTTAAAGCTAGGCAAGACCTTGAAGCTGGGGATAATGTTGTGATTCAAAAAGGCAAACACTGGGAACCTGCTCGGATTTCACAAAAGCATGAGACCCCAAGGTCATACCTAGTACAAGACCAAAAAGGAGAAATTTTGAGACGTAACTCAATTCACTTAAGGAAGTCGGGGATTGATTGGAAATGGTAGCGCAGTTCCTGATTGTGATATTAGTATTGAAAATGGTGATAATGTTAATGTGACATGTTTTCCCGATAATCTAGTTTATGAGAGCCCGACTAAAAATGCGAAACATCAAAGAACCGTCTAGGTTCAAGGACTATGCAAAATAGTTCAATAAATATAGTCTTTGCTAGAAAGGAAAGGTGTAATATAAGCTAGGTTGGCAACCATTACAAGTTGGCAAACCAGCAGAGAAGCTGCCAAAAATGGCCAGCAGAGACCCCGGTGCTAGAAAACATGAGCATCAAGTGTAGAACAAAAATATATAATAATCCATAAGTAAAAACGTTTCAATTAAAAATAAGCCTACTTATTTCGTGTACCCACAACTATTACAAGAAGAAGAAAAAAAAAGGTATGTTGTTGGTGTTAAATACACAAATTTCAACAGATTCTAACATAAGAATGTGTGATAAATCCAGATGCATCCGGCTCATGGAAGAGTTGCACAGCGGGCGGCACAACTGCGGCGAAGGGCTGAGTTGAGGGAGCGATTTCTTCGGAACGCGCAGGTGGTGCTGCGTTTTTTGCGTGACAGCTATGTGGATAGAGCTTCATCGATGAAACCGCAGGCGTTCACTATGAGATGATTGAAAACATCACGCGACAGTATCAAATTAATGACCATTGGGCGATGCGTGCAGCCACTACTGAAAATGTCACAGCATCGCCCATCCAATGCATAGATATTACATCTTCCGTGCGGGAAGATGCGGCGGGTTCGGATACGCAGACGATACGCATAAATAGGAAAAGAGGCCGATCGCCATCACCCAGTTCGGCGTCATCGGTGTATTCTCGATCGAGTCCGAGCTCGCCGTCGTCGTCGTCGAGGTCATCATCCCCCGACATACCGCCACCACAACCAAGGGTGATTCCACTCAAACGACAATATATCCCTTAGTTTGAGTTAGTTTTGAGAAAATTTTTACTTTAGAATAGGTTAGACTCGAGGAATATAGTTTAAGCTACTTTTAAGAAAGCTGTTACTTTAGAATAGGTTAGACTTAAGAAATATAATTTAGCTTAGTTTTGAGGAAATTGTTACTTTAAAATAGGTTAGACTTAAGAATCACCGAATAAAAAAAAACATACATTATCAGATGATTCGCGTCACTGCTTGCATATAATATACCCTGCTACTCTTTGAGCATTTCAGCTAGTATAATTCGTATATGTAAGCTAAGAATTAGATATTTCAGAGTGGCCACCATGGATCAATTGTCGGTAGATCGGTAATCGTTACCATGATCCGAAAGCGAATCGGTAGTGGTGCCATCGCGGGACGGAAAAATTGCAGCCATCCGATTGTGGGTAACAGAAGATCGACAATCCTTCATTCAGAATCTTCACCATCGGACTACCGATATGGCGTGCTACTTTATCGGCAGCTACATGAACGATTGGTTCGCTACGGGTTAGGTGTGGCGACGATAGAGGGGAGTCTGGGGGAAAAACGAGAGACGAGAGACGATAGACACGTTGAAACGCACGACATTATACTTATAACGTTTTAATTCATATTTCAAATAAAATAAAGATTTTCAATTATATTTGTTGAAATAATGAGACGGGTTTTTAAATAAATAAATAGCTGTCTGGTAAAATAAGTTTATTGAATAATACCTTACTCTATATTATACACAGCACACCTGGCGTGCTGCTTACCAAGCGCTGGCTGACGACGAACAGACAGAGCTACTGCTCTCGCTATACCTTTGCACATACGCTCATACACTATACTTACACGCATGCGCACTTAGGCTTGGGCAACTTTATACTACACGATATATTGTACAGTGTAACCTTCATATATTTTAACATGCCTCCTTGAAGTTAGACTGTACAATATCAATTTTTACTCTTTATTTTATATTAAGCATTTCTCTAAACTTTACAAACTTTTCGTTACATAATGCTTTGGTTAAGATATCAGATACATTATCTTCAGAATTAACTTTTAACACTTCTATAATTTTATCTTTTACATTCTCATGAACGAAGTGATAATGTATCTCTATGTGCTTCGAATTTTTCGTAAAATTTCCATGATTCGCAATTTTTACAGCACCTGAATTATCATCAAATATTTTTATTGGTTTTACAATTTCTATCTCGAAGAACTTTAACATTTCTCTTAAGTATATAATTTCGCTTACAGCTTCTGACAACGCAACATACTCGGCATAATTCGACGCTTTTGTTACAATTTTTTGTTTTCTCGATTTCCAGACAATACAATTACCATATAGTCTAATTACATACCCTGTCGTCGATTTTCTATTTACTACATCTCCAGCCCAATCTGAATCTACATAACAATCCATTATTTCACAGCTTTTATTTCTATTGTAGCACAGCTTTTTATCTTTTGTCAAATACAAATATTTTAAGATTCGCAAAGCATATTTAAAATGAGTTACATTATAACAATTCTGAAACCTACTCAAATAATTAACACTATATCCTATATCTGGTCGCGTATTTGACCCAATGTATAACAACGCACCTAACAAATTTCTATACAATACGCTATTGTTAACTTCATCTGAGGCTTCGATTTTCAAATCTGTTTCCATTGGTGTATGGAATAATCTACTATTTTCTATTTGATACTTTTTCGCTAGAGACTCTATATAATCTGTTTGACTCAATTCCATTTTTCCTTTTTCTTTTTCAAATTTAATTTTTACTCCTAAATATTCTTTTATCTTACCCAAATCTTTAATATTAAATCTTTTCCCTAACAATCTTTTTATAACTTTCAATTTTCCACTATTTTTACTACATAAAAATACATCATCTACATAATTAAGTAAATACACTTTATCGTCATCTTTTCCATGTACGTATAAACATAAATCAACATTACTTCTTTTGAAGCCTAAACTCTCTACATACTCTGATAAGCATTCGTACCAGTCTCTAGGACTCTCACTTAATCCATACATAGACTTTTTCAATTTGTATACTCTATTTGACCCATCATTAAAACCTTTAGGTTGATCAACATATACTTCCGCATTGATTTCTCCATATAAAAAAGCTGAATCTACATCTACAACCTCAATGTCTAAACCATTTTGACAACAATATGATAAAATAAATTTTAATGCGTGACTACTTGCAACGGGAGAGTATATGTCCTCAACTACATTTTTCTGTTGACATCCTAATGCTACTAATCTTGCTTTTTTTCTACCATCAGATTTCTTTGTATATACCCATTTTACATCTATAACTTTACAATTTTTCGGTCTTTGAACCAATACCCATGCATCTCTTTCATTAAATACATTTAATTCATTTTCCATTACATTTTTCCAATCTCTATTTTCAACGCAATTTATTGCCTCCTCAAAATTTTTAGGAACATCAACTTTACAAAAATTTACATATACTCTATTACTTTGTTTATTTTCATTTTCATTTTCTGGGTATCTAATAGGACTTTTCTTAGTTCTAGTTGACTTTCTAGGTGTTTTTAACGTATCTTTCTTAACATTTTTCTTTTCTATTTCTTTTTCTATTTTGTCTTTTTTCAATTCCTCCTTAAACACATCATCATTTGTTTCGTTTTCATCATCACTTGCATCCTCATACACACTTTCATCATTTTCGTCATTTACAGAATTATCATCACTCTCATCATACATTCCAATACAATTTTGATCTTTTTCTATTATTTGTACATTTCTTGCGATTATAATTTTACCATTCAACAATACTCTATAACCAACATCACAATATCCTAATAAAATACCAATTTCCGACTTTTTATCCCATTTTGAAGTTCTCTTTAGCTCCGGTTTTCTAACAAAAACTTTACTTCCGTATAAGCGTAAATTCTCTACATTCGGTCTTTCTTTAAAAAAAATTTCGTACGGTGTTTTCTTTTCAATTGTATTAGCAAGTGTTCTATTTTTCAAATAAGTCGCGGCAGTTACTATTTCCGGCCAATATTTTTTATCTACTTTTGCTTCATCTAATAAACAACGCGCTTTATCCATTATAGTTCTATTAAATCTTTCCGCGGTTCCGTTTAACTCGTGTACGTAAGCAGGACAATTATTTAACCATATTCCTTTACTTTTAGCGAACTGAAACATTCTATTATTAACATATTCTTTACCATTGTCGCATCTAATTATTTTTACTCTTTTTCCTGTTCTATTTTCACATTCATTCACATACTGTACCATACAATCAAATACTCCATCTTTCGATTTTATACAATATACTTTTGCTATTTTACTATAATCATCAATAAATGAAACAAAATATCTTTCTCCATTAAAGCCTGTAGTTTGAAATGGACCACATACATCAGTATGTACTATCTCTAATATTTCTTTTGCAGATTTTCTTTTGTTAACAAATGGTAAATTATGCATTTTATTTTCTATACATGTTTTGCATTTAAGTATTTCAGATTCTAATTCATTAGGCAAACCATTCAATAATTGATTTTTACATAAAGTATTCAAATAACCAAAATTTACATGCCCTAAAACTCTATGCCATTTTTCTTTTTTACTCATATTACAATATGATTCATTATTATTTGCTATCAATTTTCTTTTCTTAATCCAACTATTTATAGGATAAATATTATTTTCTTTATTAGCTATAGCAGTTAATTCTCTATTTTGATTGTATATTTTCATTTCATTACCTTTTGATATAACAGTACAACTGTTAGTTAATCTACCATAACTTATTAAATTTCTATTCATATTTTTAGCATAATAAACATTATTAATTGTTACTTCCATATTTCTATTATAAACTTTAAAGCAAGTTACAACTTTTCCTATTTTCGTTGCTTTAACTGATCTATTATCTCCTAAATAAATATCAACATCCTTTTTTAAATCAATATATTCATAAAAATAACTATCATCATTTATAACATGATCAGTGCAACCGCTATCTATTAACCAATTAATTTCGCTAGTACTTAACCTGTTTTCTTCTATTCGCTGTTCAGCGTGTTGAGCCCATCTATCGTCCACTTGACTGCTTTGTTCTGCTTGGCTGCTATCTTCTTCTTTCACCTGCGCCAGCCATGAGGTTCTGTGTTGGTTGCGCTGCGTATTCGTACCGCCATTGTTGCCTCCTCGGGATTGACCTCGTCCCCTGTAGTAGTTTCCTCTGCCTCCTCTGCTTCTATGAGCACCACGTGTTGCGCCACGCGTCGAACTATGACAGTCTCGAGCAAAATGTCCATTTTTGCCACACTTATAACATCCTTGATTTGCAGTAAATGCATTTCTATTGTCACTACTTTTCTCATTTTCTTTGCTATTTTTCTTCTCTGCTATTTCCAATTTACTCTTAATATATTCGACTGTCCTATCATCTTCATCTAAAGTGTCTATCAAATCTCCTATGTAACTATATGAGTCAGGCAGCATATTTAGCATGTAGTTCAATTTTTCTTTCTCGGTAATCGTCGCACCAGCACTTTTCAACTCATTGATATTCTTTTCAAACTCACTAAAAAACGATGCTGTGTCATTACACTTTTCAAGTCTCATTCTATCTAATTTATTACGACACACTATCTGCAACGCTGTCGATTCTTTTAAGTATAACCTATCAAACTTTTTCATTATACAATATGCCGTCTTTTCTTCACACACAAATTCTAACTGTTTGTTTGTAATTGCACCATATATATAATGCATTGCTCTTGTATCACTTTCATCCCAGTCTGCTACTTTTTCTGGAGTTTCTTTTTCTCTTTCTATATTAGCATTACATTTTTTCATTTTTAAAAATATCGTTATTCTCTTTTTCCACATTGCGTAATCTTGACCATCAAAGAGTGGAATATGTGTATCGTTGTTCGTCATTTTAATTTATTTCAATTTTTCTATTTTCCTCTAAATCAATTTTATTCAATTTACTAACCACGTGTATTAAATTTTTCTATCTCTGCGTATCTATCTATCTATATGCCACCATGTGTATAACCTCAAAGCTTGCCATGCGGTCTTGTAACCATGCCGCGCTACTCACGTGCAACTTTTTTAATCTGCTCGCATCGAGCTTAAAATCACTTAATTTTTATCCAGTTTTTCACTATTTCTATTGTTTATCACTTTGCACTCACTATTTTAACTATATTTTTCACTATTAAATAACTTTTAACTACTCGTGAAAGAGTGAGTTAACAGTTATAAGCACGTTTGGTTTTACGAGCTATTTTCTATCAAGCTCTTTTATTTTACCAATTATTCATTTAACAAACCACGCTCTGCTACCATGTTGAAATAATGAGACGGGTTTTTAAATAAATAAATAGCTGTCTGGTAAAATAAGTTTATTGAATAATACCTTACTCTATATTATACACAGCACACCTGGCGTGCTGCTTACCAAGCGCTGGCTGACGACGAACAGACAGAGCTACTGCTCTCGCTATACCTTTGCACATACGCTCATACACTATACTTACACGCATGCGCACTTAGGCTTGGGCAACTTTATACTACACGATATATTGTACAGTGTAACCTTCATATATTTTAACAATATTTATATATAGTAATTGTGTGTAAGTTCATTATCTCTCCTAAACTCCCCAAACTCTCAATAATTCCCCACAGACTAATTGGTGACCCCGACGTGATCTTGAAGTTCGGAAGTGTGTGCAAGGTACATAACCTCGTAACAACCTCGTGCTAAAACATATTCGCTACGTGTGTGAACTTTTAGGTGCGCGATATTCGTTGACCACTCCGTAATTTCTTTCGATCCGTTTTATCAGTGCGCGAATGAACATTGCTCGGACTTTTAGCAAACGTTCGTGTACGCGAGTTAATTAAGGGATTTTTATTGTTTCGACTCTCCACGTTATAAGCGTTGAATACGAAGCGCCGCATCGCAGATCGCGAATCCGAACGAATCTCGAATATTCTCGTGCAATTATCGCTTTATCTTGCACGTGGGTAATTCGACTGCTTCTCCTTATATCGTGGAGTAATTATTTTTGTTAAATTGTCTAGCGTTCCTACTAAAACAAGATGCCAAATGAAGATGCAAATCAGAGTACATCAGAAGTCCACATGTCAAGGATCGCTAAGCTACCTCCTTTTTGGAGACACGAACCAGCAGTTTGGTTCTGCCAAGTGGAAGCAGCATTTGGAATTGCACGCATCACCACAGACGAGACCAAGTATCAATATCTACTTTCAAACCTTGACGCCTCAGTTTTGCCGTTTGTTACGGACATAATTCAAAATCCTCCGGCACATGGTAAATACGAAGTAATAAAAAATCGTATTCTTGAGTCGTTTGCAGAATCCAAGGAAAGTAAAATACGTCGTTTACTTAAAGGACAATTGCTTGGTGATCAAAAGCCGTCACATTTTCTTCAGCATATGAGAAATTTATCGTCGAGTCATGGTGATGACACCTTGCTTAGGTCATTGTTTTTGGAGCAGCTTCCTCAACAAGTCAGTGCTATATTGGCAGCATCTGCGGAGAGCGACCTTAACAATCTAGCATTGCTTGCAGACAAAATCATGGATATGCAACGTCCAGCACATGTTAACTCTATCGCTACACCGCCTACAGATCCCTGTCAAATAGATATCTTGCGTACAATCAATGCATTGTCTGAAAGGCTTGACAAATTCATCAATCAACGGGTATCTCAACAGCGTAGTAGGACCCGGAATCGAGGACGATCAAAATCACCTTTTCCAGGTCGGAATGGTGACAATTCTTCATCGAACATCAATGAAACCAAATTTTGTTATTATCATTCTCGCTTTGGTGACAAAGCTCGGAATTGTCGTCGCCCGTGTTCCTGGTCTTCAAGTGCAGTGAGTTCGGAAAACTAACTTCGTCGTTGCTCATCAGTGCGGTCAGTGACAACGACAGTAAACAATGCCGCTTGATAATTTTCGACGAGGGTTCGGGACTTCATTTCCTCGTCGATACTGGTGCAGACATTTCTGTTATACCAAAAACATATGTTCCTAGTGCTTTTTCTAATCCATCAGAGATTAAACTGTTTGCAGCTAATAACTCTGTCATCGACACCTTCGGTGAAAAACATTTGACGCTTAATCTGAATCTCCGTCGAAATTTCTCGTGGTCGTTCACAGTCGCCCAAGTCTCGCGTGCAATCTTAGGCGCAGATTTCCTATCGCATTTCGGTCTGCTCGTTGATTTAAAAGCGAAACGACTTATAGATACCGAAACGAAGCTATTTTCTCTGGGTGTGGTATCCTACGAAGAACATTGTTCGATTTCGACCATTTCATATGATACTCCGTTTCGAGATTTGCTTAACGAGTTCTCTGTCATAACGAAACCTGTACAGTTTTCAGGCCTTGCAGATCACGGTGTACAACACCACATCGTTACAACCGGATCGCCAGTGTCGGAACGTGCTCGACGACTCTCGGGAGAAAAGCTTGCCGCTGCAAAAGAGGATTTCAGACGTATGATGTCACTTGGAATTTGCTATCCTTCAACTAGCAAATGGGCCAGTCCTTTACATCAAGTAAAAAAAAAGTCTGGCGAATGGCGATCTTGTGGAGATTACCGTCGTCTCAATAGCATCACCGAAGCAGATAAATATCCAATTCCACATTTGTACGACTTCTCACACAAATTGCGTAATTGTTCAGTATTCTCGACAATCGATTTAACTCGTGCATATAACCAAATCCCGGTCGTCAAGGAAGACCGACCAAAAACCGCTGTGATAACGCCGTTTGGCCTATTTGAATTTGCTGTGATGACGTTTGGGCTTTGCAACGCTGCCCAATCGTTTCAAAGATTTATGGACAGTATTTTTCGTGATATAGACTTTGTTTTTTGTTACATAGATGATATACTAACCGCTTCTAAAGACTTAACCGAGCATACTAGTCATTTAAGAGTCGTTTTTGAACGTCTCAAACAGTTCGGTTTATCAATTAACCTGGCAAAGTGTAATTTCGGACAATCGCGTGTGTGTTATCTCGGGTATGAGATTGACGAACGTGGTACTCGTCCTCTTCCTGACCGTGTTGCAGCTATATTGAACTATAAAAAACCTAATAACATCTCTGATCTCCGTCGTTTTCTCGGAATAATCAATTTTTATCGCAGGTTCATCCGTAATGCTGCTCATTCACAGGCGTTGCTTAACACATATCTGTCAGGCGCAAAGAAAAACGACAAACGACCGATCAAATGGACACCTGACGCTGAGAAGGCTTTTGCTGATTGCAAATCACAGATCGCGAATGCATCTTTGCTTTTCCATCCTTTGGACAACGCACTTTTGTCGCTTCAGACGGACGCGTCTGATTCGGCTATGGGTGCTGTTTTGGAGCAGTTCTATCAAGGGAAATGGGAACCGCTTGGTTTCTTTTCAAAAAAGCTTTCTTCAACGCAGCAGAGGTATAGTACGTACGATCGTGAATTACTCGCAATTTTTTCTAGCCTGCATTTCTTTCGCCACATGGTTGAAGGACGGACTTTGGTAATCAAAACTGATCATAAGCCTTTGGTTTATGCTTTTCGTCAACGAAGTGATAAAGCTTCGCCTCGTCAATTACATCACCTGGATTTTATTAGTCAGTTTACCACAAATATTGTACATGTTAATGGCGTGGAAAATACCGTAGCTGACGCTCTTTCAAGGATAGAGACGATTACGATGCCAACTCTTTTTTCTACCGAGGATCTTGTGACAGCTCAAGAAACAGATGAAGAGCTTCAGCGTCTATTGGAATCGAATACATCTCTCGTTCTACGACCTCTTCGAGTCGACAACACTGAGCAATCAATTTTTTGCGATCTCTCTAAAGATGTTGTTCGTCCTTATGTTCCAGCGTCGTTGCGAAAACGAGTATTTGATGCGACTCACGGACTGTCTCATCCCAGTGGCAGAGCTACCAAATCGCTTATTCAAAAGAAATTCGTTTGGCCGTCGATGAATAAGGATATTCTGATTGGGCTCGTACTTGCTTATCTTGCCAACGAAGCAAAATCTCACGTTATAATCATAACGTGCCTATACACATCCCGGTACCGGATATTCGCTTTGGACACGTTCATATTGATATTGTGGGACCTTTGCCTTGTTCTAATGGTTTCAGATATTGTCTCACCGTAATCGATAGATTCACTAGATGGCCCGAAGCCATCCCAATTCTGGATATCACCGCTCAAAGCGTCGTCGACGCGTTCTTCGCTGGATGGATTTCTCGCTATGGATCACCGATCACAATCACGACAGATCGTGGTGCACAATTTGAATCAGCAATTTTTGGAGCTCTCATCAAATTCATCGGATGTGAACGAGTACGTACCACAGCCTATCACCCAGCATCCAATGGCTTAGTTGAACGATGGCATCGTTCTCTGAAGTCCTCGATCATGTGTCATGAAACTACTAATTGGGTACAAACGCTTCCTATCGTTCTATTAGGATTAAGGACTAGTATCAAAGAAGATATCCGAGCCTCTTCTGCTGAATTAGTTTTTGGCACAACTCTTAGAATTCCCGGTGAGTTTCTTGTCGATCATGAAGAATTTGACGATCAACAAATCTATATTCAAAACTTGCGTACATTTATGCGCAACGTTCGTCCTGTCTCGACGGCACATCATTCCAAAAAAAAACCATTCGCACACAAGCATTTGTACGAATGTACACACGTTTTTTTGAAAAATGAAACTAAAAAATCATTGGAGCAGCCGTTTGTTGGTCCTTACGAAGTTTTGGAACGCGTTTCGGATATCGTTTTCAAGATTTTGGTCAAAGGGGAACCCGTCACGGTATCTACGGAACGTCTTAAACCGGCGTTTTTCGAAACAAACGTTATACAGGATAAAAGCCCAGTTTTTCAAAAAGATTCAAACGCGCAAATTCAACCTGATTTAACCTCGTCGTCTCAGTTGCAAACAACGTTGCCAGTTAATCCTTCATTTCTATCATCAACGTACTCAAGTCCGTTTAAAAATTCAGAGCCTTTTTCGTCAGATTCGTCACAACTAAAACAACCTCAAGCTCAACTTGCTTTGACTCCACAGTTACCTGCAACTACTATCCAAGTAAAGAAAAAATCAGATAAAAAAAAAGTAGCTTTCTTTCCAACGCCAATTATTCTCACTTCACGACCAGACGCGTCTCCAAGAACCTATCCTGGTCGAAAAGGCTTAATCAACATGTTATTTCGCAACTTAACTTAGTTGCTTGGAGGGGGGTAATGTGGCGTGCTACTTTATCGGCAGCTACATGAACGATTGGTTCGCTACGGGTTAGGTGTGGCGACGATAGAGGGGAGTCTGGGGGAAAAACGAGAGACGAGAGACGATAGACACGTTGAAACGCACGACATTATACTTATAACGTTTTAATTCATATTTCAAATAAAATAAAGATTTTCAATTATATTTATATATAGTAATTGTGTGTAAGTTCATTATCTCTCCTAAACTCCCCAAACTCTCAATAATTCCCCACACCGATAACGAAAGTGGCGCCACCGCACGGCGGAAAATTGCAACCATTTCATTGTCGGTAACGGAACATCGCCAATCCATGATTCACGTTACCATGATTCAACATCAGTACCATCAGACTATCGGTAACCAAAGATTGGCCATCGTTGCCATGATCTAAGGAACAGATCGGTAGTGGCGCCATCGCACTACGGAAAATCGCAACCATTCGACTGTCGGTAACAAGAGATCGGTAATCCAAAATCGTTACCATCAGACTCTCGGTAACAAAGATCGGTAATCGTTACCATCCGATCGTCGATAACTTATCGGCGCGGTCAGTAACTTACCTACTGCTTGATAGCCGGTGAAGAAGGCTGGATCCAGAACTCTCATATATAATCTACTACCGAAGTACCGCAGAACGTTCGAATCCACCGCTAAGAAGCGCCGGGACCTGCCACCTGACGCTAGGCCGAAAGATGACGCCTGGTCTCGCACAGCTGATGATTTGTGCGAACGAGAAACGTTTTTCGGACAGCCAATAGGCTAATTAGTAGGTAGGTCTCTACGCTATATTTGCCTGCAAAGCCACGAATCTATCGCTGAACTTCAATTTGGTTAATATTTTGTTCGTATCTTTGGTCTTTTGGATGTAACGTGCAGCCTACGGGCCACGTGAATCTAGTTGTAGTTACCGAAGTTCAGTGAAAGCGCTTCGTAGCTGATTGAGGCCATTTTCAGCACGTTCTCCGCGCAAAATCTATTTGTTTGAAATATTAGTCTGATTTCTGTAATATCGCTGCTTATGATTTGTTAATAATTTATTTGATGGCTTGTTCTGCTTAAATTCTCGCTCTGAGAATATCTGAATTCTTCGATCTATCGCTATGTTTGATTTAGTAGCTTGTAGTGATTTAGTAAAATAATAACGCATGGTGTGTCGCTAAATTAATATCCAACTCCCCGAGGGTTGGCTGAACGTGGTAGTCGTAGTTTTGAGTTGTTTTAGTTGTTCGATTTGTTTGTTGCTTTTTTTGATTATCTTCGATTTCCGCTAATTAAATTCGTTCTGTTTGATTGATCTTACTGTAATCTGATTCGTAATTCAGTTATAGCTTCTCTTAGATTCAGCCGAAATTATTTATTGAGTTCTTATATCGCAAATAATCGATGAATAACGCTAGCGTGCCGCATTAGAAGATTTGCTATCGAGTATCGTACCGCTCGGTGATACGCAGCCTGCAAAGTAGTTTAGCTTGAATTATATCGCTTCTACGGCGCTCGCTAGCTAACCGGCGTGCTCACATTTTTTCTATACCGCTGCGTCGCAATAAGGCTCGATAATATAATATTCTTTTCTTTGTTGAACAGTATTTCTAAGTATTATTCCAACTGTCATTTTTGGCTTATTATTCTGCATTGTTAATCTGATAACTACCTCTGTACCATTTGATATCTGAAATCCTGTATACCGCTGAATCTGTTACCGCTAACAAATTAACGAGCAATATAGGAAATCGTCGATTCCATCGAAGGATCTTATATCTGGTGTTCTATATTTTATTTAATTCCGTAAGAAGGTGAATCCACCCACTCTACCACTACCGCAGCGCATTTGAGCTAGTTGTCGCTTCAAGGCCGTCGTTCCGACCTCCTAATTTCTAGAGAATTCATTTGTTATCTTAGAAAACGACACTAGCGTGCCTGGCGTCCCACATATCGCAGATTTCGATTATAATTAGCAAGTCTATCAAGGAACGCCGTAGGGTGCGGAGTTGGACTCTGAAAACTCCGTTACAATATATACTAACTGGATAGCGGATAGCCTGTGACCCGTGGTTTCCAATTGAACCGATAACCGACGCCACCTTTGACGCCTAAAAGTGTGGAAATTCAATTTCAAGCGCATGGAATTTGTTTCATACCTAACGTAATTTAGCCAACGCTAACCTATACACTATTAACACTATCAACATAAAATAATGAATGTATGTATAATTTGTTCAACTCGGACAGGTCGAAGTCCAAAAAAGAGTATATACATGGTATATCAGCGAGACGCATGGAGCATCTTTTGAAATTTCGCGCCATTTTTTGGGCGTCAAAACTGTTTTCCACCGCCTTCCACCGTTTTTTCCCCACCGCTTTTCACCGTTTTTCTCCACAGCCTTTCACCATTTTCCACCGTCTTCACCGGTTTTTCCCACTACCTTCCACCGTTTTTTACCGTTTTCACCGCCTCCCACCGTTTTTCCGAACCACCTTTCACCATTTTTCACCGTTTCCCACGGTCTTGCACCGTTTTTCCCCACCGTTTTCCACCGTTTTTCTGCACTACCTTTCACCATTTTCCACCATCTTCCACCGTTTTTCTCCACCGCCTTTCACCGTTTTCCACCGTCTTTCACCGTTTTTCTCTACCGTCATTCACCGGTTTTCACCGTTTTACACCGTCTTCCACCGCTTTTCCCCACCACGTTTCACCGTTTTTCATCGTTTTTCACCGTCTTTCACCGTTTTTCTTCACCGTATTTTACCGTTTTTCACCGTTTCCAACCGTCTTCCACCATTTTCTTCCACCGCCTTGCACCGTTTTTCTCCACCGCCTCTTATCGTTTTCCACCGCCTTCCACCGTTTTTCCCCACAACTTTTCACTGTTTTTCACCAGTTTACACCGCCTTCCACTGTTTTTCCCTATCACCTTTTTACCGTTTTTCACCGTCTTCTTCCGTTTTTTCCCCACCACCTTTCACCGTTTCTTTTCGTCAAAAAATTATCAACCTCTTGTTTTTTTCTCGAAGAATTATACGCAAAAGCGCTCTCGTTCTCGGAACGCCGTTTTATTTCGACCTGCATAAGTGCACTGAATGCTTATACCGGTACTCAGCACAGAGATTTTGCATTATTTCCAACTTACACCCAATTTCTATCATTTGCTGTTGGTATCAATATCATGAATTTTGCATTATAACAACTTACTGAATAATGATGCATGATTAAACGTCGGGTGTACAACATCAATTGTTCGTCAATAATTAATCACAATCGGTCAACCTGGATGACGAAAACTATGGTGCGGTTGACCTAGAGGAAGAAAACTACGGCGCGGTGGACCCGGAGGACGAAAACTACGCAGCTATGTACCTGGAGGACAAAAACTACGTAGCGATGTACTCGGAGGACGAAGCCAACGTAGCGGTTGTCCTGGTCACAGATAATGAAAGTGTATGTTGTACGAACACAACTCCCGGCGACTCCTGGCGACAATAACTGTAACTTAAATGCCATATGGTGAAAAAATTTATCTTAGCCTATTCTTCGAGAAACAGCATTTAAATTGTTATTCGCCAATAACAACTGACACAAGGGTTAAAGAATTCTAGAAAAATTCTTTGCAAATAGAACATTCAAAAAACAAGAAATTTCATAATATTGATTTTTTCGATAGGACTGATAGATTTCAAGTTACATACGTTTGAAATCTTCGTGTCAACGCAAACAACGAAATTTCAATATTCTGCCTTTTTAAAACTCCGAGACCAATCCCCAAAAGCTTCAGTGATAGTAGTTGTATCTTATGGTGCAACATGCACAAAAAAAATTAGCGATATCGGAATTGTCAAGGTCTGGAGACACGTCGAGTTGAGGTGGAATATCCCGTATAGAGTAGTTGATGCTTAGAGCATGCCAATAATCATGAGACGGTGAACAGATACGTATTATGGACATATACGAATACTGTGATGATCTACGTAGTACTAACGTGTTAAGGCTGCCGTCCCATGTAGGCCCGGATCGCCAGAATTCGGACCTACGGAACGGAATGGACGGAAAAGTCACTAGAATCCGTGTTCCGCTAATTCCATTTCGTCATATTTCTACGGAATGGTGGATCCGTCCGGAACCCGCAATTTATTAGCAGGAGTCACCAGGAGTAGGTTATCCACAGACAGCAAAGAGTCTTTGATTCACAGTGCGATTATTAATCATGAGTACTAATACACTTTAGAATTCATGATTAAATTTGCTCAACAGGTGCGAACAGGTGTCTTTCTAGAATTTGCAGGGTTATGTTCACGTAGGTGTATACACAAGTTCCGTGTTCCGTTCCGTCTATTTGCATCTTTTTGTGTCCCATGTACCTAAATTCCGGAACGGAGTGCCGGAGGGTCAACTTTTATTTCATGAAATAATTAATTATAGTTACAGAATTTGATCTTACATAGAAGCTAATTAGATGAATTATATATAATGATACAAGAGCTTTATCTAATCAGACAAATGTCGCCAAATAGCACAAATATAAATCGGCTCCGTTCCGTCGTTCCATGCAATTTTGGTACAGTAATGTTCATCAATGGTGTCCCTGTGGCTCACTATTTTTCCTAGCCTTTCTTTGAATCGGATTTTCCTTCTAAAAATATTTTATTTGCCATTGACCAGTGGGACCTTCAGGTTATTGGGGATAAGACAGCTGCGAGGTGGAGCAGAGTCACGAAGTAAGCCACTGGTCATGGGCAAATAAAATATTTGTAGAAGGGAAATTTGATTTGAATGCAATCGTATATAAGATGTTTCTATTGTCTGTTTATTATATCTGAGTATTTCAAACGTTCATTATGTAACGTTTATTATTTATACTTATACTACTTTTATACCGAATTTCCGTATAGAATACGTATCTTATACCATCCGTGGTTTATTGGGTGCCCGCCTAGGAGATAAGACCAATCTATAACCAGGTTTGACTACTAAAAATCTGCATATATGCAGATTATAAAATAACACTACTCATTGCTGCGCAGAACACTAATATAGTCAACAAATTTTATAAACTGGCACTCAATAACCAACAAATATCACTCACTAGAGTGCAGGACACTACTCATTGATGTATTGACAACGTTAGTTATTTTTCTGACAGAAATGAGTAGTGTTTTGTCCTCTAGTGAGTAATATTTGTTGGTTATTGAGTCAGTTTATTGAATTTTTGTTACAATATTCGTGTTCTACGCAGCAATGAGTAGTATCATTTTTTTCTCCGTGTAGGAAGAGGGTGGGACGACCTCAACTGGTGAAGAAACTCAATTAATAAATGAACAGGGTAGAATTATTATTAAAGTATTATTTGTTGAAGCCATTTATTTGTCATGTTAAGACCTTTGATTACAGTTCATGTGAAGTCACTACCCCATGTATTACACAGTTATTTATATTCATCACATAGCATGGATTTCGCCACGGTTGTTGCCTCTGGTTTGCCAATCAAAGTTTCAACTATAGCCAATCCGAATAAGTAAGCAGTTGACGGACCTTGGCTGGTGATGATCTTGCCTGTATCGTGAAAAGTTGATAATTTTATTTTATTTTCACTAAGTTAGGGCATAGACAAAGTATTTTGGACAATGGGTTACAGGTTATGAATAAATATTGTATACGTAAGGTGCACCGTATCGAGGATATATGCATGTACGGTTAGTAGATATAATGTGGGGGTTCTGGACCCAGCCTTCTTTACCGCCCGATTGAAAGAGATTATATATGATTATATATACCGGGACAATCACGTGAAACCGAATGGATCCATGTTACCGGACAGCGAATATTTCGTATTTTTAGCAGGTTAACCACTCGTTGCACTGAAGACCCCTAGGGTGATTTTGGCGTGCGGTCGATGAAACTCGGCAGCCATTGTTGGACATTGTTGTTGGAAACCGGCTGACTGTCAATACATCGCGGAAGGTAGACATGTGGGGTTATGTTCGCTTATTTTAAGCGAATGATAAATGAAGTGAATAAAACCTACGTGAATAAGTTATTGATATTTATCAAAAATCGATCAGTCAGTTTTAAATAATATCATAGTACAATCAACGAATTAACTTAAGCTATAACTGCAAATTAATTAGAATCAAAGAGTTCATCGAGAACAACCAATTCCTTGATTGTATTAAGATATCATTTAAAACTAATTGATAGATTTTTGATAAATATTCATAGCTTATTCACGTAGTTTTTATTCGCCTTATTAATCATTTGTTTAAAATAAACGAACATAACCCCACATGTCTACCTTCCGCGATGTATTGACAGTCAGCCGGCTTCTATCAACAATGGCTGCCGAGTTACATCGACCGCGCGCCAAAATCACCCTAGGGATTGTTCAGCGCAACGAGTGGTTAGCCCGCTAAAATGACGTCATATTCGCCAATATTCGCTTTTCGGTAGCATGGATCCATTCGGATTCACGTGATTCTCACGGTATAATGTATACATGATTTATATATAATTGTAAGGAACAGCTTTGTCGATGTGTGCGTAGATGGCGCCGCTGTCGCGTGGGCCTGGTGCTGCGTCCCTTGTGTGGTGGGAGCGAGTGATATATAAGCTTGGTCACGGGCGATAGAGGCTGGCGTATCGCAAGAGAGTTTATATAAGAGATTGAAGTTGAGAGTTGAAATATATATAAATAAAGATTCAGAGTATGTTCCTAACATATGTGGTGATTACTTATATACCCCTAAAATAATCATTCACTCCTAAATGGTAGCAGAGCTGGAAAAGAAGCAGCGACAGAATCGCCCGACGCCACAATCCAGAGGGACGCCTTTTTAATGACAGAGCGTGACAAGGAAGCAAAGAGTAAGTTGACTGTCAAAAAGAGTGTATTATCAGTGTATGGCGATATACTGGGGTTCGTTGGACCGTGTGGCGAGGATATGCAGGAGGTTGCTGAGTGGCAAATTCGTGCACCTTGTGCATGAGTGAGTCGCGGGCATTACCGTTTGTGTGCGCCGTGTCCTAACACGTTGCGGGGCACGCGCGGTGTTTTTTTTTTTTGTGAGTTTAGACGGTTTTCACGAGCCTTCCCAGGCTGCCGAGATTTCAATCAATAAATGTATCCAGCGTAACGAGAGGACACAACAAGAGACGAGATTACAGAGCATATAAATCAGACAGAAAGATGAATGAAATCATTCAGAAGTTATAAGATGGAGAAAACTTAGTCAAATTCGAAATTTAGCTCAAACATCTGTCGAGTTTGCTGCTGGCAGTGAATTGGATTGGTTCGCGTGAGTTTGGTGTCCCGTTCTGACTTGCCTCGCCGTCAGATGCTGGATTGCTGGCTTCTGCGGGGCTTGCCTGTTCACTGTCGGAATTGGAATTCGAGTCGGATGAATAACAATAAATAAGAGCAAATTCTGTAAAATACAGGGTCAATGGTCGGCTGAAACTTGGGTTCAGTGTAGGCCGCTCATTGACTAGGGAGATTGATAGGACCTCGCTCGGGACCCACGTGTGTGCTTGCGCAGCCCAAAACCGACCAGCTTCCATGGTAACGCGTGAAGTTGAACATGGTGTGCATGCGTGGTGTGCTCGGTGGGAGAATTTGATCTCTCGCTTCGAATCAGGGCAGCTTGTAGTAAGGCTGTTCTTGGCTCAGAGGCAAGAAACACTACTCCGTTGGTTGAAAAATAGAGATTACCTGGTTTCGGAGAATGAATTAGGAGGTTAAAGGAAGAAATGCGTCAGATTTGAAAATTTCAGAGAAATTGAAAAAAAAAATGAATAAAGATAACAAAACAAAACTAATTGAGAGTGTTTTACAATCCTGGAACAGATCTCTGATAAAGCCACTGAGGTTGAGATCAACGACGACACGAGTCAAGAGTATGCGGAGTATATGAGAATCAGGCTCGGAGAGGATAATAACAGCTCTGATCTTGGTAAACGAAGTAAGTTGTTTATTATCAGCTATCTGTATTTGACTGGAAATCCAGAGTGCTGTGATTGTTTCCAGAACTCAAAGGTTTGAATCTCGCTGAGATTAGAAACTTTTGTTCAAAGAGGCTAAGAGTCCAGATCTGAAATTTCTAAAAGAAGTATGAACCCAGGTAATAACTAAGAGTTTCACTTCACAGCAACCACCACAACAGCAAGAGGTTCAGAGATCACGAGCAAGACAACAGATACAAATCCAGAGATCAGTGTTGTGACTGAGAGAACACTCGTTCGAGCAAATATAGAGGAGGTAAAGAAGACTATTGCCAACGTCAGTAATCTAGCAGCCACACTCGACACAGACGACACGTCAACAAATCGGATAACTGGAGCTCTGCTTAAAGAGATAGTCGACAAACTGTGCAAAGTGCAAAGTCACATGCTCGAATCAGAGAAACATAAATTGAAGAACATGCAGGAATCCGAGCAAAAAGCAAACGTGCAGACTCAAGATGGAGAAAGTTACGGTAATCTAGCCAGCGTAAGACCAAAAAATTCCGAGACAATCCAAATCGACATCTAAGTCAAGCTTTGAAGTGTGGATGGACAGCTTGAGGACAGAGCTTACAAGTTGGAATCTACTTGATCTAATAGATTCAAAGCAACCAACATCGACTGGATTTTCAGAGTCTGAGAACACACTAAGAAAGAACTCAGTGAAAGACATTATCATCAGTCACATAGATGAAGACTATAAGAAGATTTTGGGTTTAACTGAGCCTGTGGAAATTATAAAGAAGTTGAGAGACTGCAGAAAAGGAGAAGTGAGCTCAACTCCAACTTCCAATGGAACTCGACTCTATAACCTAAGGATGTCCAAAGATGAACGAGTTCACAAATTCTGTGAAAGATTCGATCAAATAATCAGAGAGCACGAACTAAGTGACGGTCCTCACAAACTGATCGAGCAAGAGAAGCACTCGACATTTTATCAAGCCATCATTGGAGCCATGCCAGAAGTAAGGCGCACAGATTCGGCTGTAATATCGACCACTGGTAAAGAGATGGACATGGAAACGTTGAGGAAAACGATGCTTCGTATACAAGAGGACAATGCTGCAGCTAGAGGGAATCCGAATGAAAAAGAAGTCACAGCCTCAAGAGCACAGCTGCAGAAATTTAAGAGCAACAGAAGCAAGTGTTACAGATGCAACAGAGAAGGACACTGGCAAAAGGACTGTATGCTAAGTAACACAAAAAAGTGGTTCTGTCACTCTTGGAACTACATCACAGATCACAAAGGAGACGAATGTACTGGTAGCGGAAACTCGACTCAGAAGAACAAGAGGCCCTTCAACAGTCATAACGAATATGAACTCCCTGCCAACAGAAACAAATCAACTCCAAATCAACAAGTTAGAGGCAGAGGTTCAGGGAATTTCAGAGGAAAAGGTGGAAACTTCAGAGGCAGCTCCAAAGACAACTCCAGAGGCTACTCCAGGGGGACAGAATCCAACAGCAAGGAGGGCTGAATATGATGAAAGATCAGATGAGCAGGAGAACTATGAAGGCGGTGCTGGGAACTACGATGAGGATGAAGAGTCGGGAGGTAAGACACCTTTTAATAAGAGTTTAAATGATGAAAATCGTATAGAGTTTATTGCTGACTCGGGAGCTACAAGTCACATTGTTAATAGAAGCTTTATCTTGAGCAACTTCAAAAAATCTGAAAATGGAATTATCAAAAGCGCTAATAGAAATGAGTTTGCTGATATTGTCATAGATGGTAGAGGTAATCTTCTGCTTGAAAATGACGAAACGAATGGAAGCTGTATTAAACTGACAAACGTAATTGCAGCAAAAGATATATCAGAGAATCTGCTGTCGCTACGTAAGCTAGTAGATGCAGGGTTCTGCATATACTTGGTCGACAAAATATTCAGGGTCTACAAGAAAGAAAATGACAAAGCGATATTTGAAGGGGTCTATGAAAAACCAAATTGGATAGTCAGATTTGAAGTTGAAAAAGTCAAATATACTGAGAATAAGACAATGAATAAGTATGATAACTATAGCTGTACTGCGTGTTGAGCAGTTGACAACGAGTTTTCCGAACAATCGCAAACCAATGAAGACAAAGACGTGTCACATTCGGAGGGAGTTAATTCATAATCTACTGATATAACCATGACAGATATTGGGTCTGCGATTGGGAGGGAGAGTACGGAAAACCTCACTGTCCGGATATTCAGAGAAAGACAGAGAAACCAAATCCAGAGTGTAGAGATAACTTTATATCTTACAAAACAGTTAAAATAGATGACTTGAAGAGCGGAGAGAACCTCCAAGACATACTAAATGAAAACCCCTCAGAGAATTTGCTTTCAGAAGCTAGCCAGAGCGAAGCTATGCTATGGCACCGCAGACTGGGGCATGCGCCTGTAAATTATCTAAAAATGTTACAAAAGAAAGAAAAGAAGTTAGAACACGTGAGGTTCGACGAGTCAATTAGAGAGTGCGAAGTATGTATACTGTCGGAAATGGAAAAACTTCCATTAAAACAAAATAGAAGTAGAGCTGAGAGACCACTCCAAATTATCCACACAGACCTAATGGGGGCAATTAAACCTGCTTCATGGCCTGGTCATAAGAGGTATATAATTGTATTTGTAGATGATTATTCGCGATATGCCAGAGTATACTGCTTAAAGTCTGAAGACGAGTCTGGTCAAGCATTCGAGAGTTTCCCGAGTTCTACCCGAAACATATTAGGTACAGAGGCAAAAGTCTGCTACGTCAGGTCAGACAGAGGCACTGAGTTCAAAGGTGAAAAATTTGCAGAGATGATGAAAAGAGAAAATATAGAGTCAGACAGTGGTCCACCTTACACTCCTGAACTTAACGGTACAGCTGAGAGATTCACCAAATCTATTCAGAGAACGATAAGAGCGTATATGTGTGATTCAGGCCTACCACCAAGTATGTGGGAATTAGCTGCAGAAACAGCCGTACATACATACAACAGATCTCCACACAAATCAATAGATTACGAAGTCCCTCTATTGAAATTGTCACCAAAGTCTAATTGTCATCTAGGGAAAATAAGAAGGTTTGGCTGGATCGCCTACGCTAAACTACCTTTTGTTGAAACAAAATTCAGTAATGTGTCCATTAAAACCGTATTAGTAGGGCACATGCCCACAGGATACATCTTATGGCACCCTAACACGAGAAAATTCATCGAGTCAAGACATGTAAGATTCATAGAAAAATTAGTGTACAAAGATGTATACTTGAAGAGTCAATGCAAAGTATTGGATGAAGAAAGGAAATCAGACGGACCGATTGAATTTACAGTAGACGAAAGAACAATAGAAGAAGATCATTCAGAGGTAAATCTGAATGCACCTCAGCCTAGAAAGAGAGGCAGGCCAAAGAAAACAAATCCAGAAGAAAATAACAAACACCCAGAGAAACAAAATAAAGAGGAAATTTCGGGAAAGTTGATGAACAAAACTGAAGGACCAATTACAAGAAGTAAAGCTGAAAAGATTGGAGACATAAGCTTTACACGCTACACCAGAGTTTCAGAAGCTAAAGGAATAGAAGAGGATGAATTGCAACATGCATTAATAGCTTCAATTTAAAAAGACCCAAGTAACTTTCAGGGAGCAATGAATTCAGAAGAGAAAGAGCTATGGAAACAAGCCATTAAAGGAGAGCTAGATTCCATGAAAGAGAATACGGTATGGGTTCTAGTAGATCGACCTGAAGAAGAACCTCATGGAAAAAGGCCCAATATCATTGACTCTAAATGGGTCTTTAAGAAGAAAGTTGAGAACAATGGGTCAATTAAATACAAGGCACGACTAGTCTCAAGAGGTTTTAAAGACAAAAATGTTTATGGGCTCAAAGAAACATATGCCCGGGTGTCAAGACTGTCCCTGATTCGAGCAGTGCTTTCAATAATCAATAAAGAGGACTTAGAAGTAAGTCAAATGGACGTTAAAACAGCTTTTCTCAATGGAGAACTTGAAGAAGAAGTTCTCATGGAAATTCCAGAAGGTCTAGCGGAATCAGAGAAAGTTAAACTTGACAAAGTGTGTAAGTTGAAAAAGTCCTTATATGGTCTTAAAATAAGTCCTAAGGTGTGGTATAACAAATTCTCAGAGGAAGCAAGAAAACTCGGTTTAGAAAACGATCTTCATGATCCTTGTCTGTTCACTTGGAGGTTGAATGGAAAACTCGCTATAGTGCTATTATATGTAGATGATATGTTGATAGCCAGTAATAATCCAGAGAGACTAAATCAAATAAAAACACACTTCAGCGGAATATTTCAGATGAAGGATTTGGGCGAACTCAAAAATTTCCTAGGTATGACTATACAGAGAAACAGAACGGAGAGGAGTATTACCATACACCAAACTGCATACACAGAGAGAGTCTTAGAGAGATTCAATATGCATGAGTCAAAACCACAGAGTACACCTATGTTGACCCGTCAAGTAAACCACAGAAACAAAAGGTTCAAAAGCTACACAGAAAATACAGAGAAACCAAATGAAGTTAAAAAAAGTGCCCTACAGAGAAGCTATTGGAAGTCTAATGTATCTGGTAAATGCGACTCGACCAGATATAGCTTACGCGGTAAATTACCTTGCAAGAAAACAAATAGACCCGACTGAAGATGACTGGGTAGAAGTAAAAAGAGTATTCAGATACCTGAGAGGCACTACAAGTCTAGGAATTAAGTTCCTATCTAATGCAGAGAATCTAGAAGCTCTTTCAGATGCAAGCTTTAGAGACTGTGAAGATTCTAAATCTACAGGAGGGTATGTAATAACGCTGTTTGGAGATGTAATAGCTTGGAGAAGTCACAAGCAATCCATTGTCACGACCTTTACCTGCCAAGCAGAATACTTAGCAATGAGTGATTCGTGCCAACAACTGATATCATTGGATAAATCTATTAGATACATAATCGGACGTACGTTTTATCCAATTACTCTATGGTGTGATAACCGATCAGCCAGAGATTGTACCGAAAAAGATGGGAGCCATAAGCTAAAAACTTTTGATCAGAGCGTGGGAGAAATCAAAAAAAAGCTGGCATTCCGAAAGAAAACTGGAAACTGAAAGAATATGGCAATCACTCATGGAGACTTCATAAAACAGTGCGTAGAAGAAAAGAAAATTCAAGTTCTTTGGATCTCTACTGACGAAAACTTAGCAGACATAATGACGAAGCCCTTACCTCAGAAGACACATGATTACTTGAGAGATAAGATTATCAATATAACATCCATGTGAAAATTCAGATGAATATTCAGAGAAAAGACTGACATGTGCCAAACGTACAATATATAATATATTTTTGTATGATTTCAGGTCAGGAATAACGACGTGAAACTGAGAAAGAACAAAAGCCAAAATTGAAGTCTAGTTAACTACATATCACTTTATATAATTACCTTTATATTATTATGGTCAGTTCATTTTCATTAATACTGTTTGTTTGAATATTCAAAGTAATGTTTATGTGTCCATTCGACAAAGGGAGGGAGTGTAAGGAACAGCTTTGTCGATGTGTGCGTAGATGGCACCGCTGTCGCGTGGGCCTGGTGCTGCTTCCCCTGTGTGGTGGGAGCGAGTGATATACCGGGCGATTATGTGGAAATTACAGGTTCTAAGCGCGCAGGTGCTGATTTATTCGAATATCATTGGCCGGCAGAATCGCGCTAGCAACTCTACCAACTTTTCAGTAACATCCCTAGTTCTGTCGTCTGCTAGATTCACACAAACATAACCTATTTCTGCCACGGTCTGACGCCATTTATATTTGACAACAATCGGAAACAAATAGCAGACGGACTCTAGGGATATTCGTGGCACGTCTGAAATTGGCGTCCCTCGTAATATTCGAATAAATCAGCGCCTGCGCGCTTGGAGCCTGTAATTTCCACATAATCGCACGGTATAAGTTTGGTTACGGGCGATAGAGGCTGGCGTATCGCAAGAGAGTTTATATAAGAGATCGAAGTTGAGAGTTAATATATATGTATAAATAAAGATTCAGAGTATGTTCCTAACATATGTGGTGATTACTTATATACCCCTAAAATAATCATTCACTCCTACAATAATTATGTATAATTCTATATATATATATATATGTAGAGTGGAGGGACCTCGGAGCCTAGCTATCCGGTCTAGCCCCGAGGACCAATAAAAATCCACGTCGCAATATATATATATATATATATACAGCGTGTTGCGAAAAATCCACGTCGCAATATATATATATATATATATTAATGGGAATCAGATTGATCCTACCTGGTATGGAGACTCTTACAAAACCGGGTGCGACGGTATTAGATTGGTAAACGGTCGGAGAGCCGGGGGTTGCGTAGATCGTCTTAAGTCCAAATCGGTATCCAATAATCCAGAATCACACTCTATATCCACGGGAAGGCACGGGTCGTTATATATAAGGCACAAGGCACACAAAATTGCACGGGACTCTCACACGAAACTTTCACAAAAAAACTCTCTCTCTCTCTCTCTCTATATTTTTCTCCAGCACGAGGTTCACTCTAAGCTCTCGAAAAATGGAATGAGTTCCTCTTCCGCTATCTCTAGTACCAACCGGCGTCGCCCGGCCTGCGAGCGCTGACGGCGACCGGCTCGCCATGTGCGAGGGTCGGTGGCCATTAGGACTCGGCAACGAGGGCGGCGCGATTTGAATCGCGCGGCCGGGCTTAGGTACGTCCGTAGGCCGGTTTAGGCAGAGGTCTGAACGTCGACCACGTTACAATATATATATATATATATATATATTGTATTGAGAGAGAGAGAGAGAGAGTTTTTTTGTGAAAGTTTCGTGTGAGAGTCCCGTGCAATTTTGTGTGCCTTGTGCCTTATATATAACGACCCGTGCCTTCCCGTGGATATTGAGTGTGATTCTGGATTATTGGATACCGATTTGGACTTAAGACGATCTACGCAACCCCCGGCTCTCCGACCGTTTACCAATCTAATACCGTCGCACCCGGTTTTGTAAGAGTCTTGTAATATATATATATATATATATTGTAACGTGGTCGACGTTCAGACCTCTGCCTAAACCGGCCTACGGACGTACCTAAGCCCGGCCGCGCGATTCAAATCGCGCCGCCCTCGTTGCCGAGTCCTAATGGCCACCGACCCTCGCACATGGCGAGCCGGTCGCCGTCAGCGCTCGCAGGCCGGGCGACGCCGGTTGGTACTAGAGATAGCGGAAGAGGAGCTCATTCCATTTTTCGAGAGCTTAGAGTGAACCTCGTGCTGGAGAAAAATATAGAGAGAGAGAGAGAGAGTTTTTTTTGTGAAAGTTTCGTGTGAGAGTCCCGTGCAATTTTGTGTGCCTTGTGCCTTATATATAACGACCCGTGCCTTCCCGTGGATATTGAGTGTGATTCTGGATTATTGGATACCGATTTGGACTTAAGACGATCTACGCAACCCCCGGCTCTCCGACCGTTTACCAATCTAATACCGTCGCACCCGGTTTTGTAAGAGTCTCCATACCAGGTAGGATCAATCTGATTCCCATTAATATCCACCCCCCTAGTATCAACCCGCCCCGTAATTTACCCTGAGCCTCGAGAAAACCCGTGTCTGAATCGCAATCGTTCCCCGCGAACCGTTGGATTCAAAGCCGGCACCGGTTAGTTGTTTTCGTTGCGCGTAGCCGTGTCAATCTTGGTCACCGCTGCGCCGATTGCAGCAGAAAGCTAGCCGACGCCATATTGCCACAGACTTCTGACGTCACGCGTCGCACTCAGCTGCTGCGAGTCAGAGTCTGTCGCTTTTTCCCCAGAGAGAGAGCGAGTTAGACCGTAGGTTGAGTAGACTTAGTCCTCCCAACCGTCTAACTAGATCTAGAGCACCAGCGAGTGCAACACCAGTATTATATACCGGTATTATATAGTAGACCAACTCTTTGCCTTTGATGTTTTCTTTATTTGATAACTTAATATAATTAGAGTCATTAATTTTCATAGTTTATTGGGTAGTTAATCTTTAGCGTAGAGTAGAGTCATTATCATTAGTATTATTCTTGTTCCTACGCCAGGTAGCGGGCGTGTTAAATAATTCGCCACCTTTTCTTTTTTTCTTTTTAATAAAATAATAGTAAATCATATTTGGTTTGTGTCTTTATTCTTCGCCCCTACGAAATCCCTCTATCGTTACTAGCTAGCCGGAGGGTCCCAGAGCGAGAGAGAGAGAGGGCTTCTAACGAAGTTTGGCGCCCAGAAAAATCCCCTACCTATCCGTTGGGCCTGGTTGGTAGTCGGCTTAGTTCTGGGATACCCGAACCAGGGACTACCCGTCACAATATATATATATTGTAACGCAGTTTTTTTATTCAGGAGAGGAAATCCTTTTGCTCCGTCAC
Source organism: Tenthredo scrophulariae (assembly GCA_963978835.1). NCBI lineage: Eukaryota > Metazoa > Arthropoda > Insecta > Hymenoptera > Tenthredinidae > Tenthredo > Tenthredo scrophulariae. The sequence goes on from OZ022229.1 coordinate 10,753,093, forward strand.
TATTCGGCGCTTTCCCGTGATAATTGTGATATTAACTTACTGAATGTTGGGCGCCAGACGCTGATGCGTCGTTTCCATACCAAATTACGATACCATACGATAAATTACGATAACCAAAAACTTACGGAAATGCGACGAGCGACAACTCGACTTGCTCAGATACAAAAGCCTTAGATAGAGGGGCAGGGTACACCATATAAAACAATATTATTTCTTTGAGAATAATGAGGTCACATCAATCAATTATTTATCAACGAAATCGAATAATTAGACAGAATCGATACAGAATCGGCGATATAATGGATCAGTTTGTTACGATAGGTTTCCTAACTGTTCAGGACAGAATTTACTCTTTTACGATACAATTTAATCAGAGGCGTGTGTCAGAGTTGACTCGATATAAAACGATTTGACTAGACTCCAGACTTGGTATCACAGAGCGATACTTCGTACCCAAATGCAAAGTTATTTCATAACACAGCCTAAGATCAATGCATTATTCCAAGATATTGAACAATGAAATCGGTAACAAACGATACAGGTTTCCTACTAATTAATTAGCCACGTTGGCCATACGATCAACGATATTTCGAGATCTACTGTTAAATAGAGACCACCCGGTCATTCGAAAAACGCGAATCACAGGTTCGACGATACCAAATTAATTTAGAACGATAGACTGATATTTAACCAAATTCTGACGATACGATATCGGTAGTTGCGATACTAAATTATCCAAACGTTACTAAATTTTACAGAACCTTACTGAATTTTACAAACGGAAATAAATTATACCAAATTGACCATATTTTACTAAATTATAACAAATTAAACTGTAACGCAAGGCCTAAGCCTTCGCGGCTATCTTCGCTCAGGGTACTCCAGGAAAAGGATTTTCTACAGTATTTCATGCATAAGATAACTTTACCATACTAAATAAGAAATAGAAGCCATACGAGAAGCGATAAGCGATAGATTATAGCCAAAAACAATAAAAGGTCTACGTAACTCAGCCAGACTCGAGGTTGTTCGATAAATTATCCATAGACCAAAGACCAAAGACGAGCTTCTTAGCTCAAAAACCAAATTAACAAACCAGACTTTTATCAGAACTACCTCGTGTCTTTACAGCAAGGATCAAGACCTTACCTTAAATTGCTTCAGAAGAACACACACTATTTTAAATATACTCGATATGATAGCGATACGATAGCGATACGATAACGATACACGATGATCTACGAGGATGCGTAGCGTAGGCTGGAGCGAAGAATAGGCCGAACAGCGAGTGTGTCCTTCTTATATAGTGTTTGTTTCCTTCCAACAGCTCATCCTTCAGATTAGCGTAGGTCATGTGACATATCGGTACTCTAATTGGTCGCTAAACGACAAGTTTTTGACGAACGTATGATAGGAGAGATCTATCCTACCCCTGCCGCTGCTAATACCTCTCCTATTACCGCCTTCCTTTAGAACCCCCTGACGCTGGACTCACGTTGAAGTCTCGCTCGCCAGAACTATGCGATATTTCTCCTGGGGCCTTACATGATTCGTCGATCCACCAGAAGCGTAGGTCATAGTCTCGTGCTGAGCATACTAGGGCTTCGCTCACGACAAGATTCCGCAGGTTGGAACGCTGATCCGGAGGTTTTCTTGACCAACCACGGCCGCGATAACAGATTCAGAGAAAGTAGCTCGATAGATACCCTAACTGATGACTCATTGGGTGGGAGGCTGTTAGGATGCACCTGCACATCACCCTATACGCCACCCTCACATCGGTACAGTGTAGTTTCTTGTAGGCGGTAGCTTCTTCGGATGACGGGAGGATTGTTTGTGCTTCTCGCACATCCCTGTAGGCCGCCAGTCCGATAGTTGGAGGTGGTAGATCTTTCACTTGAGAGGAGGCGCTGACCCTGGGGTTTTCTGGACCAACCATGGTTTGCGCGCCGACAGTGTCGTCCTTGACGATATTGGAAGTTCTTTACGTTCGGTAGAGCCATATTTTGCATCGGTAGTTCCCACGACGGTAGACATCTCGTGGTTTCCATACTCGAGATTACACAATTACAAAAATAAAATAGCGTTAGTTAATCCTAATTATTTTCCCTAAGTTTTTCCTTTTTCCTGGAGACCCTGTCTACGCCACGCATCGTCGCATTTTCGATAGAATCGCCTTGTGGCGGGGAATTTCAAAATACACGTCACAATATATATATATTCATTGTAACGTTGCATTTCGTAATGCCGTCACAAGGTCGGGAAATGCGAGACGTCCAGTCGGTAAAACTCTGGGAAATTGGCAAACAGTTAGGGAAAACTTTAGGCTAAACTAATACTTTCATTTCGTAACAATTTATGTGAAACACGACGAGGACCAGCCAGTACCGCACGAGGTGCGTTCTTCGATTCGCCAAGAAAGCGTCGAAGAAGGCACATCCTACCGGTACCGAGGGTCACCTTAGCTCTCCAGCGGATGGACGGCGTACAGGGATGTGCGTGAAGCACCTGGAAGTCCTCCCGTCATCCGACGAAACTACCGCTACCGAGGCTGGATGTCTGAGGGTGGTGTACAAGTTCGCGTGAGAAACGCATTCACAGCCTCCCATCTTCAGATTATCGGACCAGCACTGGACCACCTACCGTCTCGACCACTGTTACCGCGGCCAGGTTGGCCATGAAAACCCCCGGTGCAGACGTTCCGTCAGAGGAGCTCCTTCCGTGATCGAGGCTCTCGTTGCTCAGCACGGCAACTCTGGTGGAGGTCCTGGCGAATTGACCTCAGCTGTAAGGTCGTCACCCTCCACCAGAATCATTGGACGAGCGAGATATCCAATATATCCATCGTCGAGGAGATACCGAAAACGGCAGTGAGGAGAGGGGTACCGAAAACAGCGGCAGAGCCAAGGGAGATCCCTCCGACACCCCGCGCTACCACCAAACGGCTAAACTACCGTCGAGAAACCGAAACCAATTAGGATGCGTAGATGTCACCTGACCTATATCACCAATAAGGATCATCTAATTTTTGGAGACCGAGTTTAGCTGGTCAAGCCAAGTACAGCACTCGATCTACTCTACGCTCGACTACAATAGTGACTAGACGTCTGTAGTAATTTCTCCCGTACCGTTCTCGAATTGTGTCTCGTAGTTTATATTAAATTGTGTAAGGTGCTATTGCAGCCAACAAAAATAAGGTAAGGCCAATATTGTTTATTGTTAAGACACGAGGAAGTTTCTTTTGTTTAATAGTATCTTGTTGAGATATCGTTAGACCAAGCGGTCTCGTATCTCGTAATATCGTTCTCGAAACAACCTCGTGGCTGGCCATTTCAGTAGTTCAATTTTCTCGCATGTGTGAGGTTTATTTCTCTAAGTAGTAACACCTATCGTTATCAAAATTTGGTTCTCTATTTCTATTTCTATTCCTTCATTCTGTACTCTATCTTGTATATTGTTGCATGTGTTAAAACATCCTGTTTGCCAAACCTTCCTGGAGTAAAACCCGAGCGTATATAGCCGCGGAGACCGCGTGGCTCCGCGTCTACGTTAATTTAGTATAGTATATTTTAGTATAGCATCTCTCAGGCTTATTATTGTTTTACGCCGTAATTGCGTATCTTTTGGCTTTCTTTAAACTCTAGTCAATTCGTCCTACCGGATCAATTGTGTCGTCAAGTACGGAATCTTTCTTTTTCCGAGTATCGAGTATCGCTTTGTGATACGAGTAGAGCATAAATAATTAATATTATATCGAAGCAGCTTGACGCACATTTGTTCCCGTAAAATACTAGTACAACCTATCGCTTGAGCCGTATACGTTTGTTTCTCATACGTTTGTAGTCTGTAAAATTATTTGATCTATTACTTGCTGGAAAAATTATATTACTCAATTGTATTTCCTATTGTTCTTTTGTCTCGGACGAACCTTTCGTTCCGATAATGTAAGTAATCTTATCACACAATATAAGGCCGTAAGGCTCATTGAAGTTACTTCGTCTTATAACTGGTGTGCCCTGCCCCTCTACCTTAAAGCATCGCAGCTGAGCTAGCTAAGTTGTCGTCCGTCGATTTTTTATTCATTTAAAGTATCCTAAAGATTTTGTTTAAAAAAAAAAAACTGATACTAAGACGTATCTGGCGCCCAACCTAGAGTTTTACCGTACCGTATCGAAAATCGCCGAAGAGTGACGTAACTAGGGGATTTCCTCCCCCTAATCAAAAGTTACATTACAATATATATATATATACAGCGTGTTGCGAAATTCGCGCACCATCTGCATACCAGCGGATTCCTTGCGAAAAATTAAGACGAGTGGCCTTTGCAAAATGTCCGCTGGGACTCAGTCTTTCCGTAAAAGCACTTAATAACGAACCAATCAGCGTTCGTCTTCAGAAAAGACTGTCTAAAATCCGCATCACCGTCCGCCCCACTACGGATAACAAGACAATCATATGTAGTGTGCCCCGCTCCTCCCGCCGCGCTCGCAGCCACTGTAAGCGCTTAACATTAGACAGGCGGAGCGGGGAACACCACACATTATTGTCTTTTTCTCCGTAGTGGGGCAGACGGCTATGCATATTTTAGACAGGCTTTTCTGAAGACGAACGCTGATTGGTTCGTTATTAAGTGCTTTCACGGGAAAACTAAGTCCCCGCGGACATTTTTGCAAAGGCCACTCGTCTTAATTTTTCGCAAGGAATCCGCTGATATGCAGATGGTGCGCGAATTTTGCAACACCCTGTATATATATATATATATATATATATTGTAACGTGGTACGTTAGACCTCCGCCTAACCGACCTACGGACGTGTCTAAGTCCGGCCGCCCGATTTAAATCCTGCCGCCCGACTACCCTGCGGAGCCCATTGGCCGCCGACCCTCGCACATGGTGAAGTGGTCGCCGCCAGCGCTCGCAGGTCGGGTGATGCCGGTTGGTACTAAAATCTCAAAAAGAAGTCACTTCCATCTTTGGATCTGATCTTGACACCTCGTGCGAATAGAGAAGTTGAAAAAGACGAAGTTTTAGAGAGAGAGAGAGAGAGAATTGAGGAGTGAGAGAGAGTGTGGAGTGGAGTGTAGTAGAGTTGTGGAGAGAGAGAAAAGTTAGTGAATAGGACGACCCGGGCTTTGTGATTTGGACTGAGAATAGGATTTTGGATATTGGACTGTTGCTTGGACTGGACTCTGACCCCTGCATACCCCCGGCTCTCCGACCGTATTGTGGCTTGTACCGTCGCACCCGAGGCCGTAAGAGCGTCCTTGCAAGGTAGTATCCATCCATCTCATAGTAAATCACACCCCGATACCAACCCGCACCCCGCGAATATTCCCTGAGCCCCGTGAACCGCGTGTCTGAGTCTCAACCGTTCCCCCGCGAACCGTTGGATTCAAACCTAAAGAACACCGGTCACGTGCTGTTTTCGCTGCGCGTAACCGTGCCCAGATTGGTCACCGTTGCGCCGCTCGCAGCTAAAATCAGACCGACGCCATATTGCCGTAGACCTCTGACGTCACGCGTCGCACTCAGCTGCTGCCGGTCAGAGTTCTGTCGCTTTCCCCTCAGCCGAAGCCTGCCCCACCACTTCTCCGCCGCCGCTTTACCGCGCGCCGCGTCAGTCACCCACGAGACGTGAAGCGAGGCACGCAATCTCGCTACGGTGACAGCTGACTGTCTCGTAGCCAGAGCGAGCGAGATAGACCGTAGGTGGAGTCGACTTGGTCCTCCCTACCGTCGATCGGGTCTAGAGCCGCAGGAGTGCTCGACCGCGCACTGTGATACTTAATTGTAATATCTTTCTTTTTTTTTTGTTTGTTTCATCCCAGGTATTATTTAGACCATAGTCAACTTAGAGTCAGTAGTACGTAGTTTATTTGATAGTTAATATTTAGAGTAGAATCGATAACCTCATTGTCAAGAAACGCCAGGTAGCGGGCGTATCCAAAGTTCGCCACTTTTTCTTTTTTTCTTTTTTTAATAAAATAATAATAAATCAAGTTCGGTTTGTGTCTTTATTCTTCGCCCCTACGAAATCCCTCTATCGTTACTAGCTAGCCGGAGGGTCCCAGAGCGAGAGAGAGAGGGCTTCTGACGAAGTCTGGCGCCCAGCAAAATCCCCTACCTATCCGTTGGGCCTGGATTGTAGTCGGCTTAGTTTCTGAGGTACCCGAACCCAGGGATAACCCGTTACAATATATTGCGACGTGGATTTTTATTGGTCCTCGGAGCTAGACCGGATAGCTAGGCTCCGAGGTCCCTCCACTCTACAATTGGCCGAAGAAATTGAAATTATTGAAAATTGGGCGCCAGGCGGATAACCGCCACTTACAAAAATCTAAACAAAAATATAACCAAACGTACTGAAGCATCGACTAGCAACAGTACCGCGGAGAGGGGTCGGGATTTGAATTGAAGGGTTAGCAAGGCGTACACTAACGACTCGAGATTTAGAATTTGACAAAGAAAAATAGAATTTATTAGATAATAATAAAAAAAAAAATGCAATAGAAAATAGAATCAACAAAACAGGTACCCGGGGGTACTACCCCGCGGATCTAAAACGGCTACAGGTCGTGTATAGGCGATCTGGCCACGTTTGAAGAGTTTTACAATAATATAGGAATAATAAATACGCTCCCACGTGGGGTGGCAATAACAGAGTAAAATATGACAAAAATAAAGAACTTGACAAATCAGTACCTCGCGAAACAAAAATTACAGATAAAAGACAGGAATATGCCCGCGAAGCGTGATAAGACTAATTGTCCAAAATTATTACTTAAAATTAACTTAAACTAACTCTGTCTCCGTAGGCGAAACAAGATTCAAACAAAATTCAAAATAACGTTCTGAATGTCTCCGTAAGAGAGAGGGAGAGAGCGCGACAGTGACGGGATCAGACTATCTCTCTCGCACTCGCACTTGCATGCCAAGCCTACGGCTCTACAGAAAGCACTCGAAAGCCACAGAACTCGAAAATCTAACTCAAAAATACAAACTCGAAACTCTATTATGATCGGAGATACTGGTTACGGCCTACCGACTCCGAGGTCGTCCTAATTTGATTCTCAAGATTAGTAATTAGCCTCGTGGCTCGGAACAAGGCAAGATGGCTGATGGCCGTTTGCCGAATTCAAATTAATGTGAGTCAAATTGACTAACGCTTACCGTTGTCCAGCCGCCCTCCCAACAGTATTCCTCGTAGGGAAAACCTCGGGTAGGGTTCTACACCCGCTGCAACGGACTCACACACTTCAAATTCAACGAAACATTACTCGAAACAAATTCTACGGGCCTCGTGGCTATGACAAAATTATATGAGAACTACAATTAGAGCGAGCACGGACCTCAGCGCTCTACCTGCGAGGCAGGCCTACGGTAGAGTGATCTTTTGACCGCGAGGCATCGATAGTTCGCACCCTAGTCATATGATCGCCTGATAATTTGCGTATTGACCACTAGATCGCCTCACGCCTGGCAGTAGATTTTAGCTTTGCGTGAAAATTCGAAGTTCACCATGATGTTGAAAGCTCTTTCAGTCGGAGGAACACGGGTTGCAGGTTCTTCTGGGTGGCGGGAATCTCCTCCACCACAGATATCCCACGCTGTAGAATGCCCTCGGCACTCCCCCGTGTCCTCTCTCTTGAAGTTGGAGGTTGTCTGGCCATTGCTATCCTCCAGAGCTCATGTGGTACTCGTCGAAGGGGATTCAAACCCGGTAGGCCGTGTGTCGTGCGTCTGTCGGCGTACGTAGTAGTCATGGTCTTGGCCGTCGTACGGGCCTCGTCTCCTAGACCGGGAGCCCATAACACTTTTTTTATGTATCATAACCTACCGCTCATATATATCTTAAGTTCCATAAATCTGCGTCCCACATCACGAAAATATCATCGCCGAACAAATTCCGTGGTTACAAAATGTTGCACACGCGCGATCAAATTGTTAAAAAAACTCAGGTTTTGGCATCATTAGTTACTGTTCGGCATATGTCGCAAATTACTGTTTTTGAAAAAAAAGTTCGGGCGGACGGCATTGCCGAACGTGTGGGATGGCTATGGAGTGCACTATTACCCTATGCTTTTGTAAAACAATTTGTCCAAAAAATTATTATAACCTACTGTTCGGCAATTCGTGAATATCTCTAATTATTCACTAAAATTCAAAACAATACGGTCGCCGAACATTTAGGTTCGCTAGGGGCCCAGCTACATCCGCGCGATTCCGTTTTCCGGTCTCGTTACGTGTGACATCATAGCCTACTCCTTCAAATTTCGATACTAACCTAATACAATGCCAAATATTCCGAATTAATCATTGCCGAACAAATAAAATGGCTACGCTAGATGTAAAAACATCTGCAAATTGCGGATCGTGTGTTTAAGAAATATCATTATAACCTACCGTTCGGCGTCTATTTCATTGTACAAATATTCATTAACAATACCCAATTTATTAGTTTATATGATAAAATAATAGCTATAAATGGAATCATTGAAAAACATCATCGAAGTTACAGTGCCACTATGCGCCACTGATAAACCCACGCCAAAAAGCGAGGACGAAAATTAAGGCGATTGCCTACCCAATTCCACCAGACCTGAAAACATTGAGAAAAAAGGTGCTATTAAATGGACTATCTCTGCCTGGGCACCGGAATCAATAAAACAAAATACGTCGCGCAATTCTGTGTGCGACTCGGAACACGTAGGGCCCAAAAAATGCTTTTTTTACGCAAAAATAGAGAAGATATTCATGTAAAACGTTTCAAAACCGTTTTTGCGTAAAAAAAAACATTTTTTTGGCCCTACGTGTTTCGAGTCGCACACAGAATTGCGCGACGTATTTTGTTTCATTGATTTCAGTGCCCAGGCAGAGATATTCCATTTAATAGCACCTTTTTTCCCAATGTTTTTAGGTCTGGTGGAATTGGGTAGGCAAGCACCTTGGCCCATCCCTAGTCGCCCACCTCCTTTTGATACAATGTGACACATTTCGATTATTATCCGAGACCAGGCGTCGAAAATGCAAAAAAGGCCAACGTCGCGCGAATTCTATTTCAATTTCGAACAAAGACGTCCAAGAAAATGTTCGTTTTATGCGAAAATAGAGCCTACGGGTGGTTTTTCCATTATTCAAATGTTTTCGAACTCACTTTCCTTCGCTTTCGGTCAAAATGTGTCACATTTCGATTATTTTCTGAGCCCAGGCGTCAAGAACGCGAAAAAGGTCAACGCTGCGCGTATTCAAATTCAATTCCGAACACATATGGCCGAAAAAATGTTCGTTTCCTGTGAAAATAGAGTCTACAGATTGTTTTTACGTGATTCGCCGAGAAAATCCAATTCGAAAACATTCGAAAAATGTAAAAACCATCTGTAGGCTCTATTTTTGTATAAAACATTTTTTTGGACCTATGTGTTCAGAATTGAAATAGAATTCGCGCGACGTTGGCCTTTTTTGCGTTTTCGACGCCTGCGCCCGGATAATGATCGAAATGTGACATATTTCGACAAAAAGGAGGTGGGCGACTAGGGATGGGCCTTAAGCGGAGGGTATACTCAATTTTTACCTGCCCGTCTTTTTTCGCGAATATCTCCGGAACGGAGGCATGAATCGAATTGTCCTTTCGGCAGCCAATGTTTAACGAGTAATGAGTTCGAACTGGTACGTTTTATCGGATGAAATCGGAAATTTTTTTTTTTTTTTTTGATCGAAAAGTTTTGGCATGCCATTTATGTCGACTTATATCAAAGCCGACGCATTGAAAATGCGAAATTGCGGACGGGAGCCCGATTCTATAGGGAATTCCGAACACAACCATGCCAAAACATCTTTGTTTTCGACAACGATGAAGGAGGCAGTTGTATTCTACGTTTTTGTTGTAATTTTCGCGATTGCCAGAGGCTGGGAGCGGTAAAGGCCGCTAAATGTCAAGATGTTAGTTCTCCGAACGCCCGTAAGATATCGCCCGCTGTTACATTCATACACCTGGTACTACGTCACTCGACCTGTAGTCCAATCATCTCTGACTAATAATCTAAAGATGTGCGCGCGACGACATCTACGGGCGTTCGGAGTACTAACATCTTGACATTCAGCGGCCATTACCGCTCCCAGCCTCTGACAATCGCTAAAATTACAACAAAAACGTAGAACACAACTGCCTCCTTCATTGTTGTCGAAAACAAAGATGTTTTGGCATGGTTGTGTCCGGAATTCCCTATAGAATCGGGCTCCCGTCCGATATTTTGCATTTTTGATGCGTCGGCTTTGATGTAAGTCGACATAAATGGCACGCCAAAACTTTTCGATCAAAAAAAAAAAAATTTCAGATTACATCCGATAAAACGTACCAGTTCGAACTCTTTACTCGTTAAACATCGGCTGCCGAAAGGACAATTCGATTCATGCCTCCGTTTCGGAGATATTCGCGAAAAAAGCCAGGCCGGTAGAAATCCAATATACCCTTCCCTTAAATAAACTAACTTTGTAACGCAAATGGTAGTTTTGTAAGTTTTATCATTTGGGTATTCTACCCTGTTGTTCAATTTTTTTTCATTAATAAAACGTATTTAAAAATTTTGTAATGCCTAATTCACAGTCGTCTAGTTGTTGTCAATACCTTACCCATCCTATCGATTCGACACTTAATTTTTATTATAACATTTTATAATATTTGTCGTTTGTATACCGGGAGAATCACGTAAAACCGAATGGATCCATGTTACCGAAAAGCGAATATTTCGTATTTTTAGCAGGTTAACCACTCGTTGCACTGAAAACCCCTAGGGTGATTTTGGCGTGCGGTCGATGAAACTCTGCAGCCATTGTTGGACATTGTTGTTGGAAACTGGCTGACTGTCAATACATCGCGGAAGGTAGACATGTGGGGTTATGTTCGCTTATTTTAAGCAAATGATAAATGAAGTGAATAAAACCTACGTGAATAAGTTATTGATATTTATCAAAAATCGATCAATCAGTTTTAAATAATATCATAGTACAATCAACGAATTAACTCAAGCTATAACTGCAAATTAATTAGAATCAAAGAGTTCATCGAGAACAACCAATTCCTTGATTGTATTAGGATATCGTTCAAAACTAATTGATAGATTTTTGATAAATATTCATAGCTTATTCACGTAGTTTTTATTCACCTTATTAATCATTTGCTTAAAATAAACGAACATAACCCCACATGTCTACCTTCCGAGATGTATTGACAGTCAGCCGGCTTCTATCAACAATGGCTGCCGAGTTGCATCGACCGCGCGCCAAAATCATCCTAGGGATTGTTCAGCGCAACGAATGGTTAGCCCGCTAAAATGACGTCATATTCGCCAATATTTGCTGTCCGGTAGCATGGATCCATTCGGTTTCACGTGATTCTCACGGTATATTGCCGAACGGAAGGGTATAGTTATTTTCCAATCTTGACTTCTCTCGGGTTAACAAAAAACATAAAAAATGAATTGAAAAAAAAAATTCTCCAATGCACTGACCTCAGTACGTTTCATTTTAACATGTCGCCATTTGAATTCTGATATACCGACTTTTGCTACATTTTCTAGAATGTTCAAAGTATTTTTCAGTATTTTTTTGGTGCCGATCGGACTGATAGTTTTCACGCGGCAACCATTCAAAAATGGTTCGGGTCAATTTGGCCCCGGGCGTGACCAGCTTGATTGAAATCTGCGGTGTGACCACGAAGGGATGATATAAATGTTCGGCACACCTTAATTTATCAGTAAATATGTGCAAAGTAATTTTATTAAGCTGTTAAACATGAAGTAATTAGCTGCTTATTCAATTCAATAAATGAAAATTGATGCAATTTTTATTTAGTAATTATGGATAACATAACCAATCATTTTGTTCGGCGGTTACATTGTAAAATGGAATACGACGAATTCAGTCATAAAAGACTATCGCCGAAGGGTAAGGTATAATCTGTTTATAACTATTGTATTTTATTGTTTCTAACAAATGTATGGCCGGTTGATTTGTTCGGCATATATATTTTGTACTTCCATTCCATTTCATATATACGTAATAAAATCAACGCCGAACAGTAGGCTATGATGTCACACGTAACGACACCGGAAAACGGAAGCGCGCGGGTGTAGCTGGGCCCCTAGCGAACCTAAATGTTCGGCGACCGTATTGTTTTGAATTTTAGTAAATAATTAGAGATATTCACGAAATGCCGAACAGTAGGTTATAATAATTTTTTGGACAAATTGTTTTACAAAAGCATAGGGTAATAGTGCCCTCCATAGCCATCCTACACGTTCGGCAATGCCGTCCGCCCGAACTTTTTTTTCAAAAACAGTAATTTGCGACATATGCCGAACAGTACCTAATGATGCTAAAACCTGAGTTTTTTTAACAATTTGATCGCGCGTGTGCAACATCTTGTAACCACGGAATTTGTTCGGCGATGATATTTTCGTGATGTGGGACGCAGATTTATGGAACTTAAGATATATATGAGCGGTAGGTTATGATACATAAAAAAAGTGTTATGGGCTCCCGGTCTATCCCACATAATAAAGAAAAGTTAAAAGAAAAACAAAAGGAATAAGAACTAAATTCGATAGTCTTAGATCGGTCACGGTCGCCTCTCGGAGAGTTTTAGCCGCGGGGCTAACCTAAACACATTCATGCTTTCTTCATGCACCCACCCCACGGAACTATGGCTGTCTAAGGCTATATATATATAATTATAAATTGGCAAATTAGAATGCCTCGTAAATGAACCTTCACCTCTTTCCCAGACCGAAGCGACCACCTTGATCATAAACCGAATGAAAAGCAAGAAGTCCCAGCTCAAGTGGCCAAGGTCCCTAATGTAATTATGAGTTGTATTAATATTTTTCCCGTCCTTATATCCTATATTCCCGTGCCGTTCCGGATTGAAAACAATGAGGGAGATCATCCCTCCATCTCATCCAACCTGGCAGGTCACCTGTAAGCCTCAGAGTGATTAGCTAGGAGATCACAGCAGAGTCATCGTATCCAGAAATACGCCTGGAAGAGCGCTGCATTTTGAATCTCATACGCAGGGTAGCCTCCCCCCCCCCCCCCCCCCTTCTGCCTGTCTCGTGTCAGTTTGGTCCACCGGTCGAATTACAAATATTCCGCCTTCCAGGGTATTGAGAACATGACAAGCCATCTAACAACCCCCTGGCGAGAGCTCGAAGTGCCAAAAGGCCCTGTCAGGCCCGCAACACAACCCGGCAGAAAGAAAATACGCCTCCTAATTTTAAGCGTAGGGTAAGATGGTCTAAGAGTGCGCGGGCGATAAGAGTGCGCACATGCGGTATATTCACATGGGTTCAACATTTGTTTCTAATGTTAGTTGCTAATTCTTCGTCAGAGAGGTGTACACGCTACGGTGAAAAAGATTCCAATCGTAGCATAAATTACGAACTTCGGGTAAGTTGGTCATAATTTCTGTAATTTTCTAAAATATTTAATGATTTTGGAAGATGCACTGAACTCATATGCATCAAAATTCTTTCTCGCTTATTGGTTATTCCGTCTTCGAAACATATGGCAAAGCCACCAGATAGGTGTGTTTCATAAATTTGCTACGAGATGGGGCCATTGCCCATACATAGTAAATAGTTGTCCTGTTGTGTAAGAGTGCGCACCATCAGGATGTGCAAGAGCGCGCGCGCACTCTTACACACGGCAATATAATTGTTCTGATACATAGACAAATCAATTGATAAAAATAATTATCAATCTTACTATAAGTAATATCTTCAAAAATGAGCAGATAAATAAATAAAAATAAATAACAGTAACGACGAAAAAAATTCCAAATTATAAATGTTCAATTTTTTGCAGAATGTCTAGAAGGCAAAGAAAGACTGAGAGGGTACTTTGTTTTTCGAAATTATTGGAAGAAGCTAGGAAGCGAGTTGAGAAGGGAAAAAGTCAGCGAAAAGTAGCTGCATCACTAGGAATGACCGAGTCCACTCTTAGGAAGAGGCTGAAGAGAACTCACACAGTTACTTCTTTAGGGAGATACAGTACCACCTTCAGTAAAGATGTTGGAATAGAATTTTGTAACTACATCAACAAGCTCGACGACATGTTTCATGGTATGACAGCAAAAAATTTGAGAATCTTGGCATATGAATTTGCCGAAAAAAATAATGTACCGCATCGCTTCAACCGTGAAGAAAAAATAGCTGGGAAAGATTGGTATCGCGGTATCATGAATAGAAATTCTCAACTATCTCTTAGACAACCAACATCGACAAGTTTAGCTCGAGCCATGGAATTCAATGAGCCCCAGTGTGATTGGTTTTATGATAATCTTTCGAACGTATTGGATAAACGTAGGTTCCCACCACATGCAATTTATAATATGGATGAGTCAGGATTCACAACAGTTCCTAACAAACCACCTAAGGTGCTTAGCAAGAAAGGAAAACGCTGTGTGAATAAAATATCGAGTGCTGAGAGAGGCGTAAATGTTACTTTGGTTTGTGCCATGACTGCTGGCGGACATTTTGTTCCGCCAACCTTCATTTATCCTCGCAAGAAGATGAAGCTCAATTTTTTGGATGGATCACCGCCATCTTCAATAGGCATGGTGTCTGATACTAGTTATATTAACAGCGACCTCTTCGTAGAGTGGGTATCACATTTCACGGATGATACCAAACCCACGAAGGATAATCCAATTCTTCTGATATTGGACAACCACTCATCACATTGCACGCTTTCAGCAGTTGATTTTTCCCAAGCGAATCATATCATTCTGCTCAGCTAACCACCACATAGCAGTCATAGACTCCAACCGTTGGACCGATGCTTCTTCAGCCCTTTGAAAAAATTTGACGCGGGTGAATGCGAAAAGTGGATGAGAAACCATCCGGGAAGGCTCATCACAATCTACCAGATAGCATCGATCTTTGCACCAGCGTATTTGAGAGCAGCAACAATTGCAAATGCAGTCGAAGGCTTCCGAGTAACTGGAATATCGCCATTTAATAAGGACACTTTTACTGAAACTGATTTTTTGGCCAGTAGCGTGACTGAAAGACCGTTGCCTGAAACCACTAACCCTAGGGAATTACAGTCACAGATTCCTCAGACTCCAGCAGACTTGCTTCCTAAAAATTCGGAAACGGAAAAGCATCTACCATTACAGCCAGTATTACCTGACACACAAAGACAAGATAGAGACAGACTTGGAGACAAAGAGACACAGGCACAGGCATCGATTGACATGCCATCAACATCAAAATTAGTTCCAATAATCTGACTACTGCCTGTACCGAAGACTACGGTCACTCGATCGGGAAAACGAAAAAGAAAAAGGTCCGAAGTGATGAGCAGCTCGCCTTTCAAACAACAATTGACTCAAGAGCAGGAAAATCGCAAGCCAAAACCTGCAAGGTTGAACATCGTCCAAAAAATAAAAACATAAATAAAAATAAAAAAACAACATTGAAGAAACAATGGAGGTGTCCTGGATGCAAAAAAAATATATAAAGAGCCGATCGTTGATGATTGGATTGAGTGCATTTCTTGTGCTGAATGGTGGCACGAAAAGTGCACTTCTTATTCAGGCGCCGGCCAGTACAAATGCAGAACTTGTGCGTAGTTTGGTAGCTTGCGCACTCTTACACAGCGGGGTGTGTAAGAGTGCGCAAATACCGTATCATTATTTTTATATTATTGTAACCAAAGTAACATCAAAGTTTAATTTCACACCGTGGTTTATCGTAGCTGAAGTGTGAAGAATAAATTTATATTCTATTAATAGCGCCAAAACAGAAGTTGAGAATTTCATAGATCTATTGTATACTTCGGGGACATCGGTATACTTCCGGGACTGTTCCGGAAAGTTTTATATGTTAAACGCATAGTTTGGGGACAGTTCCAACAAATACGTTAGTGGGGCCTCAATTTACTTTGTATACCGATCGCTCACTATAGGGACCGTATCGCACACACACAAATGCTAAAACACACCCGGTGTTTGTCTCAGGACCGTGATTAGGCTCCCAAAAAGTCACAAGTGTGTCTTAGAATTTGTGTGTGTGTGATATGGTCCCTATAGTGAGCGATCAGTATACAAAGTAAATTATGGCCCGAGTAACGTATTTGTTGGAACTGTCCCCAAACTATGCGTTTAACATATGAAAAGTTCCGGAACAGTCCCGGAAGTACACCGATGTCCCCGAAGTATACAATAGATCTATGAAATTCTCAACTTCTATCCCGGAATACTCCAATAGATATATTTATACTGTAACGGAGTTTTCAGAGTTCAACTCCGCACCCTACGGCGTTTCTTTATAAAATTGCTAATTAAACAAACCTAAAATTGTGTTGGGCGCCAGACACGTTAGTGTCGTTTTCTGAGATATCGACTAAATCTTCAATCAGTTAAACGGTCGGAACGACGGCCTTGAAGCGACAGCTAGCTCAAATGCGCTGCGGTAATGGTAGAGTGGGTGGATTCACCTTCTTACGGAATTAATAAAATATAGAACACCAGATATAAAATCTTTCAATGAAATCTTTGATTTCTTATATTGTCGGTACTGTTTGGCGGTAACAGATTCAGCGGTATACAAGATCTCAGATACCAATTATACAGCGGTAGTTATCAGATTAACAATGCAGAATCAGAAGACAGAAATGACGGTTGGAATAATACTTAATAATACTGCTTAACACAGAAAAGACTATTATATTATTGAGCCTTATTGCGACGCAGCGATATAAAAAAACGTAAACACGCCGGTTAGCTAGCGAGCGCCGTAGAAGCGATATAATGCAAGCTAGACTATTTTCCAGGCTGCGTATCACCGAGCGATACGATACTCTATAGCAAATTTTCTAATGTGGCGTGCTAGCTTTATTCTCAATTAATTGTGATATAAAAGCTCAATAAATAATTTCGACTGAATCTAAGAGAAGCGACAACTAAATTACGAATCAAATTACATAGGCAAGAATAATCAAACAGAACAAATATAATCAGCGGAAATCAAAGATAATCAAATAAAGCAACAAACAAATAGAACAAATAGAACAACTTAAAATTACGACTACTACGTTCAGCCAACCCTCGGGGAGTTGGATAGTAAGCGACACACCATGCGTTATTGTTCTAATAAATTTTCTACAAACTACTAAATCAAAGATAGCGATAGATTAAAGAATTCAGATACTCTCAAAGCGAGAATTTAAGCAGAACAAGCTATCAAATAACTTATTAAAAAATCATAAGCAACGATATTACAGAAATCAGACTAATATTGCAAACAAATAAATTCTAAGCGAAAAACGTGCTCAAAATGGCCTCAATCAGCTACGAAGTGCTTTCGCTGAACTACAGTGACTACAACTAAATTCACGTGGCTCGTAGGCTGCACGTTACATCCAAAAACTACCAAAGATACGAATAAAATACTAACTAATTAAAGTTCAGCGATAGATTCGTGGCTTTACAAGCAAGCGTAACATAGAAACCTTACCTTAAAATAGCTGTGAGGTTACACACACTTGATTTGAACTTACTTTACTTTACTTTACTTAGATAGCGAGGGAGGATAGAGGTACGTCTAGTTACGTGTGAGCGGAACGTAGAAGTGAGGATCCTCGTCGACAATTAGGCTCCTCGACGTGCGGAATCATAGGTTTGAGGGGTGGGGAACCTATCAGGACCTACTCATTTGCCTATTGGTTATCTGAAAACCGTTCGTCGTTCGCACAGCTCGTCAGCTGTGCGATACCAAGCGTCCTCTTGCTGCCTAGCGTCAGGCGGCAGATCCTGGCGCTTCTCGGCGATATCTTCGAGCGTGCTGCGGTATTTCGTTGTCGGGATGACTCTGGGGAAGATGTGACCTTGGCTCTTACGGAGCTGTACCGTCCATGCGGTATCAACCATCCTAGTCGTGCACCCTGCAGCGGTAGTCTCACCTGAAGACGACCTCGCCGCAGTCCTCTGCCAGATCTGAAGATGTCCCTGACCTAGGCCTCCACCTTTCTTGATCTGGGTTTAGCGCGCGGGACGCTATACTCGTCCCCTCTCACGCGGTGCACTCCTTAATGATAACGTTACGCCGGTCGTGGCGTCGGTAATAATACCTGGAGCGGTAGATGGATTCTGGTGCGGTAACGGGAGGTTATAACAGTCGTACAACCCTGTACGCCGTCGTTGCAACCAGGCGCTCAGCGGTAAGATGCAGTCAGCTGCCAGGAGGCCGTATGCAGGCCCTATACTCTGTTCAGCGATATTTAACCAAGGTCGACAGCCTTCCCCGTCGATGGTGCGGTACTATCCTCAGCGGAACTTCCGGAGGTACTAGCTTCGGGTTGCATACCGTTTCAGTCATCTTGTAGCGGGAATCTTGCAGCGGAACTCTTGAAGCGGTATCTTCTATATCGTCTGTCTCTCTCTCTCTCTCGTCGTACATTAACAAAAAAAACACTCTAAATTAGTCTAACCCTATTGCTGAATATTTAGGTGTGTCGCTTGTTTTTCAAGGGTCTAGACGGTGGTAAATCTCTCTCTCGTGCGATAATACTAATGGAAGATAGGCTAAAGGCATCTTAGTGACGCCTGCAAAATTGCAACGTCACAATACATATATATATACAGGGTGATTCAGAATAAGGTACTTTCCTTACACCGGTGGATTCCTCGCGAAAATCTAAGACCAAAATTATTCATCCTAAAATGTCGAATGCTAAGCCGTTTTCAGGTAGGAGCCGTTTAAAGTAAGCCAATACGAGGGCAGATATGAGAATGGCTCAGCCGCCGTTACGCCGCTATTGTTGGCCTGCCGGATCTCACGACGCCTCACCCGCCACCGCGATCTCCTAAACAAACGACAATCAGACGTCCGCGGCCGCGGCTGGTCTGCTGTGTGTAGCTAAGCTATCCAGGCGATGCAATGGAAACAGAAGCATGCGAATGTTACCGAATGTAATATTACAGCTTTATTCATGAATATCGAACCAGCATCATTCAAGGACTGTCACCATAGGCGTCCGTAATTGATAATTACTTTTGAACCAGCTTTCAATTCCACCACTAGAGTAAAAACCCAATAGCTCTAATTTAATTACATTCGGTAACATTCGCATGCTTCTGTTTCCATTGCATCGCCTGTATAGCTTAGCTATACACAGTAGACCAGCCGCGGCCACGGACGTCTGATCGTCGTTTGTTTGGGAGATCGCGGTGGCGGGTGAGGCGTCGTGAGATCCGGCAGGTCAACAATAGCGGCGTAACGGCGGCTGAGCCATTCTCGTATCTGCCCTCGTATAGGCTTACTTTAAACGGCTCCTACCTGATAACGGCTTAGCATTCGACATTTTAGGATGAATAATTTTGGTTTTAGATTTTCGCGAGGAATCCACCGGTGTGAGGAAAGTACCCTATTCTGAATCATCCTGTTTATACATACATATTTTAACGCGGCAAACGTTTGGACCTCCTCCGTACCAGCCTAAACGAGCGTATGTAAGCCCTTATGAGTTAAAGTCTGGACAGCTCATTTGAATATCTGCCGCTTTCGTCCTAGCGCGGCCATATCGATCGCAGATCACCAGATTGGTCTATCGATGACGGCTAGCGCTCACAGGACGAACGGCGAGGGTAGGTAATTAGCATCCCGGAAACGAAGAGTCATTCGTTATCTGGATATCGTAAAGCAATCGATTCTGTCTAAAAGTGAATCGAGAGAGAGAGTTGTGCAGAGTTTTGTGTAGAGTTTGGAGAGTGTATTGTTGAAGATTTGTTTATTGTGACCCCTGCTATCGGTAATTGGACTTGGATTGGATTTTGGACTGGATTTCTATCGAGTTGTATATTATACGACACCTACCTGCCCACGGACTACGAGCCGATCGAGAGGCCGAGGAACCGTAAACCTTAGGTAGGATCTATCTGAGATACCTAGAAGCTTGATTATTTCTCCCAAGTCCCGAAAACCCTACAAGTCTCGAGTCGTAGTCAGAAAAATTCTTCGTTCCCCCGTACCGTCCCCGATCCCGAGTCTAAAACAGTAACGCATGGCCGTTGAGTCCCAGCGTGTTTAAACGTGTTGTTGTTTTCTGTGGCTGTCGACTCGGCGCGACCGCGAGCCGCTTTCGAAGCCGCTGCGCAGGATTCGTAATTCTAGAGTCGACGCCATATTGCCCGAGTCCTCTGACGTCACGCGTCGCAGCCGTCTGCTAGCGTGTGAAAGAACTCTTGCGGCAGAGTACCGAGTCCCGATCCCCTTCCCCTCCCAGTTGTTGAGCGAGCAGCTGTCAGTCAGAGACTAGGGCGCAGAGCTCGAAATCAGACTTGACAGCTGTACCTCCAGCTGGTTGCAGCGGAGAAGGCAAATCCCCTGAGTCTGTGATAACGTCAACCGTGCCTATTCTTAATAAATAATATGTTTTTTTTTTTTTTAATTTAGAGTCGTTGCTTTTATAATTTAGAGTAGAGTTTTTCATCTATATTAGTTGTTATTGTCTAGTCATTACTTTAGTATTCAAAACATAGAGTAGCGGTGGTATAAGCCGAAGCCAGATGACGGGCTGGACAAATTAGTGTCAAAGTTTTCTTTTTTTCTTTTCAATAAATAAAATTAATTTCCAATATGATTCGTTGTGTCAAGTATTTTTATTTTTCGCCCCCACGAACTATCCCTCTACCGACGGCTAGTTGAAGCGAGATAGAGAAAGAGAGAGGACTTCTTCCGAAGTCTAGCGCCCAACTTTACATCGTTGCCGGTCAGAGAAGGTAAAAGCGTTGGTGTCTTATTTGTTAATGGGTCGTAGTTCCCGCAGGTAACACCCGATCTCGCGGGAATCGCTGTTACATTATATACAGGGTGACCCAGAATTCGTGACGAGGAATTTACAGGGTGAATCTTGATAAAAAACGGGATCGAGATTTCCTTAGCCGTTTTTTCCGCAAGGGCTGAGATTTCTCGTTATAATAATTCGAAATTCAGCCAATGACGCGCAGCTTATAAACGGCCGTTCGTCGATGTGATTACCGCTCGGTTGTATGCGTGTCTCCCATCCTCTTGCCACCGCGAAAACAAGTGCATGCAACTAAGCGGCGAGTACACCGACAAGCGCCCGTTCTTAGATCGCGCGTTATTGACTGAAATTGAAATAATTATAACGAGAAATCTAAGAATTACCGGGAAAAACGGCCAAGGAAACTTCGATCCCGTTTTTGATCAAGATTGACCCTGTGAATTCCTCGTCGCGAATTCTGGGTCACCCGGTATATATTGTAACGAGGCAAATTTGAATGCCTCGTAAATGAACCATCACCTCTTCCCCGGATCGAAGTGACCGCCTTGATTAAAAGCCACCGATAAAAAGCAAGAGGTCCCAGCTCAAGTGTACAAGGTCCTTCATGTAATTATTAGTTGTATTAATATTTTTTTCGTCCCTCTATCTTATATTCCCGTGCCGTCCCGGATTGAAAACAACGAGGGAGATCATCTCTCAATCTCATCCGACCTGGCAGGTCACCTGGAAGCCTTCGAGTGATTAACTAAGGGACAACAGAGTCATCATATCCAGAAATACGCCTGGAAGAGCGCTGCATATTGAATCGTATACGCGGGGTAGCCTCCCCCCCCCCTTCTGCTTGTCTCGTGCCGGCTTGATCCACCGGTCCAATTGCAGATACTCCGCCTTCCAGAGTATTGAGAACATGACGAGCCATCTAACAACCCCCTGGCGAAAGCTCGAAGTACCAAAAGGCCCTGTCAGGCCCGCGACAAAACCCGGCAGAAAGAAGATACGCCTCCTAATTTTAAGCGTAATACCCCCTCCGCCCCTAAATTTGCATCTGCATTGCGACAGGCCCAGAAGCTTCACTTCTTGCTTGAAATCAGTTCTAGATAGTTGTGCCTTCATTTTGATTATAAATCTTTATAACCATCTCTATTCCAAACAGTTCTTTTAAGAACTGAAAATCCGAAAATAATTTAGCTGAACTCAGTTAGTGAGTGTGTGCTTGATTAAGGTAAGATTCCGACTATGGACGACTCTTCGATTGATATTATATAGATTCAGAGAGGCTAAATCTCTCATTGCGTAGTTGAGTCAGACCTCATTGAGGGTGACGCCGTTAAGATATCATCGAGTTGTCGTGCTTTAGCTTGGTTTATCTATCGATATTGATCGTATTATTGATAATTGTGTTTCCTTGATATATAATTGTGTGCTAGTAATCGATTTTTCACGAAATTATCCCCTTTTATCGTACCGTCGTACCGCTGTTCTTGTTGAGTATTTCCGTATTGATTCCCTGGTAACTTGTATTTATCGTTGATCTAAATTCCCCATACTTGCTAATAAATCGCACCCAAGAAGGAAGAATTCCCCACGTGGAAACATTAGTTTCGTGTGAAAACGATAATTAATCTTGACGGCTTGTCGAGCCACGCTTTTTCCTTGAAGAATCGATCTAGACGTAATATCTATCATATATCGGGATGAGAATCCCGATCTCGTAGTATTGTTGAGTACAAATAATCTAATCCTTGTTAAAACCTTGAGCTGGTATATTTAGTATTATTCCGAATTATTTGTGATAATAGATTTTAACATCCCCTTTGTTAACGTGTTATTGCGTCGTAGTATGGTACGCCTCGTGTGAATTGCCTTCGGCCATCTTCGAGTGACCTCGTTCATGTTCAGCTTCGACGCCTTGTAAATTTCAAACGAAAGGTCCTGTAATACTGACCCGTCTAACTAATAAGTAGAAGTCTCCATATTATTGATTCTTTATCTTCGATTCCCCTCTATGTTATCGACCTGCCTACTATTAGATATTATCACCCCATAGTCTAGTTCCACCGTACCATAAGATAATTGTCCTTCCTCGTTTATAATTTCTGTATTCTACCGTACCTACCCCCTTGTTCTATTAATTACCGTATGTGCTATATTATCGTCTGCCCTACTTTCTCATCCGTGACCTAGTCAATCAGCTGTTCCTGATTATTTCAATTTAAATAGTTTTATTTGTGTTAGTCCCGATCTGAGAGATCGGCTTTGATTGTTTAATTTGTTATGTGATCATTTATTTGTTTGTAATAATTGTGTTCAACCTGAGTCCCTCCAACCTGGCTTCTTCGCGATTCATAAATCCATAATCCATACAACAAGTTTCTAACTCATCCTATATTGTTTCGCCCCCATATTCCTCTCACGCTGAGCTTACTGTGCAATATCGTTTTGTTCGCTTTATTCTTTTTATTAATTCAATCATTCATTTATTCAATTAACTTTTTATCAATTCACCTCCGTGTGAGTTTTGTTTCGCACCGCGGTATCATAAGGTACCTGGCGCGCAACACTTGGTCAATCTTGTACGGATTTTGGCATTTTCAATTGATCTAAAATATTCGAGTCGCGTATAAAATAATCACGTTGGTAGTGTCGGTTTTGGAGACGTGGCCGGCCCGGAGTCTCGAAGCCCTAACCCCAACCGTCGGCTGTGCACGTCACAATATATATATATGTATGTACAGGGTGTTGCAAAATTCGCGCACCGTCTGCATACCAGCGAATTCCTTGAGAAACATTAAGCCGAGTGGCCTTTGCAAAAATGCCCGCGGGGACTTACTTTTCCCGTGAAAGCACTCAATAACGAACCAATCAGCGTTCGTCTTTAGAAAAGCCTGTCTAAAATCTGCATCGCTGTCTGCCCCACTACGGAGAAAAGACAATAATGTGTGGTGTTCCCCGCTCTGCCTGTCTAATGTTAAGCGCTTACGGTGGCTGCGAGCGCGGTGGAAGGAGCGGGGTACAACACATATGATTGTCTTGTTATCCGTAGTGGGGCGGACGGTGATGCGGATTTTAGACAGTCTTTCCTGAAGACAAATGCTGATGGGTTCGTTATTAAGTGCTTTTACGGAAAAACTAAGTCCCTGCGGACATTTTTGCAAAGGCCACTCGTCTTGATTTTTCGCAAGGAATCCGCTGGTATGTAGATGGTGCGCGAATTTTGCAACACCCTGTATATACCGAAAGGAAATCTAGAAAGTATACGATGACTGCGCACGCGCCAAATAATTTATTTTCCATTGGTCGGTAAGATCGTCCCACGGTGGTATTTCAACCTGCGAGGCACGGGTGCCAACTTGGAGAAAATTAGGCGAGAGCTGTCAAACTCCCGCGCGTAGAGTAGTCAACAGAGGTTATGTTGATATTATTTTCAATGAGTTCGAACTGGTACGTTTTATCGGATGGAATCGGGATTTTTTTTTTTTTTGATCGAAAAGTTTTGACGTGCCATTTATGTCGACTTATATCAAAGCCGACGCATCAAAAATGCAAAATAGGGGACGGAAGCCCGATTCCATAGGGAATTCCGAACTCAACCATCCCAAAACATCTTTGTTTTCGACAACGATGAAGGGGCCAGTTGTGTTCTACGTTTTTGTTGTAATTTTAGCGATTGTCAGAGGCTGGGAGCGGTAATGGCCGCTGAATGTCAAGATGTTAGTACTCCGAACGCCCGTAGATGTCGTCGCGCGCACATCTTTAGATTATTAGTCAGAGATGATTGGACTACAGGTTGAGTGACGTAGTACCAGGTGTATCGATGTAACAGCGGGCGATATCTCACGGGCGTTCGGAGAACTAGCATCTTGACATTGAGCGGCCATTACCGCTCCCAGCCTCTGACAATCGCTAAAATTACAACAAAAACGTAGAATACAATTGGCCCGTTCATCGTTGTCGAAAACAAAGATGTTTTGGGATAGTTGTGTTCGGAATTCCCTCTAGAATCAGGCTCCCGTCCCCTATTTTGCATTTTTGATCCGTTGGCTTTGATATAAGTCGACATAAATCGCACGCCAAAACTTTTCGATCAAAAAAAAAAAAAAAAAAAACAAATCCCGCTCCCATCCGATAAAACGTACCAGTACGAACTCATTACTCGTCAAACATCGGCTGCCGAAAAGACAATTCGATTCATCGCTCCGTTTCGGAGATATTCGCGAAAAAAGACAGGCCGGTAAAAAATCGAGTATACCCCCCCGCCCCACCCCCCCTTAACGGGGTGATTATCATTCTTTTTCAGTTTTTTTTTTCACTCAAAAAATGTGTTGGATAATTTTTTAACGTAAAGGCATTATAAGAATGCGAATATAAAAGTGAACGATTTGGGGTCTGAGACTTGGGGGATTTTTACATCACAGTAAATGGGGCATTCCATGTCAACTCGACCAATGCTTATCCCTCATCATTTTCGATTTGCTCCACGATTTTTTATACGATTCTGGGATCTCAATAAAGCACTGGTGACTTTTTTCAGATTTTTTCCTCTAACCGTTAATTTTCAATGATTATATAAACTCATCTAAAAATTGGCATTTTTTTTTAATCTCAAAAAATTGTGCAGTACTTTTTTGAGATCGTAGAATCGTATAAAAAATCGTGAAGCGAATCGAAAATGGTAAGGGAAAATCATTGGTCGAGTTGACATGGAATGCTCCATATACTATTATATAAAATATCAAAATTGCAGACAAATCGAAATTTTTGCCACAAATCGTTCACAAGTAATTAGTGGACTCATATATATGGGGCATTCCATGCCAAATCGAAGCTTTTTTTCGAAGAAATAATAAGAAAAAATAGAAGTGAAGATCAATGTACCGCAGACTGCTGCTTGAATATTTCTAACGATAGCCAAGGATTCTGGGAAATTCTTTAGGATTTTTTCAAACATTTTTTGTTTTCCTGGAATATGAACGTGAAATTATGATTAGAAAGCTAAAAAAAACAGGTTGGAGCAAAAGCCTAGTCATTATGAATGATGGTTAAAAAAATTTCATTTATGATATAAAATTTTTGAGAATCGCTTCAGATTTTTCGATCACGGCCATCGAGGTGTTGAAAAAAAACCTTGAAAATTCACGACGCGCTCAAATTTATTTCAGAAAATCTGAAAAAAAATCTGATTGCTATTTAGAGTCAGAAGGATAATACAAAACATCGTGAACCAGATCTGAGAGGTCGAGGGTCAGGGGCAGGTAGATTTGTATCATGTTGAGAGTTATCGCATACATTGCAGCTTAACCTTAAGCTATTCAGCTCATATTGCGCTACAAATCATAACATTATACGTTAATGAAGTAGCACTGGATAATGCACAAATATTGAAAATCTGATGGTAACTTTAAATATCTAGATTATCGATCAATGTGTGCAGATCATTTACCAGAACGCAATTCTGTTGATAAAAGAGAGTGCTGAAGTGAGATACACGGAAAAACTTTTTTCGATTGCCGCGCCGCCTACATTCACGGTGCGACACTGTCTTAGCGGCCATCTTGTCCAATCTACTAACCTTATATCTATGGTATTGATTATTGAGGATCTGAGGTGTTTTGCACTCCCTCCTCGACCACGAGGCCAACAACACCTCACGTGTTTAGGATAGTCGCAAATTGGTAGGTTACTATAATTTATATAATCAATATCGTAGCCTCAGTTTAGCAAGTAACGATTTTTGTCAAACAAACCACAATAAATAACTTTAGAACGTAGCTGTAAGGAATTTTGCCTAAATTAGTAATTATCTCTTACGCGCCGTACAATGCGTTACAAGAATTGATTACTCTGTATACCACTGATTAATAATCAATCTAATTGTGACCTGAAGATGGCTGGCTGGGTCCAGTCAAAACGTTGCAAAAAACAAATGAAGAATTTTTTTGTCAATTACTGATCCTTCCCGACGAATCACACTACGATGTATTGTAACGTTCGCCATCCTTACAGGCTAGATAGCTATAGTGAGACTGTAGTTATGGTGAGTGTCTTTGTCTCGATTTATAATTCAATTAAATTTTAGGACTCATGAGGTTGTAGGTGTGGGAAAAGGATGGTGTTGCCCTCCAAAAGCCACCTATCTACCTTTTGAATCTACTCTATCTACGGACTCGGGTAAATTTCTTTACCAAAGCCGATAACGTTCGGACTCGGGTGCAGGGACCAAAGCCGAGATTTCTCCTATTACAGAGCCGGGTGATTAGCCAAGCCTGTTTTCCTAATTCAAACCCGATTCTTCTACGGATCCAGGAACCTCGCGATTCCAAGACCGTTCGTCAGACTCGGGATCGCCTTGACACTGGTCCTCGGACACGGGGCTTTAAGTCAATGCCGTTCGCACTGTGTCGCAACACAAAGCTGATTCCTATCTTGGCTTTTTAGGCAGTGGTTAGTTAGGTGTTAGAAATAAGGGCTGAAATGTCTAGTAAACCGCATCTTTTGACATGATTTTATAAGACAATTCCTATTTTACATCTCCCTTATAATTATCTTAACCCGTTGGCCTTGTAATATTGTCTTTGAAATTTAATGCCATTTACCAATGTGCTATTAAGTATTTTTCTCTGTTTTTAAATTGAATCTACTCAAGAGGTTATGTTAGTCAAGGAAGCATGCCGCTTCCTTGCTATTTCAAGTGAAGTTAAGTTAAGCTAGGATGAGACGTTTGGCCGCTCTGGCACAAGTACGCTAAGTTTTGAACAACGATTATGAGTCGCCTGGCCGCTATGGCACGAGTACGCTGATGAGCCTTCAAGCGTGCTGCTTATATAGTGAAAATCCCCTCTTCATTCGTGACGTTAACGCGTTGGTCGAACGCGAGGGCTTAATATAATCAGCTTGCCTATTGCTCGATGTTACAATATATTGGGGATTGAGTTGAATGTCAGGAGCTCTATGAGCCCGAGAAGATATGGGGATATATTTTCGACGACGTAGCCTGTGAGAAGAGCAAGATAACATCAGACCCTATTCCTGCATGGGACGGCACAGATATGTCGATAGTTTTTATTTTTGTCAAACGTGCCCGAATTCCGAAGCATTTGGTGCGTGATAATGCAAACTTGTTGGTTCTATTCCATCAAGATGGAATGAATTTGAAGCACATTCACGCTGATCACGTGAACACTGATATGACTTATTAGCAATTTGAAGATTTGTGCCTGGCGTGCTGGGATTCCGGTAGATATAGTTTTGTAACCATCGATAAAGACAGCGAGATTAACGCTGGACGAGAGGCTTTGACTGCTTTATAAGTCCGAATCACTAATAAACCACATACAGTACAGCAATAAACCACATAAGTTGGTAGATTCATCGAAGCAACAGCAGCGCCTACTAATAAAGCGAGAAGTAAGAAAGGAGCGCGTTCCGATTAAGACGGAGAAAACAGAAAATTGTGTAAAAACAGGGTGTGGTGAAGGTGGTGGTCGTGGTGCATATAAAAGTGTGGCTGATTGGGGCTTGGCAACTAATATTTGTATTGGAGATAATGGAACAACCGTCGCCGCTACGGATGATACGGCTGATGCCTATGATGATGATAACAACCAGGATGACACGTTTGCAGTTGCTTCTACAAGGACGTCTATGTTGAAAAATAAAGTTAAGGTGGAGCACTATTCACGCATGAGCGCAAAGAGCGCAAGAACCTGGATACAAAATATGGTGTTCGAAATTTGGTCGTCGGAATGCAGATTGCTGATTGAGATATCGTATTTGGCGATGATCGGATGTATGTAGGCGATAAGAGCTATGATAACACACGGGATTGCTCAAATTGCTTTTCACAAACTCGCCCGATCCTACGATTGTGAATAAAAGCGATAGATCAAATTATATCAAAATCGTGAAGAAAACAAATGCACACCGAAAATATTACAAAGCTGAAAAAAGCCCTCATCGTGATAGGCAAAAAAGTTCGAAGTATAGAGATTTCATCGCTCCATACATCGACCCGTCGGTGGAAAAACCCCAAGAAAGATCCAGTAAAGGTTTATTTCCCGCCTATAGAATTGCGCAGGGGCAAAGCATGGATTATGTTTATTGGGATGATCCTAATGAGCTCGTTGATCGTCTTCGACTACTCATGGCATCTCAAGCAGCCGGGAATACTAGCCATACAAATTAAATATCCTCCATTATTGGGAGCTAAGCAAGGCGGGAATCATTTATTAGTAAGTTATTAATCATAGAATAATCATTCGGTCATAGACCGTTGAACAATGAGCATAGACATAGTCGGGCGACAGCTGGCAAGCAACGAGCGCGGAAATAGTACATTATGTCAAAAACCGAAGGTTTTTTGAACCGACCAATGTCCGAAGCACTTGAGGTTGAAGCCAAATGACATATACTATTTTTCGTCACAAATGCACAGTTGACAGCTTTCCGGTCCGATTTTTCAATGCCTAGGCAGAAAAAAGGGCTTTTCACTGACCTACGTGAAGTTAGCCCCCCACATTAAGAAAAAGGGATTTCTGAAAGTTGTTCCCGATTGTTCTAGGTTTGTTCTACATTGTTCCGGAACGTTTTCCCGCTGACTCAAAAACTAGAAGCTGGGATCAAAATTTTGGTTTTTCGGTCCTAGCCCCCCCCTTCTGGAATTTGTATGATTTTTCCAATGTTCTGGGTTGTTCTAGTTGTTCTGTACATTGTTCCAGAACATTATTGCCGTCAGTCCCGTCGCAGGCCGTCAAAAATAGAAAAAACTTTTTTTCTTTTGCCCCCCACTTTCAAAAAGTTGCACTTTTTTCAGATGATTTAGATTGTTCCCGTTGTTCTAAACATTGTTCTAGAACTACATGGTCGTCAGTCCGAATTTGGACCGGCAATGGCCGAAAAAATATAGCCACGAAGCCGTAATAAACGAGTCGGTAGTCCGAAATATATTCGAAAAATGGTTCTCAACCTATTTTCATACCAGCCCCCCACTTGGCGAGATTTTCACTTTTCCTGGTTGTTCCGCGTTGTTCCAGTGGTGTTCTACATTGTTCCGAGATCACAGGGTCGTAAGTCCAACGGTAGTCCGACATATATTCGGAGAGTGATTAAAAACCTATTTTTATACCAGCCCCCCACTTAGTGAGATTTTCACTTTTCCTGGTTGTTCCAGTCGTGTTCTACATTGTTCCGACATCACAGGGTCGTAAAATATAGCCACGAAGCCGTAAGTCCAACGGCAGTCAGACATATATTCGGAGAGTGATTAAAAACCTACTTTTATACCAGCCCCCCACTTGGCGAGTCCAAAAAAATGTTCGTTCCATGCGAAAATAGAGACTAGAGATGGTTTTTACATTGTTATGAAAAACATTGCATTACGAAAAATGTAAAAACCATCTGTAGACTCTAATTTCGCACGAAACGAACATTTCTTCGGACGTATGTG
Organism: Tenthredo scrophulariae; assembly: GCA_963978835.1. NCBI lineage: Eukaryota > Metazoa > Arthropoda > Insecta > Hymenoptera > Tenthredinidae > Tenthredo > Tenthredo scrophulariae. The sequence goes on from OZ022229.1 coordinate 10,783,341, forward strand.
TTCGGTATTGAATTTGAATCCGCGCAACGTTGGCCTATTTGGCGTTTTTTATGCCTGGGCTCGGAAAATAATCGACATGTGTCACATTGTATCAAAAGGAGGTGGGCGATTACGGATGGGCCTTAAGGAGGAGATATAATCGATTTTACCGACCGGTCTATTTCTCGATTTTCTCCAAAACGAGGCTATCAATCGACTTGTCCTTTTGGCAGCCGATGTTTGACGAGTAATGAGTTCGAACTGGTATGTTCGATCGGATGAAATGCCACTCCCAACCGTGGAAATCGCGAAAATTACCACATAAACGTAGAATACAACTGGCCCCTTCATCGTTGTCGGCAACAAAGATGTTTTGGGATGGTTGTGTTCGGAATTCCATATAGAATCGGGCTCTCGCGGCCGATTTTGCATTTTTGATGCATAGGCTGTGATATAAGTCGAAATAAATCGCACGCCGACACTTTAAAAAAAAAAATAAAAAATTATATCACAGCCTATGCATCAAAAATGCAAAATCGGCCGCGAGAGCCCGATTCTATATGGAATTCCGAACACAACCATCCCAAAACATCTTTGTTTTCGACAACGATGAAGGGGGCAGTTGTTTTCTACGTTTTTTGTGGTAATTTTCGCGATTTCCACGGTTGGGAGCAGCATTTCATCCGATCGAACGTACCAGTTCGAACTCATTACTCGTCAAACATCGGCTGCCAAAAGGACAAGTCGATTGATAGCCTCGTTTTGGAGAGAATCGAGAAATAGACCGGTCGGTAAAATCGATTATATCTCCTCCTTAAGGCCCATCCGTAATCGCCCACCTCCTTTTGATACAATGTGACACATGTCGATTATTTTCCGAGCCCAGGCATAAAAAACGCCAAATAGGCCAACGTTGCGCGGATTCAAATTCAATACCGAACACATACGTCCAAAGAAATGTTCGTTTCGTGCGAAATTAGAGTCTACAGATGGTTTTTACATTTTTCGTAATGCAATGTTTTTCGTAACAATGTAAAAACCATCTCTAGTCTCTATTTTTGCATGGAACGAACAGTTTTTTGGACTCGCCAAGTGGGGGGCTGGTATAAAAGTAGGTTTTTAATCACTCTCCGAATATATGTCGGACTACCGTTGGACTTACGACCCTGTGATCTCGGAACAATGTAGAACACCACTGGAACAACGCGGAACAACCAGGAAAAGTGAAAATCTCGCCAAGTGGGGGGCTGGTATAAAAATAGGTTGAGAACCATTTTTCGAATATATTTCGGACTACCGACTCGTTTATTACGGCTTCGTGGCTATATTTTTTCGGCCATTGCCGGTCCAAATTCGGACTGACGACCATGTAGTTCTGGAACAATGTTCAGAACAACGGGAACAATCTCAATCATCTGAAAAAAGTGCAACTTTTTGAAAGTGGGGGGCAGAAGAAAAAAAGTTTTTTCTATTTTTGACGGCCTGCGACGGGACTGACGGCAATAATGTTCTGGAACAATGTACAGAACAACTAGAACAACCCAGAACATTGAAAAAATCATACAAATTCCAGAAGGGGGGGGCTAGGACCGAAAAACCAAAATTTTGATCCCAGCTTCTAGTTTTTGAGTCAGCGGGAAAACGTTTTGGAACAATGTAGAACAAACCTAGAACAATCGGGAACAACTTTCAGAAATCCCTTTTTCTTAATGTGGGGGGGTAACTTCACGTAGGTGTCGAACGTGTAATATGGTGTTGGCCAGCAATCCAATCATACGTTTTACAACAGGGTGAAGGAAATTGCCACAAATCAATTTGGATATTCATTAAAGACGAACCGGATGAACTCAAAACCGGATGAACTCAATGACCCAAACGCTGGTATCACTCGAATCCGAAACGATAACTGTTACTGAAGTGCACGCCATATTGACTGCATTAAGAAATAAATTGCAAACCAGAATAGATGAAAAATTTTTCGGGAGTAGGGTTAATCAGTTTCTCAAACGGCCGACTGATAATTGTGCAGGTACAAATGAGTTTGTAAATGAGGCCCTGAGCGTATATAACAAAGCCATGGAGTACTCGATGAAATGGGACAATTTCGATGATAACCCTTTTCAGTTGTTTGTAATTTTCAATTTGAACAGAGGCACATTTTGTTTTGAAGACGTCATCAAAGTAGTTCAACGTTCGCAAATTAAACTAAACGAGGATATATTGTTTGACGAAATACATACAGTGAAAAGTCTACTACCTGTGATTAAAGAAAGTGTCCTGGCTGTTGATCAAAAATGGGTTCAAATATTCAACAACCACAATTTGAAAGAATTGTCAAAAGTGGTTGCTGCAATATTGAGTATGCCCGTGAGGAATGCTTTCGTAGAGAGTATATTTTCTGTAGTGCGGAACATTTGGACGGATGAAAGAAATCGAATGTCAGTAGATTTGGTCAAAGCAGAGATTTGTACCAAATTTGATTACAAGATGACTTGCCAGGAGTTCCACCAATTTGTTAGTCATCCAAACCAGACTCCTTTATTGAAAAGCGTATCAGGATATTCAAAATTTACTTTCAAATTCAAAGCTAATAACCAAAATTAATCATATTTTCGTTCGCTTCGCGAGTTACTTGAAATTAACCAGTGAAAATCTTGCGTATTCATAACTAGTCAATCAACCGTACAAACGTTTCTGAGTAGTTTTATGTATAGTTTTAGGTTTTATTGTAATTTCGAATAAAAAGCGGTCAAATTGTAATATCCTTTGTTTTGCCCCCCCCCCCCCCCCCCCCCCCCCCCAATATCCGGGTCAGTAGTTGGCCTGGGCTGGCAACCCTGTGGGTACTCCATCAAAAGCCACCTATCTAACCTTCTGATTTCACTTTAGCCACGGACTCAGATAGATTTCTCTACCAAAGCCGTGAACGATCGGACTCAGGTGAAAACCAAAGCTGAGATATCTCCTAATTAGTAGAACCGGGAAATTAATCCGAGCCTACTTTTCTAACAAAATGCTAAATGTCTACGGATCCGGGAATCTTTCGATACCAAGACCCCGCGTCAGACTCGGAATCGTTTTTCTTGGCCCTCGGACGCAGAGAATTAACCCAACGCCGTACGCACTAGAATACGAGACGAAGCTGGTCCCTGTTGGCTTTCTTTCGGGATGGAAATATTTTAGTTAGGAGTCAGAGCTGAAATATCCATCAAAGTCGAATGCATTTAAATAAACTAAAATTCAATGCTGGCTAATACATCGTTATCTTACTCTAACCTATCCTGAGCTGAGTGCTTGCTCATAATTTGATCCCGTTTTCCTTGAAACGCGTAAGTCGTTCCTAAATTAGAATCAACTATTCTCTGTATTTGAACTTCCTTATTATAATTACTATTCCCTAATCTATATCTTTTCTTTTATATGAGTATTGAAACTATGATTTTAATCTGATTTGAAATATAAGTGAATTTATATTAGTCAACTGAACAAGGCGTTCAATTGCTAAGCAATTGATTTTACTGTTTATAAGTCGATGTGGTGCTCTACCTACTAACGCTAAGTTCGTAAGTTATTATCGTTTGTGAGTCGCTTCGGTGCTATAGCGACTAACGCTATAATGTTTGGAGCCGACCGGCCTCTTGCTCGCGTCGCTCTAATTTTGGAATATTAGAAGTGAGTCGCACGGCCGCTTTGGCACGAATACGCTGATGATGCCGTTCAGCAATCGCCTTAAATAAATCCCCACTTCTTGTATGACGTCAGCGTTGTGTCGAACGCAGAGGATTAGTATCATCCTCTGGCCTATTGCTCTCTCTCTGCCAGCTGATATACTTTGCCTAATGATATCGGATATGTTACAGTATATGGGGAATTCCACGTCAACTCGACAAACAAAAACATTGACCCTCTTCGATTTTTTCAGCAATTTTTCATACGACAGCTCTCAGTTCGAAACGCTTCTATGATTTTTTTCAAATTTTTTCATCTAATCGTTTTTGAGTTTTGAATTTTCAAAAACTCGAACGGTGCCGTGATCGATTTTATTGAATAAATTCTCTAAAGTACTATGGCCAACGGCGAACATTTATCGGTTAAGAAAAAAGTGGAACGACTGTTGGTTCTATTTTTTTACGATTTTTTTCTATTTTTTTTTTTTTGTCAAAAAAAACATGTTTTGGGCCGTACGTGTTCGGAGTCGCACATAGGCTTGCACGAGGTATTTTGTTTCATTGATTCCGGTGCCCAGGCAGAGATATTCCGTTTAATAGCACCTTTTTTCCCAATGATTTCAGGTCTGGGGAACTCAAAAGTTACATTATATAATTCCGCAAGCAAACGGCAGAGTTATTACAAAACCATTTTCCGGGCAGGAAGAAAGTAAACTACATTTTATTGAGAAAAAATAGCTATTTATGTATCAAGTCCGAAAAGTGTCACAATCTGGTATGGGTTATTTCTAATATGAGCCGATCACGAAATCTCGCTGCGCTCGGGCAATAAATCCTCACTCGTTCTCCTGTGGCACAGCACACTCAGAGGCGAGGTTTGGAAATTACCCATACCGGAATTGACACTTCTCGGACTTGGCGCATACAATATTTTATGCGATCCGTTGTTTGAAGGTTCACTTTTTGGAAAATCGCACGCTCAAAGTCTTATACTTACTTTAGTTTCTGAAATTACTGGTATTATTGCGTTTTTCTGTATCAAAACATTTTGACTCAGACATTTGACATTTTCAGACATTTTGTTTTGTAAAGTGTGACCGTAGACAGAAGTAACCCGACTATGTTTATTTTGATGAAACATATTCATACTGTCCGATAATATTCCATTATAGGCTTCTGTCCTATAATATTTCACTATATTTTGGTGACCTGAAATTGGTCACTTTGCGGCCTAAATCTAATGCTCAAAAAGTGAACTTTCAAACAACGGGTCGCATAAAGATTGTTCCTGAAAAGAGTGTATGAGAAAAAATTATTCAAATCAAAAATAAATCAACACAATTTTGTTTCATCAATAAACCGATTTTCGTATCCCTTCGCTGTTTCCTATGTGAAATAAACCATCAATCGAAGTTTCAGAAGGAAAATTTTTCGTGATGACAAAAAAAAAATAGAAAAAAATAGAAAAAAAATAGAACTAACAGTCGTTCCACTTTTTTTCATAACCGATAAATGTTCGTCATTGGCCATAGTATTTTAGAGAATTTATTCAATAAAATCGATTACGGCGCTGTTTCGAGTTTTCGAAAATTCAAAACTCAAAAACGGTTGGATGAAAAAATTCGAAAAAAAATCAGAGAAGCGTTTCGAACTGAGAGCTATCGTATGAAAAATTGCTGAAAAAATCGAAGAGGGTCAATGTTCTTGGTTTGTCGAGTTGACGTGGAATTCCCCATATAGTTTTGTAACGCGTGATTTCAGCTATTAAAACAAGCACCTATTCAATAATTCCCACACGTTTTATAATTGCAAAGAAGAAATTGATAAAAAATGCAAGGAATGCATACATATTTTCTTTTGCAGCGGACCTGACTCCACAGAAAGTTACGGAAATATAGTCATATAATCGAATGTTTGAATTATTTTATGAGCAGCAACTATAACCCTGCGTGCGAGGAACTCTGCCATTGCCGGTCCCAAGCCTGGATGAGAAAGAAGGAGGGCTGCATGCAGGGTTACACGTTGCGGGTATTAAGAGATCGGTGGTCTCTTAACGGCGATTGACTCTTGCTTTGAGGGATCTAGTAGACAATAGAACGCCACGGCGACGAATGGCACGGATATGAGAGAGATTAACGCTATGGTTTACACTCAGTCAAAGCCAACTCTGCACACTCCAGGTTTTTCATCTGTTTATTGCAGGCTGGCCATCCACTTTGCTTTTTTTTTTTTCGAATCGATGTCTTCCGAAAGCAAATCAATTCAACGAGAGAAAAAATGCAGATGGTCAGCCTGCGTTAACAGATGAAAAGCCTGGAGTGTGTCGAGTTGGCTTTGACTGAGTGTAAACCATAGCTTTAATCTCTCTGTATGTACACCTTCCACATCGAGAGTGGTCGGACAATTTATGCCATTCATTACGAATGAGAATGATTGGTTAAATCAAATCTTACAGAAAGTAGTGATATTCCCACAAAAAGCACCTTCGGTGCAAAAACCTTTCGCCCAGTACATAATTGTGATTATCACCCACAAAAAATATATTTTTATGCCAAAAAATATATTCATTATTTCATACAAAAATTCCTTTCTTTCAAAAAAAGATTAGAAATCAGATGTTACTGCCGAGTACCTACAACACAGTTACTTTTTCTAAAATTGATAATGAGCTCGAAAAACAATAAGAAATAAATTTTAAAAAAAGACAGAAAAACAAATTTGGAGGTAGTGGTACTTGGCGGGCCTTTTGTAGACAAGTACGAGGAACAGCATTCAAACTATGTCAATAATCCTATAGTGATACAAAATATTGCCCCGCCAAGTACCACGTACTCCAAATTTTTTTTCTGTCTTTTTTTATTATTATTATTATTTTTTTTTTATTGTTCTCGAGGTGAACATTACTGTACTAACGGCAATCCCACGGGATCGTCAGAAAAAGAAAAGCATTTATTGATTCAGTAATATTGAATATCTGGTGCTTACCATCAATTACCACTTTCTCGTGCACGTATGTGTACTCCTCTTGAAATTCATCTTCCATCGTTGGATAGGAAGTTATTCTCTTGCCCTTTGCGATTCCATGAGCTTTCAAGGCAATCGGTGCTGCACAAATAGCTGCTATAAATCGATCTTCGCTAACCTGCTTGCGAAGGATGGCTCCTACCTCGTCCGACTAGATTGAAAAATAAATAAATTCAAAATCTCTACAAAAAAAGAAAAAAAACCGAGTTCGCTGCAAAGAAGGACAAGATTACGAAACAATGGTTGGCAATTTTTTTTTTTTTTTGTGCCATCTGGAGTGAGATTTCTATAGCGACGTTATCGAAGTCGCACCAGTATTATACTGAGAAGGAAACAATTTTATACTTTTTTACACGTAATATGATAATTATGCTAAACGGGGTCACTCTACATCCAACCGAACGAATATTAAAATCAACTTGACTTGTATTTGGGTTGTTTTGTTTGTAAACTTTTAGCGTGAGTCAAGTGTAAAAAAAAAGAATTACAGTAGACTCCCGCTAAGTGCGCGCCGGGACACTTTCCCCGCTATCGAGCGTAGGTAGTGTTCCCCCAACAACTCGGCGATACGATGTGTGTGCAATAAAAGTAGCGCTTCCCGTGTACTGAACGCATAGCTCTATCTTTGTCGCACTCTCCCCGGTCGGCTGCTTTCACTCCCCACTACCGGCGGAGCAGCGCTTCGCGGTTCCTGCCGAGCTTGGCTGGTGCGGCGGAGTGGTGGCAACTCAGTAAGTGCGCGTTTCGCCCCCTACAGCCCCGTAGGCGCGCACTTAGCGGGAGTCTACTGTAATTCAATTCTTCCAACTTCCAATCTTTACTAGTTTATATGTTATTGATGATGTGTAAGACGCTGGCCTAGTAGTTCAAGAGCCAGGTACTACTTTTTTGCTGCATTGATTTTACGTGCTTGATTTTTTTTTTTTTTTTAATGATTGAGGGGTGCCCCTGAGTGCAAATGCGAGTTCGCGGGGCAATGGGGGGAATTGCTATGTACAGTAATGTTCATCGATGGGGTTCCCATGGCTCACTATTTTTGCTAGCCTTTTTTTCCAAATCGCGTGTACCTCTAGAAATATTTTATTCGCCTATGACAAGTGGAACCTTCAGGTTATTGGGAATATGACAGCAGCGCACTGATCTCTTTACTAACTGGATAGACGATTCATATGGCCCGAGTATGCCAAAAATTAGGAAAATTGAAGTGTAAGCCAGCGCTCCCAAATATTTCAAAGGTACAGTAATGTTCATCGATGGTGTCCCCGTGGCTCACTATTTTTCCTAGCCCCTTTTTAAATCAAATTTGCCTTCTACAAATATTTCATTTGCCTATGACGAGTGGCTTACTTCGTGGCTTTGCTCCACCTCGCATCTAGACTACATGCTCTATGAGCGATAAGTGGTTGAAGGAAGAGAGAGATAGATAGATAGATAATTTATTGAGCGCTCTGGGACAGTTTCCCCCAAGCGCTGACTCATCAGATACATGTTGGCATCGATTCTGTACATATGATAGTGATACACTTTTTATTCTAAGTATCATAATCGTGCTGATATTATATATAAAATTAATTAGTTAATTTACTCGAAGTGATAAATTCTAAGACTGGATGTATATTTATTTACTTATTTATTTAATAATTTATTTATTTGTTTGTGTGTTCTAAGCGAGAAAGTGTGTGTGTGTGTGCGTGTGTGACTGTAGTGTGAGTGCGTTGTTTACCCCGTGTGCATTAGCCTATTCTGCTTTGTGATGCTAAGTGAGGTGGATTTGACGTGCCATGGAGGCCTCCTTAGCGAGTCCTGGCATTCGCCCTACGTCCGCAGGAAAAAACCATGGCCCAAAAGAACCCGAGGAAGGACCCTGCCTCGGTGACTAGATTATTACACAGCGTTCGCTAGAGTCTGACTAGAAAGTTCATGGTTGTACAATAGATGTTTAAAAGTGACTGAAGATTGGCAGTTTCGAATGTCTAACGGTATGCTATTCCACTACTCAGCACCTCCATAGGTGAACGAATTTTTGAAGTACTGAGTTCTACATGGTTTGATAGTTAAATTTTCAGACGGTGCCCTGGTGCTTCTAATACCCGCATCTGTTTTTCGCTTGAATTTATCCCTTAAATACATAGGTGTGCCAGTCTTGAGTACATTGTGCATCATGCAGCCTAATAGATATTCCTTCCTGGCGTTTAGCTTCAGCCAGCCTAACGAAGTAAAGTAGGGAGTAATATGTTCACCTCTATGAATATTGGAAATGAATCTAACGCATGAGTTAAGGGCTCTCTGGAGTAGAAGGGTGAGTTCGTCCGTCAAGTCAAGGTGTATTATGCAGCAGTAGTCGATCAGTGGAAAAACCAGAGTTGATACAAGCTGTATGCGTAGCTGTAGGGGTAGCAGCTTGCGACAGAGACGAAGTTGGCAGGCAGTATTGGAAATTCTTTGAGTGACAGCATTAATGTGAGGCCGCCTCGTGAGGTCATTCGTTAAAGTGACTCCTAAGATGCAGAGATTAGTCGAATATTCAACCCCAGTTCCCAGTACTTGGACGCGAGGTAGGGTGTTAAAGTCAAACGCGTTTATGTATCTAGAGGAGCCAACCAATGTCACCCTGGTTTTACCACCGTTCAATTGCAGCCCGTTGTCGGCTGCCCATTCGCAGACCGCATCGACGTCTTGGTTGACCTTGTCTATGCCCCGAAAAATGTTGGCAGGCTCACACTCAATCATCAGCTGTAGGTCATCCGCATAGAAGTTGTAACTGCAGTTATGTAAGATATTGCAAAGATCTGAAACATAGATAATGAAGAGCAAGGATTCCAGAACAGATCCTTGAGGTACGCCCAGCGTCTTGTTGACCCATTCGGAAAGCTCGCCGCTTGTGCCCCTCACAGCCTGCTGGCGGTGCGTGAGATAGGAATGAAGAAATTTCAGCACCAGGGGAGAGAAATTCAGCCGTTTCAACTTAGTAAGAAGCGTGGAGTGGTTAACCTTGTCGAAGGCTTTCGAGAAGTCAAAGGAGACCATAATAACGACCTTTCTTTTATCAATTGCCAGCGGCAGTAGTCGACAACCCTAATAAACGCGGAGTGAGTGCTCTGACCCCTCCTGTAGGCTGATTGAAACGGATCGTACAGCTGTCGCTCCTCAAGATAGTCAGAGATTTAGTCAGCCACTATTCTTTCGAGACACTCAGAAAGTGCACACCGGATGGGGATTGGTCTATAATCGTTACATGATGTAGGGGATTTCTTTTGGGCAGCGGGACGATGATTGAACTTTTCCATAATGAGGGAAACACCCGATGTGAGAGCGCGTAGAGCACGAAATGAAAAAGGTGTTCTATGGTCGGCAAGATGGCCGGTAAACTTTTTCTAATGACTTCAATTGAAATGCCGTACCTGCCTATAGCATTCGATTTAGAGTGAAAGATGGCTTTGAGGACCTTCTCAGTTTCGAAATTGCAGAAGTGGAACTTGATATCGTCAAATATTTCCCCCATGGATAGGCTGGGAGCTTCTGGGGTAGCTAGGCGACCAAAGCCGACTTGTATGGAGTCGGAGGACGCGAAGTGTTTGTTCAAATCTGAGATTGATAGATGCAGGCTCCGCGGAGAAGATTTCGACTTGACCAATCCAAGCTTCCTGAGCTTCGTCCACACTTCCGAAAGCGATTTCGAGGTGCTAAAAGTTACGGTGTAGAACTCGGTTCTCGCCCTATCTATTTCAGCCCTGACCGAGTTCCGAAGACGTTTGAACCTGTCGTGAAGCATCGGGCATCGTTTTCTCCTCCAAGCCCTTCGTGCCTGGTTTCTTTCGCTCATGAGAGCCCTAATCTCTGAAGTCAGCCAGGGCGCCGGGGTGCTTGGTAGTTAGGCTTGGTAGTGGCTCTAACTATAGGGGCATGCCTGTCCAGACAGGTAATTAAGGTGTTATTCATGTATTCGACCTTAGAGTCTATGTTATCACTGCTAAAAAGGGGTGTCCAGTCTGCGCTACTCAGATCGCTCAGGAAGTTATCAATTGTGAAGTTATTGAAGTTGCTATAGAAGATCGCTCTCGCTTCACCTGCTACTCCTATATCGAGAACAACGAAGATAAGGTCGTGCGTAGAGAGAAATGGTACATCCAACTGCCCCGATTCCACAATTTCGTCAGCGCTATCAACGATACAGTGGTCTATCCACGTCGGACTATTCTTGAGATTATGTGTCAGCTCAAATGGAACAAGATGGAGGTTGGAGCTATTAACAAAGTTCCATAGCCGATCGCGCATCTTGTCGCTGTCATATGCTTGGGGCCTGAGATCAAGGTCAAGATCCCCGATGACAACGTGAATCGAATAGTGCACGAAGAATTGCAGGAAAGAGTTCTCAAAATCCATCAGGTATACCGTATCAGGGGGACGATAAACTACGTTAAGCATAAGTCTCTTGGTCCGAGATACAGCCACTTCTGCGATGACAAACTCAGGTTTGGCACAATATTCTCCCCCTGAGTCCAGAAGTAAACGGGTCTGAATATTGCGCTTTACGTAGAGGCCTACGCCTCCGCCTTTCTTGCCCAGCCTATCACATCTGTAGAGATTGTATCCCTCGAGTTCGACGAAGCTATCTGTAATCTCAGGAGTGAGCCAGGTCTCGGACATGCAGATTATATGGTAGTCAGAGGCGGTAAAGAATTGTTTAAATTCAACGAAATGGTTAGCGGCAAGCAGGTTTTGACAGTTAACGTGACAGATTTCAAGGTGTTGGACATCCGCGTCAGACGTCACACTTCTAGCCATGGTGAGTTCTACTAATCTTGTCCTTCAATTTGTTGATTAATAAAGGGCATTTTTTTGCCGTCGAGAGCGGAGTGCTTGACCTCTTCGAGTTTTGCGCGGTGGCAGTTGTGGCATTTAAGATGCCCACCACAGTTGCCTTCAGTGAGGCAGTTCCTTGTTTCGTGCTCCCCCGCACAAAGTCCGCAGTGAGCCTGCGACTTAGAATCTTTCGCCAGGTGCCCGAAAACCAGACACTTGAAGCATTGAAGGACCTTGACATGATCATCAAACCTGCATGCCGAGTGGCCTATGTAGATACGATCCACATTCTTGAGAGAAGTTCACGTGCTGTGCGATACCTCAACTACGCAGCTAGTAGATGACCTATTATCTTTGGGTGGATAAATATACACAATTTTGAGGGCCTCGCCCGTTTTGCCGTCCGGGTTAAGATCTATGAAATCAGACTTGATATCATCCTTGCTGAAAGCGACTGGGATGCCATAAAAAACAAGCCGGGGGTTGAACTTAGAGTCTTCTTTCAGCTCTAGTCCGGCATCAGCAAGAGCCAGAAGGGCCCTCACCTTATCCAGATCTACCGTCCTAGCCTCTATTCTGACGTTGCATTTGCCTGCACTCCTAATATTCTCTATTCTGAGCCGCATTTGTGAAGCTCTCGGAGCTCCGATCGCCGCATCCCTAGCTTTTACATAATTGGGATATCTGTCCGCTGCATTTGTTTTGGGAGCTAAGACGAATGTCTGAGTGTTTTCGACCTTAACTGTGGGCCCTTCAGGCACTTGTATTTTTGGACACAATGATTTGGCTATCTCCGCAAACGTTTCAGCTACGCCCGATTTTCCAGTATCTGCCTCAGGCAGATGCCCCTTAACGATGGCCACGAGATCGGGTAAGTTATTTTCAATGATTGTCGGCAAGTTTCGCCTCATGGCCGAATTCACGGAGTCTACAGAAGATTTGGGGATCCCCTCGCATGCTTTGAAGACCGCACGCTTACAATCTTCTGCTACGGCAGACGCCGAAGCCAGTTTGGCATAGGCTGAACACACAAGACTGAAAGCAGTCTGATACTCGATTGCCACCTGATTAAGGGCCGACGGCCTGCTTGTCATCTGACGATAATTTTGATGATTTGACTGGTCGCGCCAGTGTACCGTCATGCACACTCATTTGCACACGTGATTCTCTAAGCCTACTCACCGAGATGGATTGATCCCCCTCAGTTCTGAGGGGACTCTGAAGACGAGAGTCGTCAAGATCCGGCTCTGATCCTAGCCTGTCATGTCGAGGTTGGCTTCTGGAGGATGAGCAACCCGCACTACTGCTGCTGTTTGAACGCAACGTACGCCCGTCCGACATCATGCAGTTACTTTATCGACCCCGAAGGGTCCTATCGCGCAAAAACCAAAACAGTCGGATGATGACAAAGGCTGACAAACACGTCGATACCACAGAATACTTAACGATCGATTGATCGATAATTAGAAGATAACGGCAGATCACGCCAGCAGGAGTCTAAGAGCAAGAATACTAACGCCCAGAGTTCACCGTAAAGTCACTGTATTTTAAGATTAGGTACAAAGGCGAAAAGGAACACTCGAGTATTAAGAAGATTAAGGCAGGAGGGCACCTACCTTCATTTCTGCGAAGAGCTGCAGCTAGGAGGATGCTGATAGGTCAGTCCGCCGAAGTTTTCCTATTCCCTAGCACCAGAGAACACACAAAGTAGACGCACCTCTCTGGAGACACCTCTGTCCCACAGAAGAAAGAGAGATAGATAGATAGATAGATAGATAGATAGATAGATAGATAGATTTATTCATTTTGACCATGGCAATGTTGGACAATCCTACCTTGCATTTACAATGCAGTATGCAAGATAGGCGGAGAGGAGCTTAACCTAACTTAAAACTAGGTAGAGAGAGAGAGAGGGTACATAGGTACGGAGTAAGCAGACAGGTTGTATATATAGGTATATAAATATACCTACATATGGGGAATTCCATGTGTTTTCACCCAGCCTCGGACCATCACCATTTCCAATTTCGTCGTAACTCTAGTACCTTGTAGTACTATCGGATAAACTTGCCCAGAATTTTTTATTTTCTTTTATGTCTTACCGTTTCAAAGTTACGCATCATTGAAAAAAAAAATTTGGGGCCACTTTTAAAATTATGAAAAAAATACAGAAAATTCTGTGTTGGATTACAAGAATTTTGAGATGATAACGAAAGTGGTATCTTCATTAGTTCAAAAGTTGTGAATTATTTAAGGGAGCTTTCCAGTGTGACAGCCCGAAAAATCGCTGTTTTTCGCGATTTTTTTTTTTAAAGAAAAAATAATCTAATCGGTCTGGTTTTTTTTTGTATATTAATTGGGTATTGAAGAATACAAAACAATTTTTTAAAGATCGATTCATTTATTAATTAATATCTATAAAAATGATGAAACAATTGTTGCAGAAAATGCACTTGGATGTGGTGTCCACGTTGGGGGTCACAATTTTGATCTGAAACAAAAAACACAAAAAGATTATTGATCGGTATATAATTGGCTTTCGTGCTATGGAGGCTTTTTTTTTTTTGCAAAAATGGCGCCGGTTTGAACAAAAAGTATCGATTTTAGCATTTTTTTTTACAAAAAAATAGGAAGATGTCAAAAAAAAAAAAAAAGCTTCCATAGCACGATAAACAATGACGTCAAGAATATTGTGTAAAAAATTCAACTCGATAGCTTTAAAACTCTGCCCTCCAAGTTGGACACCGTTTTGAAAAATGCTGTTTCGAGAAAAACGCGTTCAAAGTTTCAAGTGAGGAAATTTTAGGTAAATCGTTTACTTACGGTCAATCAGCGATGCCAGGTCCATACAATATCCCTTCTGCTTCTTCGAAAAGATCGTGCTCAATGGACACGAACACTGAACACAAATTTTAAAGCCCAATCCGAGAATCGATTTTTTAAAAAACTTCACGTCGCTATTACACTTTTTGCACTTCAACAGTTCCTGAAGAGTGCCGAAAACCAAAAAGAACTCCAAAATCACATAGCTAAACGTTTGATCGATTCGGACTTCAAACTCTGGACTCTTTTTCGAGATTTTTGCTGCCGAAGTGCTCGCAAACGTTAGATCCGTTTCGATATCGTGTCGATTTGTTCCCTTGAAACCCGCGGATCTTTTTCGTTCATTTCGCGGATGTCCGCTTCTCGAGCCTTTTCTATCCTGCCACGCACATTTCTCTTTCGTAGATCTATCCATTTTGAATGTCGAAACCGAACTGAAAGACGAACCGGACTCACGTTGGAAGGTACACGAGCAGGTAGGAACGAGACAATAGAAATAACGGTCGCACGGGCAGACGGCCGACGCGGCAGCTGTAGCGCTCCGTTGCCTTCTTCCAAAAAATGCTGTACAGTAACCGAAATAATCTGAATTTCGGCATGAAAATTTCAGGGAATATTCGGAAGAGTGTATACTATTCGATAAAGCAAAAAAAAAAAAAAAATCAATTATTTGAAAATTTCACACTGGAAAGTTCCCCTAAGATCATTCGTGTCTGCATTTGGCGAAAGTTCGCGGTTCAATCTTTTTGTTTGAGCGACCACTTTTAAAATCGTAAAAGAAATACAGAAAATACTCCGTAAAAATACAAACATTATGAGACCTTGGCGAAAGTGGTATCTTTATTAGTTCAAAAGTTATAAACTATTCAACACCACGTATAGACTGGTTTCCCGAGTCATGGTTATATTCCAAATCCACTTTTATAATCGACGGCACACAACATAAACTTGAATGTTATATTTGTATAATCTGAACTACAAGTGAATATAATATAACACGTACAAAAATTGGACAATAACTGTAACTTTAGTAATAGGTATATTTTACTCTAATTATTCTTTATTACTTCCCTATTTTAATATGCGATGGGTCTCAGATCCCTCTGCATTAGAATAGCGTCGTGCTCTTAAGCGTCCATTTTCTTCAGGGATGATGCTGTGGTATTTTTGTGTTTGCGAGATAGGCCTGACAGCTTCAAACCGCTTCAGCAGAAAATCTTTGGTTGACGTATATTTATTTACATCTGCATATTTAACAGTGATAGACGGAATGTTTTTCGGATTAGAAGCCCACTGGTATAATGCTTCAGGGGTAGTAATTTGGGCATCCGACGGCCGTTGCAAACTGGCTCTAGCTGCCAATCTCTTGACGGTACCCCCTATGCCATCACACGAGCCTTTACCGTGTGCGGTGGCGAAGAAATGCCACTCTGCAGAAATACCGAAGTCCTGCTTATGGTAATAAATGTTGCCGAAATTTTTAAAATTTTTAAATTGGTGTTACGACCTGATGCGTACCTATACACATTGCCTTTTTTTTTCCCTTTATAGATTGTTAGCCGGTTAGTCTTAGCGAGGGATACGATAGTGCGTAGCACTTTGAGGTTCCCCTGATCGTTATCATTCGTTGGGACTCATTGGATTAAATCATTATGACATGATATGATATTTCCCTTGTTTAGAATATCATCATCTTCTCCACGAAGTCATGTATCCTATAGCACCTCGGAGCGCTAGCAAGGTCGGCAAATCTAGTCGTGCTGACCATGCACCAATAGACGATTTGCCGTAACTCCTCTGATCCATAATGCAATCACGCAAGAACAAATAGGGGTGCCCATTAAGGGTGATAATCCGTAATTAAGGAAAACAACTAGACTAAGGAATGGAGGAATGTATGTCAATTATTGAAAGAATCCGAATGCATAAATTTATAATAGTTATTGTCAACCGACTGTGGCGGAACAGGGAGCCGCAAGTCGCGGACCAGGGAGCTTCCCTAGGATGCGACGCGTCCAACTCATCCGCGAAGAAACTAAGCATCTAATTGGTTAATTAACCGCGCGGATTAATACACATATTGTCGCGCACGGTTACCTGGCTGCATCTCTTTAGCAAACAGTGTCTTTCGTCTGTCAAATCGCGAGGCGCGTAGACGTGAACCCGGGGAAGTGATATACAAGCTAGAGTCTCGTACCGAAAAAATCTCCAAGTGACGGTCTTGAAAGCCTTGTCCTCCTCGTCAATGAGCAAATCTCGAACCTGATAGACTCATAATTCATTAATCAAATTATTAGCATAGTTCAGTGCAAAACACACATAAAACCTAGTGTTAGATTCAGTGCGAGGGACACAGTTCTTTTTTTTTCTTTTCTTTCCATCAGAACTATTAAAAACAAAAGGTTCATTTTTCTCTTATAATAATAATACCCGTATTTGCCCCCATACCTTTTATTAATAACGAAATCGCGATATAACGTCAGTTCGAAACATATAAATTCCGTGAAGCATCATCAAAGAAGGGACAAGGACGCACCCTGGACTGCCCCACGGCTCCCGATTCCATCACAGTCAGACAACGAAAGCTAAGTCTCCCGTTTGTTTCACGATCAGTCATCAGCCTGATGCAATTCGCCTAATTATAGTTACCTAGCCGCTATTTTTCACTATTTCACCTGGATTTGTATCAATAATCATTAATTCTTGTGCATCATCGGGGTGAGCCAATACTAGAAACTCTAGTATTTTGGGATTTCCCTTTCTCACTCTGATCTTGTTCATATCAATATTTCTGTACGAATAGTTCTAAAAATTGGGTTATCGAGCTCGGGAGTCGGATGACCCTACGACAGTCTCTGAGACTTTGGGATTTCCCTAGTCGTAGGATTATCAGGGATCCTCGCCCCGAGGTTTAGTCCAATAACATAACACTAATGTTGGCATTTAGTTTACATATTATCATAATCATTTCATTTGTCAAACCTTATTGTTCACCTTAGTAACTGTTCCATAATCGTTTTCAGAATATATCTTATTTCTACCAGTTAATTAATCTCCATATTATTTCATTTCCTTTATTTTGTATTCTCTTTAAGTCAGGCCTCAATCGTTTTTTCACACATATGGTACGACTCCATATAGGGTTCAGCAACAACGTACCCACATACCTGATCTGACCCAAGTCAGATCACTCATTCACTCTTTCGTGGATATTAATATTTGGTTGTTGCGTGAGTCAATATTAGTTTCCGCTCGAACTCATGCTCCTCACGTAACATTGTTGTGGGGCACGGTCAGAGAAATAATAGTACTTTTCGGTCCTAGGCCCTAAAGTCGGACTTTACGGACCGAGTGGGGATTGGGCGTCCTCGGACCGGCGCAGCCGGTCCGAGGATGCGAAATCCCCCACTCGGTCAAGTAAAGTCCGACTTTAGGGCCGTGGAGCGAACACTATTTTTTGGTACTGTGTTCGCAAAGTACGCAACTCCTTCGATATCGGATGAATAGAGTATAATGTACAAATAAGCTGAAGAGTAATCATTCACAGAAGGTATGTGTCTGAGCCGGGAAGTGAGAGGCCAGGGGTGGGACCGCAGGCGGGTCCAGGGCCGCAGGCCCTGGTGAGGGTGCAGGGGCGAAGCTCCCGCCGGGGGGTTGGGGGGGGGGGGGGGGGGGGGAGCAGAGCCCCCCACTTAGAAAAAATAATGTCATGAATTTTCAAAAAGAATATATTAACCAATTATATTATAACATTTTTCATCAATATTCATTATTTAAACAGAAATAGTCTATTTATAATAGAACTTTTAAAAAAATTGAAAAAAATACTTACATAAATGTGAAAAAAAATCAAATATACTAACCAATATTCAGATAAAAATAGTCTTAAACTCTATTGGATATTATTAAATCCAATATTTGAATAAAAATAGTTAATTTATAATGAAACTTATCTTAAAATTGTTTTATATCTTATTTTCATATAACCCTGTTTCCTAGAACATTCTAGAATATAATCAATGAGGTTTATCATTTGAGAATATTCCCAATTTTATATAACTTTTTAGAACTTTAATATGAATAGAACTTCAATAAATTGCATTTTTCAATTAAAACGAATATTCAAAGTAATTGCATTTTCAGCTGTTGTAACTATTGTTCAGATATATATATATATATATAATATGTATTTATTCTTTATTTTGGAACATTTTCAGATTTGTCTTATTGGTTAATCGTACTGTTTAAATATAATTATTGCTTAGTTTACCATTTCTCGAAATCCACATTTAGTTTTTGCTCTTTTGCTTGTGGTTCTGCAGTATGAGAATTCTCAATTGCATTATTGATACGCTTAAACGTACGGCGTTTGTTATCTATAGATTCATCTACATAACCTTCGGCTGCTGTTGACGAACGCCAACCACCATGGCGTTTAAGTTCGGTTATGTCCGCGCCTGCGTCGGACAATATACAGGCGGATGTTCTCCGAAAACTATGTCCTGAATATAGTTCGGCATTTGGTAGTTCTAAGAAATTCGCAATTCTCTTGGGAAAACTACCGATTGTGTGAATGCCAATTCTTTGCCTAGTGCACTTACTGTTGCGGTAACAAAGGAAAAGAGCCCCTGTTTTCATTAACTCGCTTGGTCTTTTCTGTATATATTTCTTGATGATTTCGGCGTAATTGCCTTCGACTGTGAATGTCCTCGTTTCATTTGTTTTTGTATCCGGTAGATGAAATCTGTACACAGAGTCTCTTAGCTCAATGTTTTCCATTGTCAATGAAAACAATTCGTTGCGTCTACATGCGCCGGTCGTTCCAAGAATTACAGCAACCTGTAGCAGAAAATTTAATGCTATGTACAACACACTGCATACACCAGTATACACTGAAAACAAAAACAAGAATAAAACAAAATTCATACGTACTTTAGCTGATGAAAATGTATCGTCCGGTGCTGTTTTTATGAAATTGTCCAGTTCTTTCGTTGAGAAAGTTTTGGCTTTTTTTGGCGTATAACCAACATTTTTTTGTTTTATGAAGGCTTTCAATTTGTGATATGTTCTGATGTCCACGTTTTTTCGAATATACCGGGACAATCACGTGAAACCGAATGGATCCATGTTACCGGACAGCGAATATTTCGTATTTTTAGCAGGTTAACCACTCGTTGCACTGAAAACCCCTAGAGTGATTTTGGCGCGCGGTCGATAAAACTCGGCAGCCATTGTTGATAGAAGCCGGCTGACTGTCAATACATCGCGGAAGGTAGACATGTGGGGTTATGTTCGCTTATTTTAAGCAAATGATAAATGAAGTGAATAAAACCTACGTGAATAAGTTATTGATATTTATCAAAAATCGATCAATCAGTTTTAAATAATATCATAGTACAATCAACGAATTAACTTAAGCTATAACTGCAAATTAATTAGAATCAAAGAGTTCATCGAGAACAACCAATTTCTTGATTGTATTAAGATATCATTCAAAACTAATTGATAGATTTTCATAAATATTCATAGCTTATTCACGTAGTTTTTATTCACCTTATTAATCATTTGCTTAAAATAAACGAACATAACCCCACATGTCTACCTTCCGCGATGTATTGACAGTCAGCCGGCTTCTATCAACAATGGCTGCCGAGTTGCATCGACCGCGCGCCAAAATCACCCTAGGGATTGTTCAGCGCAACGAATGGTTAGCCTGCTAAAATGACGTCATATTCGCCAATATTCGCTTTTCGGTAGCATGGATCCATTCGGATTCACGTGATTCTCACGGTATAGCATAGAAGCTAACATGGAGTAGTGTGACCACAAACATGTCGGTGATAATGTTTTAGAAATTTCATAGAAATACGCCAAAAAAATTGTTTCACTGAATGAATTAGTTTTCTTCTTCGTCATCCACTCCAAGAAACGTTCATACGTTTTAATGTAAACGTGTGATGATTTCGTAGGCAGTGTCTGCATTAAGGCTTGATCAGCTGCCTCTAATAATTCAGGAGGAATAAAGTCGGCTTCAAGTTCCACTGACATTTCGGATGTATTTATTTAACACCAATTATTCACAAACACGATTAATACTATATTAGCACACGTTATCAGTTGGCGCGAGGCGCGAGTCTAGTGATGTGACGGAAAGTGTTTACGATACACAATGGGGGTGGACAGTCACGCGACGAAGGCTCTACAAGCAAGCGAGCAAGAAAGGAGAGAGCTCTCTTTCTTGCTCGTCGTGCACGAACCTGCACGAACCAGTTGAAATCCGACCTTTACGGACTCAAAACGGTCCGTAAAATCGGACTTTACGGACTCAGAACGGTCCCTAAAGCACGTACTTTACGGACACGTGTACCAAAAAATATTTTTCCAGCATCGGTGACGACAGATTTGACAAATTCGATAATGATTTGCGAGAACACGTGTACAGCAACTGCATCATGGTGCATACAATCAGATATAATGACAAGACTTTTGTGGTCAACGGTGCCATTATTGTTGTAATACATGACAACAGTATAAATCGTTGCCTGACTGTTGTTCCAATGGTAGCCTGGTGCAGCTTCTTGGACAACAAACGCGTAATTTTCAGCGAAGTCCACGAGTACAAGACATTCATTCGGTTGTAAAGAGGCTTTCAATGTCTTCATCACACTAGCTTGCTGTTTGGCGATGAATGCGTGTTGGATTAATACACACGCATTTTTGCAAAATGCTTCTATGAAGTCTGCCGCAGGTTGATTTTCAACCTTTTCTAGGATTGTACGTGGCCTCGAAATCCACTGTTTATAGCTGACAGTGGGCTCATCATTAGTATCCAAAATTCGAACAAGCAAGTTCCGTAAAATTTCAGTTCTGGGACAAGCTTTACAACTGCCTAGGTAACATTTCGATTCAGCATCGTCGCAAACTAACAGTAATAGAACATCGTCGTAAGTAGTTAAGGGGTGATCCAAGTTTCTCGTCAGAATATGCAAGTTACAGCCCATGAACAAAATCAATCAATATATTGTCAGTGATACTAATTCCGTGCATGAATTGAGAAAATTTGGTGTATTTTTATTTCTGTTTATTGTAAATTGGGTTTTTAATTTATAAATCGTACCGCAATTTCTGTGAAAATATTACCTTGAACGAAAAGTGCGATACAAAATGGGATCGACGAATCAACACAGTTGAAAATAGTCACCTAAAATCATGAGCTTCATGTTCTGATGTATGGAGCATACACAAACCGTGTGTGTGCCACAGGCACCTGCCAGTACGCAGTGCTTGGGTCTCAGTGTGGCGAACGTAGAGAATCCAATAGATGAATCAGGATTTTGTTCCTTAAATTGGTGGTAGAGCTCTTTTAAATTGCACAATACAAGTCTTTTTTGTCGATGAATGGATCGTCCCTCATTATTTTTCACGGATACGTAATCCTTTTTTCCAGGCATGGTAGAACTCATTTCATCGTCTTCGTAAAACGATATAACTTTCGCTTTTACATTCTGGCTTAACGCATTGTCTTCAAAAATTAAAGAACCAAAAGGTAGAAGAATGCGGGAAATAGTGTTCCATAAACGGAATAAGAGGGGCGATTCAGTTCGATTGTCACCATGTGCAACATATTCCTAGATTATTTCGAAAATCTGATGCTATTATACAGTCACTTTGGATCAAGCCAAGCAACAAGCTATAATCTGACGAAAACCAAAGGAGTGTTATACTACAGTTTGATTTCGTGACGTTATTGATATTATCTTTCTCTAGTTACTCGTAGAAAAAAAAGAAAACTCGGACATTAATTACAAATAAAACTGAGATTAACGTCCCGCTTGTTTATTGCAAAACTTCGTACGTAGATGTATGCGTAAGACATGATGCAATGACACTTTTCGAATGCTTGTCTTCTTTGTAATGTCAGCATTGAAGTAAGCACTAGATCTGGCTAACAAACTGCAGCCTACTGTTTATGCGTAAGACAAAAGGGTCATAACTCATAAAGAATCTAAGATCAATTTTTTGTAGTTTATCATACCAAAAATCTAGACCACATATGAATATTTTTGTGTTCATGCAAACTTCATCGTTTTACATTGGCTACAGATTACACGACAATTGCAACCACTATATTCGAATGGGCCTGCCCCAGTATACAATAATATCGTCTTACCTAATTTGGCACGAGGTTCGGAGAGTATGCCATTTTCTTTAGTGAGTTTTTTTGCAAGCTTTACCATATACTCAGTAGCACCCATCTCTTGAGTAACTTTACGAACACTCCAACTCTTTGGTATTAGCGATAGTATTTGAATTTTTTGATCATAGCTTGTAGAAGCCGCCTGAAATTTTTGTTTGAGTTGAGTCATCATTTCTATGAAATAATGACTATTTTGTTCAGTAGATGAAGGCGACGGTTCGACACACAAATACGTTTGTAATGATCTAGACAGATCATCCATTTTACTTTTTATGAACGTTGGATTCAAACGTTTTTTTCCTCGTATTGGAGACAAGCCCATTGAGTGCAATGAAGCATTAACAAATGGCAGTTTTGTGTCAAGGTAAAGTGAAATATTTGTCAGAACCTCGAAAACGGGAATCGTGAATTCTCCGAAACTACTAAATCAATTGCAATGAAACTTTGAGGGATTACACATAATTGTGGAAAAAAGTGGCTAATTATTTCACTTTTTCAAAATTTGACAAAAATTTTTACAGATCGACGTACCGACTACATAAATCGCGAGATTATCCACTGTTGCCGTAGATAATCGCATTTCCCCGACAATCAGCTACTCCGCAATGAAAAAACACACACTTTGAGCCTATTCCCGTGTCATTTGATAGAGAAATGGCTGAGAATTGACGATTCTCCGTCACTCATAACTATAAAACCGACATTCAGTTGAGGTGAGAGCCTGTACCGACATCGCGACCAGTATGCTTGTGAACCCAGTGGCGGCGCTAGTGAAGGTTTCTTCTGTCACTTTACGTAAGATGTTTCTGCTGCTCCTCCTGACCAAACCTCACTCGACTGACAGCTATTCACTCTATTTCGGATTTGAGTTCATGGAGAGATCGATTCATTGGACAAGAATCCAAATAACATTAGCCCTCACATAATACATAACCTCACACTTTTGACAGTTAACCCAACATAGGAGTTCATTTCAGATTTGAGGTGATGGAAAGTTCGATTTGTTGGACAAAAATCCACATAAAATTAGCAGACGATATAACCTCACACTTTTGACAGTTAGCCTAACATAGGAGTTCATTTCAGATTTTGAGGTTATGGAAAGTTCGATTTGTTGGACAAAAATCCACATAAAATAAACAGACGACATAACCTCACACTTTTGACAGTTAGCCTAACATAAAAGTTCGTTTCAGATTTGAGTTTATGGAAAGTTCGATTTGTTGGACAAGAATTCGAATAATACAAGAAGACGACATAACCTCAGACTTCTGACAGCTAGCCTAACATAGGAGTTCATTCCAAATCAGAGGCTATGGAAAGTTCGATTTCGAAGTTTGAAATAATCGCGAGCATCAGTGTACGTATATACTGGCGTAGCAAGCGTCGGAAGATGCGCACTGCGCCATCTAGCGGTAGGCAGAGGTACCGAACGTTCGGTATTTCTGTCTTACCACGGTGAAAAGCACCCGGCCGTGGCCTTGAAACGTTTCACTTCACCTTAAGTTAGAATTAGGAAAATTCAAAAAATCGTAAATAATTATATTCGTCTTTTACAGTGAGGCTTCGCCTCACGGGGGCGTACCGGTCGCCTATACACGATCGGGGACGTCTTTTGTTCTAGTTAAATTTTTGAGCCGCGAGGCCTTTTTTTTTGTTAATGTAATTTAGGTCGAGCCGTAGGCTCTAACTTTGTTATTTGTGAGTCATTGTGATTTCTTCCTCGTGGAGAGTATTTGGTGTTTTAGCTAATTTATTGTCTCCCGAGGACCCGATTTGTCGAGTTGTTAAATTTTGCTTCATTTTTCCTTGTGGTCGCTCTCCTACGTGGAAGCTCGTAGCCAATTTGTTATTATAAAACTCGGCAAACGCGGCCAGGTCGCCTTTACACGGCCTGCAGCCGATTTATACCCGCCGGGAAGTACCCCCGGGTACACGATTTGTTAATTTTGTTTTAAATTCAATTTTTCTTATTCAATAAATTCTATTTTTCTTTATCAAATTCTGAAATCACGAGTCGTTACTGAACGCCCCGCTGATCC
Source organism: Tenthredo scrophulariae (assembly GCA_963978835.1). Classification (NCBI taxonomy): domain Eukaryota; kingdom Metazoa; phylum Arthropoda; class Insecta; order Hymenoptera; family Tenthredinidae; genus Tenthredo; species Tenthredo scrophulariae. The sequence goes on from OZ022229.1 coordinate 10,807,877, forward strand.
TCCATTAGATCCCGACCCCTCTCCGCGGTAGTGTAGCTAGCCGACGCTTCGAGTATCCGTAGGTAGAATTTTGATAATATTTTGTGTAGATTTCTGTAAGTGGCGGTTATCCGCCTGGCGTCCAACTTTTACGATTCTCAATTTTGGCCAATTGTAGAGTGGAGGGACCTCGGAGTCTAGCTATCCGGTCTAGCTCCGAGGACCAATAAAAATCCACGTCACAAGTGATATGAAATATTGGCCCGCCAAGTACGACGTACTCCAAATTTTTATTTTTTCATGTCTTCTGTTTTATAATTATACAGAATAACAAAAGACATGTACTTGGGAATTGTATCTAATTTCATTTCTTTTGTGAGTAGACATTTTCAATGTACCACTTTTGTCGAGGAGGATTTTTTGTTGGTAGATTTATTTGGGAGGAGTGACCACATTATCGTACTCGGCGAAATGTTTTTGCACCAGGGGTGCTTTTTGGGGTTTATCGTTCTACACCTCATAAGAGTAATATAATCAAGTAACTCATCAAACTATGAAACGCAGACTCGCAATAATGCTCCCAAATAACCATCCGTTACATGAACAATCTCAACACTTGTACTTTTCATACAATATATAATAAGATAATAATACTAAAACTTAGTTTCCACAAGGTGACTTTAACCAGCTACTGCTGGTACAATTGTTATATAACAGGTATAATAGTATGCAGGATACTTGAATCTTTGTGTCCCAGATACTACAACCAAATATTTGGAATACCTCTTGATTTGGAATCATGCCAGTATACAGATGAAATAATGATTGGGAACACAGGAATAATGCAATGTGGAATCTGTGACCAAATTCTTAGTAAACTTTCTGGTTCGTATCACATTTTGATCGGTATGAATGTTTTGTTTGGTAATCACATTTTAAAATGTAATAAGTCTCATTTATGAGCAAAATAGTTTATAAATCATTGGAAATGTATATACCATCGGATTTACCGATCAATGTCTGAATATCAAATAACTGCTTCTGAGAGTCAAGTGTTAGGAACTTCAAGGCATGAGTATCTTCCACCTTGAAAGCTTGTAAATGTTCACCTAGAAATTGTGTCGAAAATGGGCGTACGATAAGTGCAAAATTGTGTAGACTACTGTCGGCGCAAAAAGGTTTGGCCCCTCTGTTTGAGTGATCATAACTTCTACAGAAAAATTGATAGAGCATCGAGCCTGGAAAAATTGTAAAGCGCCAAGTTTTCTGCGTCTGATGGTTATTCACAAATTTCTGTGCCAAAATCGTGGCAACCGTCATAATCTCCGAAAAGTTAAAAAACGTAGTTTTTCGGAGTCCATCGCCGTACGTCAACTTAAACTCGTCACCCTTTGTCTGGACTGAGTTTCAAAAATCTGTAAAAATTCCGAAATATTCCCTGAACATTGACGGGCATTATAGCGTTTGGTAATTTCAAAAATATTTTAAAATCTGGACGCTAGGTGTAAAAAGGTCCAATGGTGCGATTTGTGGAACGGATTGGTACCGGCGAACCTGAGCTAGCTCAAAATTTTCGTCACGATATATACTTTTTGATTCCGTGATCAGTTTTTGGTTTGCAAGAGTCAACTTCCAGTGATCGACGTCAACAGTTTGTCAAATTCGCGTGGGGCCGCGTGTGTCTAAGCTGTGATATTCGTCGCGGCATTTACATTGTTAATTGCATTAACAATTGAGTCTGTGACGGGCGCGGCAAGAGCGAAATGTAGCAACGAATATCGGGGCTGGGACACGCGCGGCCCCGCGCAAATTTGAAAAATTGTTTAAGTCGAATACTGGAAGTTAACTCTTGCGAACTAAAAACTGATTACGGAATCAAAAAGTGTATACCTTGACGAAAATTTTGAGCTAGCTCAGGTTCGCCGCTACCAATCCGTTCCGCAAATCGCACCATTGGACCTTTTTACACCTGGCGTCCAGGTTTTTGAAGATTTTTGAAATTACCAAGCACCATCATATTCGTTAATGTTCAGGGAATATTTCTGAATTTTTACAGATTTTCCGCACTCATTTTAGACAAACGGTGACGAGTTGAAGTTGACGTACAGCAATGGATTCCGAAGAAACTACGTTTTTTAAGTTTTCGGAGGTCATAACAGTTTTTACGATTTTTCCTGTCGCGACGCTGTATCAATTTTTCTGTGGAAGTTATGATCACTCAAACAGAGGAGCTAAACCTTCTTGCGCCGACAGTAGGTCGCAGGCTTGCAGTATATGTTTGGTTACAGTAAATCTGTTCGATAGTGGTGAATACAGGGAATAATTCAATATTTATCAGCAGTACGGTTCCTGCCTTATAAGTATAGTTTTGTACATTGAGATATTTCACAGGCATGAAATTGAAAAACTTTTCGGGTAGATTTTTTATGTCAATGTATTGTAGACGGTTTGTGGAAATGTGCATTGGTTTGAAAGACATTTTTCGGAAAAACGGATCATCTTGTAAAACAAGATTCGCAAACTGCAATTGATTTTTAATCGCAACAGTGCAGCATACATTTTAGCGACAAACAGAAACGTTAGCAGTATTTTTCAGTGGTTTGTGATTTCCTTCGAAACGAATGCACCACGAATGTCGAATAGTTCCGAATTTACTCATGACACAAGGATAATGAATAGGAAATAATGCTTTGGCTCAAAAGTTTTACCAAATAATTATATACCTATGTTCTTTTATTAAGTCCTACAAATTGTTTCGTTAGAATCCAGTATAATTCTATATATGCCTGCAACGTGTAACCCTGCGCGCAGCTCTCCTCCTATCTCATCCGGGCTGGGACCGGCAATGGCGGACTTACTTGCACGCAGGGTTATAGTTGCTGCTCATGATTAAATATAATATATGAATATCAGATATATGTATGGCAATCCTTAGGTAGTTTTTTTTTTTTTTGGATGCATATACCGGGACAATCACGTGAAACCGAATGGATCCATGTTACCGGACAGCGAATATTTCGTATTTTTAGCAGGTTAACCACTCGTTGCACTGAAAACCCCTAGGGTGATTTTGGCGTGCGGTCGATAAAACTCGGCAGCCATTGTTGGACATTGTTGTTGGAAACCGGCTGACTGTCAATACATCGCGAAAGGTAGACATGTGGGGTTATGTTCGCTTATTTTAAGCAAATAATAAATGAAGTGAATAAAACCTACGTGAATGAGTTATTGATATTTATCAAAAATCGATCAATCAGTTTTAAATAATATCATAGTACAATCAACGAATTAACTTAAGCTATAACTGCAAATTAATTAGAATCAAAGAGTTCATCGAGAACAACCAATTCCTTGATTGTATTGAGATATCATTCAAAACTAATTGATAGATTTTTGATAAATATTCATAGCTTATTCACGTAGTTTTTATTCGCCTTATTAATCATTTGCTTAAAATAAACGAACATAACCCCACATGTCTACCTTCCGCGATGTATTGACAGTCAGCCGGCTTCTATCAACAATGGCTGCCGAGTTGCATCGACCGCGCGCCAAAATCACCCTAGGGATTGTTCAGCGCAACGAGTGGTTAGCCCGCTAAAATGACGTCATATTCGCCAATATTCGCTTTTCGGTAGCATGGATCCATTCGGATTCACGTGATTCTCACGGTATATGTCGGTGCATGATAATTTGGACGTGGCTTTTTGGCTCTTATTATATTTGGTTTAGGTCAATAATTCAGTTTTAGCTTATACTATTGACTGTTTGTAAGAAATAGCTTATATGTTTAGTCTCAGTATATTTGTTAGTGTTGAGATTAAAAGCTAGGCGTCTTTAGAGTTAATAAGTGGCGTAGAAAAGGGATGCAAGACGTGGATATCCTTGTCGAACGTAGCCATAGCCCGGCGGTGGTGATTTTTGAGGGGCAGTCAGATTTTTAACTGAGCCAGAGAAGGATCGCGTAGAAAGATCTGGGGGCTTATTACGGTTCTCAAGTGAGTTTACTCACTTCTCGCATTTTCATCTCACGTGAGTCCCTATTACGGATGTATCGAGTGGAAATGTGAAGTAACTAGGCATTTCCGGTATAGGGATCTCACATTTTCACGAAAGTTGGAGCCATTTTCTCAGATAAGAGTTGTTATTACGGAGTGTGTTGTGAAGCGTGTAAGAAATAGATTGTTTTAATTGTTTTAATTCGTTTTCCGTTATATTAAATAGGTCTGCTGTGTCGCGGAGTGTTCGCCGTATTTTGAGCATTCGATTTTCCCGATTTCGCATCACCATTGCGATCACTAAATTATTCATGGTACAAATTCACGCGTATCGAACTTTTATTCCTTAATATTCTTTAACCAACAAAAATGGAGCGACTTTCAATTTTTGATGGAACCGATGTAACTTCCGGGCAAATTACGCTCACGAGCATACGCACAACGGTTCTCGACACAGTATTTCGTGTCGAGTAAACTCACGCGGATAATCTCGTCTTTTCACCTAGTGAGATTCACCGTAATAGAGTGAGCTACTCACTTTCGTCATTTTCACTCGATTCGAGAACCGTAATAAGTCCCCTGGTCGAGAGCATTTTGCGATTTGATATGAATCACGCCGTGGCGGTGGATTCGTTATTGTGTTTCTCGCTACGCGATAGAATAGAATTGTTTAGTTGTTTAGTTTCAGTCTGAGACATTTAACATCATCAAAGACAATTTTAGATTAGATTTCATTATTATTCCTTGTGAACCATCAAATAACCTGCAAGCAAAGCCCTAGCCGACCAATAATACCGTTCCAATCTCCGACGTATACAGGGTGGGGCATTTAAAGTGACCAGGGCGATTTTCTCGAAAACGAAGCAAAATGTCAAAAAAAGTTTCAGACGAGAGCTGTAGGGTTTTGAAGGGGACAGAACATAGCGCGTTCGAATTTTTATTAAGTGGAGGCGCCAAGGAGGTACGAAGGTCACCTTTGGTTTTTTGAATACAATGGTGTATTTTTTATTTTGAAAATGAAAAGAGTATTTAATTTCGAGTATAAAAGTATAAGTACACCAGTGTCCTAAAATCGACACTCAACAGGATATTTCAAAAATAAGAAAAAGATGTCCGTTCTCCACTCTACGCGGGATAAATTTACCATTTTATCAAAGCAAATGTTCGAAATGATCTAAAAGTAAAAGAATATGTGGTATCAACACGATGGTTGTCCGGCCCATTTTTCAGTTATAGCTAGAGAAATATTAGATAGAGATTATCCTGGCCGTTCAATAGGACGTAGAGGAACTATTAATTGGCCCGCACGTTCTCCGGATCTCACTTCTCCAGACTTTTTCTTATGGGGATACGTAAAAGATAAGGTTTATCAAGAAGTGCCGACTACACGTGAGAATATGCGCCAACGGATTATTGATGCCTGTGCGAATATCACTGAAGACACTTTGATGAAAGTTCAAGATTCTTTTATCAAACGCTTTCGGAAGTGTATTGAAGTTAACGGCCATCATTTCGAACATTTGCTTTGATAAAATGGTAAATTTATCCCGCGTAGAGTGGAGAACGGACATCTTTTTCTTATTTTTGAAATATCCTGTTGAGTGTCGATTTTAGGACACTGGTGTACTTATACTTTTATACTCGAAATTAAATACTCTTTTCATTTTCAAAATAAAAAATACACCATTGTATTCAAAAAACCAAAGGTGACCTTCGTACCTCCTTGGCGCCTCCACTTAATAAAAATTCGAACGCGCTATGTTCTGTCCCCTTCAAAACCCTACAGCTCTCGTCTGAAACTTTTTTTGACATTTTGCTTCGTTTTCGAGAAAATCGCCCTGGTCACTTTAAATGCCCCACCCTGTATATAATATAAAACAGAAAACATGAAAGAATAAAAATCCAGAGTACGTGGTACCTGGCGAGCCAATATTTCATATCACTATAGGATTATGGACATAGTTCAATTGCTGTTTTCTTCTACTTATCTTGAAGAGGCCCGCCAAGTACCACTACCTCCGAATTTTTATTTTTTCGGAAGTAGTGACCACATTATTGTACTTGGCGAAATGTTTTTGCACCAGTGGTGCTTTTTGGGGTTGATATCACCACTTTTTGTACAATTTTGCTTGACCACCTAATAATTGTGCTCGCTCCCTACGCTCGCTCATTTGGGTATTCCTATATCCTCGCTCGCTTGTCAACATTCTGCCAATTCTGTCTATGAATAGCTCAATGCACGTACGGTGATGCATTTCATACTTACTGAATCCCTTGATAAGCAGTAATGTTAAATCTGGTAGTATAATGTGAATGCTTTTAGTAAATTTTTGCTTGACTACCTAATAATTGTGCTCGCTCGCGACGCTCGCTCGCTTGATTGGGTTTTCCTATATCCTAGCTCGCTATGCTCGCTTGGTTGTCAGCATTCTGCCAATTGTTTCTATAAGCATCTCAATGCATCTACGCTGATGCATTTTATAATGTCTAAATCCCTCGATAAGCAGTAATGTTGAATGTGGTAGTATAATATAAATATGTTGAAAGCACGGAGGCCTGAAATAATGACACACGTTATCATTCGTTGCTTTCCAAGCCCTGTAAAGATATATTCTTGTATGCATGTACCAAATATGATATATTTGACCCGTTAAGTATACGAAAACATTTGGAAATGAATTTATTAATTCATGTTGTAGACTAAACTTCATGCGATTCAATAACCGTACCTATTACCCAACTTCAAAATTGCGCGCTCCGTCATTTCATGAGAGATTGTTATAATTTCGCCCTCCACTTCAAGTGTGAATTTTATCATAAGAAGTAAGTATAGGAAGCATAAAAAAGAATGAAATTTGCAAAATGTTCAGATGTACGAATATGAACAGAACTGACAGCTCTGTCTCCGGAGTCCGCCTGTCCGTACTCCGTGGTCTTGGGCAATCGATTCTCGATCACACGTCACAGCGTCGACAAGAGCGCCACCTGGCAACTGATGTCAAGTCCTTAGTATATCTTTGCCATCTAGTGGTGGCCACTCTTTCCTGATTGTCATCCGCATAGGTTTAGTGGATATTTGGTCTGAAGGCGAAGAAGACGAAGCTAATCATATCTCAGCTTTCCGTGCACTGATTCAATTAAAGTTGCACTCAAATGGAAGCTCGTTATGTCTTCATTCTGAGATAATTATTTCAATCCCCGGGATATCACGAAGCGGAAGAAATTAGGAAAATACTGTTTCCCCACCACGCTGGTTGGCTCCCGTTCGGGTATATAGATTCGTCGAGTCTCGCGCGACGTATACCGTGACAATCACGTGAAACCGAATGGATCCATGCTACCGGACAGCGAATATTGGCGAATATGACGTCATTTTAGCGGGCTAACCATTCGCTGCGCTGAACAATCCCTAGGGTGATTTTGGCGCGCGGTCGATGCAACTCGGCAGCCATTGTTGATAGAAGCCGGCTGACTGTCAATACATCGCGGAAGGTAGACATGTGGGGTTATGTTCGTTTATTTTAAGCAAATGATTAATAAAGTGAATAAAAAGTACGTGAATAAGCTATGAATATTTATCAAAAATCTATCAATTAGTTTTGAATAATATCTTAATACAATCAAGGAATTGGTTGTTCTCGATGAACTCTTTGATTCTAATTAATTTGCAGTTATAGCTTAAGTTAATTCGTTGATTGTACTATGATATTATTTAAAACTGATTGATCGATTTTTGATAAATATCAATAACTTATTCACGTAGGTTTTATTCACTTCATTTATCATTTGCTTAAAATAAGCGAACATAACCCCACATGTCTACCTTCCGCGATGTATTGACAGTCAGCCGGTTTCCAACCACAATGTCCAACAATGGCTGCCGAGTTTCATCGACCGCACGCCAAAATCACCCTAGGGGTTTTGAGTGCAACGAGTGGTTAACCTGCTAAAAATACGAAATATTCGCTTTTCGGTAGCATGGATCCATTCGGTTTCACGTGATTGTCACGGTATAGATCAATTTAATTTGGTTTTTAATGTTTGAATAATGAAATATGGTGTGCGTGTGTGTATGTTTCAATAGAAAATTCATAATTCGACTTGATTATATTTTCCACCAAGGGACTTGACATGCAAGCGGTTTTCGTCAGCAGCTTCTCTCATTTTTTGCAACAATTCAGCGTCATCCTTCAAAATTTTCGCCATTCGAGCCGGTGAAAAAATACAAAATCTGTTGTCCACATCCACCACTATCCTGTCTCCGAATTTGGTCTGCACCTTTCGAAGATCGGTAATGGGATAGGCTTTCAACACCTCCAGATCACTCAGCTTTTTTGTCGGGAGGAATTCCCCCAAACGACCCAATTTGTTGATCGCGGAGAGATCCATGTTTTCAGTCAAATCTTTATCGTTTCAAGTTTCTTCGTGAGACGGTTGATGTCTGATTTTGTCTTGATCAGATCTTTCACTTCGTTGATATTTTTTATCAACAGCTCGAGTCGCGCTCTCAATTCACGGTGTTTAAGAGTGGTATGAACCATTCGAGAAATAATTGTGGAATGCGATGTTCCAGTGCGAATTCTCAACTTTTATAATCGTTTTCTCCACTACTCGTCTTTTGCAATTAAGGGTTGCATCTCTGGCATAGGGTTTATTCGATCTGATAGATATTTCTAGAAGTCTGACATGTCGTATGATGAAACATGGATGACGCTGGGGTATCGAATAACAAACTCTGAAACTTGTCAAGTCGCACAGGGTGCCGATAATTCCAAGAACTTGAAGAACATACCGGGAACTGTTTGTCCTGAGAAATTCCACGAATCGTTGGTTATCGGACTCGCATCTGCACGTTTTTTATACGGAACGCTGGGGTATCAAATAACAAACTCTCCAAAACTCGTCAAGTCGCACAGGGTGTCGATAATTCCAAGAACGGTATGTGACGTCATATTGAGGGTGTGTGATGTCATTTCGAATAATTCCGAGAACTGTTTGTCTGCCCGAAGCTTCCAGAATGACCTTGGAGAAGCTTCTAGAAGAGTCTGACGCAGGGGGTGGGATGTGCGACGTTAATTCGAGGGTGTGTGACGTCATATTGAGGGTGTGTGACGTCATATTAAGGGTGTGTGACGTTATTTTAAAAATGCGTGACGTCATGTTCCAGTAAGGGTGCGTGACGTCCTATTAAGGGAGTGTACCGTCATTTTGCATCGAACTTCTCGCAGCGTGCCGACAATTCCGCGAACTGTTAGCGAAATTCCGAGAATCGTCAGGGGCGTACCCCGCGGAGCAACTCTCCGCCCTTTCCGAGAAAAATTTAACGGCAGGGCCCAGATCGAACCCGACACGTCGCTGCTGTGACGTAGCTGCGACGTCACATGACGTAGGTGTGATGTCACATGACGTAGGTGTGACGTCATGAAACCTTCTATCCCCCCCCCCCCCCCCCACTCCGCCGCGCCCTCCCCCGCCCCTCACACGGACACGGGGAGGTGTGCATGTGTGCGTGCGTGTACGTGTGCACTAACACGCGTTGGTCCAGAACTCTCCTAGAATATCTACTATTGTGAATGGTCAAAATGAGATCTTAAAAATTATTTCAATTTATGTCGATTCATTCGATTCCCAGTTTGGCGACAACATATATTAAACAACATGGGACCCAGTAGGACTTGGCAACAGTGGGTGACGGTTAGTAAAACATTAAAATATACACGTATGGGCAGGAATTAAAGTAATTCGTTAATATAATATTGCGCGATTATCTATTGCATCATTCGTTAGATTTGTAATTCATTATTAAACTTATTATTTTAATCACGGTTTCTTTTTTAAAAATAATACAAAAATTCATTCATGTCAATAAGATATAAAATGGCATTGTGATGACGTTAATCTAGTAATATTATCGAAACAAGACTTGAAGAAAAAAATTCCCGCGCTAGGAACGCTTAATTAGAAATGCCTGTATGACATAAAATCTGAATATTCAAGAAACTAGCGGTACTCGCTTTACACGTTTATAATAGCCAGTGAGTTGATACGTTTAGCGCCAAGCACTTAGAGTTTTAAACTGTGTTTGTGTGAAATTGTACTGTATACGTATAGGCTTGGCAACAGATTGTTCGGAAGACTAGAGATATTGACGGTGCATCAAAGCTGGTTATGAAGACCACCGGAAATCCTGATGCACCAGAGGCACTGACTGAGGAAGATGACAAAATTCTCAGCACTATTGGGAAAGAAACTTCGAGTGGCATGGAAGATACAATCCCGTCGTTAGGATTCCATGAGCCAATCGAGGTTTCAGATTTATGTGAGACAATCCTTAAAGAACTTTCGCCTAGCGTTAATCAGGAGGATACGAGTGAATCATCGTCGGGATTATCAGTGATCAAAACCACCACTCCAATAATGACAGATCATGTACCACAAAAAAATTGTCAAACATGCAAAAAGGTAATCGCCGTCGGTCTGCCGAGTTCGTGCAAAATTCTATTAAACGGCAGACATATATCGACGATCTGAATAAAACATCGAAGGCCAATTTAGCGGAGTTGAAAGTTGGTATATTATATATTGATTATAACATAATTAGTCCACAGGTGCAAACGTTTTTTGAACATGCTAAATTATTAACATATTACTAATTTTTAACCCTAAAACATTTAATCATTCGTGATTTTCAATGAAGTATAAGCGTACTTATTTAATTTTTGACTGAATTAATTATCATGAAAGTTGTCCCTATCGGGATTTTTTGTTTTGCTCGAAGAGTGTGGGCGTGCCATTTATTTCGACTTTAATCACAGCCCACGCATCAAAAATGCAAAATCGGCCTCTGTAGCCCGATTCTATATGGAATTCCGAAGACAACCATCCATCCATCCATCAACATCTTTGTTTTCGACAACGATGAAGGGGGACAACGTATTACACGATTTTGTGGTAATTGCCGCTCCCAACCGTGGAAATCGCGAAAATTACTCATACTCGTCAAACATCAGCTGCCAAAACGACAAGTCGATTGATAGCCCCATTTCAAAGTAATTCGAAAAATAGACGAGGAGGTAAAAATCGAGTAAACAACAACCCCCCCCCCCCCCCCCCCCCTTGACCTATACAAATACGCTGTTACGTGTATTGTAGAGGATGAACGACAACTTAGAGCAGTGGGCACCGAGGCTCCTTAACACTTTGGAGAGAATGGTAGAGTGCTTAGAAAAAAACGTGAGTGATGTTAAATCGACATCATAAACCGGCGAAGACTCCCCCAAGGTGATTTTTTAATTGTGCGGGATAACAAAATCACGCTGTAATTTTTCTAAATCATGTGTGAAATTAGATATTAAATATGATAGCAAAAGGTCAATCTTATAATATTCACAACAGTTGTAACAAGCTTCCGAGCATTCATTAATTGTAATAATACTCTACGTTTAGTTTGTTATACGATACTATTATAACCTTCTACACCTTACTATTTTATTGGGCTCTCCCGAAGTACTGCTGAGTATATTGGTCGCGTATATTTCTGCCTCTAACTAAGATGATACCATCTTGATTGACATCAATTTCATCAAGATTGTCGTCGACAATTTCAGCATCTTCTGGTGGATCACTAGAACGATTATTCGATCACACTTTTGTATAACATATTGACTCGGTAATTACTATAAGCTAACCACGATCAGTTGCATTCGATCAAACCTCTTACTTTAATTGAATTGTGACATTATGCATAAATGCGCTGGCTTTTATAATTTTTCCGGCTTGATTTGGCTTATAATGTAGCGTTCTATCTCTTTTCAAACAGCGCCACCTTCCTTTCAATCCCCCAAACACTCTTTCAATTATACTTCCAGTATGAGTGTGTCTTTCATTATATCGCGCGTCCGGAGAATCAGGTGGGGGGGTCGCGATATGGGGTTAACATGCTCGGCTGTAAGGGATAGCCTTGATCACCTATAATTAACCATAACATTATTTTTCAGCACTACAGCGTGGTAGATGTACACACTGATGGATCGACTTGATACTCTTCAACATTTATATAAGTACAATATAGTTTGGAATAAATATAGTTTAAAATAAATCATCTGAGCATAGTCTAATTATAAGTTAATAATATATTAATATTATATGATATTAATTATTATATTATATTATTATTATTATTATTATTATTATTATTTCAGACCTCGCGACGAATATTTTACATGATAAATCTTGATCAAAAATAGGATCTAAATTTCCTCAGCTGATTTTTTCGGAAATGCATAGATTTTCCGTTATAATTATTTTAATTTCAGCCAATGACGCGCGGCTTATGAACAGCCGTTTGTCGGTGTGATCACCGCTCGGATGCGTGACTATCTAATTTGTATTATTATTGGTTGCTCATAACAACAGCGTTATAAGAAACGTTAGAGAATCCCTCCTTAAAGGAACGGTTGTCACGATTATTTATCGCATTTCCGTCACCGCCTTTCCGCGACGCTGGTTGGCCGGCGGTGACGTCGTTGACTTCGTGCGGGCCCGACTTCGTGCCGTTTGAAGGTATTCCGGCCGGAAGTACGCACGGTGCGCGAAAAATTTGACTGGCAGCCGTCACGCTCAGAAATTTCTAACCCTGGATTTTCACAGTGAAAAGTGTTTACGAAAACTTCTGACGGTCAGAGGTTCACTCTGATCGAGAATCTGTGAAAATTACACGCGTGCTGTGTGTTGTGATCAGCTGAGATCTGACCCTGGTGTCCGAGAGATCGGCATTCTTCGAGAAATTACACCGTATGCAATGCAAAACAGATGTGAGTAATAGGGTGCTTTTTTTGGATCGACTATTTTTTTTTTTCAACTCCCCATTAAAAATCTTGTAGTAGACATCGAAAAAGGAATCCTGTCCAATTTTTAGCTCTTAATTACAATTCTAAGTACTCGCCCTCGTCTTTTTAAGTTTTCCCATGCTAAAAGCATGGAAACATTACGGCTTTTTCTTTAGCCGCGCACAACTCAGCTGCATTTCAATGGATCGTTCTCATCCAAGACTCATTTGACAGAGAATTTAATGTTCTTCAAAAGCACTCATGATAGTTTGATTGATTTGAAAATATTGAACTTGACATTTTGTTAGAATTTTATATTTAAAAAAATCAAAGTCCTTATATCTTTTGAAATACTGGTCTGAGCGACTTTACTTATTGGACTTCTTTGTAGAGAAATAAATTTCCTACAAAATTGTCATTAAGTTTTTTTATCCAAGTCCAACTGTTTATTCGCCCACGGTGAGAAAGAAGAATTATGCATAGAATCGACTTTGAAGGCTCACACAGGTGCAGCGGTTGAAACCACAGCCAAACTACCTCAAGCACTTTTGAAGAACACTAAATTCCCTGTAAAATGATGTTTAGATGAGGACAATCCATCGAAATGCGGCTGAGTTGTGCGCGGCCAAAGAAAAAGTCGTAATGTTTACATGCTTTTAGCATGGGAAAACTTAAAAAGACGAAGGCGAGTACTTAGAATTGGAATTAAGAGCTAAAAATTGGACAGGATTCCTTTTTCGACGTCTACTACAAGATTTTCAATGGGGAGTTGGAAAAAAAAAATATTCGTTCAAAACGAATCGCCCTAGTGAGTAACCTCATACGTATGTAAGTCTTCTGTGTCAAATTACAAGAAATTATAGTGTTAATTCTGATCTTTTTTTATTTTATTTTTTAAACAAGGTCTCTACTTCATCTCTCGTCAATATTTCTATAGGCTAGCAGTTTACGGCGAACAGGATCGAACCAAGCCAATAGGTATAGCTGAAAGCTGAACTTGCATCGTACAAGCGTCCGAAGTGTCCGAGACTTCGCAGTTGCGGAAGATACATCGACAAAGTGAGTAACCTCGTGTGTATTGTGATTGAGAAAATGAGTACCAAGTTATCATGATAATGAGTACCTATATAATCGCAATGAGTATCTATCTATCACGGAGTTAATTGATGAGTTAATTGGCACAAGTATAGCCTATTTTATCGAATGCAAAAGCATTGATACTTTTATGTAAGTGAAAAGTATTTTCCACCCACTGTTAGAAAGCGTACTCGATTGAGTCCTTGAGAATGCCGCGTCGGAAAATCGATCGAACTGTTGAAGAAATGGAAGAGTTTGAACGTTTGCGCCGTGAAAGAAATACTTCAAATCAACGCCAGCGTCGTGCACAGCTTGCTATAATGAATACCGCAAGTTGTAGTCGCGAGGTGGATCAGGATGTTGAAATAGTTAATTTCGTTGATATCTCAATTTTCGAAACGGAACGTAATACTGTCAGAAATCAGAATGATTGCGAAAGACAGAGAAGGTCTCGAATGAGACGAAATTTTGATATTGAACACGTGCATGAAGTATCGGAGCATTACATTGGAAAGATGGATGTAGTATGTATCCATTGTAATGCAAGACATTTTGCCGCAGAAAAAGTGGCTAATAAGGGAAATTCTTTCAACGATTGTTGCAGTCACGGAAAAGTAATTATTGATGCATTACCTCATTTTCCAGAGAGCCTCCGTGCACTTTTTGAGGGAACTCATCCAAAATCGATTGATTTTCACAAACAGATTCGCTGTTATAATAGTTCGTTTTCCTTTGCTTCATTCAACGCGAATTTAGTCAATTTTGGAGAACGACGACCGGGTCCGTACTGTTTCAAAATTCACGGCCAGATTTACTATCAAATTAACACGGCACTTTACGCTGCACCGAACGAGAATCCAAGTTATGGTCAACTCTTCATAGTCGATGCCAATGAAGCTCTAGAACATCGCCTGAATCATACTCAGACACTAGATATTCAGATTGTTCAGATACTCGAACGAATTATGCGAGAGCACAATGTGTTTGCGCATTCCTATCAAATGATGGGTGAAGAAATTGAAAATCAACGACGGTTGACATTGGAAAATAATACTGTTCTACCAGAATTACAGTTGTTGTTCAACCTTAAGCCCGGGATGGATCGACGTCGATACAATTTGCAACGAACTAATGAAGTTGCTGCTATTTTTTCAACAACTGCTGATGGAGAAATTCCGGAGTCCTATGTGTCTATACGCTCACGAGATACTAAAGTATTGCAACGTGTTAGTACTATGGATCCTAATGTCGAGCCTTGGGTTTACCCATTATTTTATCCGCATGGTTCACCAGGCTGGCACCGTGATTTAATGCGTGTGAACTGCAACAAACGTATATCACGTATGGCGTATGTAAAATATAGATTAGGCATACGCGATAATTTCAATGCCTTTCTCGTGGGCGGGAGGTTACTTCAACAATGGACAGTAGATAATTATGTCAAGATTGAAAAAGATAGAATGGAATACTGTAAAGGACATCAAGAACAGCTACGTGCCGAATCATACAAAGGGCTTGTCGACCATCTGCACGATGTAGCGGATGCTACTAATGTTCGTGTCGGAAAAATGGTGATCCTCCCGTCAACATTCATCGGATCACCGCGCAACATGCTGCAGAACTATCAGGATGCAATGGCAATCGTCCGTAAGTATGGAAAGCCGGATCTTTTCTTGACAATGACGTGCAATCCGAAGTGGTGTGAAATCGTAGAGAATCTTCTTCAAGGTCAGCAAGCATGTGACAGACCGGACCTTTGTGCGAGAGTTTTCCATTTGAAGAAGAATTATTTAATTGATTTGATTGTAAAGCAAAAATTTTTCGGCGAAGTAGCGGCGTTCGTAAATGTTATTGAATTTCAAAAACGAGGCTTACCACACATACATATGTTGCTGACTTTACGACAAGATTACAAAATAACAACTCCTGAAGTAGTCGATCGCTATATTTCTGCAGAAATTCCTGATCCAGCTGAGGATGAATTTCTTCATGATATTGTCATGAAAAACATGATTCACGGACCCTGTGGCGATTGGTGTATTGTCGATGGGCAATGTTCAAAGCATTACTCTAAATCTTTTCGTGAAGACACAACAATGGATGTAGATGGTTATCCACACTATCGTCGGAGGGATACCGGTATAACCTTCGAGCGTCCTGGTAGGTTTACCGTTGATAATCGGAATACCGTTCCATACTGCCCAATGCTGTCACGTTTAATTAACAGTCATATTAATGTTGAAATTGTCTCAAGCATCAAATCTGTGAAGTATTTATACAAATACATATATAAAGGTCATGATGCCGCCAGTATCACAATTGAAGAAACGTCCGCAGATGGTGTAACAGTTAACCATGATGAAATACGTGATCACATTGAAGCTCGTTATGTGGGGCCAGTGGAAGCATGCTGGCGTATTTTGAGTAAGTCTCTGCACGACAAAAGTCATTCTATTGTACGTTTGCCGGTGCATTTACCAAACGAACAAAGTCTGACCATACCTGCAGAAGCCACCGAAAACGAGATAGTTAGCGCATTAGACCAAGCAACTATGTTAATAGACTATTTTGCTTTGAATTCACGAGACGAAGAAGCCACGCAATATTCATACGTCGACATACCATCTTACTACACGTACAAGAAAAAAAAAGGATAATAATGGTAATACTACTGCTCGATGGGAAAAACGGAAATCTCACTACAACTGCATTGGGCGCATGTACGCGGTCATCCCTACACAGATAGAATTATTTCATCTGCGATTGTTACTGTTAGTAGTGAAAGGGGCGAAGAACTTTGAAGACTTAAGAACTGTTAATGATCAACTTTTCCAATAGTTTTCAGCTACTTGCTTAGCATTAGGTTTGATAGAGGACGACGAAGAATGGAAACGTGCAATGCATGAAGCAGAAATTTGGATGATGCCTCGCCAATTGCGAAGGTTGTTTATTCGAATTTTGATACACTGTCATCCGGTTCATCCTGAACAACTTTGGGAAGAATTCAAAGATCAAATGTCCGAAGATTATGTGCGGCATTTATGTACCATATCGGGGCAACAAGAAGCATACGCACAGATTAATGCAATGCTTTGCGTTAAAGGTTCGAGTCTATCCAAGTTTCCTGAAATGGCACAATTAATAGATATGGTTGAAATTGAAGATAATGTATCGATTCAACGCGCTCAGGAAATTGGAATACAGCAATACGAGAAACTTAACGATAAACAAAAAGAGATTGTTGATGCCATTTTAAATATCATTGATACTGAAAATGACGTTGAACAGAAATGTTTCTACGTTGACGGACCAGGAGGATCTGGCGGAACTTACTTATACATCACACTATGGAACTTACTGAAAGGTTGAAATAAAGACGTGATTACAATGGCATTCACTGGTATTGCAGCGACATTACTACCTGATGGAAAGACCGTACACAAGACGTTCGGATTACCCGTGCCACTGTTTTCAGATTCATCTTCCAATATCAAATTACAATCTCAAGAAGCGAGAGTCTTAGCGGCAACTGATGTTTTCATTTGGGATGAAGCACCGATGGCACCACGATATGCTGCGGAAGTGATGGACAGAACACTCAGAGATATTATGAATAACAATTTACCCTTCGGCGGGAAGATTGTTATTTTTGGTGGAGATTTTAGACAACTCCTTCCAATTAAGATGCATGGTACACGTAGCGGAACAGTAAATCTGTCCATAAAATTTAGTATCTTATGGAGATATTTTGTGAAATACACATTGACAGAGAATCTGCGAACACTGCCGGAAGAAGTTGAATTTGCAAAATTTTTGTTAGATTTGGGCGATGGAAAACTGGATGATGCAAATGAAAATGTAACCATTCCACGTCGTTGTCTTCCATCGACTGCAGACGCTGACATAGTCGAAGACACATTCGGCTGTTTGATTAAACAGAAACGGCACAGAGACGCATCAAAATGTGCCATATTATCTGCACGCAATATTGACGTAGATGAGATCAACCAAAGGACGGTTAAACTTCTAGATATCAGAACTGAGCGAATTTATACAAGTGCCGACAGCGTCGACGAAGGTAACATCACCGAAGCTCTTCTACCGGAATATTTGAACTCGCTGAATCCATCCTCTCTTCCTCCACACGAACTACGATTAAGGGCAAACAGTGTAGTCATGCTCATAAGAAACCTAAGTATTCACGAAGGTCTTTGTAACGGAACACGATTACTGATCTTAGATTTGAGGAATAATTTGCTGCGATGCGAAATTTTGACCGGTGATAAGGCAGGTGAAATCGTGTTTTTGAATCGTATCAAATTGTACTGTGAAAATGTTTATCCGTTCGTATTTAAAAGGCGACAATTCCCAATTAAACTAGCTTTCGCAATGACGATCAATAAATCGCAAGGACAGACATTTGATAGAATTGGGCTTGACCTTCGTAAGGACGTATTCAGTCATGGACAATTATATGTCGCATGTTCGCGAGTTCGTTCGTGGGATTCTCTGAAAATTTACATCGGCAAACAGCGCGAAAATAATGTAGCTATTAAAAACTACGTGTACAGAGAACTCTATGAGTCCAACAATTTTGGATTAAATTTTTATTTTAAAAGTATTTCAAATCTATGAAAGGTGATTGAAACAAAAAAAAAAAAAAACACTGCATACTGGCGTATCAAGTAATTTTTCAGTCTTTCCTAATATTTATTATTTTGAGTTGAAACAATACGAATTAGTGTTTTTTAAACTCATTATTACAATCTTGACGATAGTGAAAATCACACTGAAAAGTTTTAGACCCCCGGTACCTATGAGTTAGATTTAATAATCGATATCAAACAAAGGAAAATCGATAACAAAAGAAAAACGACTCTCGAAATCAGGTTCCTTTAGCAGGCCATTATTGAAAACAATATTAGTTTGCATTTGGCATCATCCACTGCTGGTTGGCTTCAGTTTGTCCTTGTAAAAAGAAAGCGGAATAATTTCTCGGAGATCAATCTCAAATTGAATTGGCAGACATACGTGAGTACACGAAATTGCCATTATATCATCAGTATAGTTCCGCACAATTGATCGTGAGTTTTCTAAGGGCTCATTTAAATTCTTCAACAAATTTCTGAAATTCATCAGCATTTTACAATGGAAAACACTTTTTCAACCAAGAAATCATTGCAACTTTCATCCATTAATTATTGTTCGATTAGGTGCAGAATGTGGAAACTTAGTCAATCGTATTGTTTAAATGTTTTTTTGAGTTGTAAGGTATTATCATTTTTCAAATGATATCGTATGATTTTAACTATTTTTTTTATGAAAAAAAAAAAATATAGATAATATGCAATATAACAATATGGCCAGAGGGATGTATCGTAATCACGTTGCAATGCATCATTGCTATAACGATTTCGTAAATAATAATAATCGACAATCATTGACTAATCATTTGTTTTTATAACAGTTTACTCACGCGGGTAAAAAATTTGAAGATTCTTCCTCATTTGTCCTGAAATTCAATGTTAATAATGTAAAGGGTGTATTACAGTATACATGAGAAATTCCACGCCAACTCGACCAATGATTTTTTTACACCATTTTTAATTTCACTCCTGATTTCAATCTGAGGAGATCAACTGGGGAGACTCATACAGTGCTCTATAGATCTTAAATAACAATTTTTAACATGTATTTGCAATGTATGTAGATGAATTGGAAGCGGAAAGTATTGAGTATACATCGACAGAGGATTTAGCAGCGATCAAGTTATACGATTCCACTGTGTGAGTATTTTTTTCAGACAGATATGACGTAAATTTTTTGCACGAAAAAAATCGAAAGTTTAATTATACATATAAAAATAATGAGAATAATAATAATAATAATAATAATAATAATCATAAAAATAATAATAATTAAGACGTACCAGCATTATTAAGGTCAAATGTTTCCATTGATATCTTATTAACTAAATATAATATTATTGTACACACATGCAGCGAGATCATTGGATTCGTCGAATCAATCGAAAGCACCAAAATCGTCGGCGTGGAAAAGCATATGATTTTTAAGTTCTGCCTAAGCAATGGAATGGGGGATAGAGTGCATGTAGTCGTGTGGAACAAAGAGATTAAACGAATTGAACCACTTATCCATGTAAATTATGTGAGTACTTCACAAAATTAAATACACACCCTTTTCATATCAAAGTAACTTTTCGTTAATCTTGAAGACAGAATTTTATTTATTCACTTTCGATCAAATATCAGCTATTCAAATTGAGAATATTAGCAAACATGTCAAAGAATATTCTGTTTAAAGTTTAACCGAACCTTTTTTTGAATTTTGAACTGAGATAACAAAAAAGTAATAATCTTTCTCAGTTTATAACTCAATTGATAAACCTCTGTTACAGATCGTCCATTTAGACGGAGCGTATTCCAAACCACAAGTTCACCGAAATTTCAATAAAGGAACCGTCGTCTACGTTCTGACAGTACAGTCGAACACGATCGTTAATATTCTTGGCAAACAGAATATTGAATCAAACCCCGACACAACAAGTGATCTTGAAGTGGTCGAAATAGAGAATGTCTCTCAATTCACCAAATGCATAAGTAAGTAACTGCGTTACACATTTTGATTTAATTATTATTATTTTATTATGCCTGTAAATTTAACATAACAGAAAAAACGATTAAATTGGTCCATAAAAAATTATTTTGTCCTGAGAAAATTTTCTGCAATTCGCACTGTAAACCGAAATTTTCTTCAGTCAAGAGGAAAATTTGCTTGAGCCAAGAGAATTCTCTTGGTTCGAGAAAATGTTGACTTGGCTCGGTAGATTTCTCGGTCTTCAATATAATTTTCTTGGCTCAAGTAAACCTTTTTTCCTGTGTAGTCACGAAATATCCCATACAACACACATATCCGATAGATGTTCATAGGATATCCTATGAACATCTATCGGACATGTGTGCTGTCTGGGATTAGACACATGAAGATATATATCTTGCAATTTTATGCAATCGGTATAAAAAGATTTCAAGAAATTCTATTTCCTTTTTCCAGGGACAAACTAACGCCAACCAACATACAGGGTGAAAGTCTAACATCCGGCCACTCGTAGCAGCGTTGAGGTGGCCGCGATCTCGGCGCGCGTATAAAATCTTATGACTTTCACCCTGTAGAATAATGCCAAATGCAAACTCCTCTTTTTAATCATGGCCTTCCAATGGAACCTGGTTTTTATTTTCTTTATTTGAATCCAATCATTGGTACATACAGGATGTAGAAACATCACTCGAATATAATTTCAAAATACATTATCATTACACCGATAAAATAATTCAATATGATATTTCAGAAGTGCAGGGCTACATCAAGAGCAACTTCGCAATGATCGAAAAACAATTTGGAAAAAGTAATGAATTTAAATGCGGATCCATTACTGATGGAGTTTGGAAACTGGAGATCCATATTCTAGTAACTGCCAATACAAGTGACGAGAGGGACGAATTTGATTTTGAAAAGGGCGATCATATTCAGGCGATTGGATTTGTTCAAATCAATGGTAAATCCACCGTTTTTGCAACAAGAAAAAGAGTGACAAATCAGCTTCACACCTAAGAATCATAACGAATCATAACGTAATAACGCGATGAATAGCGCAGTTTAAAATACCTACCCCGTGTAGTATAGATTATAATATTATCAAGAGACTCGGTAGAGTCTCGCGCCAAGTACATTAAAAAAAAATTTTTTCAAGCGCGAAACTCAACGAGTCTATATACCCGAGAGGCAATTACCCTAACCTATAACGCGAATTAGTATCCTCGTTTTCTTTCACCTCACATACTACATGAATTGAAACTAATTTAATCTAGGATGTAGGCATGAAAAGCTTTCATTTGAGCCCTAGATCGATTAAATCGGTGTCCGGAGTGCTGAGATATAAGTAACTACCGTTTCTGAAACCTCGTTTCCTCGTATCAAATTTTCTCTTTCCTGTTCTTCAGACCAAGATTCCGCCAACTCAAACCATTCCCATGAAATCACATTTCGTCGCTAAACGCAGGACGTATGTTCTACGCTTATACACAAAACATACGTCCTTACGGATCTGGGTACAGACATAGGAGAGAAACTCTACACAAAAATTCAGACCAAGATTCATCCCATTAAAACCATTCCCATAAAATCACATCGCGTCGCAAAACGCACGGCGTATGTCCTATGCTCATACACAGAACATACGTCCTTACGCATCTGGGAACATGACATAGAAGGGATAAATCCACACAAAAGTTGTATAGAGTGGCGTAAGTAGGAGAGTCACGACGTAGTCGGCGCTACTATCGCAGACAAAAAGCGTCTGCAACACTAGCAGACGCGTGTTTTTATTTCGTATTTTTAAATCCAAATGAAGGAAATAAAATAAAAGATACGAGCAATGCTTAATCAAAACTAGTGAATACCCACTAAAAGCCCCTCGAGTGCGAAAACCTCACGCAAAGTACATTAATGTGATAGTCACCAACAAAAATATTTCGATAGGTTAATCTTGAATCCTACGATCTCGACATTTTGAGGTTATGCGAATCAACTGACGTGTAAAATTCATGGTGATACATAAAAAAAATAACAATTGTGATCGGATAATTTTACGATTAGGTTTGGTTTATTTTCATTTGTGAATTCAATTATCGGGGGAAACGGTTTTTTGGTAGTAAGTTACCGCCTGAGGAAGTCTGACGATAGAAAATCAAGAGAAAATGTTGAAGTTTAAAAATATGAGGATAGCATGATTTGATATAAGGAACGGCATGGAGCCAGACCAATAAAGCTGAGTTCAAGCATTGGATTGCAACGCATTTCACTTCAAGCTCCATGTTAAGCTCATCTCCGAAGGCCCGTCTGCTCAGACTCAAATTTTGAGTCAACGTTATACGTAGGATTCCGACGAGTTTTATGATCTGTATCCGTATCATCTAGTCAAAACGAGACTGTAAGTCGACGTTGTGTTTCGGACTCCGATAGGCTTTATTCTACACTCCACGTCAACGTAGTGCCTTGACCTTCGGTGGAGATGATTTTTCAATCCATGATTTACAAACAGCTTAGATTCTCCGTTCAGAACGATCTCAAAGTCTGTATAAACATCTATGATTACATGTAAATTAATAGTACAAACTATATATCGATACCCACGTTCTAATATGTCTCTCGGTCTCGGTCTCGGTGTATTCTCGGTCCTACTATCTATCATGCGGCGAATTATAGAGTCTACTGTACATAAATTCGTTTGATTTTGGTATGCGACCTGTGTTTGTATGTTCGTCTCTCTTGAGCTTTTCTCAAATCCAGATTAGTGCTATCACGACAGATATTCAGAATTAAAATGCTTATTCACTATTAAAGAAATGATCGATCGCCTCCCTCGTTTTCAGATGATAGAGATTCTCATCCATATTTATTTATTCGTTTTAGACTCGGCGTGATTTCATTTCTGAATGTAATTATTGGAGAAAAACCTTTTTTATGGATTCAGATTAGTGCTAGCAAGATAAATTGAATGCAAATACTTATTCGCTATGAAAGAAATGATCGATCGACTCCCTCTTTGTCAGATGATTCTCATCTATATTTATTCATTCGTTTCAGACTCTGCGTAAGTTTACTTATGAATGTAATTATTGGAGGAAAACCTTTTTCATGGATTGTTCAATTTTGTAGCGGGTCGTCGTTTGAGAAGAGAGGATGATGAGAGAAAACGCTGAAGTTGCAAGATATCGAGATGGTGTGATTTGATAAAAAAAAGGGGTAGAGTCAAACGAATAGAGCAGAATGCAAGTGTTTGACTTCAAAAACTTCCATTTTATGCTCTACGCTAGTCTTGCATCAATAGGCCCAATTCTATATTTTTCGATACTTTCTGTTCAGACTCGAAGTTGAAGTTGACGTTATGAGTACGGGACGCGTACATGTTTTTTTTGCAGAGGACCTAGCTGCATTAAAAAAAAAAAAACTACCTAAGAATTGCAATACATATATCTAATATTTATATATATATTTAATCATGAGCAGCAACTATAACTCTGCACGCAAGTACCTCCGCCATTGCCGGTCCCAAGCCCAGATGAGACAGGAGGAGGGCTGCGCGTAGGGTCACACGTTGCGCGCATATATATATAATTATACAGGATTCTAACGAAACAATTCGTAGAACTTAATAAAAGAACACATGTTACGTCTATCCACAGAAATTTAAGGCTCACAGAAAAGTATGAGCATACGTGTATATTTTAACATTATTTTCATTCGTTTGAAATTATACTACCACATTCAACATTGCTGCTTTTTGAGGGATTCGGATGATGCAAAATGCATCACCGTACATACGTTGAGATGTTCATAGGAACAATTGGCAGAATGTTGACAACTGAGCAAGCCTCGCAGGTGAGGATATATATAGGAAAACCCATTCGAGCGAGCGTAGCGAGCGAGCACAATTATTAGGTAGTCAAGCGAAATTGTACAAAAAGTGGTGATATCAACCCCAAAAAGCACCCCTGGTGCAAAAACCTTTCGCCAAGTACATTAACGTGGTCACTACCCCTAAAAAACCCACCAACAAAAATTCCTCCTAAAAAAAAAAATGGTACTATCAAAATGTCTACCTACAAAAGCATTGAAATCAGATACAACTGCCAAGTACCTGTAGAATAATGAAAGTTTGGAATTGAAAAATTTGTTCAAACTACATAACGTTGTACTCGTTCGCTCGCTCACTCGATTGGCTTATGATTATTGGTTGAAAAAATAATTCGGATGAAGAAATTGATAATGACAACATTTATCAAAAAATATTCGGAACGAAAAAATAATTTGAACAAAATTTTAAACAAAAAATTTGGAGTCCGTGGTACGTTGGTGGGCCAATGTTTGAATGGCTATCAGATGACATTGACATGGTTCGCAATTGATATTTCATAATTCTGTTTCTACAAAAGGCCCACCAAGTACCACTACCTCCAAATTTTTTGTTCAAAATTTTGTTCAAATTATTTTTTCGTTGTGAATATTTTTTGATAAATGTTGTCATTATCAATTTCTTCATCCGAATTATTTTTTCAACCAATAATCATAAGCCAATCGAGTGAGCGAGCGCAGCGAGCGAACGAGTACAACGTTATTTAGTTTGAACAAATTTTTCAATTCCAAACTTTCATTATTCTACAGGTACTTGGCAGTTGTATCTGATTTCAATGCTTTTGTATGTAGACATTTTGATAGTACCATTTTTTTTTTTAGGAGGAATTTTTGTTGGTGGGTTTTTTAGGGGTAGTGACCACATTAATGTACTTGGCGAAAGGTTTTTGCACCAGGGGTGCTTTTTGGGTAATCAATACAGCAATTCAAAATAGACAGAAAAAAAGCCTTCTATTTCAACTTATCTTGCATTGAAGTATTATGTACCTATATTGAAAGAGATGTTTAACACCACTTAATAACACTACACTTTATTTATTGACAGCGAATCCGATTCACTTAATGGTGAAAACTATGAAAGATATCAAGAAAATCGACACAAAAAAGATGAACTTAAAGCAGCTCCTGCGTGGAACAAAGCAGGTCGAAAGAGTTCACGAAATCGAACAAGAGACCTCAATGAAAAAACAAAGATTGACCAACTAATTGGACGTTTGAAATATTATAATAATATAACCCTATATGTACCGATATAAACATCGAAAAGAAAAAAATAAAGTTCCCTTGGAAGGCCATAATCATATCGTTAAACAATCAAGTTTCAAGTTCACATTCTACATTAAAACGTAGAAACTGGAAAACTACAGTGAAATATTCATAGACATTCAGTAGCCTCCCTACTAAAAAAGATTTTGTAAAATATCACGTGAAAAAGTACCTGATAAATTACACAATAAATTCTGAAAAGTTATGACCGGATTCCACTTGCAATTTATAATATAACTCATTGTGTAAATTATCACGTAATTTATCATCAATTGATGAATCGTGACAGAAAAAAAAAAACTCTTCGCGTATAAAATCGAACATGGGACCTATCGTGTTGTAGACTCTTACGCTGCCACCGCGCTAGAACGCTTCATGAAGTACAAAAGATATTGGACGTATGTACAGGGATGATACGGGTATGGTTTCCACTCAGTCACAGCCAACTCGGCACACTCCAGGTTTTTCGTTTGTTTATTGCAGGCTGGCCATCCACTTTTTTTATCTTTTTCTGATCGGATTGATGCTTGCGAAAAGCATATCTAAAGTATATAAGGTGAGTGAAAATAATTCATCTAATTAACGTTATTAGAATAGGTGAATGATTCAACTGGTTTCAATCAATTTTATCATGTTCAACAATTTTTAAAATATCAATATAATTATGATAGTAATAATCTAAACAACACGAATATAATGATGATAATAATACTGACAAGCAAAGTATAGGTAAGTGAAAATAATTTATCCAACTAACGTCATTAGTATCAATTATTCAAGTGGTTTTAATTAATTTTATTATATTATTATTGTTATTTGTTTAATTTATAATTTTTATTTTATATTTTTTTTTAAATTTCATCCATAACATGAACATGAACAGGAACAAATACAAATACACTAATAATGATAATGATTAATTAATAAATTTTTCAGTATTATTATCATCATTATAATCGTGTTCTTGTTCAGATTATTATCATCATAATTATATTGATATTTAAAAAATTATTAAACATAATAAAATTGATTAAAACCAGTTCAATCATTTACCTATTCTAATAACGTTAATTAGATGAATTATTTTCACTCACCTTAAATACTTAAGATATGCTTTTCGCAAGCATCATTTCGAGCAGAAAGAAATGAAAAAGTGGATGGCCAGCCTGCAATGAACAAACGAAAAACCTGGAGTGTGCGTTGGCTATGCTGAGTGGAAACCATACCCGTATCATCCCTGTATATGTCAGATACGGGTGATACGTCCGGGTAAAACTAGCCTATAGTTATTGGTCAAGATCTAAACACCCAAACGTATACCACGCACCCGATAACAGTTAAACAAATAATTATCTCACTGACTGCCGCAGTGACACGGCTAACAATCAATTTATTGAAAACACGCTCAATTACAAAACGGAACTAATTATGACCCGATAGCGGTGCTAGTGGGGTGTACCACGCAGAGCCTTCTAATAATCAAAAACAGGACGTCTTGCCTTCCTTGCTGTTCCAAAGAGAATGCCTGGAGCACCCTGAGTCTCCACTTCAAAAAAACTAGGCCTCTACGTGATACAACCCACTCGTGGTATATGCACCACGCACCACCACTGGGGGAGGTTCTTCTCAAAACGCACTCATTGAGTGGTATCTGCTTTGCAACGATGCAGCCCGATCCCTCGCCACCTCGCACTTGAGGTTGCATAAACATCGGCCAGGAATTGAGAGCGTTGTTTAAAACTGAGGCTCTGCTCAGGATCTCAATTTCCACGGCGATGCGACACGGCCATACTGACTAGCACGCGTCTCGAGTGCCAAGTGTCCATCCATCTAATTTACTTCTGAAACAATAAAACAGACATCGAACGGCAAGGCATTAGTCCTCGTTCGGCTTTCCTGACCATACAAGTCTGCCATCACTCTTCGGCCAAACCTCATGTTATCCCCACATCATGTGTGCAATCATGTGTATCGTTCTACTCTTCCTCTCGGTACTTCACAGTCGCACTGCAAGTATCAACGTATCTAACCATAAGTGAATTCCCACAAATTCTGCATCCAAGGTACCAATAGCTCTGCGGGCATGCCTCACACATCCTCACAATTTCTAACCATTGACCTATACTGACAATAGCTCTGCAGGCATGCCTCACGCATCCGTACAATTTCTAACCATTGACCTATACTGACAATAGCTCTGCAGGCATGCCTCACGCATCCGTACAATTTCTAACCATTGACCTATACTGACAATAGCTCTGCAGGCATGCCTCACGCATCCGTACAATTTCTAACCATTGCCCTGCACTCACAATAGCTCTGCAGGCATGCCTCACGCATCCGTACAATTTCTAACCATCGCGGCATGCTGAATCATTCTCAAGTTACATCTAGGCTTTGGGTTCGAGGATTCTGGGTGATCAAGTCCAGCGAGCATCGAGAGCCAAAGTCGCACTTTTGAATTGAAACAACGATAACCAACAGAGTCCCATGCCCTCTTCGGATTTCTACAAATAAATCCGGCTCGACCAATCAACAGAGTCCCATACTCTCTTCGAATTTCTTCAAATAAATTCGGCTTGACCAATCAACAGAGTCCCATACTCTCTTCGAATTTCCCCAAATAAATTCGGCTTGACAAATCAACAGAGTCACATACTCTCTTCGGATTTCTACACATAAATCCGGCTTGACCAGAACCACATGTTCTCTGCGAATTCTCAACAGAATTCGGAAACCAACAGAACCAGACTGCGTCTGTTCAACAACTTATTGTCCCGACCCACGTGGGCACAATCTCCCGGCAAAACCCCATGTTTGCACTCATGACCAAAAACTTTTGGTACCACCACAGTTTAATCACACGAATCGCTACGCGATTCTGTTCTCACCTTCATCGCTTTCTGCGACACAGCTATCCTGACTCGCGTTATCTCCTGGAGCTGCGATCAGTTTATCATGAGATACCTTAATGCTACTACGGCCTCTCGATCCGGAGCCTACTTTTTTAACTAAATATCTATCGTTCGGTAGCACCGCAACGACTTCCACGGGACCGCGATATTTTGCGTCCAACTTTGTCTTTATCCTATCGTTATTCCTTACCATTACAAAATCTCCAGTTTTGAATGGCTTGACTAGTTTATTCTTCTTATCAAACCTTTCTTTTTCTTTCGCGGCTTCTGCTGTTATACTATTTGCAGCCTTTGTCCTAAGCTCATCCAAATCAAGACTGTCGGTCTCTACGCTATTATGCTTCACGCGTTCAATCTCAATTGAATTTATTTTTACACCAAATAAAATCTCGGCGGGACTTTTCCCTATTGTTTTCTGAACAGTCGAATTTATCGCAAGCTGCACTTTACCTAGTTCGTTCTGCCATTGCTTTCCCTGAGCCTTGCTTATTGACAACATATTTCTCATGGTCGACATGACCCTCTCAACTTGACCGTTAGCTCTCGGCGTTCCCGAAGCTATGAGGTGAATCAAAATATTCTTTTCCTCGCAAAATTTCTTAAATCGCGCATTTGTAAACCCTGAACCTTGATCACAAATGATTCGTCTCGGAACTCCAAAAGTAAACGAGTGTTTCTCTATCTGATTGATTGCTGTTTCCGTATCCAGGCGGTTTATCCAATTTAATGTGACAAATTTCGTAAATCCGTCTATAATTACGAAAACATATTCTTTCTTGTCTGAGGGACCTGATAATTTTCCTGATATGTCTATGTGAATCGTATACCACGGAGTATCGTCTTTGTCTATAGGATGGAGCGGTGCTTGCATCGGTCTTGATACAGATTTGCAAGTTTGACACAAAATACAATTTTCTACAAATTTCTTAACTCGCTTCGACATGTGCGGGAACCAATACAGCTCGTACAATTTCTCCAAAGTCTTTCACCAGCCCAAATGGCAGATATTCGCGTGTACGTGGTGTATGAGTGACCATATCATCAATCTCGGCACTACGGGCAGTGTTATTTGTTTCGATTTTCTTTCTATCGTCCGCATCAAGATCTTGTCTTTTATGGAGTATGTCTTTGCTGTCTCCGATCCGTCCAATACTTCGCGGTACAAAGTTTTTATTTCATCGTCTTTCTGCTGGGCTACGATTAACCAGTCATCGGCTAATTCGATTATTTTATTTACGTCGTCTTTGACTACCTTCAGTACATTTTTTTCTGTAACTGGATTTCTTGACAGAAAGTCCGCGTGTTTCATTCGTTCACCCGCGCGATATTCTATTTCAAACTCGAAGGACTGCAAAAATGCCCACCAACGATAAACACGTGGCGTTAGATCTTTCTTAAGGCTTGCGGCCTTTAAGGAGTTACAGTCAGTCACAACTAGAAATTTACGTCCTACTAAGTATTGTCTAAAGTGTTTTATCGCATTTACAACGGCAAGAGTCTCGAGTTCGTACGAATGGTAACGAGTTTCGGCATCTATGGTTCGTTTGCTGTAATAAGCGATCGGATGTTTTTCTTTGTCAACCCGTTGAAGCAACACAGCGCCGTATCCGAGGGCACTAGCGTCGGTATGCAGTTCGATTGGAAGATTAGGGTCGAATATTCGCAGTAACGGTTCTGATGTTAAGCATTCAACGAGCTTTGTCCTAGCGTCGGTGTGTTCGTCTGTCCATGTTATCGTCTTGGTACTACCTGCGGTAAGTTTATACAGAGGAGCTGCTATCTGTGAGAATCTTGGTATAAATCTACGAAAATAGGATGCTAACCCCAACAATTGCCTTACCTGGGTCTGCGTTCGGGGGATGGGCGATTGCACCAGGGCTTCGATTTTTCGAAGGTTGGGCCTCAGCTCTCCATGCGATACAGTGTACCCCAGATAACCAATCTCAGTTTTCAAGAATTTACATTTCTTTAAATTAAACGAGAATCCATTCTCGGCTAGTTTTGCCATTACAATTTTTAATCTATCCAGAGCCTCTTGCTCAGTTCTACCGGGTATAAGAACGTCATCCAAATAAACAATCGCGAAAGAATACCTCAGTTCTCCCAACGCGTTATTGATAGCTCTCTGATATACGGAAGGTGCATTCATCAACCCAAATGGCATTGTTAAAAATTCAAAATGTCCGTCGGGTGTAATAAACGCGAGCTTCTCGATTGAGTTCTCTTCAACGAGTATCTGATGGAACCCAGCTGTCATATCCAATGACGAAAAATAGTGCGCGCCGGACAGGCGATCTAACTGATCTTGAATCAATGGCAACGGGTAACGATCTGCTACCGTGTTCGAATTCAATTCCCGAAAGTCTACGCATAATCTATCCGATCCATCCTTTTTCTTTACCAAGATGATTGGACTAGAAAACGGGCTTCTGCTTTCCCGAACGATTCCTGCCTCGAGCATTTTATCAACCAAACCTCTTACAGTCTCTCGTTCTACAATGCCTAGCTTATAAGGTCTTCTCTGTACGATTTTATTTTCATCTTTCAACCTAATCTCAAAACTGCCAGATGTTACTCGAATCTTTGGAGCCTCAATGCTCATGTGTTTCGCATACAATTTCAACAACTCTACCAGTGGTTCTCTCATTTCAACCAAGTCACAATCAACGGCGTTGATATCCATCTCTACACTACATGAGCCAACGAATTTATCTACCTTCGCAAATTTAACCATGGTTCCGTCCAATGTGACTGAGACACCATTTGCCAACAATTCTTTACCCAGAATTAACTTCGCGGATAAACTTTCGTCTGGTACCACATACAAGACAATTTCAACATTTATGCCGTTTAACTGGGCAAACACAGAGATCTGCTCTCGGCAATCTACGTATCCGTTCCCAATACCTCTTAGCCGTGTAGAGACTGATTGTCTCTTACCGGGCAACCTTTCTACCAGACTCTCTGCTACAAGAGAGCAGTCTGACCGGGAATCAAAAATAAACGTCAACACCTTACCGTCAGCTAGCTTCAGAGTATTCTCAGTAGAGGTCAAATTACAGAGCCTTACTACCTTCTCATTCCTCTTAGGACAATTCGGGGCAATGTGTCCCTCCTCCTTACAGTTGTAGCAGGTTACTGGTCTCTTAAAATCCGAACCCCTGCTGTTCGAACCCTTGTTGTCCCGTGAATGACCGCCGGTCTGTGACCGAGGAGCTGATCGACATTCGGCCTTGCGATGTCCCCTTTTTCCGCAATTGTAACACTCGATGTCCGAACGGTGCGACCTACCATCTCGCGGCGCCGAAGTCTTAGTATGTGGACCAGGGGCTCCGGAGGATGCACGCGGTCGATGGTGGTCGGTCGTTCGTCCATCGAGGTACGCCATTGCCTCCTGCAAACTCTTGGGCGATTCTCGCACGAAGACATTCCGGACGAATCGGTTCTGCGCTGAATAAGACAATCCCGCCAGTTGAGCCGCGGCCTCGTCCATCGTTTGGCGTTCGTTGAGCCACGCTTTTAGCTTTCTTCCTCTCTTCATAAAGTTTTCCAACGTAAACTCGGCGTCCTCCGCCCAAATCGTGTGGAGTTCGGATGCAACGTTCTTATTCTTTGCATAGGCGCTCGAAAATTCGGCACGTATTTCTACCCAGCTTTTGCCACAAGGGTCCATACCGGTGAACCACTGCGCCGCTTCATCCTTGAAGGCTTTGGCTAAGTGCTGGATCACTAGCCAATCATCAGGGTTATGGCGACAAATCCACTCGTCGACCATCTTCGCCCAGCCGGTTGCGTCGGTGGTTTTGGGATCAAATTTAATGAGATCCATCGGAGCTTGCTCTTTTCTAGTAAGCAACGCAAAGAGTCGCAAATTCTCCTCCTCCAATCTCGACTTACGTCTTCTCCGTCTATTCCTTCTCCGTACTGAATCATCAGATTCATACTCGGATTCCGATGTCATCGGAGATCGATTTCTCTTCCTACCTCGAGATTTTACACTGCCTGACTCGCGGTCAGTCACATCTACACACTTTTCAGCGTCTTTCGCCACCGCACTTGCACTTCCAGCGTCTATCGCCATCACACTCACAATCTTTTCACCGTTTCCTTCCATAGTTATATCCAAACTTAGTCACTAACACGGTTTTCACAAGAATCTTTACCGCCCGAATCACAGTCGATTAAACGTTCTGTATCCCACTTCTGATGTCAGATACGGGTGATACGTCCGGGTAAAACTAGCCTATAGTTATTGGTCAGGATCTGAACACCCAAACGTATACCACGCACCCGATAACAGTTAAACAAATAATTATCTCACTGACTGCCGCAGTGACACGGCTAACAATCAATTTATTGAAAACACGCTCAATTACAAAACGGAACTAATTATGACCCGATAGCGGTGCTAGTGGGGTGTACCACGCAGAGCCTTCTAATAATCAAAAACAGGGAGTCTTGCCTTCCTTGCTGTTCCAAAGAGAATGCCTGGAGCACCCTGAGTCTCCACTTCAAAAAAACTAGGCCTCTACGTGATACAACCCACTCGTGGTATATGCACCACGCACCACCACTGGGGGAGGTTCTTCTCAAAACGCACTCATTGAGTGGTATCTGCTTTGCAACGATGCAGCCCGATCCCTCGCCACCTCGCACTTGAGGTTGCATAAGCATCGGCCAGGAATTGAGAGCGTTGTTTAAAACTGAGGCTCTGCTCAGGATCTCAATTTCCACGGCGATGCGACATATATACGTCCAATATCTTTAAGACTGCACGAAGCCTACTAGCGCAGTGGCAGTGTGAGACTCTGTAACACGAGAGGGCCCGTGTTCGAACCCCGAGCGAAGAGTTTTTTTTTTTCTATCACCATTCATCAATTGATGATAAATTACGTGATAAT
Organism: Tenthredo scrophulariae; assembly: GCA_963978835.1. Lineage (NCBI taxonomy): Eukaryota > Metazoa > Arthropoda > Insecta > Hymenoptera > Tenthredinidae > Tenthredo > Tenthredo scrophulariae. The sequence goes on from OZ022229.1 coordinate 10,841,335, forward strand.
TTACACAATAAATTATATTATGAATTGCAAGTGGAATCCGGTCATAACTTCTTAAAATTTATTGTGTAATTTATCAGGTACTTTTTCACGTGATATTTTACAAAATCTTTTTCAGTAGGGTTACTCACTCGTTTTTTTTTCTTCTAGTCGTCTACTAACTTCATTTCAGAAGTTTTCATGAAGTTAGTAGACGACTCAAAAAGAGTTAGTGGGCTACTAAATGTCTATGAATACGGGTGATATGAGTAAATAAAAATTATTCGTTAATTAATTGTTTGTTTCAGCTTTGAGTTTACATGTACATTAAAACGTAGAAACTTGAAAACTACAGTGAAATATATTATACAGAATGCTTCAGAATTATAAATTGCTGATTTATTTTGGTTTGTTAGCAATACTTGAAGAGCCACAATTATATATCTTCAATACAGATTAGGCATATGCGATAATTTAAATGCCTTTTCTTATGGGTGGGAGGTTACTTCAACAATGAACAGTATTATTTTAATTGAAAGAAAAAAGAAAAAAAACCAATGGAGTCAGTAGAGAATTAGCAGAAAAAAAAAACGTAGAATGAATGCCCGTGATGATTAAAGCAAAAAAGCGGTGGTAGACGCGCGCGAAGCGCGCGCACTGTGCTAGTACGGTAAAAATACAATTAGAGTTATTTCGCAGTTATTACAGTCCATGAGAAACAGTCAGCCCATCGGCTGTTTCCGATCGGCTCAGTTATTTTTGCAGTTACGCATAACGCCAAAGTTAGCCAAAATAAGCACCCAGATGATTGTCGATTAACATTAACATTTGAATTTATTGGTAATATCGATATTAAGGTTGGTATCGAGTTTAGGATATTGAAGAATTTAACGGAGAAGTAAGAGAGGGATGGGAGAAAAAGGAGAAAGATGTGTAGAAGGTTAGAGAGTTGACTTCGAAGTGGCGTGAAATTAATATAGAATAATGAGGAATGCTTCGTTCTGACCAAGCTGGGGAGTCAAAAGTGCAAAGGTAAGCATACAGGCAATGATAAGGAGCCGTGGGAACGGAGTGGCTATGCCAGGACGTCACAATACCATATGTGCGTTGAGCTACTCATAGACAGAATTGGCAGAATGTTGACAAGCGAGCGAGGATATAGGAATACCCAAACCAGCGAGCGTAGCGAGCGAGCAAAATTATTAGGTGGTCAAGCAAAATTGTACAAAAAGTGGTGATATCAACCCCAAGAAGCACCACTGGTGTAAAAACAGTTCGCCGAGTACAATAATGTGGTCACTAATTCCAAAAAAATGAAAATTTGGAGGTAGTGGTACTTGGCGGGCCTCTTGTAGATAAGTAGGAGAAAACAGCAATTGAACTATGTCAATAATCCTATGGTGATATGAAATATTGGCCCACCAAGTACCACGTACTCCAAATTTTTATTTTTTCATGTTTTCTGTTTTATGATTATACAGAAGACATGTACTTGGCAATTGTATCTGATTTCATTCCTTTTGTGAGTAGACATTTTCAAAGTACCACTTTTATGGAAGATTTTTTGTTAATAGATTTTTTTGGGAGTAGTAACCACATTATTGTACTTGGCGAAATGTTTTTGCACCAGTGGTGCTTTTTGGGGTTAATTTATACTATTAGACCTCGTATCATAAGATGATGATCTCGCCCATATCATAGAATAATTCATCTCGCCTTGACACTGATCAATCATGATACTGATCGGTGAGATTAAAATGTCTGTTACGGACACCCGAGCTGAAGGCTCCGGGTGTTGTTGTTATATATAACTTTTGAGAGAGATCCCCGAGCGGCAGAAGATTACTCTCGTAGGTCCGCTTGAACTAAGTCCTAAGGACACCTGCGCAATCTGTGAATGGACTAGGAGGAACAATTGACGTGTATCTTTTCGTGCATGCGTTTTATTCGATTATTTCCCATAACACGACCAGCTAACGACTATGCACAGTAACTATTACTATATTGAATGTTATTAAGAAGAAAATATAGAAAAACATAAAACGATTGTGGGTTGAATTGGAATGATTAAGAAGTAAAAGAAGATAGAGGAGGGAACGAGCCTACCGAATTAACTCCGAGCGTCAACCGAGCCGACTCCAAGAACCCACCGACTCAAGACACCTCGCGCTGGATTCGATAAGTGCAGCTTATGCCGGGCGTCTGAGCTAACGTCAGCTGTCGCGTTGACCTTCTGTTATTTCACGCCCTGGACTGCTTCACACCTTCGTCCTTCTGGCAGAGTCTTGTAGTCGGTTAGGTGCGGCTAGTGAGCGAGGCTGGAGGGTGATCACTTTGCTCACTTTCGGTATTAAAAAGCGACCGTCGAGCAATCACCTCGGTTTCGACAAAGAAACCTCGGGTTGATCGTGGGTGGGGTTTTTGCAAAGTGCTGAATCCGTGGTTTCGGGGGTCATCACGCCCGCTGATTCGTTTCCTCCTCTACTTCCGGCCGAGCGCGCGCGTGTAGGAATGCGCTGACTGCACTACTTGCAGTGAAATAAACTTAGAAAAAAATAAAGGAATAGGGCCGTTCGTAACATGTCTATTAGCTCGTAATTCGACACCTTGATCATACACGCAAAAAAATGTAGTGTCAAATTTATTATGTGAGTAGTAGGTATATGGACAGCTTGTTTTGAAGAAGAAATGACAAGAATTGTGGTGACATTTACTCATATAGACATTGGAGGTCACTTGCTCCAATGTACCAAATACTAGAATTGTGGTAATTCCTACTGCGAAAAAGTGCTGTCCATGTGGGCATTTCTGATTAAGCGTTCCCACCTAGTCACTTGAGGGGTATCTCAGATAACAATCAATTTTCCGGCATGAAATTCCGAAAGGGTAGTTTAGTTTTGTAAGAAAATGACGCAATAACACTTTATAGAAGAGTGCCCATCACCAAAAATCCGCTGAAGGCTGCCCAAGTGACGAACATTGCAGTTTCCTTTACATTCGAATAATGTAAAATCGAATTACATTACATTTGAATGATGTAAAATCGGTTTTTGGACTCTATTTTCGCACAAAACGATCATTTGTTTGAACGTGTTCATTCGGAATTAAATTTGAATTTGCGCAGCGCTGGCTTTTTTTACGTTTTCAACGCCTGGGCCCGGATAATAATCAAAATGTGTCTTTCTCGAACAAAAAGAGGTGGGCGACTAGGAATTACCCTTAAGGCACGCCACAACGGGGCTACTTCAGGGCCTAGGCAATGTTGCAAGTCGGGAAAGCCACAAATCCGCCCGGCATTGCCGATTTTAATATTAAGGCACGCCATAACGGGGCCACTTCAGGGCCTGAGCAGTGTTACAAGTCTGGCAAGCCACAAATTTTCCTGATGTGGCCCATGTTGATATTAGGGGATGCCACTAGTATATTACGTATCTAGGGAGGGAAAGTAGGCTATGCCAAACTGCGTGTGAGTTTGACACCTGAGCCGAAGGCAAAGGTGGCAAATACGCAGTTTGGAATAGCCTTTTTCACTCCCGTGTGATGTATACTATTTTTCACGTCCCCTGGCATCGGAAAGTACGACTTCCCGCTCACTCGAGGGGCCGAAAGTCGTTTCGGTGCAGGTGTGGTGAAAAGTAAATTTCTACAAGGGTATATATCGACATATATAATTCCATCAGGGTGTCCAGTTATCATGGAATTTCTGGAATCATGGAAATATCATGGAATTTGACATACCCTTGACAAAACCTGGAAATATCATGGAATTTCATATCGGTTCTGGAATTTTTTCCACGTGATCTTAAATCTCTCGCGAATTTTTTTTGAGATGTCAGCGTTAGCTTAGAGCATAGCGTTAGTGCGTGAGTTTAGAACTTGTCGCAACTCGGAATTGTTCGGAAATGCTCGGAAGCCTTCGGCTATCGCGCCTGTATCTAGCACGTGACTGACTTCACTTTGTTTTGCGACGTGATAAATATGGCGGCATCAACTGTGTGCCTGTAAGCAATTTCGCAATGTGAACTCTACAATAAGTGTGAGGTCTCACCTGAATTCGATCGAAAAAGAGTGTCAGATTCATCATTTCCGGTAAGTATCTACGCTTATACCGGGCGATTATGTGGAAATTACAGGTTCCAAGCGCGCAGGTGCTGATTTATTCGAATATCATTGGCCGGCAGAATCGCGCTAGCAACTCTACCAACTTTTCAGTAACATCCCTAGTTCTGGCGTCTGCTAGATTCACACAAACATAACCCATTCCTGCCACGGTCTGACGCCATTTATATTTGACAACAATCGGAAACAAATAGCAGACGGACTCTAGGGATATTCGTGGCACGTCTGAAATTGGCGTCCCTCGTAATATTCGAATAAATCAGCGCCTGCGCGCTTGGAGCTTGTAATTTCGACATAATCGCACGGTATATTTAACAATAATTGATGAATCAAGTGCGTACTGGAGTATTATTAAGGATTGGTTTCGGGTGTAAGTCCCCGGATAGGCTTCCGTGGATCCTGGGTTCGATTCCCGGATCGTCCGTTCATTTTTCTCATCGAACATTTTTTTTCATTATTAAGGATTTGTTGACGGAGACATAACCTAAAACCTTCGGTACCAATAAGTATTCGCGTATTATATTCCGAGTGTAATATTACGTATTGATAGCAATATTGTAAAGGAGCACTGTGAAATATTGAGTTTACTATCATCAACCAATGATATATTCTCAGTTTTAATTCATTTCACAGATTTTCAAAAATGCCGAAAGCAAATAAAAAGTGCTCCTTCAACAACCTTTGGATGCTTGACGATGCTCTGTCATGGGTGAGACCAGTGTCAACTGATCCGTACTCTGCATTTTGCACTTTGTGCAAGGTACCAATTTTCCTCAGCAATATGGGGAAGAGTGCTTTAACTAGCCATAAAGATGGAAAGAAGCACGAAGCGATGGCAATTAACCAAAAGACGACCCGTCCTATCTATACTACTCTGCAAATCACTAACAATGGATCAACCACTTCAAGTACAGAAGTTACAACTTCAAAGCAGTCCGACGAAAATGATCCTCCTACACCAATTTTAGCAACATCCTCAGCGCTACGTTCACCAAATTGTATAATTCCTGCCAGTTCTAACAACAGCATCAATAGATTCAACAATAAGTTGAATTTGAATACCTACCTTGTAAATGATTCTGCAACGAAAGCAGAGATTCTGTGGTGCTTACACTCAGTAATGCGCCACAGTTCTTTGCGTGATATAGAAAGTGGCCTATCGATGGCTAAAGTTATCTTTCCAGATAGCGAAATTGTGAAAAAAGTAAAACTCAGTAAATCCAAAGCATCGTACCTGATTGTGTACGGATTAGGTCGGTATTTTCAAGATCAGTTGGAAGGTCTCGTTAAAAAATGTGATATTTCAGTTGTAGGATTTGATGAGAGTTTAAATAAGATTAGTGAGAAAGAGCAAATGGATATTGCTATCCGGTTTTGGGATGTCGAAAAAAATGAAGTCTCTACCCGATATCTGACTTCCTTATTTTTGGGTCACACAACTGCTCAAGATTTAATTGACGCGTTCACTAATAACTTACCCAAAGATTTACTGAAAAAGATACTACAAGTCTCCATGGATGGTCCAAACGTGAATCTAAAATTTGTCAAAGAACTTCAAATCGAATTGAAGGAGATTTCTGAAAATAAAAAGTTACTTGACTTGGGTACTTGTGGACTGCATACATTGCATGGTGCGTTTAAAACAGGTATTACCAGTACCGAATGGAACCTCATTCCATTCTTACGAGCACTGTATAATCTGTTCAAAAATGTGCCCGCGCGTAGAGCTGATTATATCAGTGCATCAGGTTCTACATTATTTCCAAAAAAGTTCTGTGCCATCAGATGGTCGGAGAATATTCCTGTCGTTGAACGAGCTCGTGCTGTTTTACCGCATGTTCGAAAGTATATCGAAAAGTGTAATAAAGATAAAAAAGTTCCGAAGTGCAATATTTACCAAATCGTTGCAGATGCATTGGGGGACAAATTATTAGATGTAAAATTGGCCTTCTTTCAATCTTTTGCCAGTGAGATCAAACCTTTTTTGAGAGAGTTTCAATCCAATGATCCGCTTGCTCCGTTTCTGTACAATGCTGTTGCGTCTGTATTAATGACAACTATGTCCAGATTTGTGAAGCCAGAAGTTTTAAAAGCATACAGTCTAACAAAAATTGATCTAGAAAAAGCTGATAACCTTCTGTTTGCAAAAGATATAAATCTTGGATATACGACGAATGATGCCTTCCGCCATACGAAACTTGTCAAACCTGTTGATATTTTGCGATTTCGAGAGGATTGTCGCAAATGCCTTGGAATATTTGTCACCAAAATTCTGCAAAAATCACCACTAAAGTTTCCAATAGTGAAGGCAATCTCTTGTTTAAACCCAGCTATAGCTATTAAAAATGATTTATCTTGCAAGCGATTATCCACAGCTTTGGAGATCTTCATAGAAGGTAATTGGATTTCAGGCATACAAGCGGACAAAATCGATCGAGAGTACAAACGAATTATTAGTTTACCAACAGTCCAAGAAAAGTTCAAACAGTTCAAGCGAACAGAACGTCTGGATCATTTCTGGATACGGCTGATAGAGCTGCGTGGCACGGAAAGCTACACTAACTTGCGAGATTTCATCCAAAAAGTGATGATTCTTTCGCACGGTAATGCTGCTCTCGAAAAAGGGGTTTTCCATCAATCGTGAATGTTTGGTAGAAAATCAAAAAGAGAAATCTTTAATTGCGCAAAGAGTAATTCACGATGCCGTAGTTGCCCAAGGTGATGATTTGAAAAATTTGACTGTTACCAAAAGTATGATTCACGCAGCGCATAATGCACATGCTTGGTATTCAGACGCAGTTTCAAAGGAAAAAGAAGAACGAGAAGAGGCAAATAAGCTGCACAATGAAAAAAAACGAACTGCAGCAGCATTGAAAGAACTAGAATCAAAAAAACGAAAAATATTTGACAATGCTTGCAAAGAATTTAAACTTATGTATTGACGCTATGATTGATAAAACTAGATTAACGATATATGCTACAATTTTCAAAAGATTGGTATAAACTTTTCATCCTAATTTTGAATTGAGTATTTAGTTTAGAATCGTAAATCTAAAGTTCCAGTAACAAATGTTTTTTCAAGTTCCTATTTGCATTTAAGTAATGTAAAATTCTTAACGTACTGAGCTGTGCTCTAGTCAAAAATAAACTATATTCTTGTTGATATTTCTGTTGTATTTTCCTTCATTGTATACCATAATCGACCTGGAAAAATCATAAATCTTGTCTGGAAAACCTGGAATTATCATGGAATTCCATTCCAACAGATAACTGGACACCCTGTTCCATATATGCTAGAATATATTCCATGCACATATCTACGCATATATATTTTTTTCGTGGGGGTATACGAACAGCAATATAGAATCAGTGTCCATGATAATAATGGTGATGAAAAATCAACTCACTTCAGCTAGAGCTTGAGACCCAGCGAGACCACCAGGCAAAATAATTACATCGTAAATTTGATCTTTGAATCCCTCAGTTAGTTGTTCATCCGGGCAGATTTTTACACCTCGACTGCACCTCACTACATTGAGATTGTCAATACTGACGACAGTGACAAGGATCTGAAAAAAAGTCACTTAGAATTGAATATCGGGATCACAATCCAGAATAGATTAAAGTAAATTTCAAATGAGCACATAACAGTAATATAAAATATAATTACAAGCAATTTTACTGAGTAACAAATACGTAATCATGAAATAACTGTATGTTTTCTTCAATGGCAAAATAAGTGAATACTAGTTTCTTTCGGACTAGGATTACAGCGGAAATTGTAGAGGTTCACGAGTATGAAATAAGGTTTTGATTGAATCAATCATTTTTTATACATCGGTGCGAATAACAGTGTGTTTATCACAATCCATTGGAGTCTACATGGTAAGTATCTCCGAAGACGTTGAGTTCCCACAACACATGCTCGAAGTGTTGACCGTTTTCACTGATGCATTCTGCAAACTGATATCAGCATGCAACAGAGGAACTAAGCCATGAGGGGCCGAATACGAACTCCAAAAACCGATATCTCGATAACTGCTGATTCATATTCTGTACCTTAAACTCTGAACTCGTCTTAAGGGGGGGTTGAACTCGTCTTAAGGGGGTATTCACGCTGATCAACTCGAAAACGCGGGGAGCGAAAACTCCTACACTGGTTGGCCGATTGGAATGAAACTTTGAGAATTGTTGTATGATTTTGGCAGATAGTGGAGCGACCTTTTATCCTTCCGAAATTCTAAAAAAAATTTCTACAGATTAGTTATCGGCTCTAGAAATTTTTGAATTATTGACAGTTGCACTTCATGTATTATACTGTACAGTATGCTGCCCATCAACGATAGAAGAACACACATTTCAAGACCGGTCCGTTAGATTTGATGTAAAATCGACCGAATAGTACCTAATCTGCTTCTCGTTTACGTAAAACACAGACATCTCACTCATGCGACATTTTATCCCGACATTATACTACGTATCAGATGTTTAGCGTGGCTATTGCTCGTTCATTTATTTTATTTGTATTGTATTCGAACGCCAAAAAGCACCTGTGGTGCAAGAACCTTTCGCCAAGTACAATAATGTCCCAAAAACAAATCCACCAACAAAAATTCTTCCTTAACAAAAGTGGTACTATAAAAATGTCTACTTACAAAAGAATTGAAATCAGATACTATTGCCAAGTACGTGTCTTCTGTATAACAAAAGTTGACAACAGAAGAACAGAAAATCGAATAGTCTTGTACTCGTTCACTCTCTACGCTCGCTCACTCGATGGCTTTTGATAATTACAAGAAAAGAATCAGAAAAAAAATTTAGTACGTAGTACTTTTGGGCCAGGTATGAGTAAGTGAAAGAGTATTCACTTAGGTCTATGTATCATTTGTTGGATGCATATTGCTATAATGGCCCGCCAAGAACCACTTCCTAAATTTTTTTTGTGATCTTTTTCTTGTAATTATCAAATGCCAATCGAGTGAGCGAGCGTAGCAAGTGAACGAGTACAAGACTATTCGATTTTCTGTTCTTATGTTGTCAACTTTTGTCATACTGAAGACATGTACTTGGCAATTGTATCTGATTTCAATCCCTTTGTGAGTAGACATTTTTATAGTACCACTTTTGTTGAGGAGGAATTTTTGTTGGTGGATTTTTTTTTTGAGGTAGTGGCCACATTATTGTACTTGACGAAAGGTTTTTTCAACAGGGGTGCTTTTTTGAGTTGATATCACCACTTTTTGTACAATTTTGCTTGACTACCCAATAATTGTGCTCGCTCGTTACGGTCGCTCGATTGGGTTTTCCTATATCCTCGCTCACGAGACTTGCTCAGTTGTCAACATTCTGCTAATTGTTCCTATGAACATCCCAATGCATGTACGGTGATGCATTTTGTATCATCCGAATCCCTCAAAACGCAACAATGTTAAATGGGGTAGTATTATTATGAATGAATGAAAATAATGTTATAATATACAAGTATGCTGATATTTTTTTGTGAGCCTTAAATTCTTGTGGACCGACGTGACATGTGTTCTTTTATTAAGTTCTACAAATTGTTTCGTTAGAATCCAGTATAATTCTAAACCACAAAAAGCACCTTTCGCCAAGTATGATGATCTTTATTTCCATATTTATGCCTTTCGGCGTTACATGTTCTTCACATCATAACAGTCAAACCAAAACAAAATATAATATAATACTGAACCAAAACAAAAATACAATACTGAATGACACTTAAATAAGCCTTTCTTGTTCTTTCCCGTACTACTGCCTCCGTTCCTTCTCCCCTCCCCTCTAGCCCTTACTGGACTATTCCTCTCGCCCCCTTCCACCTTCTTATTTCCTTTCTCCTTCCTCCTCTTCCTCTCTTCCTCTCTTCCTCGCCCCTTTCCCTTCTTCCCTTTCCGTTCTCTTCTTCCTTGCTTCGTCTCCTTTTTCTTTTTCCCTCCTCTCTCTTCCTCTCGCCCTATTTCCCCTCCTCCAATTGTACGTTCAATTTCCTCATTTCCTCTATGGCTTCTAACAACCTCCTCCCCCATTACTTTCTCTTTTTCTCTAACTCTTTCGTTTCTCTCATTTTTTCCTGCCTTCCTTTCTTCACTTCCTTGCTTTCTATCTTTCCTCCTTTCCCTCCTCCTCCTTTTCCTCCTTGCTCCTCCTTTCTGCTCCTCATTCCTCTTCTTCTTTTCACTCCTCTCTCCTCCTCTATTCCCTTCTCTTCTTCTTTTCATTTCTTGCCCTTCTCGTCCCCAGCTAGCCACTTCTTGTTCCCTTTCACCTTTCCTCCTTTGCCCTTGCTCTCCATCTTAGCTCTCTTCTTTCATCTTTCATGTCTATTCCCTCTGTATCACTACCCCTTCCCTTCCTTTTACTGTCTTTTTCCCCATTGTCATCTGCTCCCTCTCTCTTTCTCCCTCTAATTGCACCACTACTACCCCTCTAGGCTCCTCTGTCTTATCTGCGCCATACTCCCACATCCTCACCACTTTCATCTCCTCCCCTCCTGCTGCCTTTACTAATCTTCCACCTTTTCCTTCCGGTTCTCTTTTCCTTTCAGTTCTTTTCTCACTGTATTGCACTTCTTCTCCTCTCTCTCTGGCTCTTTTCTGGTTCTCTCCCCTTCCGTATCTGCCCCTCCCCACCCACTTCTCTCTCTATACTCCTATCCTCCGCGCTCGGAGGCACTGGGGGGGTCGACCCCTCGGCCCCAGCACTTCCTATTTCTTTTCTCTATTCTTCCATTTCCTTCCTCATCGCCTTCACCTCTTCCACGATCTCTCTTACCTTCTTCAGATCTCCCTCTATCCCCCTCACTATCATCCTCACTTCCTCTTCTCTTCCTTCCATTCTCTCCGCTGTCTCTCTTCCACCTTCTTTTTGCTCCTGTCTACTTCACGCTCTGGTGCTGCCTACCTTTCGCCAAGTACAATAATGCGGTCACTACCCCCAAAAAAATTCCTCCTCAACAAAAGTGGTACTACAATAATGTCTACTTACAAAAGGATTGAAATCAGATACAATTTCCAAGTACATGTCTTCTATATAATGGTATATACTTGTAAAAAAAAAGATCCGAAATGAATCCGCACGAAATAGAAAATTTGGAGGTAGTGGTACTTGGCGGGCCAATATTCCATATCACTATAAGATTATTGACATAGTTTAATCGGTATTTTCTCGTACTTGTCTATAAAAGGCCCGCCAAGTACCACTACCTCCAAATTTTTATTTCTTGCGGATTCATTTCGGATCTTTTTTTTTTACAAGTATATATCATTATACAGAAGACATGTACTTGGCAATTGTATCTGATTTCAATCCTTCTGTAAGTAGACATTATTGTAGTACCACTTTTGTTAAGGAGGAATTTTTTTGGGGGTAGTGACCGCATTATTGTACTTGGCGAAAGGTTTTTGCACCGGAGGTGCTTTTTGGGGTTGATTTCACTACCTTTTGTGGAATTTTGCTTGACCACCTGAAAATTATGCTCGCTTGCTACGCTCGCTCGATTGGGTCTTTCTATATCCTTTTGTAAGTAGACATTTTTGTAGTACAACTTTTGTTAAGGAGGAATTTTCGTGAATGGATTTTTCCGGGGGTAGTGACCATATTATTCTACTTGGCGAAAGGTCTTTGCACCAGAGGTACTTTTTAGGAGTGATTTCACTACTTTTTGTAAAATTTTGCTTGACTACCCAATAACTGTGCTCGCTCGCTACGCTCGCTGGTTTGGGTTTTCCTATATCCTAGCTCGCTAGGCTTGCTTAGTTGTCAGCATTCTGCTAATTGTTCATATGAGTATCTCAATGCATGTACGGCGATGCATTTTATATCATCTAAATCCCACAAAAAGCATCAATGTTGAATGTGGTACTATAATATAAAAACTACTTGATAATTGTGCTCGCTTGCTACACTCGCTCGATTGGGTTTCCCTATATCCTTGCTCGGTGGTCAACATTCTGCCAATTGTTTCTATGAGTATCTCAATGCATGTACGGTGATGCATTTTATACTATCTAAGTCTCTTGATAAGCAGTAATGTTAAATGTAGTAGTATAATATAAATGTGTTGAAAGCACAGAAGCCTGAAATAATGACACACGCTATCATGCGTTGCTAATTTTCCACCACTGTATAGGTATGTTTTTGTGCGCATGTACTGAATATAATATATTTGACCCATTCAATATACGAAAATATTTGGAAATAAATAATAATATATCGAAAACGTGCCATGTTGAATGAAAGCTTTGTCACTTATGTATTCATGTTGTAGACTGAACTTCATACGATTCAATAACCGTACCTATAACCCAACCTCCAAATTCCGCGTTTCATCATTTCTTGAGAGATTGTTATAATTTCGCTCTCCACTTCAAATGCGAATTTTATGATGATAAGTGAGTATACGAAGCATAAAAGGGACGAAAATTTTCAGAATGTTACGATGTACGAATGTGAACAGAACTGACAGCTCTGTCTCAGGACCTAGAATCGAATCTCGGTAGTCCGTCTGTCCTGTCCGTGGTTTTGGGCAATCGACTCTCGATCTTACGTCATCAGCATCGACAAGAGCGCCATCTGACAACTGATGCTGAGTACTCATATCTCTGCTGTCTAGTGGTGGCCACTCTTCCCTAATTCTCATCCGCATAGCTTTAGTGGACTGAGTCTGGCTGAAGGCGGTGATGACTAGACTACATGCTCTATGAGCGATGAGTCAGTAAAGGAAGAGAGAGAGAGAGAGAGGCGGTGATGATGACGAAAAATTTCGACCGAAACGGGTACTCCGAAACTTGAAATAATCATATCTGAGCTCTTCGTACACTGATTCAATCGAAGTCGGACTTGAATGAAAGCTCTTCCTGCCCACAATCTGAGATAAATATTTCAATCCCATGGATTTCGCGAGGTGCAAGATGTGAGGGAAATACTGTCTTCCCACCACGCCGGCCAGCTCCCGTACGGGTATGAAGACTCGTCGAGTCTCGCGCGGCGTATTACCTGTATACATATATGTTTTTTTTATTGTACTTGGCGCGAGACTCTACCGAGTCTCTTGATATGCCTGCAACGTGTAACCCTGCGCGCAGCTCTCCTCCTGACTCATCCGGGCTTGGGACCGACAATGGCGGAGTTACCTGCACGCAGGGTTTTAGTTGCTGCTCATGATTAAATATAATAGAGGAATATGAGATATATGTATTGCAATTCTTAGGTAGTTTTTTTTTTTTTTTTTTGAATGCATATATGAGGCTTTCTACGTCAACTGGGCCACTTTTTCAGTTGGATTTTTTTACTCGTACGCTAATTTTTTGGTGTCTTCAGGGGTCCCAAAAAACATGTTTGGAGCACTTGTCAAAGTCCAAAGTGAAAATGTCATAAAGCTACGTATCATCTTAGAAATGATTGATTTTCACCGATTTGTATTTTCGAATAATTCTGTCGCACTAGAAAGGAACAAATCGAATTATTTGACACATCTTTTCTAGATAAATCTCCTTCTTATCTCCAAAAATGTTAGAAAAAAGTCCCCTGATTTTTATTCTATTGTCTGCGCACTAGAAAAATAAATTGCTTTATCAAATTTCATTTGTCTCGATCAATTTTGCTTTATGAAATTCTTCTTTTTCAACATTCTGTGGATAAAATATTGTATATATACTGTGCGGAGGTTTAATTAAGTTATTATTTTTTATTAAATTATAGTATTTCTGCGTGAATTTTTTTCCGATTTTAAAATCCTTTTTATTTAGTATTTGGATATTTCTGGGTCTCTATTATTTTTAAATTCTTTCGGAAAATTTTCTTCTGAAGTATCCCAAGTGAATCGTTTCAATGAAAGTTGATCATAGCTCAGAGGAACGAATGAGTGGTAACCTAATGTTCCCGGAATGGTTTTAGTTGACACAAATCTAGAATTCAAAGAAGTTTGAAGATGTTCGTGATTCTCTTCAGAGCTGAATGAAATTGTCGTACTTTTCAAAGTATCTTTTGCCCAAGCATACAAATTTTCAGCTGTTAGTATTTGATGGGATGAATCGCGTTGAAGACTAGCTCGCGCTGCAAGTCTTTCAAGATTACCCTTAATGCCATCACATGGCTCTTTCAGCAGGCCTCGGAACGACTAGAAGCAGTGAAAAAAGTCGCATAAGTCGAATATATTTTTTAAAAAGTCGCAAGAAATCCTGAAAAAAGTCGCATATTATAATGTTAAAAAAACATGCAGCCAAATGAATATTAGCCTTGTGACGTGAGGGTGAAGCCCGAGCGGATGGCAGATCAATTCACGTAACCAAGAGATAATTATTTATTTGACTTATTCTCTAATAAGTCGGTATATGGGATCTTACTTACCAAGCTCTATACAGAGCCGTACATTTTAGAAAATTCGCTGGTTGTGAGGCCAATTTATAGGATATGGATTAGATTTGAATTAAGGTGAAACTCAAATGAAAATGATTGGTTAACTGGTAAAATCAAAATATATTCTTCAAACGATTCGAGGAAAATTATACGAATGAATGACAAAAATATGATAAATGATAAATCTATGTTCAAATGAAGACTGCTAGAGTCACTAATGTGTTTGATAATACTATAATGTAGTCGGTTCTCTCTTTTGCAACTTTCTTTCTCTCTATTGCGCTCATATAACGATGATGTAATTAATATCTAAAGGAATATAATAGCGTTTTGATTCTCTAGGAAAAACCGATTTATACACGAATGACTTGCGTACAAATGAGTTTTATGATCCCTCTTGGGTGATTTTTCTAGTAAGAGAGATTTTGATGTGAATGACTTGCACCAAAATCTGTCTTTTGATCACTATGAATATGGTCATAATTTGTAATTAAAAATAAAGACTTAGCGTTGCTGTCTAACTGTCCTGAGGTTGGGTGCCGTCAGATAGAATCGGAGCCGTAGCGTAGGGTGATAAGTAACTCCAGTGGGTCTCACCTCGTCAAGAGTTCGTTCACGGCACCAAGACAGAATCACTTAGTCTTTGAACTGAATTTATAAACTGATTCTAGTAATTAGAGATATATTTGAAATATCCAGATTCGTTTAAAGTGTCAATAAATGAAAAGGAGGTATTGTTTTAAATTGAGGTTGTTATTAATTATATAGAACTGAAGTTGATTTTGTTGTTGAGAATATTAATTGTGTCCATGCACTTTGATTAGCTTTCGCTAGTCGAGTTTTATTCAACGAGATTTGCTGAGTCCTTCAGTGTCGTCACTTAAAAAGATTTTCAATCACTAACTCTTGCTTAATTGCTTAATCTCGGGATCCGTCCGTGCGCTATGCAACTTTGTGGATGAAAGACACGTTAATCAGTTTAGATGCTGCCACGAGGCCGCTGTTGCATAGCATAAGTGTTACTCCGCCGCGGTAATTAGCCTATCAGAGACCTGTGTCCTTCCGCGGAGGAGTCACCTCATCGCTCCTGGCTGTTTTACCTAAGACAGCGTTTCGCAGTCCCGACCTCAAGACAGTCCGTTTGCAATAACTTTTAAAATTTCATGCATTCCGTTTCTTGACAATTTTGTTCACACATTCTTCCATACAATCTAATGATTAATTTGCTATTATCTATAAACCTTCCTTAATGTATTGGTTGGCCCTATTTATTCCTGGTAAAATGGATTTATTGAGAAAGTAGTTACGTTGAACCGACTATTCAGTGCCGGGTCAGCAAAAACCCGGCACTGCATCTACTCTGAACTTAGCTTAGGGTATTAAGTTCTTATTTCTAGGACTCGACCGGAGTTCGTGACTTTTAAACAGAGTGGGTTTCGGATTTTTAAAATATTATAATAATGGATTGCATGTCTGAATTCTTTCCACGTGATAGTGTTAGTATATAATATAAAATTAAAATTTTGAAAAATGTGGAGCCGCACGTAACAGACTCAACAGATATTTATTGAAATCTTTCACATGAAAATGGGCGATATTTTGTAACAAATTTTATATTTGTTATAGCTTTTTACTTTATAATATATTTTATAGTCTTTGTTTCATTATAACATATTTTCATATAAATATAAATATTTTTTCGGATACGGGTTAGGGTTTGAAACCGTACACTTTCAACAAACTTACAGTTGTAAGTTCAAGATTATAAAAAAGGTTCAAAACGGTAATGAGCTGAGAACTAGTACTGTTTATGTAAGATATGGGGTGAATATTGTTTATAAAATATCTGTCATAAAAACTTTTCTTGTTTGCCTCATTTCGTGGTTGTGATGCTTGTAAATTATCGGCAGCTCAAGAATTGAGTTTCGCACTGAATTGGCACTTTTATCAATTTTGCGCGTGAAGGACAATTGGATAATTTGATTTTTATTCTCAGAAGATTTGTCTTTCGCACTTTTTGTTAGCTTTTTGGAGGAAATTTGTTTTAGGGGCTCGGTTCTTTTCTTTTTTATTTCCTGTTTATTCGAAGTGCTTTGTTTTTTTCGGATTTGTTTGAGACTGAGTGACATTATCTTTTTTTTCGCGATTCGTGAATGATTACTTTTTGGGACACTCTTTTTCAAGGGATCGCCCTTTCTTTTTCTAGAATGTTCGATCGCTGGTCTTATAGGGTTAAGTATTCCAGGATTTGTTATGTGATGGGAAGTGGATTGAGATTCAAAATTACCGCCTAGCCCAGATTGGTTTCTCTTCAACAGATCAGTCAGTAATCTCTTCCTTTTTCCTTCGATTTCTTCCGAGAGTTTTTTGACATCATCATCCTGCTTTCTTCCTTCTTCTCTTTTATTTTCGGCAGCATCCACCATTGCTCGCGCCACGTGAATAGCTTGAAAGTCTTCTTTTCTCAGAGCCTCCTTCAATTCTGCACTAGCTTTAGACACGAGTATATCTGAACTCTGTTTTTTTAAATCCTTCATTCTTTGCGCATTTTTAAATCCTGTTCCAACTTTTCTAAATTTATATCTATTGATTCGACTTTCTTCAAATTTTCTCTTTCGTCTTCAAGTCTCTTCCGCTTCGATTCTTCCGCTTCAGTTGATTCTTGATTTTTTTTTTTTCAGCATCAAGATATGCGATGTATGCCTGATGCACGAAACGCGCTTTCAAAATGGCATGGGGATCAGATGAAGGTTTCCTTTATATGACTTCGTCGCCTCATAAACTGTGAGACGCGCATTCAGCGTTCGTTCTTTCGTTGCAGTTTTGTCTTCAGTCAGTATGAGTTTCGTTTTGGAGAATCCCTTTTCTACATCGAAGTTCCCATGTGATATTGCCAGACATAATTTAACAGCACGGCTGATTGAAGAGTATTTTCGATCGCCATTGGAATGCCTGGCTTGAAATACATAGGCATACCAGTAGTGATCTATTCGTTCGTTTTTTAAATCTGGAAAATTTTCAATTTGAAGTGTTTTCCACTGATCCGAAAGAGATGGTGAAGATACATCATCAAGCGCAAAAATTCAGCGATCTTTACTATGTCTCTGCAACTGTTCTTACCTGTGATTCGTTGAGACTGCAGACATCTGCATGCATACAGAAAGTCAGAGTGGGGGTACGATTTCAGAGGAGACTTCTTCAAGATATGTCATGCGGCTGCTTTGTAACATTCTCTGACGTTTGTCAGGAACCTCATTCTTTCCAGTTGAGGGAACTTCTTCATGTGTTCTTTCACATCGTTGTCCGAGCTGATAGATTGTACGTCGATCAGATTTTGTGTGTTGAAAAGTTCTTCGACCTTAAGGTCATTGTGCTTAAAAAGTTTTACACTGTCAGGAGTGCAAATGCGACCTGCGAGAGTTAGGACGAGATGCTCGATCTTATCATAGAGCACGTGAATTAGAGGTTCCTCCGTTTGGAGAAGAAGGGAAAATTGTTCGAATGGTGAAACACTATTGGCAACTAAGTGCATTTCAGCTATCATGTCTGACTGTCGCAAATATTTTCATATTGAAACGTATCTGGGAGTTGTCAAAAGTAATTTACTGGCTGGAGTATCAGGAATAAAGCGCATAAAGTACTCTATCAGTGCAGGCCATTGTTCCAAAACACGTTCAATGCATACTTTTAGTGGCAACCAACGAATCGTAGAATGCTCTAGGAAACGATGCAAAGGAGTTTTAATTTTTTTTTTGAATAGACTCTTAATTGCCGCAGCGTGCTGGCCATTGGTGAAAAAAGTGGTATATATCAATCACGAAATCACTTATGTCCGTTCCATATAATTCGAGTCCTTTTAAAAACGAGTTGTGAGTAACGTGTAGGTTACATGTGCCGATGTTAAGTAAACCCTTGCCGCGAGATTCAATTAATTTTGAATTTAAAGGGTTCCACACCGTTTTGTTGACATTTGGACCATCTGAACCAATCATAATTAACTTTCGCATGGACAAATGAGTGTCTTTTATAGTTTGAGTGATGCTGTCAGCTAGAATCTGTCCCGTTGCAGTAGTTAAAAAAGTAGTTTGTAAATTTTTGTCGACTGCTTCGTGACCTGTTTCCGAACAGTACTGTACACGTATTTGCAATTTCTTTTCATTCGCAGTGTTGGTTGTTTCATCAAAATAAACAGTACAGCCTTTGCTGTTGTTTACATCCTCTATTAGAAGATTTTGTTAATGTGGTCCTAAGGCATCTGTGATTAGATAACTCAATTTTTTCGCTGACAGGGAAAAGTTAATAGCCGCATTTGAGTCAGAAAACATCGCTTGAAAACGAGATGGTAAACCATCACAAGATGCAGCAGACATATTGGAATGCACATTTTTTATTGCTTAAAGTATTCCAGCCCTTGTGGATGAATCTTTTCTGGTCACTAATCCAACTTGTTTTGAAGGAATGGACGAATCTGTCGGAGCATTCATTTGGATTCTTAATTGTTCATCGACAAGTTTCGTGTTTGCATGTTTGCAATGCACCGTTGAAGTAGAATTTTGAATGATGCCTCGAAATCGCTTGGAAGCATGTGAAAAACTTTTATTGCAAATCAAACATTTTACTCTGTGGATCCCAATTTACCTGTCTCATTAAGCCACTTGGCTTCGAATTCGTAACGATGGGCCATATTAAAGACAGTTGAGAAAAACGTTAGTGACCCTTGGAGATTTGCTAAATTCGCGGACTGATTACCGTTTTAAAATTGAGCTATCATAAATATTCCAAACTCCATCACATTGTGTTCTGGTTATTATTCTTTGGTAAGATTATGACAATCTGATGATTCCCCTAATTGGCACTACATTGGTCTGTGTGAAATAGTACAAACTATCAGTTGGACAGGACAGGAACGAAGGCTATCCAATGTACCACTATTGCAGCCTTGAGATGGCCTGAACCTGAAAATATATTTTCGAGGTGTGTTATCTGACAAAGTTAAATTATTTTCATTATAAAGTACATTTTTCATGACCTTCGATTTGAAAACAGTTCCTTCCTTTACAGAAAAAGTCCACCCTACAAACATTAAATTACTTTGACTACTAGTATACATAGACAAAAATAGTATTTCAAAGAATGTACTTGAATGATTCTAATTAGATTTTTTTAAAGGCATCTTTGAAACTCTGCCAATATTGAAAATCGATGTTCTATATTTACGTATTGTAACGTGGCAGAACGTTAGGACCTCCTCCTTCCCAGCCTTACGCGCGTACCGAGTGCCCAAAAACCGATCTTCGCGATTCAAACCCTTGCCGCCTCGTCTCGCGGAGCCATATTGACGGTACTCGTCTGCTAACAGCCGACCGGCGACCGTCAGCGCTCACCGGACAGGTGGTAATGCGGTCAACCACCCCTAGCGAAAAGATCGCCATTCCCACTTCGCGGGCTAGAGAGGCACCACGTGCGTACAAAAGGCCAGCCGAGTGCGAAGAGAGAGAGAGACAGAGAGTGACGCCGCTTTTAAGTGAAGAGTGCGTGAAACCCCTGCATCCCCTGGACCTCGACTCGACAGTTTGGACTACCGGGCAATCTACGACCCGTGCCTGTACTCGGATCTCCGCCGTCGAGCTGATCAAGACCGCCGTAACCGAGCCACGCTAGAGCGTCGTACCGTAAGGTAGGAGCCATCTGACCTCTAGTCTAACCTCCGGGGACCACCCTAAAAACCCTAGAAGCCTCGAGCCGTTCACGTGTTGGAATCCAATCGTTCCACCGAACCGTTGGATTCACACTACAAGAACAGCGTCACGTGTTGTTTGTCGTGCGTAGAGCCGTGCCAGGACTGGTCACCGCTGCGCCGATATTCACCGAGATCGCGCCGACGCCATATCGCTGCGGACTGCTGACGTCACGCGTCGCACTCAGCTGCTGCCGGTCAGAGTCGGTCGCTTTTCCCCTTAACCGAAGCCTGCCCCACCACCTCTCCGCCGCCGCTTTACAGCGCGCCGCGTCAGTTGCTTACGAGACGTGAAGCGAGGCACGCAATCTCGCTACGGTGACAGCTGACTGTCCCGTAGCCAGAGCGAGCGAGATAGACCGTAGGTGGAGTCGACTTGGTCCTCCCTACCGTCTATCGGGTCTAGAGCCGTGGGAATGCTCGACCAATTATTGTAATACCCTTCTTTTTGTTTCCTTCTAGTACTATCTTTAGAATCCCTTAGTTTATTTTCATAGTTTGTTTTTCGGTAATTTTAAAGTAGAGTAGAGTCAACATAGACTGTAACACGCCAGATAGCGGGCGTGAACTAAGTTCGCCATCTTTTCTTTTTTTTTCTTTTACCAAATAATAGTAAACAGTATTCGGTTTGTGTCATTATTCTTCGCCCCCACGAAATCCCTCTATCGTCATAGCTAGCCGGAGGGTCCCAGAAAGAGAGAGAGGACTTCCATCTTTGCAAACGATTAGTGAGCCTCGTGCGAGCGAAAGTTAAAGAAGAACGAAGTCTGGCGCCCAGCAAAATCCCCTACCTATCCGTTGGGCCTGGTTTGTATTCGGCTTAGTTTCTGAGGTACCCGAACCCAGGGATAACCCGTTACAGTATTTAATTACATACCTTCTCATCACTGTAAACAAATGCGTAGTGTAAAGCAAACACTGCCTCAACTAAAGTATTGATATGGTTTTCATCGATGATGGCAAAATGATCTTTCCCAAAACTCTGGTGTTGGATTGTCAGGTCACATTGAAATTGGTATTGATAAACTATTTAATTAGAATATATGAAATGACTAAAAACAAGAACCATATTAATATTTCTATTTCAACAAAGTTTGTCACCGATTGCATGTCATATATATATTAATGTATACCTACTACTCTGCCAAATTCTAAATGAGTTGAATTATTATCATCTATCAGATTTATGAAGCAAGATCTTTGAAGTCTTCGTAGATATACAAGGCGACCCAGAACGCCCGCACCGAACGGAAGAGGCAGATTCCTGGTCGAATTCTAAGACGAAAATCCCTTTGCGAAAAATTCCCGTGATCAACGGTGTCCGAGTTATCGAATTTCCTAGTTGGCCATTCAGAGAGCCTAACACTGGCCGAGATAGTGCCGGCTCAAAAGTCAACAATTGGGGCAGTACCCGCCGTCGCATGTCTGGTAATTTGGCTAAAAAGTTTCGATTTTATTAATACATAACGTATAACGGATGGACTTTTCACGTTGACACTTCCACTTTTCAGTTTGTGACAGCCAGGTCGTCCGATCCATAGTTTTTCGCCGCCCACGTCGACCACAAGATGATTTTCGCGATCCGGGTTATTCGCGCTAGAGTTTTTACCGTCTAGGTCCTCCGCTCCATAGTTATTGGCCTCTAGGTCGACCGCTCTATAGTTTCAGCGGTTTAGGTCATTTGCTTCATAGTTTTCGGCCAGCTATGTCAACCGCTTCATAGTTTCAGCGGTCCAGGTAATGAAAAGAGTTATTATTCAGTATGTAAACTATGGATCCTGGATGTAGTGATATGTATGCATCATCTCGTCGTTGATAATTTGTTGTGCCGTGGAATTTAACGTTTCTGCCTACTAAGACGTCCAATCCCGGATCGATCGACAGCGGTTTTTCCCGTTTCACGTAGCCGTTAAATAAGAAGCAAAATGACATTTTTGTTAGTTAATCGGTGAGTCGGATATCTCTCTGCATATGAAATTGATCTGAAATTGACCAACACCTATTTTGGATACCACCACATCTGTGTGTAATTATCATTCGTTACAGTGAGGAGTATTATAATAATGTGCCGTGATAAAAAAAAACACGAGTGCAATGCAATTCATCGCGCTACAGCCCAGGCGATGGCTATGTTTTGTTTTAACAAACGTTGGTACATAAAATTAGGCGTGGGTTAATTTCATCGCGAATCAATTAGTAAACGGTGAAAATGGGTCATTCGTCACAAGAATATTGTGAAATGGTGATTCCCTATGGGGAATGTGATCGTGGTGCGAGTACAACTGCCCGGCTCTATGCAGAGCGGTTTCCAAATCGCGAGTCACCCGATAAAAACGTCATCTTGAGACTTATCTATCGGCTGAGTGACACGGGAAAAGCCGCGTCACCGCGAAATGAGACCGGACGACCAAGAAGCGCACGCAACCCTGACCTAGAAGAATTGGTTCTCGAAACCTTCGAAACCGATCCGTCGCTGAGCCGACGCCAAATTGCCAGGATATGCGATACGTCCTACTCCACGGCACAACGAATCACCAAAGGTGAAAAGACGCAGACGTATCATTACATCAGGGTGCACAGCTTACTGTCTGAAGACTACCCCCGTCGCGTCGCATTCTGTAAATGGCTGTTGGCACGAAATGAAGATGATCCAGAATTTAGCCGCAAAATATTATTTACGGACGAATCGACTTTCGGCCGAGATGGGTCTTTCAACCGACACAATTTACATGTTTGGGATTTCGAAAATCCGCACGCGATGCTGATCCAAGGTTTCCAAGCTAGATTCAGCTTGAATTTGTAGGCCGGAATTATGGGAAACGTATTGGTGAGTTTCAAGTCATTACTCAGATTCTGATATTGATACTGGAATAATTTGGGAATTGACTGATTCCAAATCGGTTTTGCGTGATCAGACGAAAAGATGCATAATAAAATAAGTCATTGGTTCGCCCTTTCAGTTGGGCCCGACAGAGTTACCACCCCGTTTAAACGGTGGAAACTACAGAAAGTTTCTTCTAGAAACACTGCACGAGCTATTGGAAAATGCAGAAATGAACCACGAAGAGATGTGGTTCCAGCAGGTCGGGGCACCAGCACACTTTGCCCAACAGGCGCGAGATGTTCTCGATGCGTCGTTTCCGGCCGCGTGAATTGGCCGTGGCGGCCCGATTGCATGGCCACCGAGATCACCGGATCTCACCATGCTCGATTTCTTTCTTTGGGCATTGTTAAAGAACGCGTTTACCGACCAGATGTTATGGAAACTCCTGAACAACTTCGAGAGACAATACGGGCAGCTATTACGACAGTGACGTCGGCGAAGCTCGAACGCGCTGGAAAGCCTGATCCGTCAAGCGCGCCTTTGTATAGAACAGAGAGGCAGGCAATTTGAACACCTTCTCTAGGACTCTTATGAACAACGCAATCGGCAATTCAGCTATTTTATGTTTCTTCTTAGTCCCGTGTTGGGTTCGCCCGTTAAGCTGGTTGACCAAATAAATGAAAATGAATTAACTCTGAGTCTACTTTTTTTTTTTTTTTTCTCATTTCCTACACATAGTCAGTTTCTTTCGGATCATTATTTCCAGGTTCATCTCAGTGAGCATCAACGCGCTAAGGTACAATCTTCTGCAGCTAGGCACAGATGTACCTTTTTCGGTATTATTCAG
Source organism: Tenthredo scrophulariae (assembly GCA_963978835.1). NCBI lineage: Eukaryota > Metazoa > Arthropoda > Insecta > Hymenoptera > Tenthredinidae > Tenthredo > Tenthredo scrophulariae. Next base: position 10,865,212 of record OZ022229.1, read on the forward strand.
TATCTACCATTTCACAATTTTTTCAACGATTCGCCACATTTTGTCGATTCATAATCGTATTTTGGTGCGATTTGTATTTTCTGATGCATAAACTCTCAGGTCACTGTCTAGCAGTCAAACTGATTCGTCTGGAATCATGTATTCGATAAGGAATCGTTCGTCAGATACGTTATTACTTTCATTCACTAGTAGCTAATAGCTAGATAAATCACAGAAAACATAGGTAGGTTGACCTGGATGACCGAGAACTATGGAGCGAATCACCTGGACGGCTGAAACTATGAAGCGAATGAACTGGACCGCCAAAACTATGGCGCGGTCGACCTAGACGGCCGAGAACTATGGAGCGAATGGCCTGGATCGCTGAAACTATGGAGCGGTCAACCTAGACGGCCGAGAACTATGGAGCGAATGACCTGGATCGCTGAAACTATGGAGCGGTCGACCTAGATGGCCGAGAACTATGGAACGGATGACCTGGACCGCTGAAACTATGGAGCAGTGGACCTAGACGGTAAAAAAACTATGGCACGAATGACCCGAATTGCGAAAGCATCTCGTGGTCGACGCGGACGGCCGAAAACTATGGAACGAATGACCTGGACCGCTAAAACTATGGAGCGGTCGTCCTAGACGGCCGAGAACTATGGAGCGGAGGACCTAGACGGTAAAAACTATGGCGCGAATGACCCGGGTCGCGAAAATTATCTCGTGGTCGACATGGACGGCGAAACACTATGGATCGGACGACCTGGCTACAGAAAACTATTGAGCGGTGAACCTGGACGGCCGATGCTAAGGAGCGGATGAACTGGCTGTCAAAAACTGAAAAGCGGAAGTGTCAAAGTAAATAGTCCACCCGTTATACGTTACGCATTAATAAAAACGAAACTTTCTAGCCAAATTATCAGACATGCGACCGCGGGCACTGCCCCAATTGTTGACTTTTGAGCCGGCACTAGGTTTGTTCGTCTCAGCTACACTTTTTACGCTTTTACCAGATTTGACACTTTTCACTAGAAATTTACACCTCCTATTGGGCGAGTGTGAAAAGTGTAAGAAAAGTGTAGTAAGTGTAAGCTAAGACGAACAAACCTTCTATCTCGGCCAGTGTTGGGCTCTCTGAATGGCCAACTAGGAAATTCGATAACTCGGACACCGTTGATGACGGGAATTTTTCGCAAAGGGATTTTCATCTAAGAATTCGACAAGGAATATGCCTCTTCCGTTCGGTGCGGGAGTTCTAGGTCACCCTGTACTGTGAAAATAATTACTGCGATAGTTGTCTCGACGTTCGAGATAAAGTGAGGTAAGGTTGCCGATCGGTGATGATTACTGCTATGTGACACTGATTCACTGGTTGTATTCTATTGGCAACCCTGTCGAGATGAAAACAATCCTATTTTACCGACAGAACTATGTTTTTCCGAATTTAATAGGAACTGACAAAAAATTGACAATAAAAGCAAAAAAATCAAGAAAAATGCTGAAAACCGACCGAAGTCGAAAAGTCGCATTTTTCTTGGAAAAAGTCAAGAAAAGTCGCAATTTCTGAAAAAAGTCGAAAAAGTCGTACGCTCCGAGGCCCGGACTAAATTAACCTTTCATTGAAACGATTCAGTTGGGATACTTCGAAAAAATATTTTCGAAACAAAATTTCAAAGTAACAGAGAACCGGAAATTTCCAAAATAGTATATAAATAGGATTTGAAAATCAGAAAAAAAATTCACGCAGAAAAACTATAACATAATAAAAAATAACAACTTAATGAAACCCCCGCCCGCCCTCATAGAAAAAAGCCCTCAAATTTAGGGGTAAATTCGCACCCCCAAAGTTTTAGGGGTTTACCATGAAAATTTAGGGTTTACCCCGAAATTTTACCCCCAAATACAAAGTAAACCCTGAGTTTTCATGGTAAACCCCCAAAACTTTGGGGGTGCGAATTTACCCCTAAAATTTGAGGGTTTTTTTCCGTGAGGGCGGTATTACAATATTTTATACACAGAATGTTGAAAAAGAATTTCACAAAGCCATATTTACCAAGATAAATGACATTTGATAAAGAAATTTATTGTTCTAGTTCCCAGATAACAATAAAAATCAGGGGACTTTTTTCTAACATTTCTGGAGATAAGAAGGAGATTTTAACGTAGAACCCATCGCCATCCCATAAGTTCCTTGTATGGGGGTTGAAGATAGAGGATCAAACTAATTTTTCAAATTTTTCAAAAATTTTTAAACGCGGCCCAAATTTGAAAAAAATGAATTAAAATTTTGGAAACGTATTTTTGCGGTCATTGGCTCTGTTCCGAATGAAATGGATATTTTGACGTGAAAGAGCGGGAAAAATCCTTTCGAAAACATGTGTCAAATAGTTTGATTTTTTCCTTTCTAGTGTAACAGAATTATTCGAAAATACAAATCGGTGAAAATCAATCATTTCTAATACAGAGCTTTATGACATTTGTACTTTGGACTTTGACAAGTGCTTCAAACATGTTTTTTGGGACCCCTAGAGACACCAAAAAGCGTACGATTAAAAAAATCCAACTGAAAAAGTGGCCCAGTTGACGTGGAAAGCCTCATATAATAACAAACGGTTCTGCGCAACAAGGGTTCTCATTGAAAATAGTTTTGGACTTCTCAAAGGGCGCTTTAGACAACTTGTCGAAGTAGATATGCACCGAGTGGACAAAATTAGCAAGTTCATAACATGCTGTTGCGTATTATACAATTTATGCATCGAATATAACGACATCTGTATTGATGGTATGCAATATGCAGAAAACGATGAATTTTTCGAGAACGATGAAACAGAACACCACCTGAGAGTATTAAGCGAAGAAAAACGGGATGCTCTCATGAGACAGTTTGTTAACGAGGAAGAATAACGGTTAATGAATAAACGCAATGTATCAAGATGCTTATCTTTTATTATATTATTTATTGTCGATTGCATATTATGGATACTAATAAAAAACAAACATTCGATAATATTAAGAACATCTTGATAAAAATGGACTAGTTTGTTTATAACCTATCACAAAGACCCAAGAATATTCTTATATGATAGATAGTACGCTATTTTACAGGTAAGTAATCAGTTACACAGCATCATAGTTATGAATCCTTCAATAGCTTAAAACAAAAAATAAAATGAAATCCAAAACAAAATAAAATTCAAATTCAGTTATACATGTCAATGACAAAATAGTGGTAACAAATAAAACTTACTTAAATTAAGTTAAAATATTTATCTCCAAGTTAGCCTGTATGTTTCCTTAAAAATAAGTTGCACAATATATTATCACAAAACTTTAAAAGTCCACTATACAAACGACTGACTGTCGACTTTATGGTTTGCTCATGAGTTCACCGATTAACTGTAGAGTTTGGCATACGCTGTAAGACTTCTGTCTTTTGAATTTCCGTCCTTGTGTTTTTTCATTCTGTAACTTTGTATTTACTAAAGCTTCTTCAGAATCGCTGTCAACTATAGGTGTTGATTTGAATACTTTCACTCTCTTTGCACTAAGTATCAGTTCAGGCGCAATGCTGTCATCGATAGAAGCAATTTTGCTCAGCTCTTCTTCAAACGGAATTTCTTGTCTGGAACGCCCAGATTGGTTGGCCCAATATCGCCTGAGAATTTATGGTACAGGTCCAGAATATATGCCGTGTCGTGATCTTCGAACAGATCTGAAAAAAATTGTACAAGATTGTTACACGAATTGGGAAACCGTTTTATAATCGGAAATTTCTTTCAAGTAGGTATCAAATCACTCCCTATCCAAGTCATAGAGTACCCTACATCTATTTTCACGAACAGTTCCGTGAACGAAAAATTTGCGGACTCAGAGATGAAGACATTAGTAATTAAAATTACTTTCACTGATAAAGAATCGAATAACTTTAAAATCAAAGATCCAGGCGACGCTTACCAGGTGATTTGCATTGTTCCTGCAGTGCTAACTGTTCATCCGGATCAATATTCTCTATGTTTGAATTATTTGAGAATTCAGAAGGATCTGCAGGGTGTTCCTCAGGGTCAGATAACGGTTCCTCTTGACCATTGTAAATAAGTTGCTCTCAATGAAATGTTATAAATGATGCGTGAATTACACATCAGATATTTAATCATGATAAATAAATTATTATTCGAAATTTCACTCAGTGTCATTGATGACTCGCGTTATTCGAGTAATTGGTAGGTCCACTATAATTAAACCTCTTCTTGTGAGGTCCGTGATACAGGCGATCGCGAAAGTGTTGTCGTCTAAACATGCAATTGAAAGTTCTGTTAAAAAGATGCGATTACCTCAGTTATTGACATTATCAGTTTTATTTATTGACATCACAACTTTTCTACTGCCAGAAAAACGAAATGACCGAACAAATCATCATCAACGCTATCAAACGTTTATATTTTCATGTAGAATTGCAGAAAACAAAAAAAATCAACTGCAGCATACAATGTGTTCATATTATAGATAATATGAATGTTTGATAGCATTAATGACGATTTGTTCGGTTATTTCGGTTTGCAACAGTAAAAAAACTGTATTGCCAATAACTTGGTCGATCAAAAACGTTTTCCGACTTCATGAGAAGCCTTGATTTATTGAAAAGCGTTATCCGCAACCCGCAGTTTTTTGTTTCATTGTAGCCTATGAATAAAAGAACTTACCTGATAATTTTTTTACATCATCCCCGTCGCTGGTGTCACTTAATTCGACAAGTGCGTTATTAACGCGGAATAATATCGGCATACTGATATTTTCTATTTCTTTGGTGGGATAATGAAACCTTTACACTAGCCGTAACAGTACCGATGAGTTCTACGATTGGATGGAATTCGCGCAAAGTTTCAACTTGTATCGACTCGCCTCTCACGTGGCCAACACCAGTGCACTGCACCAGCCAAGCACTTAAATTACTGCGCAACTAAACCACGCAGCTTCATAGCGCCCACCGTCGCGGTGCGGGTGTGCACGAGCCTAGTGTGCCACTAGTGCACTCATGCACACTTGGTGTACACCAGTGTGACCAGCCGAAAACGCTATGAATCTCTCTGCTTTCGATTACGATCTGTAACACATAACCCAACTTTCAGATCCCAGCATTCTCCACCATGTCGTCACTCCTAACCCTTTGCTTATTTGACGATTATTCTGATCTGAATATCTTATCTGATCTAAATAACATAAATGATCTTATTGACTGATTATATCTCAATGGTTTTGATCAGATTGGGTATGAGGTAAACACCCCGTGAATGGCCTCCAACCTCCCCTTACAACCATCGCTGTCAGCTCTACTGGTGTCTTTGATTTCTATGATTTCTCTGATTTCTCTGAATTCTCTGAATACACCTTACATCATCTATTCTTACCTGATACCTTTGTGATGTCCCTTTTCTTACCAAGCCTGCAGCCATCGTCTCCTCTTTCAACATGGCGATGTTCTCCCTCTCCTCTGCCCTTTTCACTCGTCTCTACTATTCTACTACTAAAGACGTGTAACTACCAGGAACCGTATACCCTTACATATAGGTAGGCCATCCAGGCAGAGATATTCCATTTAATAGCACCTTTTTCCCCAATGTCTTTGGGTCTGGTGGAATCGCTTAAGCAAGCACCTTAACTGAGTATTACCTCTTAATTTTATTCACCTATACATTGTAGATTCGGCTTATTTTTATTTATCAATGCAATTATCGGAAGAAACGGATTTTCGGGTTCAATTATTTAGCAACTTACCGCCTGAGAAAGTCTGACAAGAGAAGTCAAGAGAAAATGTTGAAGTTTAAATATATGAGGATAGCAAGATTCGATATAAGGAACGGCAAAGAGCCAGACTAATAAAGCTGAGTTCAAACGTTGGATTGCAACGAATTCCACTTCAAGCTCTGTTAAGCTCATCTCTGAAAACTCATCTGCTCAGACTCAAATTGTGAGTCAACGTTATGCGTAGGATTCCGACGAGTTTTATAATCTAACTCCGCATCATCTAGTCAAAACGAGACTGTCAGTCGACGTTGTGTGTTGGACTCCGATAGGCTTTATTCTATACTCCACGTCAACGTAGTGCCTTGACCTTCAGTGGAGATAATTCTTTGATCCATGTATATTTTATCAGGGTTGGTACGCCTTCGGGAATCTGAAATTCCCTGACTTTTCCAGGTTTTCCAGTCTGAAAATGAGACTTTTTCCAGTTACTTATCGAGGAATATGCCATTGAAAAGTGATTTTTGTTGAATATATCAGTTTCTTCAATAATGCCTGTAATAGATAACGCACTCTATTTGGTGACGATACCTGCGATTCTCGGTAGAAAAAAAAACGAAGGGTTGGTGTTGAATAACAATATATTTGTTTCTCCAAATAACATAACAACTAACATACACAATTAAAGCTCTAATCAGGAAAAACTAATATATGCACTGGCCTGGCTTACATTTAAATGTTGGACTAGTAGGTATTTTACGAAATTAAATATAGTTATTCGAAACATTTCGACATCACAGAAGTATATGGATATAGGTTTTAAGGAATCCATTTAAGTTTTAGAAATGGCGCGGATTTGGTCGTCCAACATTTCAGCTTCTCTGTGTTCTTCGGCTATTACTTTCCGTTTCTTCGTCTGTAATTCTTTCATAATCTGATTCGCTCTCTTTCTTCCGTTCTTTCGTTAAATATAGTTATTCGAAACATTTCGACATCACAGAAGTATATGAGTATAGGTTTTAAGGAATCCATTTAAGTTTTAGAAATGGCGCGGATTTGGTCATCCAACATTTCAGCTTCTCTGTGTGCTCCGGCCATTACTTTCCGTTTCTTCGTCTGTAATTCTTTCATAATCTGATTTGCTCTCTTTCTTTCGTTCGCTTGACGGTCTGCTTCTGCAAGCTCTTTTTTCTGATTATCAAGTGCTTCATGATATCTGGCACGAGAGTTTCTGGCATAATGAATCATCTCCTTGGTGATGGGTACTTTTGCCGACTCCACCTGCATTTCTAATACCTTCCCACACGAGTCTCTGGACAATCAAGGATTGCTGCGACTGATTCTCAACCAGACATTCACCGTTCACCGGAAATCCTCGTTCAACATTCGCATTCCCACGCGACATAACAAAGATTTTTTTGAGGAATGACATTAACTCTGAGGGAACATTGTTGCTTACTGTAACGTTTTTCCAGAAATGGTCCAACCGTTCATTTCTCGTAAACCCCTTCATCAGTTCAATCACTGCTGGCCTTGTACATAGGTCTTTAAATTCCCGCTCGATTCGATCCGCTGAGATGCCGCTGATCCACTTATTGGAAACGAACTCAGACAAAGCGGTCGAAAGACGTTTCAAAGCGATTTTTTTGAGAGTTCAGAATAGTTGTCGGATCGCAAAACGTAAGAGCTTTTGTCAAACGATATTTGATAGGCGACTTATCTTGAAGTTTTTGGCAAAACACCTGCAGGCACCGTAGGCAATCTTGCCTAAAAAGTAGCACGTCTTTTGTGGTAGCCCCCCCCCCCCCCCTTCTATTTCGCGAAATGCTGAACGAGTGTCGTGTCCGATGTTAACATCTTTCGCTCTTTTTAGATTGTCCACTTTAAAAACATCGACGTCACACACTGATGTCGTCTTTTCGAGTACGTCTTCTTTAACGAACCGACCCATAACTGGAATAACTATTCCGTTTAGATCAGTGTAAAGGTATGGTACCATTGGTTGTTCGGCTTGGTAGACAGTCAAGAACGGCTCGACTTTCGCGGCAATGGTTTTAAAAAATGCGAGTTTGGCCCTGATGAATTTATCTTTCACCGACTTTTTCATCAAGTCGTAACTGTCTGACTTGGGTTCTTTTTTTCCTTTTTGTACTCCGGCAATATACTTCTCCAAATTTTTTAAAATCAAGCCAGCTCGTTCAGCAGCGACTCCATTTTGAAGCCACCTTACTGCACAAAACTTCAGAGGAAATTGGTGGGAACCACAGAATCGGATGTAATCCGCTCTACGGGCGGGTACATGTGCAAAAATATTGTAAATAGCCCTTAGAAATTGTACGATATCCCAAGCAGTTGCTTTCATGGCAGCTTTGAACGCATTGTGCAAATTATGAAGCCCACAGCTTCCAATATCTAAGAGAACAGGACTATCAGGACCATTGTTTAAATCATCTTTAAGGTCACGTAAAAATTTCAGGTTCACGTTAGGTCCATCCATAGACACCTGAAGGAGATTCTTCACATTCAGTGACAATTCTTTTTTGAACGCAGTTAGAAGATCAGCAGAGGTAGAATGACTTAGAAAAGTAGACCCGAAGTATCTGCTCACAGTCTCTTCCTTAGTCTTGCTCCAATATCGTAAAACAAAATCCATCTGTTCTAATTGGCATACTTTATTAAGGCTCTCATGAAACGCCACGACATAGCACTCGTTCGAAGAAATATCATGGAGTAATTCATTTTTGAAGAATGGAGCAAGACGGTGCAGAATTATATATCCCATTTTGTTCCGGGCCAGCGCCATACCTTGAGCTGTCCCATTTTCATCAAACATAAGTTTGAGGATAGCTGTGCATTGCCCAGCCGCAGAAAGGGAGAGATGGCAAAATACGGTCTGAAGACACCAGATTATTTCTGCACGCGTGACCTTCTCTTTTTCAATGAAGCGATCTATTCCTCGCGGCTTTTGCTGTGTGAGCTGAAAGGACGTTGATTCCAGCTGTGTCGATGTGCTAGGCTGCGAGGATGTTCCTGTCTTTTCGGTTTCTTGTGCTCCGAGTTTTTCTTCAACGTTTGGATTGAGACTTCCGTCTATAGAATAAAACATAACTTATGACTCGCAAGGTTTAGGTCATAGAATTTTGTACCGAAACTGAAGCCGGGCACTGAGTAGTTGAACGTTGATGAAGTCCGAAGAGAAGACAAAATAATAGCGTAGATAATCGACTGTAGGAGAGTGAGAAACGATGACTAGACCACTCACCTGGTCCAGTAGACCTAGACGTGCGTCGTATTCGGTGATAAAAATATTCCGATCCCAAAGGTACTTTTTTGACTTCTTGCAGCCTGCTCGTGCTTGCTTCCTTTCATGTGACTCGTCAAAGCCTGTCGTCCCATATTACTCAGCAATGCAGTTTTCTTGCACATGGTACAATAAAATGCAAACTTATCCTTTTCGCATTCTTTCAGCCATGGCGAAAACTGACTATCGTTAAGCCATTGATTATTGAACGTCGATCTCTTCGATTTGGAAAAAGGCATTCTAAGAAAAAATGAAAAAATACATCTTTCTAACGAAAATCACGTTGTATCGATCTCCAATTGGAAATCAGACTGGAATACATGTGGTCTTCACTTTGAATTCAAGGCCCATCCTTAGTCGCCCATCTCCTTTCTATACAATGTAACGAAAAACAGGCGGGGAGGACATATTTCGATTATTATCCGAGCCCAGGCGTCGAAAACGCAAAAAAGGCCAACGTAGCGCGAATCCTATTTCAATTCCAAACACATAGATCCAAAAATATGTTCGTTTCATGCGAAAATAGAGCCAGCGTTTGGTTTTTTCTACTTTCCATTGTCAAAAGCCGATGACAATGGAAAAACCATTTTGACAATGGCAAAAAGAAAAAACCAAACGTAGCTCTATTTTCGCATGAAACGAACATTTTTTTGGACGCATGTGTTTGGAATTGAAATAGAATTCGCGCTACGTTGGCCTCTCTCGCGTTTTCGACGCCTGGGCTCGGATAATAATCGAAATGTGTCTCCCCCACCCGTTTTTCGTTACATTGTATGGAGAGGAGGTGGGCGACTAAGGATGGGCCTTAACGGTTAGATTCATTTCAATGAACACTATTTATAAAACGTTACTTCGTTCGTAGATTTACCTTCGTGGAAGAAGATCGCCGGGTTAGACATGAAGTGAAGTTGGTTATCAATTTTTTTGAACAAGCAGCTTTTTAAAATAATCTGCGTGCCATTGGTAATTACTGCTGTTTCATTTTCGGGTCAGAGGCCCTCAAAAAGTGAGAATAAACAATACAGATTATACTTGACAGTAAAAAAAAATACCATAACCTATTATAACATGATAATGATTGACTTACCTTATACTATTCTTCTTTTTTCCTTTTTTTTATTAACAATCTTCCACGATTATGTGGAATTTGAAAATGTGATGTGGATTATGAAAATCTTACAGTTGAAAGCTGCACGCGCCGAACATCGAAAATACTTAATAAGCTCGTGCGATTAGACGAAATTTTCAGCAGATTGATGCGATTTTTTTTAAATCAAATCTGGGGTATTTTGGATGAAAAAAAGCTCATTTCTCCGTACCAGAAAAAATTCCAGTCGTATTCACGGAATTCCCTGACTTTTCCCTGACTTTTCCCTGCCATACGAAATTCCCTGACTTTTCTCGGTTTTCCAGGTTTTCCCTGTGCGTACCAACCCTAAATAATGAAAATACATGATGATTGACCTTTGAAAATAATCTTCCAAAAATGGAGGTCAGAACCTAATTGCTTATTGAAGTCCATATATAATAATATTCGAATTTTATATTTTTAAATACTGTCATGATGAGTAACATATAACCCTGCGTGCAAGTAACTCCGCCATTGCCAGTCCCAAGCCCGGATAAGGAAGGAGGAGGGCTGCACGCAGGGTTAGATGTTGTAGGTATAAAGAATTGTTGTAATTGACCAATTTGTAAGCGCAATGAAAGTACACCAGACGTCAGTCTACAAATTTGAGACTTGGGGAAAATTTTGAGCACACGCGTGCTCGTTGGTGTTGACGTTCCTGCTTATTAAGGGGCTTCGGGCGGTATGAAATAGTATAAAACAACCGAGCGAGCGAGCACAATTATTAGGTGGTCAAGCAAAATTTTACAAAAAGTAGTGAAATCAACGCCAAAAAGCACCTTCGGTGCAAAAACCTTCGCCAAGTCCATTAATGTGTAGATCACTGCACCAAAAAATAATCAAAGGTTGTGCTCGTTCGCTCGCTAACTCGATTGGTTGATGATTATCAATATACGAAAGCATTGAGATCAGATACAACTGCCGTACCTTTGGAATAATAAAAGTTTGGAATTGAAAAATTTGTTCAAACTAAATAACGTTGCACTCGTTCGCTCGCTGCGCTCGCTCACTTGATTGGCTTATGATTATTGGATGCAAAAACAATTCGAATGAAGAAATTGAAGATGTCAACATTTATCAAAAAATATACATAACGAAAAAGATAATTTGGACAAAATTGTAGAAAAAAAAAATTAGAGCTAGTGGTACTTGGGGGGCCTTTTATAGAAAAAGAACTATGAAATATCAATTGCGAACCATGTCAATGTCATCTGATAGCCATTCAAACATTGGCCCGCTAACGAACCACGGACTCCAAATTTTTTTTTACAATTTCGTTTAAATAATTTTCTCGTTATGAATATTTTTTGATAAATGTTGACATCTTCAATTTCTTCATCAGAATTGTTTTTTTAATCAATAATAATAAGCTAATCGAGTGAGCGAGCGCAGCGAGCAAACGAGTACAACGTTATTTAGTTCGAACAAATTTTTCAATTTCAAACTTTTATTATTCTACAGGTATTTGGCAGTTGTATCTGATTTCAGTGCTTTTGTATGTTGATAATCATCAACCAATCGAGTGAGCGAGCTCAGCGAGCGAACGAGCACAACCTTTGATTATTTTTTGGTGGAGTGATCTACACATTAATGGACTGGGCGACAGGTTTTTGCACCGAAGGTGCTTTTTGGATTAATCCATACTTACATGAAAAGCACAAACCGAAATTGGAACTTTACAATATTTATTAATAATCAATCAATTTTTGTTTCTAATATTCCATGAAAATACATGAATAATAAATATTCTTAATACGGACGTTGATTTCATGTCGAAATAAGTTTAAACCGCCCATGTCTGTTCAAACTTCCCGCGCAGACTTGGCCTCTAGATAATAACAATATCAGGCAATATGGCGCTGTTTAATTCGCTTCACTCAGCGAAGCGAATTCACAATCCAGTGTATAGAGATCAGTGATTTATCACCCTGATTCAGGCTTCAGAGGGGGACAAAACTTGGTGGTATCAGTATTTCCGTAAGTCGAGTCGCCAAGGTCAGATGAAGGTCAACTTGGCTTTTTTGAACGGAATGACGTTTTTTTCTCCAGAATCTGAAAGAGCATCAAATTCTGTACCAAAAAGTACATGCATATATATGGCCTATGGTCAATGAGTAACGAGGTAGAGCCGGTCAAAACAGTACACATGCGGCCGCGCCTCGCGGTCGCGGTGCAGCGCCCGCCAGCGTACCTATCAACAGATATCTTGTCGGTATTGTGAGGAGACTTGAGTATCCAATAAATATTACAAATTTGACGTGAAAATTAAAAATTAAAAAACAAAAAACGCAATGAAATAATTCCGAACGAAAATTTGTTGTTTGATTAATAAACGAAACAAAATCAAAATCAACTAGTTACACTTTATTTACCTTTAGCAACTTCACGTGAGAAATAATCTGACCCCTTCATATCTCTCAAAACATGGATACTCAAGTCTCCTCGCAATACCGACAAGCTAGCTATCTGTAGATTGGTACGCCGGCAGGCGCTGCACCGCAACCGCGAGGCGCGGCCACATGTGTACTGTTTTGACCGGCTCTACCTCGTTACTCATTGACCTTAGGCCATATGTATGTATGTATTTATTGGTGCAGAATTTTACGCTCTTTCAGATTCTGGAGAAAAAAATAGGTGTCATTGCCCCCAAAAAAACCAAGTTGACCTTCACCTGACCTTGGCGGCTCCACTTACGGAAATACTGATACCACCAAGTTTTGTTCCCCTCTGAACCCTGAATGATTTATACCAAACTTATTTTCGTATCTTGCTCAGTTTCGGAAAAATAGGCCTGGGGCGATTGAAATGAATCACCCAGTATATGTAGATCGATTTGATAGTTTATTCGCAGTTATAGGTGAAAATGGGACTTGGTGAGAGGTGTGGGTTGGATAGAAAGAGCGTGATAGATGACGAAGAGATGAGAATGAAGGAAGGTGTTACGAAAGAAGTGGATAGTTGGAAAGTTTACTTGGAAGTGAGTTATTGTAATCGTAATTCCTAATTCGTTAGTTGTGAGGGCTTGAGGTGAAGGCGGGGATTAATGGATTGCTGACCGATGCACTTGTGAATGCCGTGTGCAGCAGGTCAGTCCGTCAGTGTGAGAAAGGTAGCGAGGTAGAAAGACAGAATGTAAGGAGATATGATAGCAGGGTTGGCGAGAGGAACGCGGAGTAGAACGTAACAGCGAAAAAAAAATGTTTGTTTTTTTTCAATGATTTCTTTTATCAACAACTTTTTTTACAGCCTTGCGAAGAGAAAAAAAACAAATGATCAGGCGATCCGATAGAGTATAGACCATTCATAAGAAAATGTAGAAAATTAAATTTTTTTTCCAGTAACAGAAGTTTCAGACCCTCGAAAAAATAAAGAGGAATTTCGTCCCATCTTAGTTGGGGGCTTGAAAGATTTGTTTTTTTGTCGAGTATTTTTCAAATGAAAAAAAAAAGAAAATCTAAAATGGCCTTTTTTGGAATTTCAAATTTAGTGTTTACACTCGAATATCTTCTATGATCGTTAATGATGGAGGTTCGACAAAATGTTTTTCGGAAAGTTCGATCGAAAACGAACATTTTGCACCTGGGTCATTTTCACCCCAGAGCACGAGGTTTCAGAGAAAAAAATTGAAAACTTGGTCAAATGGTAAATCTGGGATATTTTCATTAATTGATAAAACGAAATAAACAGCTGCGATCAAAAAACCCTCTGAGGTAGCGTTTCAGCTTGCAAAAAGTAATGCGAGAAAAAATTTTGATCGAAATCAAAAACCCAAATGTCAAATCAAGAGACTCGATAGAGTCTCGCGCCAAGTACATTAAAAAAAATTTTTTTTCAAGCGCGGGACTCAACGAGTCTATAGCGATTCTTTTTGCGCGCACCACCTGGTAAGGGCGGATTCCTTGTGAAATTCTAAGACTAATTTTCCTTTACCAAAAAGTCCTGGGACTAATGGTTCTCGGGCTACAGAAGGTCTTAGTTGACCAATCACAGAGCCTACAGCTGCTCAAGTTAGGGCCGGGTCAAAAGTAATAAAACTAGCAGTGCCCGTGGCGTGTAGATTTTCAGTGAAATAAAAATAAATGATTAAATCTAGTGACAAATTCTTTCACCATATGGCATTTAAGTTGGCGGTGATTGTGAGTGTTAACGACATCGTCGCCGGGAGTTGTCTTCGCACAACATACGCTTTCGGTATCTGAGACCGCAGGACGACCGCTACGAGGTTTTGTCCTCTAGGTCCACCACCACGTAGTTTTTGTCCTGTAGGTCCGTCGCTACGTAGTTTTCGTTCTCTAGGTCCACCGCACCGTAGTTTCCGTCCTCCAGGACCACCGCTACGTCGTTTGAGTCCTCCAGGTCGACCGCTGCGTAGTTTTCGTCCTCTAGGCCCACCGCACCGTAGTTTCCGTCCTCCAGGTCCACCGCTGCGTAGTTTTCGTCATGCAGGTCCGTCGCTACGTAGTTTTCGTCCTCTAGGTCGACCGCACCGTAGTTTCCGTCCTCCAGGACCACCGCTACAGAGTTTCCGTCCTGCAGGTCGACCGCACCGTAGTTTCCGTCCTGCAGGTCGACCGCTACGTAGTTTTCGTCCTCCAGGCCCACCGCACCGTAGTTTCCGTCCTCCAGGTCCACCGCTGCGTAGTTTTCGTCCTATAAGCCAACCGCGCCGTAGTTTCCGTCATCCAGGTCCACCGCACCGTAGTTTCCAACCTCCGGATCGACCGATTGTAAGTAATTATTGATGAAGAATTGATGTTGTACACACGACGTTGACAATAATTCATGCATCGTTATTCAGTAAGTTGTTATAACGCAATATTTATGATATTCATACCAACGGCTAATGATAAAAATCGGGCAAGATTCAGAAATAATCGAATATCTCTGTGCCGAAAAAAACACGGGTTTACAGGAGAGACAAAAAACCGAATCAAAAACTTCTAATTATTTGTTGTCAATTTGAAAATTTTATCGTTTTTTTGTAGATGTAAATGATAATTAAAAGAGAATATTTGAAGTTTAATTTTCTAGTGAATTTCTGAGATACGAGTTAACCCCCAAAAATCGAGTTCGAGGTTACGTAAGAGAACCCTCGATTTCGCGAATAATTCTTTGTATAAAAACTAGAGGTGATTAATTCCTGGACAGAAACAAGAATTAATTAATGTTAATGAGTTAACCCCCAAAAATCGAGTTCGAGGTTACGTAAGAGAACCCTCGATTTCGCGAATAATTCTTTGTATAAAAACTAGAGGTGATTAATTCCTGGACAGAAACAAGAATTAATTAATGAAATAAATATTTTCCGAGTGAATTTCTGAGATACGAGTTAACCCCCAAAAATCGAGTTCGAGGTTTCGTAAGAGTACCCTCGATGAGCTAAAATTATTTTAAAATTATTTTAAAATTATTTTTAAGCATTTTGAATTGTTTATTGAGTTATTTGACAAATAAATCTGATAATTACAGTAATTTTGGTTCATTCACTTCAGCCCTGATATTCCCAGCTGATTAAAGAATCACAATAGCGATTTTTCGAAATCGTGATTGTGAAACAGTATGTTCTGTACAGTAATTAGTACGCCTATGCAATAATTCTTGTTTCTGTCCAAGGATTAATCGCCTCTAGTTTTTATACAAAGAATTATTCGCGAAAGAGCTCATCGAGGGTACTTTTACGTAACCTCGAACTCGATTTTTGGGGGTTAACTCGTATCTCAGAAATTCACTTAAAAATTGAACTTCAAATATTCTCTTTTAATTATCATTCACATCTACAAAAAAACGATAAAATTTTCAAATTGACAACAAATAATTAGAAGTTTTTGATTCGGTTTTTTGTCTCTCCTGTAAACCCGTATTTTTTTCGGCACAGAGATATTTGATTATTTCTGAATCTTGCCCGATTTTTATCATTAACCGTAGGTATGAATATCATAAATCTTGTATTATAACAACTGACTGAATAATGATGCATGAATTATTGTCAACGTCGTGTGTACAACATCAATTCTTCATCAATAATTACTTACAATCGGTCGATCCGGAGGTTGGAAACTACGGTGCGGTGGACCTGGATGACGGAAACTACGGCGCGGTTGGCTTATAGGACGAAAACTACGCAGCGGTGGACCTGGAGGACGGAAACTACGGTGCGGTGGGCCTAGAGGACGAAAACTACGTAGCGGTCTACCTGCAGGACGGAAACTACGGTGCGGTCGACCTGCAGGACAGAAACTCTGTAGCGGTGGTCCTGGAGGACGAAAACTACGGTGCGGTGGGCCTAGAGGACGAAAACTACGCAGCGGTCGACTTGCAGGACGGAAGCTACGTAGCGGTCGACCTGGAGGACTCAAACGACGTAGCGGTGGTCCTGGAGGACGGAAACTACGGTGCGGTGGACCTGGCGGACGGAAACTACGGTGCGGTGGGCCTACAGGACGAAAACTACGCAGCGGTCGACTTGCAGGACGGAAGCTACGTAGCGGTCGACCTGGAGGACTCAAACGACGTAGCGGTCGTCCTGGAGGACGGAAACTACGGTGCGGTGGACCTAGAGAACGAAAACTACGTAGCGACGGACCTACAGGACAAAAACTACGTGGTGGTGGACCTAGAGGACAAAACCTCGTAGCGGTCGTCCTGCGGTCACAGATACCGAAAGCGTATGTTGTGCGAAGACAACTCCCGGCGACGATGTCGTTAACACTCACAATCACCGCTAACTTAAATGCCATATGGTGAAAGAATTTGTCACTAGATTTAATCATTCATTTTTATTTCACTGAAAATCTACACGCCACGGGCACTGCTAGTTTTATTACTTTTGACCCGACCCTAGCTTGAGCAGCTGTAGGCTCTGTGATTGGTCAACTAAGACCTTCTGTAGCCCGAGAACCATTAGTCCCAGGACTTTTTGGTAAAGGAAAATTAGTCTTAGAATTTCACAAGGAATCCGCCCTTACCAGGTGGTGCGCGCAAAAAGAATCGCCCTGTATACCCGAGAGGCAACTACCCTAACTTATAACGCGGATTAGTATCTTCGTTTTCTTTCACCTCACGACATACACGAATTGAAACTTATTTTATCTAGGATGTAGGCATGAAAAGCTTTCATTTGAGCCCTAGATCGATTAAATCGGTGTCTGGAGTGCTGAGATATAATTAACTTCAGATTCTGATACTCCGTTTCCACGTACAATGTTCGTCTTTAGTCTTCTTCAGACCAAGATTCAGCCTACTAAAACCATTCCCATAAAATCACATTTCATCGCTAAACGCAGGACGTATGTTTCACGCTTATACACAGGACATACGTCTTGACGTATCTGGGGACATGACATAGAAAATCCACACAAAAGTTGTTTCACACTAAAACCATTCCCATAAAATCACATTTCGTCGCTAAACGCTGGACGTATGTTCTATGCTTATACACAGAACATACGTCCTTACGCATCTGGGAACAAAACATAGAAGGGAAAATTCACACCAAAGTTGTATAGTGCCGTTAGTACGAGAGTCTCGACGTAGTTAGCGCTCGGATCGCAGAGAGAAACCGTCTGCAACACTAGCAGACGCGTGTTGTCATTTCATGTTTTTAAATCCAATAAAGGAAATGAAAGAAAGCACAAGCAATGCTTAATACAAAATTTGAAGGTACAAAAACTAGTGCATACCCATCATAAGCCCCTCAGGTGCAAAATCCTTACGCCAAGTACATTAATGTGATAGTCACCAACAAAAATGTTTCGATAGGTTAATCTCAAATCCTCCGATCTTGAGCTTTCGAGGTTATGCGAATCGACTGACGTGTAAAATTCATGGTGATAAATAAAATAACAATTGTGAACGGATCATAGGTTTGTTCGTCTTAGCTTACACTTCCTACACTTTTCTTACACTCTTTACACTCGCCCAATAGGAGGTGTAAATTTCTAGTGAAAAGTGTAAAATCTGGTAAAGGTGTAGAAGGTGTAGCTAAGACGAACAAACCTAATTTTACGATTAGGTTTGGTTTACCTTGAATGACACTAGATTGTCAGATGACTTTTAACTGGCTTTCACCTCTTAATTTTATTCACCTATACATTGTAGATTTGGCTTATTTTCATTTATGAATGCAATCATCGGAGGATACGGTTTTTGGGGTTCGTTATTTAGCAAGTTACTGCCTGAGGAAGTCTGACAATAGAAAATCAAGAGAAAATGTTGAGGTTGAAAAATATGGGGATAGCATGATTTGATATAAGGAACGGCAAGGAGCCAGACCAATGAAGCCGAGTTCAACCGTTGGATTGCAACAAATTCCACTTCAGGCTCTATGGTAAGCTCATCTCCGAAGGCTCGTCTGCTCAGACTCAAATTGTGAGTCAACGTTATGCGTCGGATTCCGACGAGTTTTGTAATCGAACTCTGTATCATCTAGTCAAATCGAGACTATCAGTCGACGTTGTGTGTTGGACTCCGATAGGCTTTATTTTATACTCCACGTCAACGTAGTGCCTTGACCTTTGGTGGAGATAATTTTTTAATCCATGTATATAATGTATATTCATAATTTAATGTCAAATTTCAAAAAATTTGTTAGCTTTTGGTATGCAACCTGTGTCTGTATGTTCGACTTTGTTAAGGTTTCTTCAAATTCAGATTAGTGCTACGACGACGGATTGAATGAAAATACTTATTCGCTATTAAAGAAATGATCGATTGACTGCCTCTTTCTCAGATGATATAGATTATTATGTATATTTATTTATTCATTGTAGACTCAGCATATTTTCATTTATGAATGTAATTATCGGAAAAAAACCTTTTTTCTGGATTGTTCAATTTTGTAGCGGGTCTCCGTATAAGAAGAGAGGATGATGAGAGGTAACGCTGGGGTTGCAAAATATCGGGATAGTGTGATTTGATACAAGAAACGGCAAGAGTCAGACGAAGAGAGCAGTATGCAAGTGTTTGACTTCATAAACTTCCATTTTATGCTCTACGTTAGTCTTGCATCAATAGGCTTAGTTCTATATATTTTGATACCTTCTGTTCAGACCCGAATTAGAGGTTGACGTTATGAGTTAGACTTCGACGAGCTTTATTTTACTACGTATAATAATATTCGAATTTTTAAATACTGTTGTGATGAGTAACATATAACCCAGCGTGCAAGTAACTCCGCCATTGCCGGTCCCAAGCCCGGATGAGAAAGGAGGAGGGCTGCACGCAGGGTTAGATGTTGTAGGTATAAAGAATTATTGTAATGGAACAATTTGTCAACGCAATGAAAGTACATTCCGCGTCAGTTTACAAATTTTAGACTTGGGGAAAATTATGAGCACACGCGTGCTCGTTGCTGTTGACGTTCCTGCTTATCGAGGGACTTCGGGCGGTATGAAATAGTACAAAACAACCGAACGAGCACAATTATTAGGTGGTCAAGCAAAATTTTACAAAAAGTAGTGATATCAACCCCAAAAAGCACCTTTGGTGCAAAAACCCTTCGCCAAGTCCATTAATGTGTAGATATCTCCACCAAAAAATGACCATTGTTGGTTGATGATTATCAATATACAAAAGCATTGAAATCAGATACAACTGCCAAGTACCTGTAGAATAATAAAAGTTTGGAATTGAAAAATTTGTTCAAACTAAATAACGTTGTACTCGGTCGCTCGCTGCGCTCGCTCACTCGATTGGCTTATGATTATTGGTTGAAAAAATAATTCGGATGAAGAAATTGAAAATGTCAACATTTATCAAGAAATATTCACAACGAAAAAATAATTTGAACAAAATTTTAAACAAAAAATTTGGAGGTAGTGGTACTTGGGGAGCTTTTTGTAGAAGAAGAACCATGAAATATCAATTGCGAACTATGTCAATGTCATCTGATAGCCATTCAAACATTGGCCCGCCAACGTACCACGGACTCCAAATTTTTCTTTTGCAATTTTGTTTAAATTGTTTTTTCGTTATGAATATTTTTCGATGTTGTCATCTTCAATTTTTTCATCCGAATTGTTTCTCCAACCAATAATCACAAGCCGATCGAGTGACCGAGCGCAGCGAGCGAACGAGTACGACGTTATTTAGCTTAAACAAATTTTTCAATTCCAAACTTTTATTATTCTACAGGTACTTGGCAGTTGTATCTGATTTCAATGCTTTTGTATGTTGATAATCATCAACCAACAATGGTTATTTTTTGGTGGAGATATCTACACATTAATGGACTTGGCGAAAGGTTTTTGCACCAAAGGTGCTTTTTGGGGTTCACTTTTGTTTTCACGTGCAATACTTCATATATAGGTATACATTAGGGTGCCAATATTTTTTCGCCTTTTTTTGTTTTTTTCGAGCTCACACGAAGATTTGTTGGTTTGATCCATTTTAAGAGCTCTCTCCACATTGTGGCTAAATTGAAAATTTCGTAGAGGTCGCTCAAGAATTTTGAAAATATTAAAATTCAACGAAATCGTTTTTTTTTTCATATTCTTCACTTGGTCACTAATTCTATCTTTTTTAGGTGGATTGTAGAAAAACATACTGAAATATCAAGTAAAAATATTAATATCTCAAGGTCGCTCAAGAATTGAACAAAAAAAATTCTAATAAGCTTTAAATGGCCTTGAGCGACCTCTAAATCAAAATATTAAGACTTGATCTTTTCACAACTACTAATTTGTAGTAAAATGATTAGATTCTGATAGTGAACATCATTATCATCAAAAAAATATGATAAAAAAAACTATTCACAAATTTCATTTTTCTTTGGGTTTTCATTTTTTTTTTTCAACATTTTTCCCTTGCTCACTAATTTAATCTGTTTTAGGTAGAATGTAGAGAGACATACTGAAATTTCTAGTCAAAATATCAATATTTGAAGGTCGCTCTAGACCATTGAGATTTATTTGAATTTTTTTTTTCTTTAATTCTTGAGCGACCTTCAAATATAAATATTTTCACTTGAAATTTTAGTATGTTCCTCTACAATCCACCTAGAAAAGATTGGATTAGTGAGCAAATGAAGAATGTGAAAAAAAACTTAAAGAAAAATGAAATTTGTGAGTCTTTATTTATTTTTATCATATTTTTTCGATTTCAATGATGCTCACTATCGGAATTGAATCATTTCACTAAAAATTAGTAGTCGCGAAAAGATCAAAGACTCACTATCAAGAAAAAAAAAAATTTTTACCAACGGAAGAAAAAAATTTGTACCTGACGCAAAATGCAATTCCCAGAAAAAATTACAAATATCTCAGAAACTATTGCATTGACATAATTCGACCTACGGACCTTCTTTGTAGAGGATCAAATTTCCTTCGAAAATATGTGAAATTTTACTTCTTATTACTTTGAACTTTGACGAACTTTGGCGAGTTTGGGATGACGACCTGAAATGTTTACCTTTCGCACACATTTTTTGACATTGCCAAGAAGAATATTTTCGGTATTAATCAACTTATTCCGAAAAAAGCGGATTTTCGGCCCACCCTACTGTATATGACATGAAATCAACTTCCAATTGCGATTGTTTTGCATCTTGTTATCACCAAACGGTATCACTTTGAGTTTCAAGTGATTTTGATTACTCGATTGTAGTATTTCACCTTCAAATTAGCAATCCTTTGAAATCATTTCAAGTCTGAATTACCTTTCTCACAGGTCTCAGAGATACAGACCTAATCGCACTATTTTCAGGATTTTATTTTTACCACCGGCACCGTAAATCTTGCTAATGCAAACTACGTTTGGCTATTAAAATGCTAATAAGATCAAATATTTCCATACCCCGGCCCTTCGAAGAACATCCACAGCGATAACAACTTCCATTTCCTCCGCACCTTCAGCTAAAAGCAAAACTGCAGTTTTCTTTGACATTTTGATTCTAGCTTTCAATTCCCACCGTAAAATTATTCGCAAATGCTTTCTAAGATTCTGCCGGCTCAAATCAGCTGATGAGTGATGGCACGGTCGGCACGGAGATGCCAGCCAGAGTCTACCACGAACTACCGTGTGGCGTGTGTGGTGTGTGTTATATCGAAATAGTAGACTGCAGGTGCTTTCAATAGATGACGCTATTCGATTAAGAGTATTCATAGCATAGAACTTATAGACTGGAGAGGACATCCCTATCCTAATAATATGGGAGACTGCTCACACGTGAGAGAGACGTGGAGGGACAAAGATTTGCTGCCTCTCTGGAGGCTGCGCTTGCGCACCAATGAGTAGAGGTGAAGCCGTCAACGCAGCGGCTCAATCAACAGCATTTAGGTTAGAGTGCAAATTATTTGACAAAGACGCAAATTTGTTTGAAATGCAATAATGGCGAATAGATTTTTGTAAAGTAAAAGAAAAAACTTCATTCAAGAAACTCAGGTTAATCTCTAAAACCGAATTCTAACGGAGCTCTAGTCCGCGAAAATCGTTCTGCGCATGCGCTGCTGGTTGCTGGTCTCACTCTCTCTCATGCGTGAGTGAAAAGGCGAAGCGTGTCCTCTCCATGCTCGCCATGCTATAAGCTCTATGATTCAACCCCCATATAGTTAGCCCCTCATCCACCCCAATTGGATTGATTATTTTTTTAAATCGATTGTCGCCGGTTTGTTGGTGATTGATGGATTAATCCGAATGTTTGTCGGTAATTAGTTTATTTATAAATTAATCAATAAAATTTCCTGGGGAATTTTTTTTCCCTAACCCCTCGATGAAAATCTATTTCAATCATTTCAATGCAAATCGATGTGGAGTCGTTTGTCGGTGGTTGATGGTCCATTATTTGTAAAGTAATGTCCATATTTTCCTTGTAAATGAAAAAGAAAAAAAAAATCCCGCCAAGAATTTTTCCGATAGCTAACATCGCTTTATGGAAACGACAGTCTTGCTTGCCTGCAATGGCGCTATTTATAAATTAATTAATGTTATAAGTACTACTAAACAGGGTGTAACAATTAGGTACTACGAAACTAGGTATAACAATTACCTATTATGATTTATGTTTATAATTCGGCCATGCAATTGATCTAGTCTAAGGCACCTTTATAATCTCATAGTTTTTCTTACTGCTGTCAAAGTAACACCCGTGGAGATCGAGATTGTTTTCTGCTGCTGAGGCTGCAATGTTATAGGTACTACTAAACAATAGTATGTGAAAATTATATTATGATTTTCGTTCATAATTCCTTTGTGTAATACTCATTTTATAGAACAAATTTCGAAGATTTTTAATGTAACAGTGAAAGGATTTATTAATCTGAGTAAGCGTGCTGTGGTGTTTGTACTATTTTTTCAAAATCATAGTCTCTATATAATTCTAATATGTCTAATAGTTCAATAACAATCAGAACATTCAATATAGCTCTGAACAGAATGCAGACTTCGAATATTTATATGCAAGCAGCAACGCTGGTAGAGTCATTGAAATGATAGCATTACTTATCACATTGATCATTCCGAATGAAGTTTTAACGACATTTCAGAATACGTACTAGTTACATGATCTTTGTTGTCTCACAATAATCCCATCAAGAGTTGGCGTGCATTTTCTATTCCGGAGTAAAGTACTTATTCAAAATACTTCAACTTCTTTATAAATTAAATCAATCATTTAATGCTCTGCATTTGTATGATAAAAATGAAGTGCTTTATTCAGTTTGTACACGTAATTTCATATTTTATATAATTCATCAGATTCCAAGTTAGCATTAAGTGTTCCAATTCATTTTTGGTCCCTTGTTGCTCTAATATCAGCTTTTGTTTCTGCAATATTCACGTACGAAACTTCGACAATGACGAACAATCTGAAGTACGTTGCAAGCAGCTTCCTGTTAAGTCTTGAGTATACTCGATATTCTTTTAGATTGTGGAATAGATTCAATGGCTCGCAGTTCTATTCCATGAATTCTGGCTTCACAGTACCATTTGAGATAAAACACTACTTTTCAAGATCTGGAAATAGAAACAATACGTGAATTAAGTATACAGATTCAGCAAGAAAATTGTCGAGTGGGACCGTCATGTAGTGGAAGGAAAAATCATCTATTACCTTTTCGGTGAGACTGGCCGACCAGGCTTCTGAACTTGTTGAAAAATGGTTCACTGGCCTGAAAGTGATCGGGTTATCGTATTAAATCGTATACCAAACAATCACTTCCGGAACAGAATCAATCTCGCCATGTGTACATACAATACATTACTAATCTACATAGTTTTAATAGATCTTTCATAAATTTGGACGAAGAAAGAAAAGCCTTAATACCTTGCCAGATGGCTGTGTGATAACTGCTATGTTTAATTCTCATACTTCTATAAAAATGTCATTAAAACTATATAGATTGATACATGTACTCGAGTGAAACAATTTTTGACAATTTCTGAAGATAATCAGCCATGAGCTCACAGAACCATCGATAAATGATTTCTTCTTCCACTTCACGACCGTCACACCTGTGAATTTTCTCTCTAAATACAAATCCGTAGTCAAGAAACTCACTCTCTAAGTATACAGCGTGAGTTTTGCAAATCCTTGAAATCAAAGGTAATATCGAGTGCTAAGAAAGCATATGGCTTTAAGGGGTCTACCCACTTTCTCTCTCGCGAAAAAAGGCTATTTGTATGAATTTTTTCTAAGGTTGCTAATAAGGTTATTGACATAAAACTTGTTGGGCTTAATGAACATTCTCTTAAAATATATGAAATTTTTTTTTTTTTTTCTGTTTTTACGGTTCAAGTGTACAAAAAGTTCAGGTAAACATAACTCCTCTAAAAGTCAGTATGCGTGTTCTGTTGATGAAATCTTCGAGATGGGGCATCCGAAAGAAAAAAAATCGAAGAGTTTTAGATTCAGTATGACTTTCCCTTCATGACAAACCTCGGTTTTTAGTATACCGTGACAATCAGGTGAAACCGAATGGTCCGTGCGCCCGAACGCCGATATTTCGTATTTTTAGCGGGTTAGCCACTCGTTGCACTGAAAACCCCTAGGGTGATTTTAGCGTGCGGTCGATGAAACTCGGGAGCCATTGTTGTTGGAAACCGGCTGACTTTCAATACATCGCCGAAGGTAGACATGTGGGGTTATGTTCGTTTATTTTAAGCAAATGATAAATAGTCCAGTCGGAATGTACATAAGGTCTATTCTTGAATATGTCCGAGTTAGCAATTTTTTTACAGCTTCATTGGATACCCAGAAACATATTCTGAAAAACTCGGTGTATGAAAGGTGCGGGTTTGAGAGATAAAAAATTATTAACAATTGAAAGTGCCTGATTTTGACGCAATCTTTTGATTTATCGAGTTGAGAGAAAAAAGTTTCAGACGAAAGTTGTAGATCTCATTATTGTTTACAAAATTGTTATCATAAAAAAATCACGGAGCGTTGATGGTTTGGCTGTAAATCGCAACGGAAGACTAAGCACTCCTAAAACTCGGTTCTTTTGTTTATTGCAGGTCAGTGAATTATCAATGCACACTATTGGAACTTATCGTCAATGTAGAACCATCTTTTCTTGAGAGAAGTGCGCCAAGTTTTCCCGGCTATGTCATAGAGTTTAGCAACAATGAATTTGCGCCTGAAATCCGCCCTTCCCCTATAGTCTCTAGCTGAATGACCCGGGAGAGTCCAGCAAAAAATGTAGTGGTACTTTTTACCACCTTCTTTCGGGATCCGGTGAGAAATTTTTTTTTTCCTGCAAAAAAAGGCCGTTAAAAAAGAAATAAAATTTTTGCTTTTAAACAAATGGTAATAACTTCGTCAATTTTCAAGTTACCGGAAACATTCTTCGAGGATCTGATAGGTCTTGTCGAGACGCTTTTGTTGGAAAAAAAATCATCTCTTGATCTCTATTAGAACCGGAGATACAGAGAGGTTTACCTATTAATTCATAATTGTCGATCTAATTAACATTTTAAGATGATTCAAGTTCGTGCGTATTGGAGACATCCGAGTATGATATGCAATTCGTCGCATATTTCCCGAATCATTCATTTCATTGCACCGACTGGTTTAATATAGCGGCGCCGATGACATCGCACCGTCCGCCGAATGAGTCCCGCCGGGCCGCGCGGTGGGGAGCGACTCGGCCAATCGCGTTCGACGTCGCGCCGCTTGGTTAACGATTGGAATCATTGGAACGATTGGAATATCTCCCTTGATAATTGTCGTACAAACTTCAATTTTTTTTTTCAATTCGGGCTACTTTTTTCTCACCATTCCGATTATACCATCCAAAATGAGCATTGACCGATACTCGTCGAACTAAATGACGTTTTTTCTTCGTAATCAAATAATGGTCATGAAAAGACATGTTGATCGGGTTATTTATACAACGCGAAAAGTATTTATGTGCTTTCAATGATTGCCCTTAGGGTTACATAACTTCCCATCCATTTTACATTTCTTTTACATGTCTCATATCAAGAGACTCAGCAGAGTCTCGCGCCAAGTACACGAAAAAAAAAAAAATTTCAAGCGCGAGACTCAACGAGTCTATATACCCGAGTGGCAACTACCCTAACCTATAACGCGAATTAGTATCCTCGTTTTCTTTCACCTCACATACTACATGAATTTAAACTAATTTAATCTAGGATGTAGGCATGAAAAGCTTTCATTTCAGTCCTAGATCGATTAAATCGGTGTCCGGAGTGCTGAGATATAAGTAACTACCGTTTCTGAAACCTCGTTTTCTCGTATCAAATTTTCTCTTTCCTGTTCTTCAGACCAAGATTTCGCCAACTCAAACCATTCCCATGAAATCACATTTCGTCGCTAAACGCAGGACGTATGTTCTACGCTTATACACAGAACATACGTCCTTACGGATCTGGGAACAGACATAGAAGGGAAACTCGACACAAAAATTCAGACCAAGATTCATCCCATTAAAACCATTCCCATAAAATCACATCGCGTCGCTAAACGCACGGCGTATGTCCTATGCTCATACTCAGAACATACGTCCTTACGCATCTGGGAACATGACATAGAAGGGATAAATCCACACAAAAGTTGTATAGAGTGGCGTAAGTAGGAGAGTCACGACGTAGTCAGCGCTACTATCGCAGACAAAAAGCGTCTGCAACACTAGCAGACGCGTGTTTTTATTTCATATTTTTAAATCCAAATGAAGGAAATAAAATAAAAGATACGAGCAATGCTTAATCAAAACTAGTGAATACCCACTAAAAGCCCCTCGAGTGCGAAAACCTCACGCAAAGTACATTAATGTGATAGTCACCAACAAAAATATTCCGATAGGTTAATCTTGAATCCTACGATCTCGACATTTTGAGGTTAGGCGAATCAACTGACGTGTAAAATTCATGGTGATACATAAAAAAAATAACAATTGTGATCGGATAATTTTACGATTAGGTTTGGTTTATTTTCATTTATGAATTCAATTATCGGGGGAAACGGTTTTTTGGTAGTAAGTTACCGCCTGAGGAAGTCTGACGATAGAAAATCAAGAGAAAATGTTGAAGTTTAAAAATATGAGGATAGCATGATTTGATATAAGGAACGGCATGGAGCCAGACCAATAAAGCTGAGTTCAAGCATTGGATTGCAACGCATTTCACTTCAAGCTCCATGTTAAGCTTATCTCCGAAGGCCCGTCTGCTCAGACTCAAATTTTGAGTCAACGTTATACGGAGGATTCCGACGAGTTTTATGATCTGTATCCGTATCATCTAGTCAAAACGAGACTGTAAGTCGACGTTGTGTTTCGGACTCCGATAGGCTTTATTCTACACTCCACGTCAACGTAGTGCCTCGACCTTAGGTGGAGATGATTTTTTAATCCATGATTTACAAACAGCTTAGATTCTCCGTTCAGAACGATCTCAAAGTCTGTATAAACATCTATGATTACATGCAAATTAATAGTACAAACTATATATCGATACCCACGTTCTAATATGTCTCTCGGTCTCGGTCTCGGTGTATTCGCGGTCCTACTATCTATCATGCGGCGAATCATAGAGTCTACTGTACATAAATTCGTTTGATTTTGGTATGCGACCTGTGTTTGTATGTTCGTCTCTCTTGAGCTTTTCTCAAATCCAGATTAGTGCTATCACGACAGATATTCAGAATTAAAATGCTTATTCACTATTAAAGAAATGATCGATCAACTCCCTCTTTGTCAGATGATTCTCATCTATATTTATTCATTCGTTTCAGACTCGGCGTAAGTTTACTTATGAACGAATTATTGGAGAAAAACCTTTTTCATGGATTGTTCAATTTTGTAGCGGGTCGTCGTTTGAGAAGAGAGGATGATGAGAGAAAACGCTGAAGTTGCAAGATATCGGGATGGTGTGATTTGATAAAAAAAAGGGGTAGAGTCAAACGAATAGAGCAGAATGCAAGTGTTTGACTTCAAAAACTTCCATTTTATGCTCTACGCTAGTCTTGCATCAATAGGCCCAATTCTATATTTTTCGATACTTTCTGTTCAGACTCGAAGTTGAAGTTGACGTTATGAGTACGGGACGCGTACATGTTTTTTTTTGCAGAGGACCTAGCTGCATTAAAAAAAAAAAACTACCTAAGAATTGCAATACATATATCTAATATTTATATATATATATTTATTCATGAGCAGCAACTATAACTCTGCACGCAAGTACCTCCGCCATTGCCGGTCCCAAGCCCAGATGAGACAGGAGGAGGGCTGCGCGTAAGGTCACACGTTGCGCGCATATATATATAATTTTACGGGATTCTAACGAAACAATTCGTAGAACTTAATAAAAGAACACATGTTACGTCTATCCACAGAAATTTAAGGCTCACAGAAAAGTATGAGCATACGTGTATATTTTCACATTATTTTCATTCGTTTGAAATTATACTACCACATTCAACATTGCTGCTTTTTGAGGGATTCGGATGATGCAAAATGCATCACCGTACATACGTTGAGATGTTCATAGGAACAATTGGCAGAATGTTGACAACTGAGCAAGCCTCGCAGGTGAGGATATATATAGGAAAACCCATTCGAGCGAGCGTAGCGAGCGAGCACAATTATTAGGTAGTCAAGCGAAATTGTACAAAAAGTGGTGATATCAACCCCAAAAAGCACCCCTGGTGCAAAAACCTTTCGCCAAGTACATTAATGTGGTCACTACCCCTAAAAAACCCACCAACAAAAATTCCTCCTAAAAAAAAAAAATGGTACTATCAAAATGTCTACATACAAAAGCATTGAAATCAGATGCAACTGCCAAGTACCTGTAGAATAATGAAAGTTTGGAATTGAAAAATTTGTTCAAACTAAATAACGTTGTACTCGTTCGCTCGCTGCGCTCGCTCACTCGATTGGCTTATGATTATTGGTTGAAAAAATAATTCGGATGAAGAAATTGATAATGACAACATTTATCAAAAAATATTCACAACGAAAAAATAATTTGAACAAAATTTTAAACAAAAAATTTGGAGTCCGTGGTATGTTGGTGGGCCAATGTTTGAATGGCTATCAGATGACATTGACATGGTTCGCAATTGATATGTCATAATTCTGTTTCTACAAAAGGCCCACCAAGTACCACTACCTCCAAATTTTTTGTTTAAAATTTTGTTCAAATTATTTTTTCGTTGTGAATATTTCTTGATAAATGTTGTCATTTTCAATTTCTTCATCCGAATTATTTTTTCAACCAATAATCATAAGCCAATCGAGTGAGCGAGCGCAGCGAGCGAACGAGTACAACGTTATCTAGTTTGAACAAATTTTTCAATTCCAAACTTTTATTATTCCACAGGTACTTGGCAGTTGTATCTGATTTCAATGCTTTTGTATGTTGATAATCATCAACCAATCGAGTGAGCGAGCCCAGCCAGCGAACGAGCAAAACTTTTGATGATTTTTTTGTTGGTTCAGTTTTCTGTTCTTCCGATGTCAACTTTTGTTACACAGAAGACATGTACTTGGCAATTGTATCTGATTCCAATCCTTTTGTAAGTAGAAATTTTGATAGTACCATTTTTTTTTTCGGAGGAATTTTTGTTGGTGGGTTTTCTGGGGGTAGTGACCACATTGATGTACTTGGCGAAAGGTGTTTGCACCTGGGGTGCTTTTGGGGTTTTATTATGTACGTACAGTTTTACAATTCTTCACAACTACTTTAGACTACTTACACTACACTTATACTTACTATTTTAGTTTCTACTCCATATGCCATTCGTTTTCTACATATTTGTGCTTCCAAAACTTATCCTTTTTCTACTTATCGACTATCTTATGATACTTTGACTCTCTTTCTTCACAGTGAAAATTTTTCCTAGGTATCGCGACTACTTAATCCGGGCCTGCTCCTGCCTGAGTATACCTGCGATGCCCAGGTACACCGTAGTATCACATATTATATTAATGAGCAATCACAGCAAAAAAAATTGTTATTCCGTTATAACAACTTTCAAATGAAAAGTTGAAAGAAAACCTGAGTGGTTCGAAGAGTATCGGTCAACGCTCATTTTTGACGGGATAATCGGAATGGTGAGTGTTAAATATATGATATATGAGTGTACGTCTATGTCCATTGTATGTGTGTATGTGTGTTTGCGGATTAGGGAAGACGGTTGCCAGGTCGGGACTCAGGCCAGTGTGGCATCAGTTAGTTAGCTCTGATCCTTGAACAAAGCACGGTCTTCATGATACTTCTATGTATACGCTGTCTATTAGTTATGTTCGATTACCTTATTACTTAATGAACTATTTATATCCATTCCAATACAATAAAGGTTTCTTTGTCAATTAATATATTACCTCGTCTTATTCAACAGTGAGAAAAAAGTAGCCCGAATTAAAAAACAATTGAAGTTTCTACGACAATTATCAAGGGAGATATTCCAATTGTTAACCAAGCGGCGCGACGTCGAATGCGATTGGCCGAGTCGCTCCCCACCGCGCGGCCCGGCGGGACTCACTTGGCGGACGGTGCGATGTCATCGGCGCCGCTATATTGAACCAGTCGTTGCAATAAAATGAATGATTCGGGAAATATGAGACAAATTGCATATCGTACTCGAATGTCTCCAGAATACGCACGAACTTGAATCATCTTAAAATGTTAATTAGATCGACAATTATGAATTAATAGGTAAATCTCTCTGTATCTCTGGTTCTAATAGAGATCAAGAGATGATTTTTTTTCCAAAAAAAGCGTCTCGACAAGAGCTATCAGATCCCGAAGAATGTTTCCGGTAACTTGAAAATCGACGAAGTTATTACCATTTGTTTATAAGCAAAAATTTCATTTCCTTTTTACCGGCCTTTTTTGCAGGAAAAAAAAATTTCTCACCGGATCCCGAAAGAAGGTGGTAAAAAGTACCACTACATTTTTTGCTGGACTCTCCCGGGTCATTCAGCTAGAAACTATAGGGAAAGGGCGGATTTCAGGCGAAAATTCATTGTTGCTAAACTCGATGACATAGCCGGGAAAACTTGGCGCACTTCTCTTAAGGAAAGATGGTTCTACATTGACGATAAGTTCCAATAGTGTGCATTGATAATTCACTGACCTGCGTGCAATAAACAAAAGAACCGAGTTTTAGGAGTGCTTAGTCTTCCGTTGCGAGTAATATATAATTCTTACCTTGAAATTACAGGCGCAGGCATTATGTCCAGTCTAGGCTTCGTGCATTTCTCGAAGACTCTAAGTCCTGGCGGTTTAAACTACGCTGCTGACTGTAACGAGGACTAATTCGTTACAACATGACAATCATCCTTGTTATGCATTGAATGAACTTTTAGTAAGCTTCAATAAAGTTTTTCTCACTCACCTTGTTCAATTTATTGAAGCCTCAACCCTAGAATACAATCAATAATCTCGTTCAAATTAGTTGTTCTCGATGAACTTTTTGACTCTAATTAATTCCTAGTTATAGGTAAGGTTAATTCCTTGATTGTATTAAGATATCATTCAAAACTAATTGATAGATTTTTGATGAATATTCATAGCTTATTCACGTAGTTTTTATTCACCTTATTAATCATTTGCTTGAAATAAACGAACATAACCCCACATGTCTACCTTCCGCGATGTATTGACAGTCAGCCGGCTTCTATCAACAATGGCTGCCGAGTTGCATCGACCGCGCGCCAAAATCACCCTAGGGATTGTTCAGCGCAACGAGTGGTTAGCCCGCTAAAATGACGTCATATTCGCCAATATTCGCTTTTCGGTAGCATGGATCCATTCGGATTCACGTGATTCTCACGGTATATATAATTATACGGGATACTAACGAAACAATTCGTAGAACTTAATAAAAGAACACATGTTACGTCTATCCACAGAAATTTGAGGCTCACAGAAAAGTATGAGCATACGTGTATATTTTAACATTATTTTCATTCGTTTGAAATTATACTACCACATTTAACATTGCTGCTTTTTGAGGGATTCGGATGATACAAAATGCATCACCGTACATACGTTGAGATGTTCATAGGAACAATTGGCAGAATGTTGACAACTGAGCAAGCCTCGCAGGTGAGGATATATATAGGAAAACTCATTCGAGCGAGCGTAGCGAGCGAGCACAATTATTAGGTAGTCATGCGAAATTGTACAAAAAATGGTGATATCAACCCCAAAAAGCACCCCGGGTGCAAAAACCTTCCGCCAAGTACATTAATGTGGTCACTACCCCCAAAAAACCCTCGAGCTCACTCGATTGGCTTATGATTATTGGTTGAAAAAATAATTCGGACGAAGAAATTGAGGTTGACAACATTTATCAAGAAATATTCACAACGAAAAAATAATTTGAACAAAATTTTAAACAAAAATTTGGAGGTAGTGGTACTTGGTGGGCCTTTTGTGGAAACAGAATTATGAAATATCAATTGCGAACCATGTCAATGTCATCTGATAGCCATTCCAACATTGGCCCACCAACGTACCACGGACTCCAAATTTTTTGTTCAAAATTTTGTTCAAATTATTTTTTCGTTGTGAATATTTTTTGATAAATGTTGTCATTATCAATTTCTTCATCCGAATTATTTCTTCAACCAATAATCATAAGCCAATCGAGTGAGCGAGCGCAGCGAGCGAACGAGTACAACGTTATTTAGTTTGAACAAATTTTTCAATTCCAAACTTTCATTATTCTACAGGTACTTGGCAGTTGTATCTGATTTCAATGCTTTTGTATGTAGACATTTGGATAGTACCATTTTTTTTTTTAGGAGGAATTTTTGTTGGTGGGTTTTTTAGAGGTAGTGACCACATAAATGTACTTGGCGAAAGGTTTTTGCACCAGGGGTGCTTTTTGGGGTTGATATCACCACTTTTTGTACAATTTCGCTTGACTACCTAATAATTGTGCTCGCTCGCTACGCTCGCTCGAATGGGTTTTCCTATATATATCCTCACCTGCGAGGCTTGCTCAGTTGTCAACATTCTGCCAATTGTTCCTATGAACATCTCAACGTATGTACGGTGATGCATTTTGCATCATCCGAATCCCCCAAAAAGCAGCAATGTTGAATGTGGTAGTATAATTTCAAACGAATGAAAATAATGTTAAAATATACACGTATGCTCATACTTTTCTGTGAGCCTTAAATTTCTGTGGATAGACGTAACATGTGTTCTTTTATTAAGTTCTACGAATTGTTTCGTTAGAATCCCGTATAATTATATATATATGCGTGCAACGTGTGACCCTACGCGCAGCCCTCCTCCTGTCTCATCTGGGCTTGGGACCGGCAATGGCGGAGGTACTTGCGTGCAGAGTTATAGTTGCTGCTCATGAATAAATATATATATAAATATTAGATATATGTATTGCAATTCTTAGGTAGTTTTTTTTTTTTAATGCAGCTAGGTCCTCTGCAAAAAAAACATGTACGCGTCCCGTACTCATAACGTCAACTTCAACTTCGAGTCTGAACAGAAAGTATCGAAAAATATAGAATTGGGCCTATTGATGCAAGACTAGCGTAGAGCATAAAATGGAAGTTTTTGAAGTCAAACACTTGCATTCTGCTCTATTCGTTTGACTCTACCCCTTTTTTTTATCAAATCACACCATCCCGATATCTTGCAACTTCAGCGTTTTCTCTCATCATCCTCTCTTCTCAAACGACGGCCCGCTACAAAATTGAACAATCCATGAAAAAGGTTTTCCTCCAATAATTACATTCATAAGTAAACTTACGCCGAGTCTGAAACGAATGAATAAATATAGATGAGAATCATCTGACAAAGAGGGAGTCGATCGATCATTTCTTTCATAGCGAATAAGTATTTGCATTCAATTTATCTTGCTAGCACTAATCTGAATCCATAAAAAAGGTTTTTCTCCAATAATTACATTCAGAAATGAAATTACGCCGAGTCTAAAACGAATAAATAAATATGGATGAGAATCTCTATCATCTGAAAACGAGGGAGGCGATCGATCATTTCTTTAATAGTGAATAAGCATTTATCTCTGAATATCTGTCGTGATAGCACTGATCTGGATTTGAGAAAAGCTCAATAGAGACGAACATACAAACACAGGTTGCATACCAAAATCAAACGAATTCATGTACAGTAGACTCTATAATTCGCCGCATGATAGATAGTAGGACCGAGAATACACCGGGACCGAGACCGAGAGACATATTAGAACGTGGGTATCGATATATAGTTTGTACTATTAATTTACATGTAATCATAGATGTTTATACAGACTTTGAGATCGTTCTGAACGGAGAATCTAAGCTGTTTGTAAGTCATGGATTAAAAAATCATCTCCACCGAAGGTCAAGGCACTACGTTGACGTGGAGTGTAGAATAAAGCCTATCGGAGTCCGAAACACAACGTCGACTTACAGTCTCGTTTTGACTAGATGATACGGATACAGATCATAAAACTCGTCGGAATCCTACGTATAACGTTGACTCAAAATTTGAGTCTGAGCAGACGGGCCTTCGGAGATAAGCTTAACATGGAGCTTGAAGTGAAATGCGTTGCAATCCAATGCTTGAACTCAGCTTTATTGGTCTGGCTCCATGCCGTTCCTTATATCAAATCATGCTATCCTCATATTTTTAAACTTCAACATTTTCTCTTGATTTTCTATCGTCAGACTTCCTCAGGCGGTAACTTACTACCAAAAAACCGTTTCCCCCGATAATTGAA
Source organism: Tenthredo scrophulariae (assembly GCA_963978835.1). Classification (NCBI taxonomy): domain Eukaryota; kingdom Metazoa; phylum Arthropoda; class Insecta; order Hymenoptera; family Tenthredinidae; genus Tenthredo; species Tenthredo scrophulariae. The sequence continues at coordinate 10,900,522 of OZ022229.1, forward strand.
TTCATAAATGAAAATAAACCAAACCTAATCGTAAAATTATCCGATCACAATTGTTATTTTTTTTATGTATCACCATGAATTTTACACGTCAGTTGATTCGCCTAACCTCAAAATGTCGAGATCGTAGGATTCAAGATTAACCTATCGGAATATTTTTGTTGGTGACTATCACATTAATGTACTTTGCGTGAGGTTTTCGCACTCGAGGGGCTTTTAGTGGGTATTCACTAGTTTTGATTAAGCATTGCTCGTATCTTTTATTTTATTTCCTTCATTTGGATTTAAAAATATGAAATAAAAACACGCGTCTGCTAGTGTTGCAGACGCTTTTTGTCTGCGATAGTAGCGCTGACTACGTCGTGACTCTCCTACTTACGCCACTCTATACAACTTTTGTGTGGATTTATCCCTTCTATGTTATGTTTCCAGATGCGTAAGGATGTATGTTCTGTGTATGAGCATAGGACATACGCCGTGCGTCTAGCGACGCGATGTGATTTTATGGGAATAGTTTTAATGGGATGAATCCTGGTCTGAATTTTTGTGGCGAGTTTCCCTTCTATGTATGTTCCCAGATCCGTAAGGACGTATGTTCTGTGTATAGGCGTAGAACATACGTCCTGCGTTTAGCGACGAAATGTGATTTCATGGGAATGGTTTGAGTTGGCGGAATCTTGGTCTGAAGAACAGGAAAGAGAAAATTTGATACGAGGAAACGAGGTTTCAGAAACGGTAGTTACTTATATCTCAGCACTCCGGACACCGATTTAATCGATCTAGGGCTCAAATGAAAGCTTTTCATGCCTACATCCTAGATTAAATTAGTTTCAATTCATGTAGTATGTGAGGTGAAAGAAAACGAGGATACTAATTCGCGTTATAGGTTAGGGTAGTTGCCTCTCGGGTATATAGACTCGTTGAGTCTCGCGCTTGAAAAAATTTTTTTTTAATGTACTTGGCGCGAGACTCTACCGAGTCTCTTGATATGTATACAAAGCGACAGAACTTGAACCACTTTCGTATTACAGAGATCGGTTTCCTAACATACAGTCTCCATAGTGTGTGATATGGTCTCTATAGTGAGCGATCAGTATGAAATATAATTTGGGGTGCCAGTAACGTATTTTTCGGTAATGTCCTCAAACAATGCGTTAAATGTATAAATTCTTTGAGGACTGTCCGTAAAGTATACCGAGGACCCCAAAGTATACGTTATACCTATAAATCCTATCACCCCGGTTCCAGAATGAAACAACAGATATATTTATAGTAATACTAGGGGCTTCTCCCTGCGCGCTTCGCGCCTCACTCTGTTACATATACAGTGAATTGTAAATACTACCCTTAATTACCAAGCGAATGACGGTAGGCCTTGAACTACGCGGCGAACGATTTTAATTCCTATAGAATCACAATGTAATTACTATCTAATGTATCTTAGATAGATTGTTCATTTACTATCTGAATATGTTGGTAAAAATTCGAATATTCTAATTTGAACTACTACCCGGATGATCTGTACGCCCTTGACTGCGAAACGGATGACCCGGATACCTAAAACTATTGAGTGGGAGACCTTGATTCTTAAACCACTGCGTAGCAGATAACTCTTTTCCCTGTCGCTGCCAAACCTTTCTCTGCGTTCGCTTCCCTCGCTGCCGAATACTCTGTGCTGTGCGCCTCGTTTTTTACGCCCGACGTCATGCAACTCAAATTGCTTTTTAATCTCCATAATTTTTCAGACAAGACCCCCAAATATATATATATATATATATATGGGGAATTCCACGTGAATTCGACCAATAATTATCCCTCACCATTTTTGATTCGCTTCACGATTTTTTATACGATTTTACGATCTCAAAAAAGCACTACTGAATTTTTTCAGATTTTTCCCCCCAACCGTCAATTCCCAATAATTATTCAAACCCGTCTCAAAATTGGCATTTTTTTAAAATCTCAAAAAATTCTCAAAAATTTTATTTTTCATTCCGATCATTTTGACACCCCTCCCATGATGGAATGATTTTTTCTTCTTTTTTTTCAGCACTTTTAACATTTTGAACAAACTGTTACGTCTCAACTCCACAACCTCCAATAGTTACTCGATCCACTATTTCCTATCTCCCAGACATTCCGTCAGCAACTCCATTACCCAACACCTGACTTCCTGAGCCTACTCTTCTCCTCAAAATCACACCAGAGCTGCATCTGCACTTTGGCCTCCCCACCTTGCTTAGAACCAACCTTTCCTCATTACTCTATTCTAATTGCCAACTTACTCTTCAGTCAACCTTCAATCTCTTCGTATCTTCTCTCCTCCTTACATCCCTACATCCTCCTTTAAATCCAACTTCTACTTCCAAGTCAACTCTCAAACTACTTCTTTCCTAACACCTTCCTTCACTCTCACATCATCATCTATCACGCTCTTCCTATCCAACCCACACCCCTCACCAAGTCTCATTTTTACCTGTAACTACGAATAAACTATCAAATCGATCTACATATATATCTGTAATTCATTCATATCTACCTCGTCACAACCTTACCCTCAGTAGCGTTATAACCCCGACATAACAAACGAAACACCATGTTCCGACGTTACGGAAATTCTAAAAAAATTACCAAAAATTCTGTGTTCAATTGTGAATGTCTTCGCGTGAGACCCACGATGACGAACGAAGAAAAGTATTTGTCAAGCCCCCTGCAGGGGGAATTATTCTTATTCCTTGTTTCTATCTACGGTATGAAAAATAGTAGATTGTGTTACAAGCGTGGAGAGTCAAGGTGCCATTTTATGGCCGCTCAATTTGAGCTACTGCCGTGATCACGTGACCATACGATTGTTGCTTGCGGAGCGCCCGTAAGTGGCAGCGGTATCGGAATAGAAAGAGAGACACGAACTAGTGTGTCGGATGGTCGTTGTTTAAATTTGCAGCATGAGCCGAAGGCGGGCTGCGTTTATACGAGTACGAATGATCGAGAACAGTATGACTTGAACTTGGATACGAATTGTTGATCGGCGCATGTTTTTCAGTTTACGTAGCAGTTCATTGGAATGAAGTACGTAGTTTAGTTTGGTTTCAAGAAAATTTAACGTTATTCAGCACGCAATTGATAGTGACAAAGCCGTCGGTTTGCGGGGTGTCAGTTTGCGGAGTAATATAATCGGAGTAATTATGAAACCATGCTGGGGTAGCCGCTGTTGCAACCCATTGAACTTGAAGCAACACAAAATTTAAACTAGCCTTCATCGAGCTTCTACAGCAATGCAGGAAAAATGGAATTTACCGAGTTATAGTGAATTGTGTGCAAGTTGTCGAATGCGATTGGCAAACAAAGACCCCCTTGTAGATAATGAGAATTCATCTGCAATTGAAAAGATTATTGACGATATTGTTGTTTCTGACCCTGAGGAAAACAGGGATAACATCGTGCACTATAGTAGTCCAAAAGATGGTGATCAGAATCTTGTTGAAAGTGGTAAGGAAAATACTATGACCTCGGTAAAAGATTTAAGGATGTTCACTACAGCATACACTATTTACATATCAGCTGAACTGTAGTCAAATTACAGAATTTTCAATTTTCAATCGGAATAAAAGTGTACCTCTGAAATCAACTGTGGTGAATAAAAAATAAAATAGGAATTTTAAACAGTTTTAAAAATAATAGAAGTCAGAATAAATATCTAAAAATATAACTCTCTATGAAAAATCCATTTTCCGTGAAAGTTCCATAAAGTGATGATGGTTTTATTCCATTACGATAATCATACATAGAAATTCAATCATACTCTTCACTTTCCCATATGCACGCGTATTTATGACAATATCTTGAAATCATGACTGCGCGAGTAATTGCGTATAATAAAACTCGAGATTCAGATTACTTATGTCAAGTTAAAATGCTCTGTAAGTATTCTTTCGTTTGCTATACTGGCTTTTGTTATTCGACTTTCACGAAAAGATTTTTTTAAATTCCGTCACCTCTCTTGGTTTTGATATTTTTAGTGAACATCCTGAAATGTTACGCATTTAGCTAGATCGCTTTTAAATGGAGTTTTGTTCGTTGATTCCAGCGAGCTCAACATACCCCAGTCAACTCACGTCATCTCAGAGCCAGTTGTCTGAATTAAGTATTGGTACACGATTACCTATTATCAACCAGGGTTTGTTATTACTAGATTCATCTCCAATTCCCAAAAAAAAAATTAAAGATTGAGCAGTGGGTTGATGAGAAAGTGGACAAAGTCGCTGCCAATTTAAAAAAGGCACTAGGCGCATAAAAATTGGGTATCTAGGCCACATACTACTCTTGAAACAATCATCCGAAGTTCTTCGGAATTCATTGATGGATTTTGTGAGAGTGTAACTAACCTTTTACCTCATGCATTTGTAGTTTAGCAGCAAGGCATCTATATGAAACAGAAATTGGATAATTTAGAAAATGGCGAATTTTTGGTTGTGTGTGATTTTTCGGAAAACTACGCATTTATTGTACAAAATGCTGCTCCAGGGTTCCACTGGACAACAACCAAGCTACGGTATATCCTGTTGTTATATACTTCAAAATGGGTGACGAAGTCAGTCACAAAAGCCTGGTAGTTTTGTCAGATTGTATGGCGCACGACTCGATCGCGGTTTACGTTTACAGCAAAATCATAATCGACTTTATTAAGTCGATAAACGATAATCCATCTAAAATTTATTATTTTTCGGATGGGGCGCCAGAGCAGTTTAAGAATTTGAAAAACTTTGTAAACTTGTATTACCACAAGTCTGATCATGGCATTAGAGCGGAATGGCATTTTTTTGGAACGGCCCATGGTAAAGGGCCAAGTGACGGGTTGGGCGGAACTGTAAAAAGAATGGCCTCTATAGCTAGCCTACAACTTCCACCCGATCAGCAAATCACTACTCCAAAAGAACTTTACACCTCGGCCTCGCAACCAAACAAATTTCCGAATATTGCAATGAGATATTCCTCTCAAAGCGAATATGATAATGCGAAGGATTTTCTTACAGAGGGCCGTTTCAAAAATGCCAAACGAATACCTTGAACTCAGAAATTGCATTGTGTAATCCCTGAAAAAAATGGTTTCGTTTGTGTAAGACCTGTGTCGTCTTCTGACATAAGCCAGTCATTTAAAATTCTAAAATAATAAATTGTTTAAACGATAGTCACTTCGTGCTACACTTGTTTTTTCGCCCACGCACTACGTAGACTATTGATGATTCAGCGTCTTAGTATTTTGTGAATTATTTGATAAATAGACGATAAATAAATAAATATTAATTGGATACATTGTTACATTTTGTATCCTATTTCTGGATTTGAATTTTCATCCGCTGTTGGTGAAATAAAACGTTATGATCGTTATGAAATCGAGAATATTTGAGAATTGGTCTTGAGAGTTCAACACTATATCAGCATTGATTCGAGGAAGTGGAAACTATTTTTTATAGCGTAGAAATAAAAAATAATAATAATTTCCTCTGCGGAGGGCTTGACAAATATTTTTCTTCGTCCGTCATCGTGAGTCTCACGCGAAGACATTTAGAATTGAACACAGAATTTTTGGTAATTTTTTTAGAATTTCCGTAACGTCGGAACATGGTGTTTCGTTTGTTCAAAATGTTAAAAGTGCTGAAAAAAAAGAAGAAAAAATCATTCCATCATGGGAGGGGTGTCAAAATGATCGGAATGAAAAATGAAATTTTTTAGAATTTTTCGAGATTTCTAAAAAATGCCAATTTTGAGATGGGTTTGAATAATTATTGGAAATTAACGGTTGGAGGGGAAAATCTGAAAAAATTCAGTAGTGCTTTTTTGAGATCGTAAAATTGTATAAAAAATCGTGAAGCGAATCAAAAATGGTGAGGGATAATTATTGGTCGAATTCACGTGGAATTCCCCATATATATATTAGGGTGTCCAAAAAAAAATAATTTTTTTGGCTATCATCTCGAAACCTTCTTTTAGGTATAAAAAAAATTCCCTCCAAGGCGCAGCTTGTATCTCAATTCTCCACTAAGCTCAATGAATCTTTATTTTCCCATTTGAATAACACGTACAAAATTTTGTTTTCGTTTTTATACGGTAAAACTACGAAATTTTTTTTTTTTTTAATTTCTCATCAATGATTCTTGTAGGAAATTTAATTTTCTACAAAAAAGTCCTGAAGTAGTTTTTTCGTAATCCTAACGGGTGAAAAGTTAATAAGCTTCAAATACTTGCTACTTCGTAAATTTGAAGAAAGATTGTTTCAAAGCAACTTTTTGGAGATATTGACATTATTTAATATAGATAGTTCATTTAATTTTTATAAATTTAAAACAATTTTCAACTTCTTGGAAATTTTTTTGGTGACTGCACGTATTTATTTCAAAATTTATCAAACTCTAGACTGTTTACAATATTTGAATAATTTAATATTTGGTTATATAATTAATAATTATATAATTAATATAATTAATAATTATATAATTAATATAATTAATAATTAATATAATTAATATAATAATTAATTATACAGGGTGATTGGTTTTAATCGATACAGGGCGATATCTCGAAACCGAATAGACAAACAGAAAAAATTTCTCCACAAAAGTTGTAGGGTTCGGAGGGGGAAAAAACTAAGTAAAATCAGATTTTCTCCAGATGACCTTGCCGAGCTAAAATCAAGGTCAACTTTTTTTTTTTTAAATGGAACCCTATATTTTTCGTTGCGTAATCGAATAAAGCATTCAATTTTGAATAAAAAATCATACGGATACATATCATCTGCAGTCAATTGTTGCGGAGATGAGAGCTGTGCAAGATGGGAGTGTCGGGGCACTGGGCTAGTTCGGCGTTGAGCTCTTTTCAGACAATTTTCGGAAGCCTATTTCTCGTGAACGAGTGGCTCAAAATTTATCAGACGGATTTCAAATTAATCTTCGAATCTTGAACTAAAAACTCATTGAAACGATTTTGGATAAATTGTGTAATTCGACGGCTGCAGACTTTCTAAGGTGAAGTTGCGAGAGAACCATTCAATTTTCATCGAGATATGTTTTGAAAATGAAATATGCGATTGTATTTAAAATTTACAGGTGACATCATTAGACGTCCAGGAAAAGACTCATCGAGGGAATTTTTTGATCTCTGGTTTTTCCAGAAAAAAAAGGTGAAAATTTCGCAATTTTATTTCTGGCGAATCTAGACTCCGAAAAAAATTCACACGCAAGCTGATGACTGGAGAATTGGATTAATCATTATGAGAAGAGCTATGCAAGATGGACAATCGGGGCGCTGGGCTAATGCGGCGTTGCGGGAACGCTTACGTACGAGACAATTTAACCTAATCCTGGAACTTGATCAGAAGTACTAAATGACTCTTTATGACATACAGGTAATGAAAAACAATAACTTTATTGAATGAATTTAATGAATTTTATAATCTTTTTCTACAGTGTCTTCGCTTCTTCAATTACTTTTCAAATATTCCCCCGTTTGCATCGATGCACAATTGTAATCGTCGCTGAAATTCGTTGACTGTTTTTCTGAGCATTTCAGCGGGTATTTCATTACACGCCGCAGTGATGCGGTCCTTCATATCCTCGGGCGTTGTAGGTTTCTCAGCGAAGACGATACCTTTTAGGTAACCCCACAAAAAAAAGTCCGGTGACGTTAAGTCCGGTGACCTTGCTGGCCAACGCACGTGGCCATTTCGGCCCATCCAACGTTGCGGATAATTTTCGTTCAGAAAATCCGTAACAATGCGGGCGTAGTGAGCACCAGCCCCGTCTTGCTGGATCCACAATCGATCCATAGTGTCTGGATCGTTGGAAGGTCAACGCGTGGTGTGGCATTGTAGATGGTCACCTGGTGGGACCCTATTTTTTCGAGGGTAACGTCAACGGGGCTAATTACCTAAATCTTTTACCAAATGAACTGCCAGAATTGATGGAAGGCGTTGATCCAGACACTATGGATCGATTGTGGATCCAGCAAGACGGGGCTGGTGCTCACTACGCCCGCATTGTTACGGATTTTCTGAACGAAAATTATCCGCAACGTTGGATGGGCCGAAATGGCCACGTGCGTTGGCCAGCAAGGTCACCGGACTTAACGTCACCGGACTTTTTTTTGTGGGGTTACCTAAAAGGTATCGTCTTCGCTGAGAAACCTACAACGCCCGAGGATATGAAGGACCGCATCACTGCGGCGTGTAATGAAATACCCGCTGAAATGCTCAGAAAAACAGTCAACGAATTTCAGCGACGATTACAATTGTGCATCGATGCAAACGGGGGAATATTTGAAAAGTAATTGAAGAAGCGAAGACACTGTAGAAAAAGATTATAAAATTCATTAAATTCATTCAATAAAGTTATTGTTTTTCATTACCTGTATGTCATAAAGAGTCATTTAGTACTTCTGATCAAGTTCCAGGATCAGGTTAAATTGTCTCGTACGTAAGCGTTCCCGCAACGCCGCATTAGCCCAGCGCGCCGATTGTCCATCTTGCATAGCTCTTCTCATAATGATTAATCCAATTCTCCAGTCATCAGCTTGCGTGTGAATTTTTTTCGGAGTCTAGATTCGCCAGAAATAAAATTGCGAAATTTTCACCTTTTTTTTTCTGGAAAAACCAGAGATCAAAAAATTCCCTCGATGAGTCTTTTCCTGGACGTCTAATGATGTCACCTGTAAATTTTGAATACAATCGCATATTTCATTTTCAAAACATATCTCGATGAAAATTGAATGGTTCTCTCGCAACTTCACCTTAGAAAGTCTGCAGCCGTCGAATTACACAATTTATCTAAAATCGTTTCAATGAGTTTTTAGTTCAAGATTCGAAGATTAATTTGAAATCCGTCTGATAAATTTTGAGCCACTCGTTCACGAGAAATAGGCTTCCGAAAATTGTCTGAAAAGAGCTCAACGCCGAACTAGCCCAGTGCCCCGACACTCCCATCTTGCACAGCTCTCATCTCCGCAACAATTGACTGCAGATGATATGTATCCGTATGATTTTTTATTCAAAATTGAATGCTTTATTCGATTACGCAACGAAAAATATAGGGTTCCATTTAAAAAAAAAAAAAGTTGACCTTGATTTTAGCTCGGCAAGGTCATCTGGAGAAAATCTGATTTTACTCAGTTTTTTCCCCCTCCGAACCCTACAACTTTTGTGGAGAAATTTTTTCTGTTTGTCTATTCGGTTTCGAGATATCGCCCTGTATCGATTAAAACCAATCACCCTTATAATCAATAATTATAAAACCAAATATTAAATTATTCAAATATTGTAAACAGTCTAGAGTTTGATAAATTTTGAAATAAATACGTGCGGTCACCAAGAAAATTTCCAAAAAGTTGAAAATTATTTTAAATTTATAAAATTTAAATAAATTATCTATATTAAATAATGTCAATATCTTCAGAAAGTTGCTTCGAAAAAATTTTCCTTCAAATTTACTAAGTAGCAAGTAAACCCCAAAAAGCACCTTTGGTGCAAAAACCTTTCGCCAAGTCCATTAACGTGTAGATCTCTCCACCAAAAAATAACCATTGTTGGTGGATGATTATCAACATACAAAAGCATTGAAATCAGATACAATTGCCAAGTACCTGTAGAATAATAAAAGTTTGGAATTGAAAAATTTGTTCAAGCTAAATAACGTCGTATTCGTTCGCTCGCTGCACTCGGTCACTCGATCGGCTTGTGATTATTGGTTGGAGAAACGATTCGAATGAAAAAATTGAAGATGACAACACCGAAAAATATTCATAACGAAAAAACAATTTAAACAAAATTGCAAAAGAAAAATTTGGAGTCCGTGGTACGTTGGCGGGCCAATGTTTGAATGGCTATCAGATGACATTGACATAGTTCGCAATTGATATTTCATGGTTCTTTTTCTATAAAAGGCCCCCCAAGTACCACTACCTCCAAATTTTTTTTTGCAACATGCCATGTTACAATATATATATATACATAAATATATATATATACACCGTGACAATCACGTGAAACCGAATGGTCCATGCTACCGGACAGCGAATATTTCGTATTTTTAGCAGGTTAACCACTCGTTTCACTGAAAACCCCTAAGGTGATTTTGGCGTGCAGTCGATGAAACTCTGCAGCCATTGTTGGACATTGTTGTTGGAAACCGGCTGACTTTCAATACATCACGGAAGGTAGACATGTAGGATTATGTCCGCTTATTTTAAGCAAATGATAAATGAAGTGAATAAAACCTACATGAATAAGTTATTGATATTTATCAAAAATCGATCAATCAGTTTTAAATAATATCATAGTTCAATCAACGAATTAACTTAAGCTATAACTGCAAATTAATTAGAATCAAAGAGTTCATCGAGAACAACCAATTTGAACGAAATTATTAATTATTAATCCTGGGGTTGAGGCTTCAATAAATTGAACTAGGTAAGTGAGAAAAACTTTATTAAAGCTTTCTGAAAGTTCATTCAATGCGTAACAAGGATAAGTATCATGTTGTAATGAATTGGTCCTCGTTACAGTCAGCAGCGCAGTTCAAACCGCCAGGTCTTGGAGTCTTCGAGAAATGCACAAAGCCTAGACTGGGCATCATGCCTGCGCCTGTAATTTCAAGGTAAAAATTATCACACATTCATTGCACGATATCGTAGTTATTCATACTTTTCAAATATTCATGTTTTTCAATAACTTAAGTCCATTAAACGGCACTTATTTTTTTTTTACAGCTAATATTAGCTGATGTTTGCGGCCAATGAATGTTGTCATTGAATGTGTGATAATTCTTACCTTGAAATTACAGGCACAGGCATTATGTCCAGTCTAGGCGTAGTGCATTTCTCGAAGACTCTAAGACCTGGCGGTTTAAACTGCGCTGCTGACTGTAACGAGGACTAATTTGTTACAACATGACAATTATCCTTGTCATGCATTGAATGAACTTTTAGTAAGCTTCGATAAAGTTTTTCTCACTCACCTTGTTCAATTTATTGAAGCCTCAACCCTAGAATACAATTAATAATCTCGTTCAAATTAGTTGTTCTCAATGAACTTTTTGACTCTAATGAATTCCTAGTTATAGGTTAGGTTAATTTCTTGATTGTATTGAGATATCATTCAAAACTAATTGATAGATTTTTGATAAATATTCATAGCTTATTTACGTAGTTTTTATTCACCTTATTAATCATTTGCTTAAAATAAACGAACATAACCCCACATGTCTACCTTCCGCCATTGACTAAAAATTTCTAAAGACGGCCAGGTTAATGGGGTCTGTCGAAGCTCGATTTTTCAGCTGTGCACGACCGCCCTCTTGATGACCTCGAGCATTTTCAGCCGAACTACGCTACCGTCCCGGTTCAATGAATAAACCAGTTTCCTGACAATGATCTTACCATTCGGGCACACAGGGTAAGGCAGTTTAGAGTTTGAGGTCTGATATACCGACCTATGAATATATGGGGCATTCGGCGATAAGCAAACGCTCACCGCCGGCGATCTTTTTTCCGATTTTCATTTTCATGCCACATTTTCCCCGCAAAGGTTCCTTTTTTTATCCTCTCTATTATAAACAATTTCGGCAGTGATTCATTCTGTAGACAAAATATTGTAACATATCAAGCTGTGAAATGGCTTGAATATTAGCGGAAAGAATGAAAACAAAGCAGTAGAGGATTATCCTAATCCTCTACACTCGACCAGACGCTGACGTCACACAAGAAGGAGGAGATCGCTAGTATATAAGCAGTACCGACTTCAAGCACGGCAGCGTTTGTAGGTAGAACACCACAGCGACTCATTGCAGTTTCTTATCATATAGCATTAGAGCGTCTAGCTCTAATGACTAATTTCAATTCACTTTAACGATAAAATCATGAGGAGTAGATAAAGGTTCACTTCGTCATATAACACATAAAATCGATGATTAGAAACGGAAGACATTAGAAATAAAATCATTTAATAAATAGTCTTTCGTCTGGGAATTCTATTTAGTATAACTTTATGCACAAAGATCACAATTAGATAAAGACAAAAGCGTAAACTTAAGGATAGATTAGAGTTAGTTAAATTTGTAATACGGCATTAAATGCATTTCTTGTAAACTAAACGTATGCTAGATTCAACCGACATTTCAGCTCTGACTCCTGTCCTAAAAACCTTTGCTTCCTTATAAAGCCAACAGGGACCAGCTTTGGATCGTAACCTAGAGCGTACGGCGTTGAGATTCGTTTCTCCGCGTCCGAGGGCCAAGGAAGTCGATTCCGAGTCTGATGCACGGTCTTGGAATCTCACGGTTCCCGGATCCGAGAAAGATAGTTTTTGCAGTAGGAAAAGCAGGCTTGGATTGATTTCCCGGCTCTGCTAATTAGAGATATCTCTGCTTTGGTCTTGGCCCGAGTCCGATCGTTTACGGCTTTGGTAGTTTATTCTACCCGAGTCCGAGCTAGATTTAAGATCACAAGGTTAGATAGGTGGCTTTTGGTGGAGTACCCATCCTTTTCCCTGCCTTTCGACCTCAAGGAAAAGCCCAATTTTTTATATAAACTCTTTCAGGTAAAGAACTCACACTAACTGCGGGTATCTCTACAGCTTCCGAGCCTGAGATACCCACGCAAAGTTACAATATAGGCGTACATTTTTGATTCTGAAAATATTCCCCGAGATTCGCCAACAAATTACGATCGTTTTAAAACTGATAAGAAAGCTGGATCAATTTTCTTCAAATTGTTTAACAAATTTGAAGAGGAAACTTCCCGAGGAATGAGTATGGTAACGTGTTCTAAAAATTAGAAAAAATATTTGTGGAGTACTTCGAAATTTTTTAATTGTGTCACAAGAATAAAAAACGCGAATTTCAGCCTATTACACGAAATCCGCTAAATTTTCGAGAACACGTTGAAACCGCCGGTTCTGGAAAATGTTTGAAAGTACCGCAAACTGACAGACAAATGATAAACTTGATAATCCTTATTGAATTATATAATTTTTCTCTTTCTTTAGTTCAAAACTCAGTAGAAGTTTTTGGGAAAGTGCAGCAAGAAGTTTTCTACATTTGTGAGACGGCCGAATATTTGAAAGGTCTAAATTTGAATGAAATGGACTCTGAATGCATTGTATCTCCTCCTAAGATGTCAAATATTAGAATTTGCAGTCATTCAGGACGACTTAGATGTAATTTTTGGTTTCTATAGAAGTTACAATAGACGAATACTTGAATATTCCTCTTCAAACTTTGCGATACGGAGCAATGTGGTTTAATGCATATCAAACAAGGAAGGGAAGCGATCTTACGAGCGGATGGGAAAGAGGAAAGGTGTTCTAGGAAAGGTTTGGCCATTTAACGGTTGTTGATTTCTTAGCCGAAGTTATACAAAGCTTCGTTCTCGGAAAACACCACGAGAAGGTGAATCAACGTAGTTCTCCATATCACTATATTCGCACCCGAAGATTATAATTTTCTTCGACGCACAGCTGTAGAACTGTTTGTCAAAGATTTGCACTTTGCTATAAAATTCGTGCGAATATAGAAGGCTGTCGCTTGACCCGAAGGCCCATGCAGACAGGATAGAGTAGCAGTGTAAAGTAACGCATGGCGAAAATAATGTTTCTTCTACGCGTTTTGTAGATCTCTAATTTTTTGCAGTTGCTTGAAGCGACCACCTTGTTTGCTTGTACGAAATTTCTCGCCAAGCCAAACAGTATCCTTACGTATCTTGACTTTCATCATGAAGTACGCAAAATCCTTTCGATGATCGCGACACGATTCGCGCTCGAACCACCCCGGAAATCTCTGGTGAATGGCTTGCACAATCAGAGAAAACAATTGATCCTGAATCAAATAGTCACCTCTGATGCGCGGATACCCGCGGTCAAACACTGGATCTATCAATCTGAGCCGCCGATTCTGGAACACCATACGCGTTATACCCTTCTCGTTGCATAAGTATCCCTTCTTCGTCGTCTGCACAATTGGCTGTTTGCGCAGGCTTAGCAAGATTCATTACGATATTTTTTTGTAACGAAAGACGAAATATTTTAGAGCTGGGGTTGGGATCGTACGTTCCGCCATGCATACGGATCATTGAAAAAAGATTCTCCAATGGATCTTGGTTCAATCGCGACGTCAGGAGGAACTTAGTTCCCTCAAGTTTCAGATCGTCCCATAACTGCAGAAGTGCAGTCAGGGACAGGATCAATCCCCTGAGGCACGGTGGTGTTTTAAGGCCCTTGTCCGTGATAGTACGCCAAGTTTTACACGCTTCGAGTTGTTTTCGCAAATTTTGCTCAACGGCTGGCCTCAGATCGGAGATCGCGCATTTATTTGGATTCGCATCGTTTGCACTGCGACTATTTAGATTATCAAATAAATCGTTCAAAGTCCAGAAAAAGTTAGCTGTCGCGGTGACGGTTTCGCTCTGAATGCTACCGGTAGCTGCAGCTGTAAACAGAGCGGCCGAAACTCTACGACTAAAAACCTGGAAAGCCAAGCTACACTTCATTCGATCGAAGTTGTGTGGATTTACGTGTTTATCAGATAGCTTACACGCGGCTCGAGTCCCTTTGTCCTTTTCGAGGTTCCATAACGACTCTAAATCTTCCCATGACACTCTACCGTTTTCGGAAATCAGAAAATCATGGGCGTATAGTTGGTTTCTGAAACTTTCACCGAGATGAGACTAATCGAAAAAGCATAGTATTTTGAAACCTCTGTGTATGAAAGAAGGATTTTCATCTGTCACTTTGGCAAATATCACACTCTGATTGTGGGTGCCCTGATCGCACACGGTTGCACGAACGCGCAGTCCCACGTCAAATAGAGCGTCGAGAACACCGTCTAGAATGTCCGTCAATTTTTGAGACTTGACAACACCGGCACTTGAAAAGTAAGCTAGGGGCTGCTTCCAGTTATGAAACAAACCGCGCACCATGAAAACCAACGCATCTGTAGCAACACCGGACGAGCAGCCAAAGGAACCGAGATCTTCGAATCCCTCGATTTTTTGCTTCCCGCCGTGCAAATCAAACGCCTTTTTGATTCTAACTTCGTCAAATAACAAAACGCAGTTACGCTCCTCAAGGCTCATGGAAGAAACTTTCGTTGCTAAATGCTGGAACATTGTGGGACAAATACCTGGCCAAAGTTCTACTTTTCCGAACCAATCCTTAATCGTACTGTACGAAGGTAACGTGAAGTGGAATTCGTCTCGCATTCTTCTGTACAAGCTAGGGGACGTGTAATGTATTTTTAGCGCCATTTGTTTGTCATTTTCGATATATCGGGTACCGGTTTTATGGAAAATCTGCATCATAACGAAAGTCAATACGAAATCCTTGACTTTTCTCGCGACCGCCATGGCAAGAGCTAAATTAGAAATGATGCCGTGCTTCAAACGATTTGTTAATCGACGAATGGCTTGCGTTTTCATTTTCAACGCACCGCGAAGCTGACCATTGTCTTGTTTCAGCTGTGCAATTATACATTTCTGCCGTTTGATCCTAGTCAAAAGCTGGGCACGCTCAATTTCCCAATCCTGCGGCGCGTTGCTGACACTCATTTCAACATCCGAATCCGACACTGGGTACAAATCTGGAACCGCGCTTTTTTTAAAACAACCGGACGGAAAAAAATCAGCGGGTGAAAAGTGTCTGCTGCAAATTTTAATTTTTTTCATTTCCGAGTCCGAAAGCTCTATGTAATCGTCGATACCGCTATTGACCAACCAATCGATGCATCGGTCCCTATCGCTGACAGGAATTGAAAAGAATTTGAGGCCGGGTATGCCGTCTCTACTGCGTGTACCGCACCCGGTGTACGCGCATCGACAATAATGCGTCTTCTTTTTCGCGGTTTCCTGACTCATTGTCCTGTTTTGGTTATCAAAAATATTCTATCCCGAATACGTGAAAGACGGAAACCGACTGGCAGGTGGTGGAGATTATGTGCATTACCTCGTCTACGCGGCTCTGTAAAAATTACAATAATCTCCAATTATTTACTTACCGCCTTAATCACGTTTCTGCGGAAATACTGCACTAGTAATTGAGTCACAAAAAAGCAGACACTGTTATCAATTAACTAACGCTTCTAAAGTCGGTCTCACTGGTAGTTTCACTGATATAGAGAAATCTTTAAAAGAATGCTCTGACTAACAAGCAATACTATAAAATTGGGACGCCTGTGAATTGAACCGCAGCTGTAATATTGTAAAGACAAATAAATGCTGCAAACAATGTTCACCGTACAACCAGTGAGGCTCGACTGATCGGTCGTCTTCGAAGGCGCGCGAAGACGGTGGGCGCGAGCCGATGAGTATGAAGTTCGAGTTCGCAACTTCGCAACCGCTCTACTTATGGTCATTGACTAGAGATATACGATGGGTTTGACACACTGTATCTCGATGACAAAAAATCGTAGACTTTTGAGATACGAATTATATTCGAGCTCATTCTATTTCCTATTAGACGAACTATATTGCATCCTCCTATTTTTACCTGTCTCCGAGATCGCTACTCGGGCTATTATTAACCACCCCGACCACAATTTTTTGAATTTTATCGAAATTCAAGTCACATGACACGCAGAAAGCTTCAAAGATTCAAGCACATTCATTTGAATATTTTTTTCCAGCTATTTTACAATAGTGACGACGAGTTGAAGTTAAGCTACGGGAGGCAACCTGAAAAAAACTACGTTTTTAAACATATATTGAACGATTACTTATACCTCTTGATTTTCACACACTAACGGCTTATAGTTCGTCTAATAGGGAATGGAATAAGATTGGAAATGATTTGTATCTTGAAGCTCAACGTTTTTTTTTTTTGTTGAGACACAGTGTGTCAAACCATTGACTAAAGAATGTTATTTTGTTTTAATCTATCTGAACGGCGATGATGGATTTTAGGTAATTTTGAGATTTCATAACTAACTTGAAGCTTGAAATTGAATGACATTACACTTGGCTCATTACAATTTACAATAAATGGCAATGTTGACGAAATTCACGCGATTGCTCTGTCCATTAGGGTGTCCGTTATTTCCCAAGTTGACTTTTTACACTTGGTATTCCAAATCATTAGTTTATAGCCTAAAAACAATTATGGAAAAAAACAAAAAAAATTTAAGTTTCATTAACCACTGCCTAAATGACGATACTTTTCCCATTTGATTAACATGGGATTCTTGCACTTCTTAGACTTTAGTTGTTCTCGTGTTTATTATATTCATTACCTCATAAAATATTGTTGATTCTACTACTGTTCTGACCTATTTAGATGGACAAATTTTTTCAAATTTTTTACTTTTGAAGAGGTCCAAATTTATTCGAAAATATTCTAAGATCATTGAGAAATACGCTGAAGATAAATTTAGACCTCTTCAAAAGTCGTTGAAAAAATTCAAAAAAATTTGTCCATCCAAATAGGTCGGAGCAGTAGTAAAATCAACAACATTTTATGAGGTAATGAATATAATAAACACGAAAACAATTAAAGTCTAAGAAGTGCAAAAATCCCATGTTAATCAAATGGGAGAAGTATCGTCATTCAGGCAGGGGTTAATGGAACTTTAAATTTTTTTTTTTTTTTTCATAATTGTTTTTAGGCTATAAACTAATGATTTGGACCATACCCAAGTGTAAAAAGTCAATTTGGGAAATAACGGACACCCTACTGTACATATAATTGAGGAATGGAAAAGGAATTTTTTTTAAATGAATACATTTGTTAAATTTTTATATCGATATATTCATCTTTTATTATTTATTTAATGAAAATTGAAATTTGAAACAGTTTTGGCGCCGCGGCCAGTGCCTCTTTTGACACCGCGGCTGCGGCCGCCCGCCTTCCTCCTCTGACGTTTTTTATTCTCCACGGGGTTGCTGAAACAAAAAGTTTAAACTTATACTCCAGTGATTATTTATCATACATTCGATAAAAAGGAAAAGCAAAAGAAAAATCAAATGATTCCGATGTCCCACTCAACCTAAAATCCGCATCTTTGGACATCATAATCTGTTTCTCCCACCTTGATGAACTTTTTCAGGTGTGGCCCGTTGGAGAATCGAAATTTAGTATATTTGGAAACACCCTAGTGTACACGCAAGTGAATTTAAACAGCTAGGAATTGAAAACTACTAGCCCAGTCGAATTAGACCAAAAAAGGGGCTGACCCGAAAAAAATTGTAAGTAACAATTTTCCTTCGGAAATCGTCGGGGCGGGGAGGGGGGGGGGGGGGTTTAACGGCAGTCTAGAGTTCGGTTTTCGGGATCCGCACCCCGTTGCGCCATCTTGAATTTGAGGCTTATTTGTTGAATAACTTGTTTATTTTCTATTTCACACGGAAGTTGTTTGGAATTAAATTTCCTACAATTTTGGTCTCTACCAATTTTTCCCTAGGATCGATATTTCTCGATTGAGACCCGAAAAGAGGTGGAGGCGAACCTAAATATTCTATTATCTCGTTTGTTATTGATTTTTTTTCGTATAAACGATGATAAAGTAACTTGTTGACAATTGAATTTGCTACTTTGCTAATAATTTTTAATTTTTTTTTCCAACTTTTAATTTTTAATTTTTTTGTTTTTTTTTTTAATTTCAAACAACTTCGGTGATAACCATTTTTCATATAAAATTGAAAATAAACGAGTTATTCAATAAACAAAAATTCACCCTCAAATTCAAGATGGGGGTTGAAGCAACGGGGTGCGAATTGCGAAAACCAAACTGTAGACGGCCAGTGACCCCCCCCCCCCCCCCCCCCCCCACAACGATTTCCGAAGGAAAATTGCTACTTATAATTTTCTCCGGGTCAAACCCTAATTTGACTGGGCCCTACCACGAATGTAGGAATGAATGGCCGCAAATAAATACATTGTATGTGTTGCGAAATCATGAGCGACAACGGCTGAACGAGGACGGGGATTGAAATAGTTTATAGGCCTGTAAGGATTTCAAAAAACAAGCTGAAGTAAAAATACGATCAATGTTCAATTGGTACGTTGATTTTTTGGCCTGACCTGACATAATTGCAATCATTCAATCATTTCCCCTCTTCCCGTCGCTGAATACCGAATATGTTGGCGAGCAGCACTCGAGAAAACACGTTGGAAACCGCTTCATATTTATGTTATTATAAGATGAGATTGAATGAAGAAATAGCTACCCATTATTTTCTACCGCGGAGGCCTCCCCCGCGCTGCCGCCTTTCTCGCCCTGTTCGCTGAAATTAACACGTCGATGCATTTACACCTGGCATTTGATTGAAATATGACATTGATCGTCTATGATCTGCATTCTAATTAGCGTATTTGACTGAAATGATTATTTACCTTTTTTTATCGGCAACGGCCGCTTCGCCTTGCGTTCGCGCCGGCGTCTCGACGGCCGGCGCATCGTTTTTCTTGTTTTCTGTAATTTTAGAAAATGTCTCTGTGAAATAGTGAAAAAAATACAAAAAATCGCAATATTTGAGAATTAATTGGAGCGAATGAAGTAATTGTAATAACGCCAACTCAATGTTCATTCGCTTTCTACAAAGTTTTCCGCGACAAAGTGGAAAGAATGGAACACTTGATTATAGGTATACTTACTAAACCCCAAAAAGCACCCCTGGTGCAAAAACCTTTCGCCAAATACATTAATGTGGTCACTACCCCTAAAAAACCCACCAACAAAAATTCCTCCTAAAAAAAAAAAATGGTACTATCAAAATGTCTACATACAAAAGCATTGAAATCAGATACAACTGCCAAGTACCTGTAGAATAATGAAAGTTTGGAATTGAAAAATTTGTTCAAACTAAATAACGTTGTACTCGTTCGCTCGCTGCGCTCGCTCACTCGATTGGCTTATGATTATTGGTTGAAGAAATAATTCGGATGAAGAAATTGATAATGACAACATTTATCAAAAAATATTCACAACGAAAAAATAATTTGAACAAAATTTTGAACAAAAAATTTGGAGTCCGTGGTACGTTGGTGGGCCAATGTTTGAATGGCTATCAGATGACATTGACATGGTTCGCAATTGATATTTCATAATTCTGTTTCCACAAAAGGCCCACCAAGTACCACTACCTCCAAATTTTTTGTTTAAAATTTTGTTCAAATTATTTTTTCGTTGTGAATATTTTTTGATAAATGTTGTCATTATCAATTTCTTCATCCGAATTATTTTTTCAACCAATAATCATAAGCCAATCGAGTGAGCGAGCGCAGCGAGCGAACGAGTACAACGTTATTTAGTTTGAACAAATTTTTCAATTCCAAACTTTCATTATTCTACAGGTACTTGGCAGTTGTATCTGATTTCAATGCTTTTGTATGTAGACATTTTGATAGTACCATTTTTTTTTTTAGGAGGAATTTTTGTTGGTGGGTTTTTTAGGGGTAGTGACCACATTAATGTACTTGGCGAAAGGTTTTTGCACCAGGGGTGCTTTTTTGGGGTTGATATCACCACTTTTTGTACAATTTCGCTTGACTACCTAATAATTGTGCTCGCTCGCTACGCTCGCTCGAATGGTTTTTCCTATATATATTCTCACCTGCGAGGCTTGCTGAGTTGTCAACATTCTGCCAATTGTTCCCATGAACATCTCAACGTATGTACGGTGATGCATTTTGCATCATCCGAATCCCTCAAAAAGCAGCAATGTTGAATGTGGTAGTATAATTTCAAACGGATGAAAATAATGTGAAAATATACACGTATGCTCATACTTTTCTGTGAGCCTTAAATTTCTGTGGATAGACGTAACATGTGTTCTTTTATTAAGTTCTACGAATTGTTTCGTTAGAATCCCGTATAATTATATATATATGCGCGCAACGTGTGACCCTACGCGCAGCCCTCCTCCTGTCTCATCTGGGCTTGGGACCGGCAATGGCGGAGGTACTTGCGTGCAGAGTTATAGTTGCTGCTCATGATTAAATATATATATAAATATTAGATATATGTATTGCAATTCTTAGGTAGTTTTTTTTTTTTAATGCAGCTAGGTCCTCTGCAAAAAAAACATGTACGCGTCCCGTACTCATAACGTCAACTTCAACTTCGAGTCTGAACAGAAAGTATCGAAAAATATAGAATTGGGCCTATTGATGCAAGACTAGCGTAGAGCATAAAATGGAAGTTTTTGAAGTCAAACACTTGCATTCTGCTCTATTCGTTTGACTCTACCCCTTTTTTTTATCAAATCACACCATCCCGATATCTTGCAACTTCAGCGTTTTCTCTCATCATCCTCTCTTCTCAAACGACGACCCGCTACAAAATTGAACAATCCATGAAAAAGGTTTTCCTCCAATAATTACATTCATAAGTAAACTTACGCCGAGTCTGAAACGAATGAATAAATATAGATGAGAATCATCTGACAAAGAGGGAGTCGATCGATCATTTCTTTCATAGCGAATAAGTATTTGCATTCAATTTATCTTGCTAGCACTAATCTGAATCCATAAAAAAGGTTTTTCTCCAATAATTACATTCAGAAATGAAATCACGCCGAGTCTAAAACGAATAAATAAATATGGATGAGAATCTCTATCATCTGAAAACGAGGGAGGCGATCGATCATTTCTTTAATAGTGAATAAGCATTTTAATTCTGAATATCTGTCGTGATAGCACTAATCTGGATTTGAGAAAAGCTCAAGAGAAACGAACATACAAACACAGGTCGCATACCAAAATCAAACGAATTTATGTACAGTAGACTCTATAATTCGCCGCATGATAGATAGTAGGACCGAGAATACACCGAGACCGAGACCGAGAGACATATTAGAACGTGGGTATCGATATATAGTTTGTACTATTAATTTGCATGTAATCATAGATGTTTATACAGACTTTGAGATCGTTCTGAACGGAGAATCTAAGCTGTTTGTGAATCATGGATTAAAAAATCATCTCCACCGAAGGTCAAGGCACTACGTTGACGTGGAGTGTAGAATAAAGCCTATCGGAGTCCGAAACACAACGTCGACTTACAGTCTCGTTTTGACTAGATGATACGGATACAGATCATAAAACTCGTCGGAATCCTACGTATAACGTTGACTCAAAATTTGAGTCTGAGCAGACGGGCCTTCGGAGATAAGCTTAACATGGAGCTTGAAGTGAAATGCGTTGCAATCCAATGCTTGAACTCAGCTTTATTGGTCTGGCTCCATGCCGTTCCTTATATCAAATCATGCTATCCTCATATTTTTAAACTTCAACATTTTCTCTTGATTTTCTATCGTCAGACTTCCTCAGGCGGTAACTTACTACCAAAAAACCGTTTCCCCCGATAATTGAATTCATAAATGAAAATAAACCAAACCTAATCGTAAAATTATCCGATCACAATTGTTATTTTTTTTATGTATCACCATGAATTTTACACGTCAGTTGATTCGCCTAACCTCAAAATGTCGAGATCGTAGGATTCAAGATTAACCTATCGGAATATTTTTGTTGGTGACTATCACATTAATGTACTTTGCGTGAGGTTTTCGCACTCGAGGGGCTTTTAGTGGGTATTCACTAGTTTTGATTAAGCATTGCTCGTATCTTTTATTTTATTTCCTTCATTTGGATTTAAAAATATGAAATAAAAACACGCGTCTGCTAGTGTTGCAGACGCTTTTTGTCTGCGATAGTAGCGCCGACTACGTCGTGACTCTCCTACTTACGCCACTCTATACAACTTTTGTGTGGATTTATCCCTTCTATGTCATGTTCCCAGATGCGTAAGGACGTATGTTCTGTGTATGAGCATAGGACATACGCCGTGCGTTTAGCGACGCGATGTGATTTTATGGGAATGGTTTTAATGGGATGAATCTTGGTCTGAATTTTTGTGTCGAGTTTCCCTTCTATGTCTGTTCCCAGATCCGTAAGGACGTATGTTCTGTGTATAAGCGTAGAACATACGTCCTGGGTTTAGCGACGAAATGTGATTTCATGGGAATGGTTTGAGTTGGCGAAATCTTGGTCTGAAGAACAGGAAAGAGAAAATTTGATACGAGGAAACGAGGTTTCAGAAACGGTAGTTACTTATATCTCAGCACTCCGGACACCGATTTAATCGATCTAGGGCTCAAATGAAAGCTTTTCATGCCTACATCCTAGATTAAATTAGTTTCAATTCATGTAGTATGTGAGGTGAAAGAAAACGAGGATACTAATTCGCGTTATAGGTTAGGGTAATTGCCTCTCGGGTATATAGACTCGTTGAGTCTCGCGCTTGAAAAAATTTTTTTTTAATGTACTTGGCGCGAGACTCTACCGAGTCTCTTGATCAGCCATGACTTGCTGTTGTAAACTGAAGAAGTTCGCACTCGCGAGGCTTACGACCGTTGTCTGTGTAACTGCGCGCGTTGACATTCTTCAGTCAACGCTGCGCAACGGCTCCCCGGTTTAAGTTTATGAATATTCATCTTTTATTTGTAAATTTCATGGGCATTGACTTAAGATTGTTTTTATCTCAAAATATGCACTCAGTATGATTTTTTTTTAATTTCCATTTTTTTTTCGTTTATCTATTTAACTTCCTGAAAAATCAAGGGATTAGAAAAAATGAGGGGGTCAAAATGTTTGTTTCGAAATACTCTTCCGTTTAAGATTATTTTGGAAATCATTAATGTTTTAATTCAATCAGTTTTTTTCAATTTTGAGCATATATCGCATTTTCTATGTTGATTATCTCCTCCGATTTTTTTCATTTTTTTTTTATCACAAACTGTTATTTATTTGAAGAATTTCAAACCTAGTTTCATAGTGGGCAATTCATTCTCCCTTTTTTTCTTCATTATTTTATTGTCTTTGTTTTCTCAAATTAAATGAAATTAAATTAATTCTAAAATGTCTATTAATTTGAGAAAACAGAAACAATTAAATAATTCTAAAAAATAGAAAGAATGAATCGCCCGCTTTGAAACTAGGCTTAAAATTTTTTGAATAAATAACAGTTTTCCATTAACAAAAGATGAAAAAAATCGAAGGAGACAATCAACATAGAAAATGCGATTTATGCTTAAAATTGGAAAAAAACTGATTAAATTAAAATATGAAAGATTTTTAACGTAATCTTAAACGGAAGAGTATTTTAAAACAAACATTTTGACCCCCGCCCATTTTTTCGAATCACTTGATTTTTCAGAAAGTTATGGATAAACGAAAAAAAAAATATGGAAATTGAAAAAAAATCCTACTGACTGCATATTTTGAGACAAAAATTTGAAAAAAGTTAGGTGAGTTCCTTATCCTGAGCTCAAAATGGGGAAAAAATTGGCAAATTTAAAGAATGCAAAAGTCCAGCAGTTACTGATTTGGCGTGAAATTCCCCATATACCATAAAACCAATAAACGCAAATCAAAAAATAGATGGACGAAAATATGGTGATCATCATTTTCGGGTGAAACGAATTTCGATTCCCCCCCCCCCCCCCCCCCCCCCAAATCTGTTCTAAATCCTTGACTAACAATGTGTCTGGAACATCAGGACCTTAGCTCAATGGAAACACGTGCACCACCGAGTTTCGAACGTTTTGTTTAGATAAAAAATAGCCTCCACCACACGGCTCATTTTCAGGCAAAAAGCGAAACTGTGGTAAAAAACGAATATCTTCTATCACGTGGTTCAAATTTTTCGTATAAAAGTAGAAACAATTCGCAACTAATAATTTTGCTTTTCTCGCGGTTTTTCATTCTTGATTTCTGTGCGGGATGAAATATGGAACAAAAAATATTTCTGAGTTGCAAATTGTTCCTAGTTTCGTAGAAAAAGATTAGAACTTTGCAATAATAAATACGTGTATTTATATACCCATTATAATGAATATGAACAAGCGTGTGATTTGGTTGATCACGATGAGCCAACCCTCGAACTTCCCGCGCAGAGAACATTCTTTTATCGTTTACAATATATTTTCTACGAAATATGATTGTCTTAATTATTATGATTATGATGGATCGTTCAATTTTGTCGAGAACTACTGTATGGATTGATTTCAAAATTCAATCAGATCTGAGTTAGCGCGAATTCTACCGATTGAGACCAAGATCATCTAAATCCGTTGATCCATTCTCGAGATATCATCAAAAAAAAATTTATTTCTTGACTAACTCAAACGCTACTGGACGGATTGAATCCAAAATCTGATCAGTTCCAAGTTGAAAAAAACTGCATCAAGTTGAGAGTCTAAGAAATATAAAATGGGTTGAAAAATCATTCGTAGCAAAAAAACATGAAGAATGCTGGAGTAGATATTCTCAACATACATCGCGTTACTAATGCCATAAGGTCGTAAGCGCCAAAAACTCGATTTAAGTGCCAGAAGGTCGTATAATTTTTTTTTTTTCTGGATTCGCTCCGGAATCACCAATAACGTGTAGATCAATTGAAATTGGGAAAATCGGATATTAGAAGCAGAAGGTCGTATGTCCGAGTACATACGACCTTCTGGCTTTATTTTCAGTAAAAAATCAGGAAATTTGAAGCCAAAAGGTCGTATCCACCATTTTTTTTTTTCCTCGGATTCGCCATGAAATTGATGGAAACACATAGATCCATCGAGATTCCACCAAAAAAAACATTTTCGGCGGATACGACCTTCTGACTTTAGTTTTACGAAAAAATCACGCAAACTAAAGCCAGAAGGTCGTATCCGCCATTTTTTTTTCCCCCCGGAATCGTCTGGAAATTGACAAAAACGCGTATTTCCATTGTAATTAAAAAAAAAAAAACAATTTTTGGTCGATAGGACCTTCTGGCTTTATTATTGAGAGAAAATCAGGAAAGATAAAGCCAGAAGGTCGTATCGACCAAAATTTCAATTTTTCCTGTTTTCTCGGTTACGATCACTTCTCATTCGTTATTTTTCGTAGAAAATGTGTTTCCGAAATTTCACAAAAATTAAAATAAAATTGAAATCGAAATTTCTATTCTTCAATCAAAAAAATTGCATAATTTTTTTTTTCATTTTGAACAAGTGATTATTTCGTCAGATTTTCTTTTCATCGCCACTAATTCGTTTCTGTTCGTGAATAACGTGATTTCTGGAATTTTCGTCGATACGACCTTCTGGCTTTATCTTTCCCGATTTTCTCTCAAAACTAAAGCCGGAAGGTCGTATCGACCATAATTCATGTTTATGCCTTATTTTATCTACTATCACTTCATGTTTTTTTCATGGATAATGTCATTTCTCACATTTTGGTCGATACGACCTTCTGGCTTTATCTTTCCCGATTTTCTCTCAAAACTAAAGCCAGAAGGTCGTATCGACCAAAATTTTCGACTTTCAAAATTTTGACGGATTTATTCATTGTAACAGCGATTTCCACGAGCTCGGGTGTCACCCGCGGAAACTACGACCTATTATCAAATAAGGCACCAACGCTTCACCTCCTCCGACTAGCGACGATGATGTTGGGCGCCAGACTTCGAGAGAAGTCCTCTCTCTCTCTCTCTCTCTCTCTCTCTCTCTCTCTCTCTCTCTCTCTCTCGCTCCAGCTAGCCGTCGGTAGAGGGATAATTCGTGGGGGCGAGAAATAAGAATGCTCAACACGAAGGAATTGATTTGGAATGAATTTATTTATTTAAAAAGAAAAAGATAGCACTATTTTGTTCAGCCTGCTAATCTGGCTTCGGTTTTTATCACCGCTACTCTATGTTTTAATTACTATGACTAGGAAAGAACAATACTATAATATAATATAATATAATATAAAGGACTCGACTCTAAATTAATTATAAGAATAAATTAATTATTCCGCTTGACTTTTATCACATACTCGGGGCTTTGCCTTCTCCGCTGCTACCTGCTGGAGATCCAGCTGTTCAGTCTGATTTCGAGCTCTGCGCTCTAGCCTCTGACTGACAGCTGATCGCTCGACAGCGGCGAGGGGAAGGGGGTCGGTACTCGGTACCCTGCCGCAAGAGTTCTCTGACACGCAGACAACTGCGACGCGTGACGTCAGAGGACTCGGGCAATATGGCGTCGGCTCTGGATTTGCGAATTCTGCGCAGCGGCTGCAAAAGCGGCTCGCAGTCGCGCAGACTCGACAGCCACAAGGAACAACAACAAGTTCAAACTTGCCGGGACTCAACTGCCATGCGGTACTGTTATATACTCGGGACTAGGGACGGTACTGGGGAACGAAGAGCTTTTTCTGACTATTTCTCGAGACTTATGGGGACGTTTAGGTTCTCTGGGGGGGAAAGATTTGGGGATAGATTGCACGATTTGACTCGGATAGATCCTACCTGATACCAGCGATGACTCGGCCTCGTGGTCGGCAAAGTCCAGGGGTAAGCAGGGGTCGTCAATGTTCCAAATCGGTCGTATCGTAATCCAAAAATCCAAATCAAGTCCAAAGTAAGGGTAGCAGGGGTCACAATAAATCAAAATTCACCCAGATAACTCTTCAAAACACTCTACAAACGCTCTCTCTCGGTTCACTGTTTTTGCACGTGATTTTCTCAACGGTAGTCGGACAATGAATGGCTCTTCGTTTCCGGGCTGCTAATTACCTACCCTCGCCGTTCGTCCTGTAAGCGCTGGCCGTCATCGATAGACCAATCCGATGATCTACGATTGATATGGCCGCGCTAGGACGAAGGCGGCAGATATTCAAACTAGCTATCCTGACTTTAATTCATAGGGCCTACATACGCTCGTTTAGGCTGGTACGGAGGGTCCAAACGTTTGCCACGTTACATCATATTTGTGAGTTTTTAGGCGAATGGCGTAAAAAAAAGAAATTATACGACCTTCTGGCTTTAAGACGACCAAAAGGTCGTATAATGTCGCTTACGACCTTATGGCATTAGTAACGCGACATATTGAGTTCAATACATTCTAAAAAATGGTTCAAAAACCAGCCAACATAATTGGGTATTAATAGAAATGCCCTATATAATACAGTTGGTATAAATGATTCCAATTTTGTAGGCTGTAGAAGTCAAAAAGTCGCACGGTCGATATATAGCAGACCTACTTATTGGCACAGCTAATCATAACCAGGCCATTGCACAGTCCTTCCGTACCGGCAAGACCGGTAATTTGGAAATCTGCCATTACCCTCGTGCCCCTGCGTGCCCCCGGACCGGGCTTCAAAAAATTACCCGTGGCTGGCCGTCTTCAATGCCACGGCGTACGACTATACTGACCGATCCGAAACGATCTGCGATTGGACGCTCCTCAGCCAACCAACGGTCTCCTCTGAGTTAGCGGAGTTAGCGGAGCTAGCGGAAAGTTACAGAATCGTAACCCAGGTCACCAGCTACCTCTCCCATTTCATCTGCCTCTGCTTTCATAATATCTTGTTCACAAGCGACATTATATTATTAGAGAGGGTGGAGTATGGCTCCGAATTTATTGCCCCCCATAAAACGGCCCCTTCGCTGAGAGGGAGTGGGGGAGCTCCAGTGCCATCTTTTTTTTTTTTTCTTCCTCACCTAACCTAACCTAACCTAGCCTAACCTATCCTAACCCAACCTAGCCTAAGTGAACTCTATCGATTCTAGCCTAAGTTCTAATTCTATTACAGCTCCGTTCAGTGCCGTAGTATACGGGACCGCTTCGCTGGTCTAGTATATACCGTGAAGAAATCTTGATACTGCACAGTCGATGCGTCCGATCGCGCATGCGCCGAATAATTCAATTTTATTGGTCGGTAAGATGGTCCCGCGATGATATTTTGAGCTGTGAGGCAGGGGTGGCAACTTGCAGGAAATAAAGCAAGAGCCGTCAAGCTTTCGCGCGTAGAGTAGACATTTGAGGTTATGTTGTTATTTATTTTATCTTATCGTGAATTATCAAAATCAAAAGCATCTACTAGCAAGCTTCAATAAAATAGTCCATATCAAAAGATAATTTAATCAGTGCAATTAGGGATTTGATGGGAAAACAAAATCCATTGTTACAAAACTTATCTTGGAATCATTTATTGAAAAATTAAATCTCAACTTAAACCTAAAACTGGACAACTGGGCAGTTAAGGGAAAATAACGTTTATTGAAAAAATATTCTTTATTCACATAAAGTAAAAAATAAATGGATTGTCGAAACTAAGTAAAATTGTGAACAAAAGTTTTTGCTTCACGTTTCATGGTAATGCATTTGATTAGAAATTAATCGAATCTGAAATCATCAGTAGCACGTCCGTTACTAACACCTTTTATTTTTGACTAGGGAACAGTGAAGTGGGACTGAAGTCGTCAACGTTCAAGTTTATTACTCAGAGAAGTCATCAGGGCTTGTAAGTAGATTTCCAATTCTGTGATCTCTGAGTGATACAACATTTTTGCATTTATTCAATGATAAAATTCGTTCTTTTAGGAGGCTTGAGCTTTTAACATTGGTCAGAAGTAGGAAAGTCCTGTCTGACCTGATGATTAAAACGTGCTGCCAGCATTCACCATGGTTTCTTGATCGGTGCTACCATTCCAACCATTCGATCTGGTCGTTCCGTCAGGCAACAAGTGTTCAAGTGATTTTTTGCACCATCACCTTCGACTCTACTTCATAGCGTCAAGAAATTATTCGAACACACTGATATTTTTATGTTGGAGTTGGGTTTCGTTACTTTTGTCATTCGGTTCAGGAAAATAGTGTTTCAGGTCTCTAATCAAATTCGAAGAATAGGTTTTGCTAGCCAAACTGATACAATCAAAATCTAGAAATGTTTAATACTTTTAGTTGAAAATGTTTTTAAACTTAGTTTTATTTGATAATTTTACCCGGCTAGCTAGTTACAGCTGTCTTCAGTATCGCTGTCGCTGTCTCTGTACTTGTGTCTTCTTGAAAATCCATCGGCATACCTTGTCAGAGGCTGAAAATGTATTCGCTTGCTAATACACGTTGCATTACGAATAATCAATTAAACTAGACTCCTTGAAAAGCAAATCACAATTCAATCACAGATGATAAAATATTCAAACTTCCTAAACAATTAGTTTGATATTTTTCAATTTCAAAGTTTGTGGAATTAATGTTTTTTCCTAGCGAAAAAGTTACTTGAAAGATACGTTACACGCAATGGTTTCGAATTCGAAGAAGTCATAACGATTTCCTTAGTCAACCGAAAATAGTAGCGATGATCTCTGCACTCAAGAAATTAAATGGAAGGTATCAATGGAACGCAGAGATGCAATTATTTGGTTGTTGCAAACTCATTCTTGAATTTTCCAATTCAACAGCATTTATTCACCAACATTTTCTGTTAATCAGAAGAATTTGGATTATCTCTACTGTATCAAATTAATACAATTTAATAATCTGTCCCCACCTACCTGCCTCGTTTTTTTTCAACCCATCATGAGACCACTAGTTTCCAATTTGAACTAGATGAAGCAAATCCTTGAAAAATAAACCGAATCATCAAAGCAAGCAATCAACTGTTCAAAATAAATTGCGACGGTCAAACATCAGGTTTCAATAAAGCTTTCCAAGCCCTTCCGAATCGCTACCGCAATCGATTGAGATTTTAACCTCAAAAATTCATCAACTACATCGCCATCAAAAACAAAGTTTGACAGCTCGAACTCGGGATGGCTAGCCTGCCTCAGTGGACGACGGATCTCGCGCATGCGCAGTCAGGCGCATCGACTGTGCAGTATCAAGATTTCTTCTCGGTATAGATATAGAGGCCCATGCTTCTCTTTGCTTCGGCAGTGTGGGTCCGTTTCTTCGACCCGATATACCGTGAGAATCACGTGAAACCGTATGGATCCATGCTACCGGAGAGCGAATATTGGCGAATATGACGTCATTTTAGCGGGCTAACCACTCGTTGCGCTGAACAATCCCTAGGGTGATTTTGGCGCGCGGTCGATGCAACTCGGCAGCCATTGTTGATAGAAGCCGGCTGACTGTCAATACATCGCGGAAGGTAGACATGTGGGGTTATGTTCGTTTATTTTAGGCAAATGATTAATAAGGCGAAGAAAAACTACGTGAATGAGCTATGAATATTTATCAAAAATCTATCAATTAGTTTTGAATGATATCTCAATACAATCAAGGAATTGGTTGTTCTCGATGAACTCTTTGATTCTAATTAATTTGCAGTTATAGCTTAAGTTAATTCGTTGATTGTACTATGATATTATTTAAAACTGATTGATCGATTTTTGATAAATATCAATAACTTATTCACGTAGGTTTTATTCACTTCATTTATCATTTGCTTAAAATAAGCGAACATAACCCCACATGTCTACCTTCCGCGATGGATTGACAGTCAGCCGGTTTCCAACAACAATGTCCAACAATGGCTGCCGAGTTCCATCGACCGCACGCCAAAATCACCCTAGGGGTTTTCAGTGCAACGAGTGGTTAACCTGCTAAAAATACGAAATATTCGCTGTCCGGTAACATGGATCCATTCGGTTTCACGTGATTGTCCCGGTATATAGATATACAGGCCCATGCTTCTCTTTGCTTCGGCGGTATGGGTCCGTTTTTTGACCCGTTATATATAGATATAGACCCATGGTTATTTTTGCTTCGGCAGTATGGATCCGCCGCTCCGAATATATATATATATATATATATATATATATATACAGGGTGTTGCAGAAAACGCAACGAATATTTCACGGGGTAAATCTTGATCAAAAATGGGATCGAAATTTCTTCAGCCGATTTTTTCGATAATGCATGGATTTTCCGTTATAATTATTTTAATTTCAGCTAATGACGCGCGACTTATGAACGGCCGTTTGTCGGTGTGATCACCGTTTGGTTGTGTGTGCGTCTCTCAGCCTATTGTCACCACGAAAGTAAGTACACACAACCGAGCGGTAAGCACACCGACGCGCGGCCGTTTATAAGCCGCGCGTCATTTACTGAAATTGAAATAAGTATAACGGGAAAGATATGCTTTTGATAAAAAAACGGCTGAGGAAATTTCGATCACATTTTTGATCAAGATTTACTCGGTTAAATATTCGTCGTGATTTCTGCAACACCCTGTATTTATATATTTCGGTTCAAGCCTCATTACGGTGTGGTGCTATGCCTCTGTTTTATTACTGAGGGATGCAGGTATAAGGGTTCCGTCTTCCGGCGGTAGGGATTATGACGGGGCAGTCCGCGGAGTCGGAGGCGACCATGGTTATGATTCATGAAAGAAAGACAATTGATTATGGTTTGAGCTCGTGTTTATTCATGCAGTTAAATTCAAAAACACACATCATAGATTTAAATCTAACTATAACGAGACATATATCGCTAATTGAATATCGTATAATAATGAAATCGGATTATTACTAGTGAACAGAAAATACTTATTTCTAACGATGAAACAGCAAAAAGAAAAGAGGCATATACATGACGAACACTCAGCCTTTCTTACGACGACAACACTGGATACAGTTTACACGGTTAATATCGTTCTCTATTCTACGTTTGAGCTTGGTTAGTCTCAAGCGTCTGTAAAATGAGCTGACGATTCTATCGTTTTGCTTTAAATTCCTAGTGAAGATACTTGTGAACTGCTCAAGAGTAAAGCCCTGCATCATATAATACAAGAACATGATGCAGAACTGACCACATACCTGAGAGGGAGAGCTCTACAGCTGTTTATCGTTTCAACGGTGGCTATACAGTTCCGACGCAGAGCCCTGATGTGATAGGGTATAACGGGTGGTAGACCAAAACTATCGAAATATACGGCTTGTCCGGCGGCTGTCACATGGAAAGCTACCCAGTGTGTCCCGGCTCGTGTATGGTCATCTGTATTCGCTACGATAGCGGCCGGGTATGTCCAGTGCATCGAGATCTAATCGGCTGGGTAAACCCCCTTCGTCCGAGTAGGTGTTTGTTCCAGTGCACTCAGAATTTGAAAAGTATCCATCCTCCTTGCCTGTCGTGGAGTCACTGACAAATTTGATGGAAAATCTGTGAAATCCTTAGTCACAGGCTCCGGCAGGCAGTCTTCATACGTGCAGATATCTCTTCTATTCCGTTGCGACCACACTGATCCTCTCCTTGCTCGAGCGGGTTGTTCGCACTTTCTTTCTCGTTATCCCCAGGTTGTTCGAGTGAGTTTAGCAAACTAGTGCGAAAAGGGATTGGACATGGTTTTTTCGGACATCCCATGTGACTGCAACCGTTTTCTCAGTTTTATAGCGTTACGGCGAGCACAGTTGAAGTTCTTACCAACACCAGAGTGTAGAAGGCATGACTTGTCCGATGACAGGTCTCTGAACGCCGGGCACTCGCACTCACCACGTTCCAAGTTGACGATTCCTCGTGACATCACCTCTTGGAGAAATTTAGCTTTCTGGACCCCGCGACAGAAGATGTTCTTTGCCATATGTGTAATAGCTCGTAAATTTGCATTCAATTGCTTATGCGTAACATCGCCCTCAGACCATTCTATTCCGTGGTGGTTAGCTGTCAGCCAATTGTTTTGCGAACGCTTTGACGAAGATAGCTCGCTGATGGAGTGTGGAGGTGTGACGATCCAGTGGGCGACAGCCTTATTCTCGTAGGCGACGACGGCAACCTCTTTCGGCATGAACTGCCCGGTCTCGGCGCAGAAGCCTTGTATATCGACGATGTAGTTCATGGTTGCACGAAGAAGTGAACGATTGTTACTCGAGAAGGTCTGGATCACTACTACTAGACTGTGGTGAGGGCTAGGCTGGCTCAGGTATTTAAGCTTGCCTGTTTTATGATTTTAACTACCCTCTCCGTATTTGGTGAGATGGAAGGGATGAGCAGGTTCTAGCAGGTCTGACAATGCTCACAGGTCGTCCCCCGCAATAGGGATGGGCCAACTGCAGGTGTATGGTGTACAGGAACCAACAGGATTCCGTGACCTGACGTAGTTAGCTCTCTCGTTTAATTCCAAAGTCTGTGATGACCTGTCGCATAGAGTCAATCTCGATAACGTTATCAAATTCTGCGTAGACGATGCAGTTTATAGTCGTGGTCAGCGGACTCTCAAAACGTGAACACTGCCATGCTTGATGAGGTTCCAGTGTCCGTTATCACTGGCTGAGAGGTCAGGAGTAAGATCGAATGCCGTGAGACAGTATCCGGCCGCATATCCTTGACGAGGAATCGAGTTTCCCTCGTTTAGGAAATGTATACCGGTTCCCGTAAACGGATGTTGTACGAATCCGCAAATAATTTGTTCGTGAAATCTGGCTGTAACGGCTTCGACGGAATCTGGGTGCCTTCAATATACAAGGATAGGTGGTTCAACCTGAAAGATGAAAAATTAAACGGGTTGCGTGTTTTGTCTTCATTATACGCTTTGTTATCGACAAATCCGATGATTGAACGTTTTGGTAGTTGGCCGAGGAAAACATCATCGAGTGTCTCGGCTTGCACACCACTATGTATTGTCATTGTCTTGACGTCAACGCGCGTTATTGGATATTTCGGAGTTGTTTTGGCAAGGGTTCGTGCATGTGCCAACAGAATGTCGGGGCTGATTTTGACGCGCCGTATGAGTAAGGTCACGTCCGTATCTTCCAATTTATGATACTCACCAGCTTCGATCAAGCAAAAGGCATCCCTGGATCTGACGAGCCTCAATCGGAGCTCCACACCGTTCAACAGAAATTTTTCCTGGTTGAAGACATCGCAATGCAAACGCCTAAGCATATCGACAGGTTTGTTTCCAGCGAAATATTTGTTTCTAGTTTTAAATCCCTCGTTGTGAGCGCCCGTGGTCTCGTCAAAGTGCCCGGGTGTATCAGAATACCATAAGCCCGAGGTGAGATGCGAATTCTTAGCTGCGTCCCCATAATTCAACAAAGTCTCGATGTAAACTCTGTATGCGTATGAATTGTTACTCGGTGAAACTAGTTTTTGGTTAAAATATACATCCGCCTGATTGAACATAGTATGCAGGAAATTGTTCACAGGGGCTACACCTGACGAATCTGTAACAGTTGTATCGCCCCGCATTCTCTTTACATGTGCACATACCCGGAGCATCGTGTGTGAGAGATCTAAGTACTCATCGCCCTGGCAAGGTACGGCGAATTCAAATTTCAACACCGTTCAATTCATATCGGATTTCATCAAAAAGGAAGGCCATCGCGTTATTGACAAGTTTTGCAGTTTTAACAGGTTGATAGGCACCGCTTGCATCTGGCACTGAATTCAATAGTGTTCCCTCAATGTATAAAAAACTGTTGCATGGCAATGTATACAAATCCTGTTGTTGAATTGGAATGCGTATCTCATCGCTGTTCTGATAAGACGTACTGGCGTAGGGGGCATGGGCATGAACTTCAACTCGAGTTATACTGTTGTCAAATACTGGTCGAGCATTAATATTCAGCAGACTCACCATATCTAGTTTTCACAATGAATCCCAATGATTTTAGAAAGTTGACGTTATCAGGAGTCAGTGATTGATGTACAGCGTACGGTGTTGTTCGTTTGACCAAACTTTTAACACTGAGAGAGTTGACCGTGTTAGTGGGATATTTGTGGACATCTTCATAAAGCAGCATGATCAAATTCAATTGTTCTGCTCTTTCACGTGTAAGCGAATTGTTATCTCTTCTCTTCGAAAGTTAACTAGATTACCGTCCTGGTCTACAACTCGAACTGTTATGTTGTCTATTACACGCGGGCTCACAGGCAAGTAAATGACGTGGTAAGGTGACTCGGAGATTTTATAGCCTGGTGGCACATTTGCTGAAAATTCATGAATAGTGTGCACCGGTTGAGCATTACTGTAGGCTCCAGCAGTAATGTTACACTCAACTCGTATGATATTAACTTTGAGAATATTGACTGGTAAATCTGATTCATGCCATACGTTAGCTTTGAGCTTTCGTTTCGTAAATCCTAACAATGACCCGAGGTTATTTTGCCCGTTAAAGTCAATGTCATACTTGCACTTTATTTCACATTTTAGCGTATTGTTGTTCGGCTGCAGTATAATGGGGGGTGGTAATTCTGCAGAACCACCACCCACTTCGTTTTCAATTATTCTTTTAACGATGTATCTATTCAAATCATCAATTTCATATGATCCTTCGGGAATGATTATTCTTTTGCTATCACCATAGTAAAATGTATTATTTGTGACGTCGACGTTGGGTGCAGAGTTAAATGTTTCAAAATCCACTAATCCTAATACATATTGACCATTCCCACCTAAAACAATTGAGGGGAAATAATTTGCACTAAGAACTGATGTTGAGCCCGAGAGCGTAAGCGTCAGAGACATAGCGCAGTCACATGCATACTGAACTTCAAATATTAATACATCTTATGTATTATCATGTAAAAAAATTATACATAATTGTCCACATATTGCGGAATTATAGGTTTGATATTATTTGTAATTGTAATCTATTCGCACGTTGTTCCCCAAATATTGAATCAATTCCCTAGGTGGCGGCAGATTCCCATAACTATCATAATACTTGACGCGATGACCTCGTTTGACGTATGCAACCCAATGCGTACCAGGTCCATTTATATTATCCAAGTTAATAATTCCGCACTCATTCTGTTGAATAGAATTTTGATTTTCGAGTAGTTCAGATCGCATAAGCACGCCTTTAAAATATAGGATGCGCATACGTTTCACGTACATAAGTAGCTCAATGTTGGTTGTGGGTCCAGCGGGTAAAATTATCTCATTTTTGATGTTTTTTTTTTTTCCTCGAGATTTTCTCATACTCCCACCTTTCTTGTATGGATTCGAATACAACCCCCGGCCGCGCGGCTCCATAGCACGATTGTGTCGTTCAGTTTCAGAAAGAAGTTTACGCGCATTTGACGCCTCATTTACAGATTTAGCAATACCAGCAGCTCCCCCTACCAAACTTCCTACTGCTGATAATCCCGCCAATAATGGAACTAAAAAGGGTAAAAATCCACCTCGTTTAGCTAGGGGCAGCATTCTTGGCTTACCACCTGTCCCTCTACTTTTTCGAGAATGTGGAGGATTTTTTTTTGATTTTCAACCCCTTCTTCACGTGAAGCCTACCCATGACACTCCTCTTTAAACCCGCCCCCATTTTCAATTTTAGCGTCATAGCACGTGCTACTGCCCATGCAGCTACTCGTTCGAACAAAGCTGCGTCTTGAGCCGTGACACGATGTGATGCCTGTTCTACAAGTTTTCGGTCAGCGTGATGACGTGTTTCAAGGTCTCTACTTTGTGAATAGGTAATATCGTGCTCACGACAAAACTTGTCCAACGGGTTAATACCGGGATCACCTCGAGCTAAACGTTTAGCTAGATGCGTGCCCGGGCCGCAGTACTGATAGCCTGGTATATGTAGTTCAAATGGCAATGAATTAATGACCCTATTCAATACACCTTGCCCAGATGAAGTTGGTTTTGACATTTACACAGTTTCTTGTCAGTGGTGAACATCATATTTCAACAATAGAATTCAAGGAATATATGTCGATAGGTTCCTGGCGATAAATTGAACCTGATGATGAATCAATGTCAATGCACTTCTTAAAACTGAGGAAAAAAGTCAATTGCTAGTCTATAAATACTCATCGCTCCCTCATAACTTCAAGCACAGCGAATATGCATTTCATCAAGCAGCCATACTCCATTCAGGTGGTCAATCTTGACAGTAAAACGAAGGTGGATATTCCGAAGCGGCATGGTCCTTTGTTACCTAATACAATTAGATCCATTATTTGCGGTCCATCTAATTGTGGAAAAACAAATGTTGTTGTGAGTTTGCTGGAGAGTTGTAATGGAGTTCGCTTTGAAAACGTCTACATCTATTCGAAATCGTTGGAACAGCCGAAGTATCAATATCTGGAAAAACTGCTATCAAATATTGAAGCAGTTGGATATTTTCCATTTTCGAACAATTGTGATGTAATCCCTCCAAATGAGTCATTACCCAACTCAATGTTTGTATTTGATGATGTCGCCTGTGACAAGCAGGATGTAGTCCGGGAATATTTTTCCATGGGCAGACATGCACAAGTCGATTGTTTTTACTTATGTCAAACGTATGCACGAGTCCCCAAACACCTGATTCGCGACAATACAAACGTTCTGATCCTATTTAAACAAGACAATATGAATCTACGTCATGTGTATGATGATCACGTCAACAATGACATGATGTATGAGACATTTCAGGAACTTTGTAGCATCTGTTGGCAAAAAAAATATGGCTTTCTTGTTATTGTCAAAGACAGCTCACTGAAATCTGGTCGGTATCGGAGGGGGTTCAATGAATACGTCAGCTGGTGATGAAAAGCCTTTCAGTTAGATCCCGCCGTTCGAAGTATAATGATGTCTAATTTAATAAATGAGGCTGAAGCGTTTGCTGCAGGCAAAAAGGTGGGCAATGATAATTCTGCAAAAGTTGGTGATGAAAAAATTAAAAAAGCAATCGCGCGATCGAGCAAGACGATTCGTGCAGAATACAGGGCATTGAAAGTTGGTCAATCGGAGGTTGAGGATGCTATAGACAGGAACCTAGCACCAATCGTAGCACCGCTGAAGATGTTAGCTGAGCGCAGTAACATTGATGATCCACCGGAACGAAAACCAATGATACAGGTGAAGCGAAAACTTGAGCTAGACGATGAGAATGATGTGGAGCAGGATCGAAATATTCGTTTCAAACCGTCGAGCACCCCGCTCGCAAAAGATGATCGAAAGAAACGACTGCAGAGTGCACCCGCTTCAATGGAAATCGGTTCGCCGGCGACTAATAATGATACCGTTTTCCTAAACTCGGAAACCATAGCCCAGTCCCATTCTGATGAAGCCACTATGCGCGAAATTTTGTAATTCCCTGCGGGTCGGGCTAATGCTAAAAAATACATTGAAGATAATTTCGGTACATTGACTAAAATATATTTCAAAGGATTGATTTTTGATACAGCCAATATATTCGATACAGTGTATGGAATTCGTTTCGTCAATGGAACATGGATGATGGGTGATTCACCCATTGAAGTCGATAGAAATGATAATATTATGATTGAAAATGTAAGATATAAGAGTACGCAGGCATTATTGGAACTTATTTTCAAAAGAATTCCCGATCCGGAAATGTATACGAAAACTGATCTGGCCAAATACAAAAGTATATTACGTGCAACTCATGCCTACAAGCGGGGGTTTACTGCGAGTGGTCAATTAAATGGAAATAAAGGTTACAAATGGAAGTCCATAATTGCGAAATTATTCGATACTTCAACACGCAGCAACTCTTCGGGTAGAGGTTTGATTCCAGGTGAAATGGTTGTCACAAATAATCCCACAGATTACGTGTACTGGGATAACCCGAACGAACTTGTGGAAAGATTGAGACTTTTGATTGCCTCCAAGACTGCTGGTCACACGGGTCATGACAATGAAATAATGTCCATCATACAGGAAATTCGTGAGGCAGGCTTCATTGAATAAATAGGCAAACTTATTTCATTGTTCATCAGTGTAGAAATGTCAGTTGATAAATTTGGAAGACATCTCGATTCTAAACGTCTCCCTATATTGCACACATCGAGCAATAACGGCGGTGGCAATATTTTCAGAATAACTGGTGACATCAACTTTCACGGTAAAAGATTAATGAATGCAGCCCTTCCAGTCGAGTTAACTGATGTTGTGACAAAGGCATACATTGATCAAGATTTTTTAACCTCTAAAAATGGTGGGCATTTCAATTTACAAAACCGACGATTAAAACAAGTTCACGCACCGCTGGCTGAGAACGATGCCGTAAATAAACAATACGTTGATGCTATGAAAACTGATACGCTCCAGCTTACACACTACGACGAGCTAACATCTAAACAGTTTGATGCGCAAGATCATCGGATAATCCGTATTGGTACTCCTCTAGCTGACGATGATGCTGTTACCAAGAGATATATTGACGCACTTCACACAAATGTGTTACAACCTGAAGCCGATGGAAGTTGGAATTTCAGAAAAAAATGTTTGAGAAACGTTGAAAATCCAGTAAACCAACTCGATGCAGCGAACAAAGTATACGTCGATCGGAAAAACCTTACGGTGGATGGACATCATAACTTTACTGGTAAAAGACTAACTATTGTTCATGACCCCATCCACAGTTCTGACGCGGCAATAAAATCATACGTCGATAGAGTGAGCGCTCAAACGAGGCACTATATTGATACAAGACCTACCGTGAAACGAGTGGGTCTTATGGATGACTTTGATTTTGAAAACACTGTACTACATAACGTGCGGACGCCTACTCAACCGTTCGACGGGGTGAACAAAGAGTACGTCGACTTTCTACATAATCAAGTGACAAGTGAACTCCGAATACTTGTCGATCGTGTGAGGGATCACCATTCAAAATGAGTAAAGAAAAGCTGCGTTTGGTAAAAGAATTGCATGCACCAGCCCGACGTAATTACCCACGCAGAAGGGTGATTACTCGCGGTTATGATGATTTGTGGCAGGCGGATCTTGTTGATATGCAGCCATATGCAGGAATTAATAAGGGATTTAAATATATATTAACAATAATTGATGTTCTATCTAAATATGCATGGGCTGTTCCGCTCAAGAGTAAAAGCGCTGAAGATGTGTGTGAAGCATTTAGTACAATCATATCGGGACCTCGCAAACCTGAAAATCTTCAAACCGACAACGGCAAAGAATTTTACAATAAATCTTTCAAGACTCTTTTATCAAAATATGGAATCAATCATTATTCAACGTACAGCGTTATGAAGGCATCTGTCGTTGAACGTTGGAATAGAAGTCTGAAAAATTCAATGTGGATGACCTTTACTGTTAATGGATCATATAAATGGATTAATATTCTTCAACGATTGGTTGCCGATTATAACAATCGCGTACACAGAACTATTCGAATGTCACCGCAAAAAGTTACACCATTGATCGCAAAAAAACTTTTGACAACTGTGTACAGCAACATTAAGGTAGCGGGTCCAAGAAAATTTAAAATCGGTGATCCTGTGCGGATCAGCAAATACAAGACTATATTTTCTCGCGGTTTCACACCCAATTGGTCTACGGAAGTATTCAAAATCATTAAAGTGCAAGTCACAAATCCAGCAACATACTTACTGGAAGATTCTCGCAGACAACCAATCTTGGGAGGGTTTTATGAACATGAATTAAAAATAGCTAAATATTCAGACGTACATCTAGTGGAAAAAATATTACGTAGAAAAGGAAATAAAGTATACGTTAGGTGGTTGGGATTTGATTCATCACACAATTCTTGGATAAATAAGGAAAATGTTTTATAATTTTTATTGTAATCAAGTGTATTGATACATGAATAAATACAAAAATATGTCAAATTAAATGAAACTACCTAACCCCTCTCTTTTCGCAATTATTTCAGACCTGATGTGCTATTGGTATATTATAATGACCCCATGGTAATGTATCAGTAGAATTAGGAATGACATAGCGTTTTGTATCATTTGAGCTCAAAGCTACCTTCGTCTCACATATTGAATACACTGTATGCAACTTTGAACGTATAGTCTGCTGCTGTTTGTCTAATTCACAGTTTGTGTTTAAGCATTCAAGATAATCGGCAAATGTTATTCCTCTTTGCACAACGCAATTTTTTACACCCTTTGCTTTTTTGACTTCTGTTTTTTTATTAATTTTGATTGAATACATTTTAGATCTTAAACCTACGAACTCAGTCATCACATCACCATTATTTTCATCTTTCATTAATCCGGGAATTTTTTTATTTTTGAGGGGGATCTTATACAAATTATTTGGATCATAGTCACTTGTGTCGAATTTTTCAATATCACGTTTCATTATTTCATAAATGTCATTACAATCTATTTCATATACCAAACTATCAGTGTCTGTGTAGAGTAGTTTACATTCAGCTTGGAATTGAGGTTTCATATATTCATAATGGAAGGCGTATATGCATGTTTTAGATAAATCTAATACACACATTCCAACGTAAATTGGTTTAAAGAACTTCACCTTCAACTTGCGCAATTCTATAGCAACAAAGTTTTCCGAAAATATTGTTCTCCGACGGAAATTTGGTTTTGCAATCAAAGATTTTGCACCGTATCGCCCATGCCATTTACTGATTAATTTCATATCAACATGATTACGCACATTTTCCATTGTTTTCCCGAACACAGCATTATTCATCAATTTGAACAAGTTCTTCTCGAAATTATTCCTTGCTCGTGTGCGCATACTAGTATTCAAATCAATATATATGAACCCAACCATGCTGACTGTTCAAATTGTAAAATTCGATATATTTGACATAATTTCAACCCATGACCAAGGCACTGCTTGAGATTTCTATAATGGATAATGTACCGATGTTTAGTGTGCAAAGTTGCTAGCAGTTTCACATCCTTCGTATTTGGAGCCTTAGTATGAGTGGGGCAAAAGGGTAAATCTTTATGATGATCATGCAATTCCTCAGGATATTCTAAATCAACTTCCAGAATATATCCTATGGAGGCGTCATCAGAAATGAATGTCACATCAAAGTTTGATACATCTTCAAGCCATTCAAATTTTCCAGAAGGTAAAAATTGAGACATCGCCCAACCGTATAAATTATTCACATCAAAATACATCAGATATTTCTTAGGAGCATTTACATCGTAACTGTCCATGTAGCTATTATTAGCTTGACTATATCTATTGGAACACTGACTCAAACCACCTCTTATACCTCGTTCTGCAAACAATAACATATCTACATCAGTCAACAACTCTAGGCGAATTTTGGTATATTTGAGCATTGTATCCCACGTCAACCCCGGGAGTGTATAATAATAGGCAGGATCTAAATTATACGTCCTCATGCAACTTTCTCTAAAATTTTCAAATACATCTGCCAACAGTAAAACATCCGTCTTCAAATATAAATCGCTATATTCACCCAGTGTTTGTATGTTAAACATTTTCCAAACATTTACGGCATGTGAATAATCCTCTAGGATGCTCTGATCCATCAATTGATTGTAGAATCCCCCTATCGGAGGAAGCACAGTATCATTCAACCTATCCAATGAACTCAGGTAATCATAGGAAAACACTCCTTTTCGCGTCAGGAGTTGAAACTTTGCGGAATTAATGTCACTGAATGTATGCCTCATTATTTTTAGCTTATCGACCCCCAAATATGAACTGAGTTTATCCAAACTGGAATTCATGAATTTAAATGAATCGATGAACCTCAGCTTAAAAGTAATACTCCCATAAACTGTCTTTGTAAATGAGATATACTTTTCTTTATTTAAGGCTAACACTGATA
Organism: Tenthredo scrophulariae; assembly: GCA_963978835.1. Taxonomy (NCBI): domain Eukaryota; kingdom Metazoa; phylum Arthropoda; class Insecta; order Hymenoptera; family Tenthredinidae; genus Tenthredo; species Tenthredo scrophulariae. Next base: position 10,943,802 of record OZ022229.1, read on the forward strand.
CTTTCCCTTCAAATGCCGTCATTAATTCGGTTATCACGAAATGTGCATCGTAACCAGTCATATTGTGGAATACGATTGGAATGACTCTATCGTCTTGATAATTCAAATTACATCCTACGTGCGCGGCACCTCTAAAACGGCCGGTATAATGACAATGATCGTGAACACGTGGTTGTGTATCGGTAAATGCACGCCCGCATATGTGACAGCTTAGTGCATTTTCAAAATCTGCTTTTTCATACTGAGTTAACTTATTCATTTTGATGGGATTGCCGTACGTTGTTTGCAGGTTGTCCGCCAATATTTTCAGTTCCAGGACAAACCATCGTGCTGGATGGGGGCCCCGATATGATGCATATCGCGATCGGGACTGATCATATGAACAATGAAGATAATACCCAACACTGTACGCTTCATGCTTTTGGTATGCATGAGATTTTTTATTCTGCGATTCATCAGTTCCTAATTCACTCAATAAACATTCAAAGTCAGCGTACACTATGAATGGAACGAACTCTTTCCGGTTGAAATTTTTGAACTGGAGCCACTTAGTTTCTTCAGTGGAAAGCTCTACTGCACAATCGTTTACTTCACTGCAGTCAATAGTGTGGTTACTCAAAGGTATTTCATTATAAAACACATGTAAACACCTATCACATATGAATTTTCTTCTCCTTGTTTTTGCTAACTGGTTTGAAAGTAATTTTGAAAGATTTTTAATCCAACAGAAGTGTTTTTCACCATCACTGTTTTGCACCATCAACAAATTGATGTGTTTCATCTTTTTATCATTAGTTAGATATAATGGCTCGATTTCAATACCCTTCTTTTTACGTTTCTTGCCGAGGATAAAAACATTGATAGACATAGTATTCATTTTCTCAAACTTTGGTATTTGCTTGAGTGTCATGGGAAATGAAATGCTCGTCAAATTCAATATCGTTGAAAAGTGGGGATAAGAACTTGATCGATCCGAATGGTGTGTTGCAGGATATAAAGCTGAAATAACCGCCCAAGCAAAACATGCGCCGTCTCGCGAGCGTATATTAATTACAGCTTTTGGCGCTTTAATGTTGGCGAGTAATTCTACAAAACTAGCCCCGTTTAGTGGTTGCCATCGATTCACATTGACCTCTAAATTGATGAGTCTAGTCAAAACCCATCCGCTATCCCTCACCTGGAATTCTTCCATCTGAGTCATTATAGGCGTGACAACGTAGTGTGCATACCAATCCTGTAAATTTGTTGTTAATAGTAGCTGCTCATTTGCAGTATTAAAACATTTTGCATCACTTTTACCCTTCAACTCAAATTCACCGTTCAGGGCTGTATTCACTTTCACGCAATTGTGTTTCTTTAGCGCATTTTTGATGCGAATGATGACTAGATGTTTAGCATCTTCTAAGAATTGTTTTGGATCAATATGCTGTATGTTGATCACTAATCCAGTCCGAATTCTTCCTTTGAATGCTGATTCAAAGTCCTGCCAGCATACTCGACTGCTTCGCAGTGCAACATTTCCAATTCCTTGACCGGTCTTGATCTGTTGCTGGACTAAAACTCTGAGACTCTTCAATCTACCGATTCTTGACTTCAAACTGTGTTTAGTTCTACATGGTACAGCTGATTTTTTTAACGCTTTAGTCAATAAGCGTATGGTGACATCACAATGTCTGATCCATCTTGCAATCTTTTCAGCACTGTTTGAAGATTTTATCAATCGGAAAATATCAATCAATTTTTCCTCCATCAAAATTGATAAATCCAATGCTGAAGCCATTTTTTAACAATGCGAATCCTCGTTTTCAAGACACGTCAAATCGTTCACGACTCCAATATTTAGTGAATGTCGCTAAACATTGGAAGTTGTCGTATTTATATTACGGCAGAGAGATGGAAGTGGTTATAAAAAAATCTGAGGGACCGAAGTGGTTATAAAAATCTGTAAGGCGTTGGTAATGATTCTAGCGATACAGGAAGTCACTGTAAAAATCCGTACACGTATCTCCGCAACAGTGTTGTAGGGTTAGGGTAATTATAAGGATCTGTTGCTGCGCAATCAGGGATTTCGAAAAAATCAGGTTATCTAGTGGAGCATGGGTAATTATTAAAGCTCGTCCTCTCGTTACGTTAATCTAGCGATACATGAAGTCACTGTAAAAATCCGTAAACGTATCTCCGCAACAGTGTTGTAGGGTAATAATGGGGGTCTGTCGATCGATCTAGCGATACAGGAAGTCAATGTAAAAATTCGTAAACGTATCTCCGCAACAGTGTTGTAGGGTACGGATATCAGGGGGTAATTAAATAGTAGTATCCTTCGATAACTAGCGATGATACAGGGTAATTATAAAAATAGAGGTGTAGGGTGATAATGGGGTCTGTCGATCGATCTAGCGATACAGGAAGTCGATGTAAAAATTCGTAAACGTATCTCCGCAAGGAAGTCAATGTAAAAATTCGAAAACGTATCTCCGCAACAGTGTTGTAGGGTACCGATATCAGGGGCTAATTAAATGGTAGTATCCTTCGATAACAAGCGATGATACAGGGTAATTATAAAAATAGAGGTGTAGATCGTAAAGGCGCGGGTTAGAACTTTCCAAGAAAAAGGAGAAAGTAAAGGCGCTGTCATGGAAAAAGGTGCAGGTGACCGGAAGTGGTCTAGCTCCTGTATACTTATACTACTCTCGAGCGGCAGGTCCTGCAGTATGTTCCCCCACAAATATGCTTCCCCTTCGATATATCCGTGAAGATATCGCAGGTTCCACATACCCCTAGGGTACTACAGACCGTTCGTTTACCGCTGAACGAGCCCTGCAGAGTGTGGCGTCTACAACACTCTGCCCCGTAAAAATCGCGATGGCAGGGTTCACACTCGACTTTTGCGACTCCCCTATCACATGCAGGAGTCAAGAGACAACGGTTACACTTTGTTCGAACACCTGTGCTCGTTACCGTGAGCGTAGGCTACGTGACATGGTTGGCAAAAGAAATCGGAGGCAGCAGCTCCTCTCATATTTAAAATAGTATCATAATGACCGAGCCGCGGATAATAGAGAATATTAAGTTTATGTACAGTAATGTTCATCGATGGTGTCCCCGTGGCTCACTATTTTTTCCAGAATCGAGTTTAACTTCTACGAATATTTTATTTGCCCGTGACCAGTGGAACCTTCAGATTGTTAGGAATACGACAGCTGCGAGGTGAAGCAGAGTCACGAAGTAAGCCACTGGTCATTGACAAATAAAATATTTGTAGAAGGGAAATTTGATTTGAAAAAAAGCTAGGAAAAATAGTGAGCCACAGGGACACCATCGATGAACATTACTGTACTAGACCGCGGTAGCCCATACCCAGTACGATATCCTCTCCGTTGAAAAGCGGTCGGCCACCTTTACCTATCGTCTCGATGTCGTAAACTAGAATTGCATAACCCTGCCGTGCCAAATATTGCCGGAACTGCACATCCTCCTCAATACCACTGCTCTCCTCGGGTATGACGACACCCGCCTCTACTACCTGACAAGCTTTCTCAGTCTGGTATCTTTTTCCTGACGCCCTAGCCCTGTTCCATTCCGCCTGTAACGGTCCATCCCGTACAGAACCTCTCGCCGCATGCACTCCAGCTACGAACAACGCCCTCGGTAAACATAAATTATCACTGTTCGTTATAGTCAGGATGGAACGTTTACCGACTAGCTGCTCCCCGTTCAGGGCTAAACGTTTTCCCCGACCTGCCGGAACAGCAATAGTTGTTATGTTCACCGTGAACGGCTGATCTATTGAAAATTCACTCGCGTTCTGTCTAACCCGAAATACAAGTCCCCATAAATCCTCAAAGCGAAAATCGCGAGCCGGTCGAAAGCTTAACCCCGCAGAACCCCTTGTGAAACCCTGTGTGCTAAAACTAATGCCCATGATGTCGTTTGGAGTGCAGAGCGAGGTGAAATATCTGTGTAACTGGTGAAAGGCCTCTTCCAACTAGACGATGGGGATTGCAGACTCAGGCGGAACACCAATTCTGACGGTGATTTGACTCCCGCCTAAACCGAAACGCTGGTATCGCCGATTTACCCGCCGCGTTATTTTGAATCGGTTTCCCATCGCTGCCTGCTCAGCCCGTTCATCATTGTCGCTGGTTGCCTTATCCGAACGCTCAGCCTCGTCAGCGGGAAGATCAGCCACACGAGCACCGCGCCTCGTCGATGAAGGGGCAGCCCCACCCGTCTGCGTCCTCGAGCTACTGGCGCCGTTATTCACCCCGAATAGCCAACTAGGCGAGCGAACCCTCACGGCTGGTTGACCACCTACGGGGATTAAGTAAAAACGTTATATCATCTTTTCCCACCGAATCGATACATATTAAACTATGTGTTAGGGTAAGGAGGCGTACAATCAAAACTACTCCTCCTCAGAAGCCGCGAGAAATCCTGCTGGAGGTTCACCATGCGGGGTTGGTATTATCAACATTTCCAACGAATCAAAATCCGATGGAAGATTTATCCCGGATAATATCCCAACTGCTGTTAACAAGCATGGAGATTTGATACTCCTCAGCAGAGTTCTCTATCGCATCCGCTGTTACATGTTGAGTTGATGAAAAAAAAAGACTGAGAAAGATTTTCAACGGTGACCAGGGGAGACCGACCCTAGACTTATAAGCCGAATTACGAGCACTACTTACGTTCCAGCTGGCCAAAGACAGCGGGATCGGCGGGCGATAAGCTAGGCCAGACCTGAGCATCTTGCACTTCTGAAGCGAAGTCCTCCGCTGTTATGGTATGAAATGTAAAAAATAAGAGGTTAGGAAACCCTTACAGAGCTTATCAGAAAAAACAGTTTCCTAATAACTTCAATATACAAGTCCACGAGATTCACTCACGTTCTGCAGAACTAAAGACGACGGAACCGGCCGATGATACCTCTGACACGATTTTGTCGAGACCCAGGCCCTGTGAATGCACCGTTCCACTCCCCGACTCTGCTATCGGAGAATCCTCCACTTCGATTACGGAGACCTGGGAGAGGCGCTCGATCGTCTAACTTACTACCTCGCCGCTCTGCAGGATTCCACCCAGGGAAGGCTAAGCGGGGTAGCAGGATACGCTCGCCTGATCGCACTCGAGTCACTGACGTATCTGCTACGCAATCACCAGCAGCCATTGTCGCGTTTGCTGTAATTTTATGATTCCATTATTATACACAGCTCTGAAACAGGAACAAGGAATTTCTAGCGCAAAAGAGCTACTTACAGGAGGAAGCACCGCCACTGGTACGCTCTGCCGACGCGCAGACCTCTGACAGGTCGTACGCCTCGGCCGCCTCGAGAAGCATCTCATCATCAACAGCCCCCTGCTGGAACATGGATAGCTCTGGGAATAACAGATACGATACGATTCTCACTACGGTGTGGTATAATATGAAAATCAACTAGTTTTTTGACTTACCAGGAACAGTGGAATGAGTCGCCTGTAGAGCTCTGACGCTTTGGAAAAATGGTTGGATTACCCGGTCAGTCTCTGCGTTCCGATACCGTATCTGTGCCAGTACCACTTCCATGCAATGCAGGTTACTCTTCAGATGGTTCTCACGGTCTATCGCGGCAATCACACCCACTCGACACACACTTATTATTTCCCAAAACATCGCCAGCAAGTCTCCGACTGAGGTCATGCGCGGTATAACTCTCAAAAATGAAACCATCCGCCTATTTATGAGTCCGGCATGCTGCTTCATTAGGAAGCGCAGCACCGTTAAGGCAGCTCTACGGATTCCGGCTACGATTCGAGACATTTTCGCTCAGTAAAGAAGATTAAAACAATCTGTTGATTCAAAACTCGCTTCGCACAGCAAACGTAACTAGCAACAAACGGAGTTTCCGGCTCTGAGGTACTTTCAGATCTGATGCGAGTTTGCGTTTGACTATTCTCTTTATTCACCCTGTCGGCCGGTTCCACCACCATCTCCCACAAGTAGTTAACGGGAGCGGGTGCTCGACGATTCTCACCACTCAGCTACCCTTAACTGTTTTCAGAGCCACTCGATTGTGCCAGTCGTGATTAACATCGTTCAGTAGGTAATCCTCTACGACCTATTTTCTTTTTGAACACGCGGAAAGGGTGTTAATTAGCAAGCCTCGTACGCTTCAGTACCACGGCCTGGAGGTAATCCCTATTGTTCATAGTGCAAAATAGCTCTGTGCCGCATGAGTGAGGGTATACCTTTACACCGTCACACACTCGTTGTACGGATGCGATTCCCAGGTATACGACGCTTCATTGAACAGCGCGGTTACCTGGAGCCGGGCGTGTAAAACTCTAGCCAAACCATTGTAGGATAGCTATGAACTAAATCCTTCTTTACGCTTAGCGTCTTGTCTACCCACAGTCATTAGACACGACGAGACTTGCAAGCTGTAACCTTCTCGTTTATAGCGGCGAGTTTCTTTTTCGATACGATGAGGGGTTAGCTGTACGCTAGAGCTTTTTTTCAATCAGTCGAAATTCTGCAAAAAGCCATAAACAGGCGTGGGTTATTCAGACCCTAATTGTATTTCATTGTCTTAAAACGCTGACACTCAGTCCACACTGTTCTATACAACACAGTGTCTAGGAGCAGTTCGGAACATTTTCTTTATACCCGGAATAAGATTGCTGAAATATAGTAACACGGGTAATTGTTTGACCGGTCAGGACTTGTCGCCGAACCTTTCCTTTTGTCCCTCGGTACGATAGGGATCAGTCCCGCGTTGAACCTTTTTTTTTTGACCTGGCCATAATTCTGGAAATCCCTCAAACAGACGGAGTATTCAGGAGTGATTGCGTTTTATGGTCTCAGAAGGGAGCCACTCCGCTCTCACTATTCTGCAAAATACATATTTTACGATCGGCTCAAAACCCTGCTTTTTGTATCTGAGACGGTATTGTCGGGACAAGAGTTCTCTGGAGACTCTCGAGCAGGATGAGACTTGTTTCAGCACGTTCTTCTAGAAAGTTGGCACCACATGCTCGCCCCATGCAAAAATAGGCCCTGATATTATCCTGCTTCTCACAGGCCACGTCATCAAAAATCATAATCGAGTTGGGATGCGCATCTTTCGGTTCTACAACCTCCTTGTGCTCATCAAACGGAAAATAACCCACCCCCTCGACCGGTTCCAACAACCTCTTCAAGAACTCATACTTGGGCTGATTGAGGGATTTTGAATAGACGTACACGGTCTCAAATCGAAGGCCATTAGTGTGGGTGAGTAGTGTGAGAAGAGCATTGGTTTTACCGCAATTCGAAGGCCCGCAAAAGACAGCCCTTACACTGTTTGGTAGTAGGGCCCCGTGCTGTTTCCCCAATTTATCGAAATTGGCAATGGGCAGTTTAATTGTTTGATCCAGAAATTTCATGATGCTTGGCAAACGTCGCAATGCGAACTAATATATTCATGCATAAAATACGTGCTTTTATAGAATTTATGTTAGTTCATGGTCAGCCATGGTTGGATACACATGTAGACAAAGGAGCGGTTGTGGATTAATAAATAAAATCATCAACAATCTCTCCGTCGAATTACATGTTCCTGGTTACCAGTACTGTGGACCTGGCACGAAATTGGCAAAGAGGTTAGCTCGTGGTGATCGGGGCATCAATGCTCTAGACGCTGCATGCAAACAGCACGATATCGCATACTCCAAGAATCACGATAATATTGCGGAACGTCATAAGGCTGATAAAGTGCTTGCCGAGAGGGCTTGGAATCGGGTTTTGGCTAAAGACGCAAGTGCAGCTGAAAAAGCTGTCGCCTGGGCGGTCACCAACACCATGAAAGCAAAATCCGAACTGGGTATGGGTATGAGGAGGGTCAAGACACAGGCATCGCTCAAGAACAGGAAAAGGACATTGAAATCTATTATACAGGCAGCAAAGAAATCCATGAAGCCTGGTTCCAAAGCTATTGAGTCCGCTCTAGCTGGTGCCCGTTCGGCCTTGTCTAATGGAAAAGTGCACGTGCCTCGTATTTTACCCGTCCCTAAGAAAACTGGTGGTTTATTACCGTTTCTTATCCCAATATTTGCGGCCCTCAGCGCTACAGGTGCTTTAGCGGGCGGTGCTGCGGGCATAGCGAAGGTTGTCAATGAAGCTAATGCAAACAAACATCAGTTACAAGAATCCAAGCGTCACATCGCAACAATGGAGGCGATTGCTTTGGGAAAGGGCTCATACCTGAAACCGTATAAGAAGGGTATGGGGTTGTATTTGAAGCCAGCAAAAAACTAATAAAGCTACTACGCCGAGCCCTCACAGATGCCGATTTGCTCAACTATGCAAGAGCTATGCTATGTTTTTATGCGAAATGATTTACCCTGCTCAGGGCCTAGAAAGCGTGAGTCTGCGATCATAAATCTTGATAATAAAGGCGGTCCAGGGAAACATTGGGTTGCATACACAAAAAACGGCAACGATGCGGTGTATTTCGACAGTTTTGGTGATTTACAACCACCTAGAGATCTCATGAAATATCTCGGTGTTGGTAGCGTGAAATATAATCATAAGAGATATCAAGAATATAACACAGTAATTTGCGGTCACATGTGTCTCAAGTTTCTCAGTGGACAACTATAAAATGTATGCGTATTGTGGATGTGTTATTAGTCATGGCTGATTCGTTCACGTTGGCACTCTCCGGGGAATCGTCGGTCTTGAGGACTCAATATTTTCCCCCTATCAAGCTATCGCCAACAAAGACGTATGTTCGTGGACTGATAAGAGCTCTTGACATTCAACGCAATACCCAATATAGATGAGGGGTGTAATAAGTTTTATGCATCGCCCAACACAATAATTACCATACCCACTGGGAGCTATGAAATTGAAGATATCGCAAATTATTTTAAAAGAGCATTACCTGATGATATAAAATTTAGTCTAAAAGCTAATAACAATGAGTTACTCAGCGAAATCAGATGCAATCAACAGATAGACTTTCACCCAAAAGATTCCATTGGTCATTTGCTCGGATTCACCCCCGATGTTCTCCAAGGTGGTATTACCCACAAATCCAAGTTACCCATTCGCATACTCAAAGTCAACGCTTTGCGGGTTGAGTGTGATATTACCACGGGTGCATATATCAACGAGCATCAAGTACATACGATTCATCAATTTTTCCCAACCGTACCACCCGGATATAAGATCGTGGAAGTGCCGACAAATGTCATTTACCATCCAATCACCGTACGGTCAATACATGATATACAGTTGAGAATAGTCGATCAGGACGGGAAATTGATCAATTTTCGTGGTGAAACTGTAACTATACGATTACACGTGATATCTTTGAGATAATATGGGCACAATGCCCATATGCCAAACACAATGTTTGAGGGGGCAAGAAAATCTGGTAGTAGTTATAAAAGCCCGATAACATGCCCAAGCATCATCAGTCATCGTGCAGCTCCGATTCGGATGACACATCAGAACGCTCAGTTTCTCCAGAGCCTAGGACTTCGACTTCGTTGTGGTGGAAAATGAGAATTCGTTGCTGTATCTGCATATGCCCACCGCGAAAATGATAAAAATCCACACACCTGTGACCTTTGACGAGTCGATTGCCCACTGTGAAATACATGCACATCAACCGTATGCCGCGTCTACATCCAAAAATAACGATGAGATCCGCATAGCTGTGCAGAATCAAGATGCGTGTGTATTACCTAGCAAAAGTTCGCTCTACATCTATGGCCGGATTACAAAATCAGATGGCAGCCTTGTTGGTGAAAGCACTGAATTGGTCAATATGGCTGTGTGTCATATGTTTAGCGAGATGCGTTACGAGCTGAATGGTCATGAGATCGACCAGAATAAGAATGTCGGCATCATGAGTATTATGAAGGGGTACTTATCACTCACCCCAGGACAACGACATCTCCTGGAGAACACCGGCTGGTTGAAGGATAATAATAAGCTAACCAACGCCGATGGGTACTTTGATGTTGTTATACCACTGAATTTTCTACTCGGATTTGCCGAGGATTATAATCGAATTATCGTCAATGCAAAGCATGAGCTGATTTTGACCCGATCGAACAATGATATAAGTGCCATTTATGAAACCACCGTGGAGGGAATCAAAATTTCGCTCGAAAAAATTGAATGGTCATTACCATACAACAGACTGTCGGATCCTGCAAAGATCAAAATGCTCAATTATATAGCCAAAGATCCAGCTGTATCTATGAGTTTTCCGCTCGTGGGAAATGTACGAGTACCCGATGCTGCCTGCAATAACGAGATATGTATGGGTTGTCAAGACATCTACACAACTAGAGAAGCCAAGACACGTCATACTAGGATTCCAAACCGAAAGACGAAACGATCCGAAGAAAAATGCCAGTCAATTCGATCATTGTATGATTAGAGATGTAAAACTTTTTCTAAACTCGCAATGCTATCCCTATAGAAATTTGAATCTTGATATTGCTCACAATCAATACGCTATTCTCTACACTATGTACACTAACTTTCAAATTTCATACTATGATAAAGAATCCGAGCCTCTTTTGTCGAAAAATGATTTTTTGAACAGAGCTCCGCTCATTACGATAGACTGTTCCAAGCAAAATGAGTCGTTAAAGAGTGGTCCGGTGGATATTCGTTTAGAATTTGAAACTAGTCTCGCATTTCCGGCAAATACTTCAGCCTACTGTATGATTATACATGATCGCATTGTTGAATACAATCCAATCAGTGGCACCGTCAAAAAATTAGCTACATTTTGAGGATTCATCACGCTTGAGAACTATGGATTAAGCTTATTCTAAATAACTGAGGGAACAATAAATAAATGAATAAATGTAATTGCAAATTCATTGTTATTTATTCAACCCTAACCCATTCCCATTACAGATTTATACATGTGTGTGTGTGTGTGTGTGTGTTTAGATTTTGCCACAGAATTCAAATTTATTGTATGGGCCTCCAAGATAGAGTATCTGCAAACGTTTTTGATCCGCCTCGTTGTTCAACTGATCCAGCTGAGTAGAATCATTCTCTAGAGCCTTTCCAACTCTCGCAGGCAGGAACACGATATATTCGTTGGCAATCGTAGCGATGATTCTGCAACCAAATTTCGTTTTCACAAGCCTCAGTTTTGTGATGTCGTACTTTTGTCCAATCTCCAGCTCCGACATCTTTTTCATCTGCATATCATTGTCCATACGGCTAGTGCTGTTCAGGCTGCTGAAGTCCATCTGCAGGGAGGTGAATAATACGGACTTAGTTCTTATATATTATAATTGAATATGATTATCATGTAATAGGATTCTTACCTTGCTCGAGAGAGTTTGCGGGTTCGAATATACATGGAAGATGCGTTAATCGCGAGAATTCTAGATGTACGAATGTGGCTCCCTGCGAGTTTTGGACTTTTAAGCCATCATCCCCCGCTCTCGAGGCATGTGGGGAGGGTTTTTTATGGCCCTCCTCCAAATACCAGTTTTTCAACCGTTGAACGTTCTCGAAGGCGCAATGGTAGCCTCCCGGTACATCGCCATGACAGTCTCCATGCCAATGAAATACATGCGATTCCAATCGTAGTATTCGAAAATTCGGACACCCCAGCTCATTCAAATCAATCACCGCTTTTGAGTCGTCATTGAGGATTTTTTCAATCCAACGTTTCTCCTCCAATCCCTTCACATAAATGCAACGCGCATCATGCATAACCTCTCTCACAGTTTTCTCCGCATCTCTTTACGGCCTTTCTCCAGCAATCCAGGGTATTCCATGATGATGCCGTGTCAGCCACGAATTAAGATTTCTGTACTCGCTTGAGATAGTCACCCAGGAGCATGGTGCTTTGAAGAGGATGCGTGTAATACCGTGTCTATATTCCTCATACGCGCGAATGCTTATTGCAGCCAGCTCTTTTATCACAAATTTATCACTAAATCGCCCAAACCCTTGTACATCCAATATTAGCTCTATATTAACAGCTACGTGTGCGGTCTCAGGCAAAGCCGAAAATTGACTGAGCTGCTGATTCATTGCGTGGGATCGGTATGCATGCGGGTGTGCAGACGGTATCGTGTGAACGAATGTGGAAAACTCATTTTCTTATTGCAATGTTTATGTTAGATCGATTTTATCTGCATGATATATGAATTGGTGGCTGTGCACCGACCACTTGCAGATTAACAAAATTCTAGCGCTTTTGAGCGGCCAAAATTATGCTGATTTATTGCGTAGGATCGGTATGCGTGCTGCGCACCTGTGCAAGCAGTACCGTGTGAACGAATGCGGAAAACCCATATTTTCTCATTGCCGTGTTCATCTTTGACTGATCTTATCTGAGAGCAGCGAAAATCACATTGATTTATCGCTCGAGTCTTGAGACTAACCGATTTTATGGTGTAGGAGGATGTCTTGAGAGCTGTTTCCTGGTTGGTTGGGCCTCATTTTATTTTGGGGGTGGTGTGCAGCCAATAGGATGCAACCCAACTCTCCCCGCCAGGTCAGTTTGAGAAGAAGGCGGTTTCCATTCTGAAAAGATCGGTAAATAGCGAAAGTTCATAGAATCAGAGTAAAAGCATCAAGAAGAAGAAGAAGAAGAATTTTCGAAACTTTAAACGCGTCGAAGAAAAAAAAAAAAAAGGTATGTTGTTGGTATTGAATACACAAATTTCAACGGATTCTAATATAAGAATGTGTGATAAATCCAGATGAATCCGACTCACGGAAGAGTTTCACAGCGGGCAGCGCAACTGCGGCGAAGGGCCGAGTTGAGGGCGCGATTCCTTCAGAACGCGGAGGTGGTGCTGCGTTTTTTGCGCGACAGCTATGTGGATGAGGACTCCATCAATGAAACCGCGGGCGTGCACTACGAGATGATCGAAAACATTACGCGGCAGTATCAAATTAATGACCATTGGGCGATGCGTGCAGCCACTACTGAAAATGTCACAGCATCGCCCATCCAATGCTTGGATATTACGTCTTCCGTGCGGGAAGATGCGGCGGGTTCGGATACGGAGACGATCCAAATAAATATGGAAAGAGGCCGATCGCCATCACCCAGTTCGGCCTCATCGGTGTATTCACGATCGAGTCCGAGCTCGCCGTCATCGTCGTCGAGGTCATCTTCCCCCGAGATACCGCCACCGCAACCGAGGGTGATTCCGCTCGAACGGCAATATCCTCTAGTTTGAGTTAGTGTTAAGAGAAGTTTTACTTTAGAATAGGTTAGACTTATGAAATATAGTTTAAGCTACTTTAAGAAAACCTCTTTGTAAATATATAGCTTAAGTTAGTTTTAAGAAAATTTTTACTCTAGAATATGTTAGACTTAAAAAATATAGTTTAGGCTACTTTTAAGAAATTGTTACTTTAGAATAGGTTAGACTTAAGAAATACCGAATAAAAAACATATATTATCGGATGATTCACGTCACTGCTTGCATATAACATACCCTGCCACTTTTTGAGCATTTCAGCTAGTATAATTCGTATAATTATGTGAGCTAAGAATTAGATATTTCAGAGCGGCCATCGTGGATCGATCATCGGTAGATCGGTAATCGTTACCATGATCCGAAGGCGAATCGGTAGTGGCGCCATCGCGAGACGAAAAAATTGCAGCCATCCGATTGTCGGTGACAGAAGATCGGCAATCTTTGATTCAAAATCGTTACCATCGGACTACCGATAACGAAAGTGGCGCCTTCGCTCGGTGAAAAATTGCAACCATTCGATCGTCAGTAGATAGGCAAGGGGGGTTCTGGACCAAATCTAGGTCACACTGCTGGTCCAGAACCCCCCTGTGTTCTGATTGGTCGAAGCCCCCCTCCCACTTGCTGTAAGGACATCCCCCTAATCTATGATTTCGCAATTCTAACGATCCGCAAGTACCCCGCCCGTGTCTGAATTTATGCGATCTGATTTCTGAATTTATGCGACCAGATTTCTGAATTTATGCGACCAGATTTCTGAATTTATGCGAGCTGATTTCTGAAATGATGCTGATCTGATTTCTGAAATGATGCAAGCCCGATCGATCGATGCGAGCCCGATCGATGCCGGCTTCGTGTCTGAATCGACGCGTCGTCGTCGTCAAGACCTACTTTACCCACCCGTGAGCGCCCGCTCTTACCGACCGTCGATCATTGAGAACATAACCTCCAACGATCCCGATGACGTGTATCTGAGATAATGCTTGTTTTGAAATATCCTGGAATAAAAAAAAAAAAAAATTCCACAGACTGAAAGTTTAGAACTAGGAGGGTAAAAAATTATGGAATAAAAATAGTTTTTATACCATAATTTTTACACAATTATATTATTGATAAATAAATTCATATAATTCATATATTTAATTTATATATAATTTCAAAATAAAAAATAACGTGCATAATTTTACACAATTATATTATTGATTCATAAATTCATATATATATATATATATATATATATATATATATATATATATATATATATTGCGACGTGGATTTTTATTGGTCCTCGGAACTAGACCGGATAGCTAGACTCCGAGGTCCCTCCACTCTACAATTGGCCAAAAACTGAGAAGATGAAAAGTTGGGCGCCAGGCGAATAACCGCTGTCGTCATCCATTAACAGTTGACGATTATTCTGATCTGAGTCTTATTATCTGGTCTAATTAACATGAAGGATCTCATTGACTGATTTTATCGCTATGGTTTTATTCTGATTGGGAATGGGGTAAACACCCCGTGAATGACCTCCAACCTCCCCTTACAGCCATCCCTGTCCGCTCTACAGTTCCCTGATTTCTCTGAATTCTCTGATTTCTCTGATTTCTCTGATTTCTCTGATTTTCCTGACTTTACCTTACATCGTCTACTCTTACCTGATACGATTTGTGATGACTCTCTTCTTACCCAAACCTCTCGACCTATTCTCTCTCCAACATGGCGATTATTATCTCCCTCTCCCCTCGTTACTCTTCTGCCGCACTAGTCGTGTAACTATCAAGAACCCTACACCCTTACAAATAGCTAGATGTTCTTGCCTACATTACTTTCTATAATTCGTGGGGATTCACGACAGCCGCCGTTTACAAAAATCTCAACAAAATATTACTAAAATTTTACCTACGGGTACTCGAAGCGTCGGCTAGCTACAGTACCGCGGAGAGGGGTCGGGATCAACTGAAGGATTAGCGGGGCGTTAACAAACGACTCGAGTTTTAGAATTTAACAACAAAATAGAATTTATTGAATGATGAAAAAATAAAATTAACAAATCGTGTACCCGGGGGTACTTCCCCTCGGGTATAAATCGGCTGCAGGCCGTGTAAAGGCGACCTGGCCGCGTTTGCCGAGTTTTACAATAACAAACAAACTACGAGCTTCCACGTAGGACAGCAATAACAGTGAAAAATAAAGCAAAAAATTAACAACTCGACAAATCGGGTCCTCGCGAGACAATAAATTAGCTAAAACACTAAATACTCTCCACGAGGAGGAAATCACAATGACTCAATAAATAACAAAGCTAGAGCCTGCGGCTCGACCTAAATCAACTTAACAAAAACAAATGCCTCGCGGCTCAACAATTTAACTAGAACAAAAGACGTCCCCGATCGTGTATAAGCGACCGGTACGCCTCCGTGAGGCGAAGCCTCACAGTAGAATACAACTATAATTATTTACAATTTTTCAAATTTGATCTCATCCTAACTTAACCTAACTCTGCGACTTACACGATTAATAATTTAAATAACCCTAACGATTCCAATCGCGAACTAAGCCTCGACGTGAAATAAATAAAGGCTCTGGACTGAGCGGGAATCTCTTCCGCCACCGATTTCCCTCGATGTGGAGTGCCCTAGGCACTCCCCCGTGTCCCCACTGTCAACGTTGGAGGTAGCCCGGCCGGAACTAGCCTCCAGAGCTTAGGTGGTGTCCGTCGAAAGGATCCAAGCACCCGGTATCTAGCGTCGTGCGTCCGTCGGGGTGCGTCTTCGTCTGAGTATCTCAACCGTCAGATGGACCTCGTCTCCCACATGTTAGAGAAAAGTCGGAAAGGAAAACAAAAGAATAAATAATATGTCACATCGATCTAATTCGGTCACGGTCGCCTCTCGGAATTATGGTCCGGCCTCGGGGCCACCCTATACAGGCATTCCTTTTCGTACACTCCGCTAAAGTCGTCCAAAGGGTAAGGAGCGCCTAGTAACATGCAATGTTACAACTTCCTCCCCCCCCCCCCTTAGACGGACCACTGGGGCGGAAGCGCCAGCAAAACTGACCCATGGACCGAACTCCGAGTAGCGGCCGCACACCGCGTCTTACGTCTACAGACCCTGTTGGATCTGATGGCTTCAAGCGTAATTCTCTATCAAATTAAATTTTCCCTCGGGGAAGGAATAATAAGGTATTTGTCAGTAAAGTCCCCGGTTCCATTTTTAAGTCGTCACCCGCTACCCTCCTCCTGCAGAAGGCAGAAAGACAAAAACTTAGGGAAGGGCTCGACTTCCCACAAAGAAAGGAAACAAAACTAAAATAAAAGACTAAGGTTATAAATTCAAAGCCGAAAGAACTGCAAAAATACAAAAAAAAAATGGCTACTTCAATTTCATTCCGAATAATTACGGCACAAAAAAAACACAAATAAAATAAGAGACTACGAACCAACCAAACAAAACGAAACCAAATACAGAGCGTCAATGCTCAACTCATAAAAAAAAAGCACAAAATCATCTACCCAACAAAACAAAAAAAAAACAATATACAGGGTGTTGCAAAATTCGCGCACCATCTGCATACCAGCGGATTCCTTGCGAAAAATTAAGACGAGTGGCCTTTGCAAAAATAGCCGCGAGAACTTAGTTTTCCCGTGAAAGCACTTAACAACGAACCAATCAGCGTTCGTCTTTAGAAAAGCCTGTCTAAAATCTGCATCGCCGTCTGCCCCACTACCGAGAAAAAGACAATAATGTGTGGTGTTCCCCGCTCCGCCTGTCTAATGTTAAGCGCTTACGGTGGCTGCGAGCGCGGCGGGAGGAGCGGGGTACACCACATATGATTGTCTTGTTATCCGTAGTGGGGCGGACGGTGATGCGGATTTTAGACAGTCTTTTCTAAAGACGAACGCTGATTGGTTCGTTATTAAGTACTTTTACGGAAAAACTAAGTCCCCGCGGACATTTTTTCAAAGGCCACTTGTCTTAATTTTTCGCAAGGAATCCGCTGGTATGCAGATGGTGCGCGAATTTTGAAACACCCTGTATAGTGCAACCCTACGGGTACAACTAAGAACATGATATCTGGGGGGGAGTCTCCCCGCGATACTTAACCCTAATAGTGTCCCGGGCTGGTCCCCGGATTTAGGGAAGGCTAGACCACCCACACAAAACACAAAAAAAAAAAAAATCGAAGGAAAGCCCACTAATTGTGGCTAACGGAAGCTCCTCAAAAAAAAAAAAAAAACAAACTGAAAATAAAAACAAAAATTATCCAAAACCAATAAAACCATCGCAAAAAGAAAAGTTCTCCGAACACCGACACTTCAGGTAACGCGCTCTCTCCCTGAGGTCTAGCGTCAACTATCTCCCAGTGTTGTTCGGGTGGTGTCGGGCCCGTAAGCCGTACGTGCTCTCTCTCTCTCTGCTCGGCCAGGTCGAGGTGCCACCGCTGATTGCGACACGGGCAGGTTTCGGCGAGGACCCCGGGCATCGAACATAGGTTGCAGAAAGGTCGCTTCGGCCGATCGCATTCTCGTGACTTGTGCCCGGCCCGTCCGCAATTCCAGCAATTGAGCTGGCTACGTCGGTACGCCATCCGGGCGACCTCACGCTCTACCCTCTGCCTCTGCTCCCGCTCGCCCTCCTCCTGATTCCGACGGGCCCTCACTTCGGCTTCGTAAGCTTGCCGGGCCATCATAGCCTCGGTTTGGGCTACACGCGCGAGCCTTGTGGCCTCTTGAGCCACCCTATTGGCCTTCTGGACTCGTTGGTTGGCCTCTCGGACCTCTGTTTCTAAGCGCTCGACCTTGGAGATCAGACGCGGTCTCGGGCACGGTTGGACCACTGGCAGATACCTCGGGTCCCGTGGTACTGGCTCCACCGGCAACTGTGGACTCGGGGTTGCCCCCGGGGGGCCAGGCGCGTGATGGCTTGGGCCTGCAATCGGGGCCACAGTATCGACGGCACCCGGGGATGGGTCCACTCTTAACGCAGCCCTACTTTCTTGGTCCCGTGCTGGCGGCATTCTGGGGGTCTCCCATGGAGAAATGTGCCTCCTGACCCCTTGTCGGGCCTCGATTTCCTGCAGTGCTAGCAGATCCCTACAGGCCGCTCTGGTCCGAACGTCGTGGACTGCTCCTTCTTGAACTGCGAAAGCATTGCTCCATGAGCGTTATGCTGGCGCCGCTGACTCCTATTTCCCTAACGCTACTAACTAAATATGTTTCCGTACCCCCAAAAGACATAAAACCCCATACAACTCGAATATTCCCTAAAGAAACGAAAACACGAACGCGAAGGATTGTTCTCTTAGGCCTCGTCGGAAGATAGGTCTTCTTCCTCGGATTCACTGAGGTCTATGTCTACCTCTGGGGCGACATATGGCTTAAAATCTTTAATATGGTGTCGACCGAGGGTCCTACCGGTTTCCTCCTCTAGTTCGTACACAACTGGTGAGACGACTCGTCTCACGACATACGGTCCTTCGAACTTAGGGGCTAATTTTGCCGCGACGAAATTTGCTGCGGAAGATAAGACCCGGTTTCGTTTCCACACTCGGTCTCCTACCTTAAAATGACCGTCTCGGTGACGTCGATTGTAATATTGTGCCTGCCTAGTGCGTGCATGTTGTAAATGGTGAGTCGCGAGATCCCTCAACTCTTGTAGACGCGTCATTCGCTCCGCCCATTTTTCTGGACATGGCTCGGGAATAGTCGCAGGACCTTCTTCCGCGCGCCGGAACTGTACTCGCGGTCGTGGCTCCCGCCCTAAGTTTAAAAACGCGGGGCTGACTTTCAGCGAACTGTGCACCGCAGAATTGTATGCGAAACGGAATTCGTGTAAATGTACGTCCCAATCACGATGGTCGTTCTCGATATAGGTCGTGATCATAGTCTTCAAGACCCGGTTCACCCTCTCGACAGGATTCGCCTGCGCGTGATACGGGGGTACGTGAGCGTGTACGATGTTGTACTCGGCGCACATGTCATCGATGGCTCTATTTGCGAATTCGGTCCCGTTGTCGGTGAGAAATACTTCCGGAGTCCCCCACCTCGACAGAATTGAATCCTCAAATGCCGCGATAATATTTTTCCCATTGGATTTGCGCAACGGGGTGCACTCCACCCACTTGGTAAATAAGTCCTCGAAGACAAGTAAATATTCGTATTCCGAACGACTACGAGGAAACGGACCCATGACGTCAGCTGCGACGACTGTCCACGGTTGATTCACTACGCGATCTCCCATCAAACCGGCTGGCGGAGCCTGTTCGACTTTGCACTGTTGGCATTGTTGACACCGACGTACCGCGACTACGATGTCTCGAAACATCCCAGGCCAATAATAATCCTCGCGGATCCTAGCATACGTTTTCTCTATGCCGAGGTGTCCAGCCTGCGGGTCATCGTGTGACTCGGTAAACGCTCGAGGTCGGTGCTCCGCTGGTAGGACTAATTTCCACGGATTAAGTTCCTCAATTATCGGCTCAGTCACCGGATTCGGTCGAAAATAATACAGTCGGCCTTCAAATACTGACCAACCCCTATATTTCTTAGGTGCTGCTAACACCTCTTGTACCCTCCGGGTGTACCGTGGGTCCTGCGCCTCGTTAATCGCAGCTAAATGCACGGCGGTGAGATCTTCGACCTCGTCTTCATACATCCGCGACAATGCATCGGGGACATGGTGCATAGCTCCTTTCCGGTGTACGACTTCGAAATCGTACTCCAGGAGCTCTAACGCCCACCTAGCTAGACGACCCGTCGGATTATGCAAATTATGCAACCATCGGAGGCTGCTGTGATCCGTGATCACCGTAAAATGGTACCCCTCGAGATAAGCGCGAAATTTCTTAATAGCCCAAATGACCGCTAAACATTCTTTTTCAGTCACCGAATATTTTCTCTCGGCTTCCGAAAGGGTGCGGCTCGCATAAGCTATGACTCGTTCGACCTCGTCGATCGTCTGAGTCAGGACGGTGCCTATTCCAAAATCGCTGGCATCCGTCTGCACTACGAAAGGTACGCGAAAATCAGGACATGATAATACTGGGGCGGTTGTTAACGCGGATTTTAATTCATTAAAAGCTTGATCTTGTGCTTCACCCCATTCCCACCGTCTATCTTTGCGTAAAAGCCGCGTTAATGGCTCCGAAGAGCCCGCGAACGCTGGAATAAATCGGCGGTACCACGAGGCCATCCCTAAAAACCGTCGCAATTGTTTCAAGTTCCGGGGTGCCGGATAACTAACAATTGGTTCGATCTTGTCGGAGTCGATTTGTAATCCCTCGCTATTAACTCTAAACCCCAGATATCTTACTTCTTCCCTACAAAACTCACATTTATCGGGATTTAATGTTAGACCCGCTCTTGCTATCTGATCAAACACGCGTTTGAGCCAGTCCATATGTTTTACAAAGTTATCCGTCACTACAATAATATCGTCTAAATACGCGAAAACGTGCGGTTCCATATCCGGTGTAATTAATTTGTCAACCAATCTTTGAAACGTCGCGGGGGCTCCGGTGAGTCCGTATGGCATTCTCGTAAACTGAAATAAGCCTCTGCCCGGTGCAGTAAAAGCAGTGACCTCACGACTGTCTGGGTGCAAGGGAATCTGATGATATGCTTGACTCAGATCAATCGTCGAAATATACCTCGCGGCACGTAATTTATCTAAGATCCCGTTAATATAAGGGATCGGATAGGCATCTTTCTTCGTGACGCTATTTACTTTACGAAAATCTAAACAAAAACGGTAACTTCCATTCGGCTTTTTGACCATTACAATGGGGCTTGACCACGCGCTTTGTGAAGGCTCGATGACGCCCTCGGCTAACATACGATCGACTTCAGCATGGATCGCGGCTTGTACTACTGGGGATACTAAATAGTATCTTTGTTTAATCGGAGAATTTCCCTGCGTATCTAAGGTATGCTCGGCTAAGTTCGTTAATCCTAGTGAGCCCGTGACCGCAGGTAACTCTCGCTCAAGAAACTTCTCCAGTACCGTTTTCTCCGCTGATGTTAGCTCTGCTATCCCGTAGCACGCGTCAGGTGACCCGGTGGTCATCGGTATTGACTCGAAGAAAGAACTCGAAACATCCGGTCCATCTTTTAACCGCCAAGTGTCATTTCCGCCATATATCTCTAACCCGAATAACCTAATGAAATCCATACCGAGGATGCATTCCCACGCTAAAGACGGAAGAATTCGAATCGCGAGCTCATGGGTTCTTCCTAGTAGTTCTATTGGCACAATAAATTCTCCTACTACGGCCTCGGTATCGCCGTTTGCCAGTATGACTCGTTCAAAGGCTGGTTGACCTAGTGAACGACCATTTTCTTCGGCGATTTTCCTACCGGAGGCTCCTAAAAAACTTCTGGAAGACCCGGTGTCTACTAAGGCGCGAACTGTTGACTCTCCGATTTTTACGTTTAAAAACCAGCGCGGTTGCAGCTCGAGAGTCTGCATCGGAAAGCATTCTGCATCTGGCTCGGTTGAATTATTTGGGCACGGATTTCCTACCTTGGGTGACTCGCTGGCCCTTCTCGTGAGTCCCCTGTCTCGTTTCCCGGATGACATCGAGAACACGTGGTCGCTATTTCGTCTTTCCTACCGCAATGATAGCAAAAACGGGTCTTAGGCGCCGGGCACTCTCTCCAAATGTGTCCTCTACGATCGCAATTAAAACAGACGACCGTCGACCCGCCGTTCATTGGTAGCCGGGTGTTTGACGTCTGTGGGTGAGCTACGGCTGTGGCTACCCTCGCGTTGGTCGGGCGCTCCGGAGCGCTTTGTCTAGCCTGTGCGGCTTCGGCCACGGTCTCTAATTTTTTTTCTAAATTTTGTATCGCCGCTAGTTGTTCTTTTATGGCCTTTTCCAAGGCCATCCTCCCCCCCCCCCCCCCCTAGACCTCTAGCACCCTGCCTACCCGGGCGTGGGGTAGCTGGAGCTTTCGGTGCATTGTTCGTCGCGGCTAGATCCTCCACTGCTGCTAATGCCGGAGCTCTTCGCTGCTGTTTGGCCTTAGCCTTGCACGCTAGCTCCGCCATGAACAAATGTTCGGGTGATGGGGGTGGTCTATACGTACGTGATAACTCTAAATTTCTTTCCCTCGCTGTCGCAGCTCGGGCTAACTCCTGAAAGCTCCTAATTAGCGTCCGGTCTAAAGTCTCGCGAATATTCGGACGCAAATTCTCAAACGCTAAGTCCAGCTGATCTTCTAAGGCATATGGTCGCGTCATACGGTGTAATAATCCCCGAATACAGGTCAGGTAGTCAGTTACTGACTCGTTCTCTCCCTGTGTACGCGTCGCAGCTTGTTGACGAAATCGTTTGTTTACTGTTTCGTCGCCGAACCAGCCTCTAAACGCCTGCTGAAAGTCCTCGTAGCTGGACCAGCTGTCTCGCTCGATTCGCAGCCACTCTGACGCGATTCCCGTGAAGATTATCGGGAGTGATTGTATTGTTTTCCTACCTGATAACGGGGTAAATCTTTTACAATCATCTAGGCGGCTCAAAAAATCTTCCGCGCTTTGTTCGTTTCCGCCGCCGAATTTCACATTCCACCTTCGCAACGCTTCGACAACTTCTTTGGCTCGGTCCCTGCAGTTTGACCGCGCGGGTCCCGGTGCTGCGTCCCAGCAGCTTTGCGGCTCATCCCCCATCCTCGTAGTGGGGACTGTATGCCGGGCGGGTGGGTGGGTATTAATCGGCGATATACTTCGGTCTCGTCGGAAGTCTACTCCCGGGCGTATATGTTCTGTCGTTAGCCATGCTTCCGCGCGCGGTTGTCGCTCGAACTCTTCCCGAACTCTAAAGGTTTCTATTGGACGAGATTCCCTCGGTATGCGCTCTAAGCTGTCGCGAATGTCTAATATTTCTGGGGTTATTCTTTTTCGCCTCGGAGCTACTACGCTCGGTCGGAGGTAGTATTCCTCTATCCCCTGCTGCTGCGGCCTGTTTCGATGTGCCCCCTCGTCTCGAGTCACTCGTTAATACTCGTGACCGTATTCAGCTAATACTCGGGGGTTAGCCGTCGATCGGCGCGGCATCCCCTCGGGCACATCCTCGGCTAGGATTTCCCTGAGGGCTGCATAGTCTCTATAAAAATCTCTATCCGCGGCTGTAGTGTCTACCCCGTCGCGTGTTTGAGCTGGCCTCGCGGGGAAGCTGGGGGCGCGATCCGCGGGCCTTGGTTCGGCTATCGTTGCCATAACCGGCTGAGCTACCGAGTATACGATACTCGTAGTCGTGGTTGTCACCGGGCGTGACTCGAAATTTGTCGCGAACGATACTCGGGGTGGCGAGGGGTTTAGCGGTTGCTCGCGGCTACCACCCGGTCGCATTCTATCGTCCGAGGCGAAAATCGTTTCATCCTCGGGCGCCCACGGAATCGTATGTTCGCCTTGCCGTCGTCTCCAATGCCGCACATATCTATCTCGTAGCTCGGCAATTGAGCCCGTTGTACTTACGTGCAATGAATTCAATAATTGTGATAGCTCTCCGTGAGTTGAATCCCACAGAGCGCATCCGTGTGGGGTATCTATCGATGCCATGACTCGATAAGGAATCTAGGGCTCAGCCGACACCACAAAAATTTGACTGAAATACGAACACGCGAATAAAATTTCCGGAGAAATCAAGGCGTTTATGACGCACTTTCTCCCTTAAGGGGCGTAAAAGTCCCGCGATCGAAAAAAAAAAAAACAACAAAAATAACCCGAAACGCGAAAATTGGACTCGCACTGGTAGTTGTCGATCTAATAATCGTGAGATACCAGAAGCCGCGAAATAAGTTCACTACTCGTTCCGAATTCTGCACTTAGGGGTGCAGGCTGAGATTACTCAACGCAAGTGCAACCTGAACGTAACGTAACGTGAATGCGAACTCGAACCCGAACGTGAACTCGAACCCGAAATTGAACTCGAACCCGAACCCGAAAGATAAAAAAAAAGGAAGCTCAAAACATACTGAGGAAGTGGTACTCTATCTTCTCGACGAGTCTATTCGTCGAGATTGCCTTGAAATGAGAACCGCTGTCGTTCTCATATGGTCCTCAGAACCCACGCCTGAGCACCACTGCCAAATACAAAATTCAAAACTCGAATATACGCGACATCTACCAGCGTCGAGTCGCTTTTCGGTGACGACACGTAAATATTCCCCTCGGTGCGGGGTGTACTAAAAGTCCGTCGAACAATGGACTATGTTCTCCCACCGACTACAGGATATTTACTCGAAACCCGAACTATGATATTATTTAGCCGTCGAATTCTGGACAATAACCTCGCTAGCTAGCTATATGCAATTGTTTATTTGTAATCTTAAATGTTATTCCCTGGCGATAATAGTGGTAGAACTCCGCTGGTACTCAGTATTGTTGTTTAGTGCGGGTCGTCACTACGTGATCACCCATAGTACAAATTATCCACCACCACAAGTCATGCACAGGGAGATATCACACAAAAAAAAACAAAAAAAAACAATTCAATAGCAGGCAGATAATATCATCTAGCGAACAGCTCTTAATTTTAAGATTGGGAGTCCGTGTCCAGTGTCCCGGTGCATAAGACGTGCTTCAGCACAGCTAATTCGAGTTTGACACTCTGTATGGATCACCAACATTCGAACTGACCCGCCAGTTCGAATGGTCGTATAGCTAGCGATAGGTGCGCCCCAATCCCTATATACTCGACCAAATTTAAAAGCAGAGAACAACCGACCATCGCTAAGCGCGGTCGTTGTTGGGCCTCGTGCCTCCAAAAGTTGCATTCAAATCTTCGCTACTCCAGTCACATTGTTTCTGTAAATTAATTAAGTCAACGCACATCAAGCATAACTCATATTAATCGATCGAGCCATCCGCTCAAGTTGACCAGGCTGCTAAACCAATCGAGATCCCCATCACCCAGACCATTCTCAAGACTTCACGGACCAACGGAACGATCCTGGACGAAGTCTGTTGCTTCAAGAAAGAAGATTGTCCAATAGAGGATAAGTCATTGTCGAAAATATATGTTTGTTAACAGCTTAAAACTCACATCGTCTCTTTACTTGACACTATAAATAAGTGACCCGTTACAACTCTAGCGGGGAAGACGCGGCAAAAAAAAAAAAATAATACTAAAACCAAAATGCACCGAATGAAAATAATCGGTATTCCTCCGATAACAAAGAAAACTAACAGGGATCACTCGCAATACTGCGTAGCAGAAAAAAAAAAAAAATTCGAACGCCGAAATAAACAAAAGATTCTGCGCCGTGCGGCTACGATACAAAGTCGCTTCGAGCGTACGCGCCACTAATCCTCCTCCGGTTGGTAGAGAAAAATAAAACACTGACCTCTCCTCACTTAGCAACAGTGAAGCCGTTACCAAGTCTACACGAATAATTATTTAACACAACTGCAATTTAATTTTCGCAGGCCCCACGTTGGGCGCCAATTTGCGACGTGGATTTTTATTGGTCCTCGGAACTAGACCGAATAGCTAGACTCCGAGGTCCCTCCACTCTACAATTGGCCAAAAACTAAGAAGATGAAAAGTTGGGCGCCAGGCGAATAACCGCCGCTCACAAAAATCTAAACAAAATATTACTAAAATTTTACCTACGGGTACTCGAAGCGTCGGCTAGCTACAGTACCACGGAGAGGGGTCGGGATCAACTGAAGGATTAGCGGGGCGTTAACAAACGACTCGAGATTTAGAATTTAACAACAAAAGAGAATTTATTGAATGATGAAAAAATAGAATCAACAAATCGTGTACCCGGGGGTACTTCCCCTCGGGTATAAATCGGCTGCAGGCCGTGTAAAGGCGACCTGGCCGTGTTTGCCGAGTTTTACAATAACAAACAAACTACGAGCTTCCACGTAGGACAGCAATAACAGTGAAAAATAAAGCAAAAAATTAACAACTCGACAAATCGGGTCCTCGCGAGACAATAAATTAGCTAAAACACTAAATACTCTCCACGAGGAGGAAATCACAATGACTTAATAACTAACAAAGCTAGAGCCTGCGGCTCGACCTAAATTAACTTAACAAAAACAAATGCCTCGCGGCTCAACAATTTAACTAGAACAAAAGACGTCCCCGATCGTGTATAGGCGACCGGTACGCCTCCGTGAGGCGAAGCCTCACAGTAAAATACAACTATAATTATTTACAATTTTTCAAATTTTATCTAATCCTAACTTAACCTAACTCTGCGACTTACACGATTAATAATTCAAATAACCCTAACGATTCCAATCGCGAACTAAGCCTCGACGTGAAATAAATAAAGGCTCTGGACTGAGCCTCGAGCTTTGTCTCTCCCCGCAGGAGGAAGAGAGAGCGACTGTGACCGACTATCACTATCTCTGTCGCACTTGTGTACGACAGGTACTGACTCAACGAAACTACTAAAATAAGCAACAAATTCACGTACAATAAAGACTCGAACTCGAACTCTAATACATGGGGACACTGGTGACGTCTATCTTTCGGAGATCGGCTTAATTCGATCCCAAAAATTCTAATTAGCCTCGTGGCTGCACTTAGGCAATATGGCAGGCGGCCGTTGCCGGATTCAAATTAACCTGGGTAAGAATGGCTAACGCTCACCGTCTTCCAGCCACCGGAGAAACAGAATTTTCTCTCTGCCGAAATTCATCCCCGGATGGTTTACTCCCACACACTCTCTACTTCAAAGAGAACCAAAAACAAAACTGCCCACGGGGCTCGAACGCAAAACAAAAGAAAACAACGACACGGAATTTTCGCACAGTAACGCCAAATATCGATTATCGCATCGAGCGCAAGATCCCTTAAATATGGCGACCTGTTGTCGCTACGCGCGTAATTCGAAGTCCACCACGGCGTCATTAGCTCAGTGTATCGGAGGACCACGGGTTGCAGGTTCTTCTGGATGGCGGGAATCTCTTCCGCCACCGATTTCCCTCGATGTAGAGTGCCCTAGGCACTCCCCCGTGTCCCCACTGTCTACGTTGGAGGTAGCCCGGCCGGAACTAGCCTCCAGAGCTTAGGTGGTGTCCGTCGAAAGGATCCAAGCACCCGGTATCTAGCGTCGTGCGTCCGTCGGGGTGCGTCTTCGTCTGAGTATCTCAACCGTCAGATGGACCTCGTCTCCCACATGTCAGAGAAAAGTCGGAAAGAAAAACAAAAGAATAAATAATATGTCACATGGATCTAAGTCGGTCACGGTCGCCTCTCGGAATTATAGTCCGGCCTCGGGGCCACCCTATACAAGCATTCCTTTTCGTACACTGCGCTAAGGTCGTCCAAGGGGTAAGAAGCGCCTAGTAACAATATGCAATGTTAATATATATACCGTGAGAATCACGTGAATCCAAATGGATCCATGCTACCGAAAAGCGAATATTGGCGAATATGACGTCATTTTAGCGGGCTAACCATTCGTTGCGCTGAACAATCCCTAGGGTGATTTTGGCGCGCGGTCGATGCAACTCGGCAGCCATTGTTGATAGAAGCCGGCTGACTGTCAATACATCGCGGAAGGTAGACATGTGGGGTTATGTTCGTTTATTTTAAGCAAATGATTAATAAGGTGAATAAAAACTACGTGAATAAGCTATGAATGTTTATCAAAAATCTATCAATTAGTTTTCAATGATATCTTAATACAATCAAGGAATTGGTTGTTCTCGATGAACTCTTTGATTCTAATTAATTTGCAGTTATAGCTTAAGTTAATTCGTTGATTGTACTATGATATTATTTAAAACTGATTGATCGATTTTTGATAAATATCAATAACTTATTCACGTAGGTTTTATTCACTTCATTTATCATTTGCTTAAAATAAGCGAACATAACCCCACATGTCTACCTTCCGCGATGTATTGACAGTCAGCCGGCTTCTATCAACAATGGCTGCCGAGTTTTATCGACCGCGCGCCAAAATCACTCTAGGGGTTTTCAGTGCAACGAGTGGTTAACCTGCTAAAAATACGAAATATTCGCTGTCCGGTAACATGGATCCATTCGGTTTCACGTGATTGTCCCGGTATAAATTTCAAAATAAAAAAAAACGTATATGAATTATGAACATTTTCGCTTCCTTTTCTTCTGCTGTGTGGGTACCACATTTGTCGCTGACGCAGCAGCTTCTATAAACAAAAACCAATGATAATAATTAATAAATTGAACAAAAAATACTTTTGAATTTAGTGTATACTAATTAGTTGGAAGCTTTTTACCTTGTGTCTTTTCGACATTCAATGCCATAGCCACCACTTGAGCTAAGTCGAGGGAGGATACTTCGGTTTTTTCTTCATTTTGTTGATCTGATTCAGCCTCTTGCGAGTTAGGGTTAACTGCTTCCTGCGATTTTTCAACTTTACCATCCTCGTTGTAATGATTTTCTCGGTCGGCGGTAAGATACAATCTAAATGCTGCCTTACACCGATGACACTTCTCCCAGTTTATCTTAACTAACGCCGTGCCGCAGTGTTCGCCTAAACAACATCGACGGATTGACAATACGCACTTTGAGAAAATTTTTAAACTGAGTTTACTTCTCGAGATCCAAGGTACGAATGAGACCAATATGCAGCCCTTCGATAGTGTGCACGCACACACACACAGACACACACACCCACGATGTCATACACAAATAAATATATACTTACTTTCGAAGTATTTAGCACATCTACTTTTGCAGTATCTATCACATATACACTCGAGTAGAACGTTCTCAATAGCTTATAGTTAGATAATCTAGAAGAAAATAAGCATATGCCAAGCTGCTAAACAATACGAGTGCGCGTTATCTTGAGCGAGCCACAGTGATTTTTATGAGTAGCTCAACGTTAAATTCTATAGAGATATACGAATATTACCGAAACATATTCTGTATAACTAACGGTATTGAAACCTACATGAAACTGAATCACCCTTTTTTTAATTACCACGTAAAGAACGAATGTAGAGCGAAAAAGAAACTTTTAGAATAAGTCCTTCGAATAGCAAGCTTTCCAGGAATAGGAGAGTACGCATACATATTTGATTTCGCCTCCTATAAAACGGCGTATTCATAGCGATTTTCAGTCATTCGAATTTTAGTCGTGCAAGAAAGTGTAAACTCTTGAGAAGCTTCGTCTGTCTGCAAAATGGCTTCCCAAAATATAAACAAAGTTTGCCGCATGGATGACTTCTTACCTACGAAGAAAATATCACAGCTGGAGGTTGGGAAAGATTATAAAATTTCATCGTTCAAATCTGTTACCACCAAATACGGACCTAAAACCATGGTGGAGATCGAGGATAGTTTTATGATGTTTCTACCAAGCAGAATATCAAAAGCATTCGACGATGACAAGGATCAGTTACACGTACATGAAACTGCTGCTGCAGAAGATCGTCCACGCTTACGATACCTCGGTGGGCAATATAACCAGTGTGAATTTCTTTATTTGTAAAAATTATTGTTACATATTTTTACTATACCGATTTCCTGAAAGTCGAGGTGTTCAAACAATGGGCTAATATTAAATTTAAAACAAAATTTCATTGTGCATATCAAAAAAAGTTATTCTCCCTCAACTTTTCATTTAATTACCTTGAAGTGAGGTCTAGACTCAGAAATGGATGCTCAATCGTGTTTGAAGTTGATTAACATTGTAGAAAGTGCTTATAAACTGTTGGACGGTGCGTCACCTCATCAAATCGAGCGATGGAAAAATTTGTGTAATCGTAATATCAGACTTTTGAATAAAATCTTGCGAACAGTTACTCTTTCTGTTGGAGAAAGACACAGAATCGTCACAACAGTTTCCATACTTCAATCGTTGGGTGAGAAATTCAAAGACAAACAACGAAGTGGTCAAGGTATCGGAACATCGAGGAGAAGGATAAAAGACAGCGTTCAGTGTAAGGACTTGGAATCTGTATTTAAAGGTCGAATACGTACTGGTGTCATACTAAATCTACGTCACACAGATCTGAGATCTTTTTTGCAGGATTCGAAAACCTTAGCTGTCATACGATTAAAGAATTCGCTACAGCAAGGAGGTCATCTGAAAGTGAACG
Source organism: Tenthredo scrophulariae (assembly GCA_963978835.1). Classification (NCBI taxonomy): domain Eukaryota; kingdom Metazoa; phylum Arthropoda; class Insecta; order Hymenoptera; family Tenthredinidae; genus Tenthredo; species Tenthredo scrophulariae. The sequence continues at coordinate 10,974,078 of OZ022229.1, forward strand.
GTATACTGGCTTGCAAGTTTTCTATCCTGAAAAACTCTGAAACCGTCGAACAGATGAAATTTTTCAACACAAAGAATGAAGTTATCCTTCGGACAACGGATATTAAGAAGTGGTTCGATGAGAATTTGATCGATCGTCTCCTGGTAAAAGTCGAGGATTTTCAAGAGCAGGACTCGGGTTGGGCATTAATCGAAATTGTTAATCTAATGATTAATATTAATCGCTACGAGCCGCTACGTGGAGGTTTATCTACTTACGTACATCTACCTCTGGATATACAGAAGAAAAAGGCTGTGGTGGAGGTCCAGAACAGCGATGAATTCTGCTTTCTGTGGGCCGTCGTTGCAGCTCTTCAACCTACAGATCATCATGTTGATCGGAAAAGTTCTTACCCCCATCCCAGCACAATGTTCAACTGTGAGGGTGTCAAGTTTCCTATAGCTTTGAAAGATATTTCTAAATTTGAACAAATCAATTGTCTAGCAATTAACGTTCACGGTGTGGAAACCGAATCGAGAAGACCTAGTGAAATAGTACCCCTCTATTTGAGTAAAAATAAGACAGATAAACCTACGATCCACCTTATTGCTATAGATAGTTGTATAGAAATCAATGGTCAGCTCGTTTTTCACTTTGCTTGGATCAAAAATCTATCCAGATTGTTAGGCTCACAACTGTCGAAGCATAAGACCGCGAAATTTCTGTGTGATAGATGCTTATGTCATTTCCAAGTTCAAGCCTCATACGAAAGACATAAACAAGACTGTGAAAATATAAACAAGTGTAAGATGATATTACCGAAAGAAGAAGATAAGATTTTAAGTTTTAGGAACTATAAATTGTAACGAGGAAAATTAGAATGCCTCGTAAATGAACCATCACCTGTTCCCCAGACCGAAGTGACCGCCTTGATTAAAAGCCACCGATAAAAAGCAAGAAGTCCCAGCTCAAGTGTACAAGGTCCTCAATGTAATTATTAGTTGTATTAATATTTTTTCCGTCCCTCTATCTTATATTCCCGTGCCGTCCCGGATTGAAAACAACGAGGGAGATCATCTCTCAATCTCATCCGACCTGGCAGGTCACCTGGAAGCCTTCGAGTGATTAACTAGGGGACAACAGAGTCATCGTATCCAGAAATACGCCTGGAAGAGCGCTGCATATTGAATCGTATACGCGGGGTAGCCTCCCCCCCCCCCCCCCCCCCCCCCCCTTCTGCTTGTCTCGTGCCGGCTTGGTCCACCGGTCCAATTGCAGATACTCCGCCTTCCAGGGTATTGAGAACATGACGAGCCATCTAACAACCCCCTAGCGAAAGCTCGAAGTGCCAAAAGGCCCTGTCAGGCCCGCGACAAAACCCGGCAGAAAGAAGATACGCCTCCTTAATTTTACTCCTTCCACTCCTAAATTTGCATCTGCATTGCGACAGACCCAGAAGCTTCACTTCTTGCTTGGAATCAGTTCTAGATAGTTGTGCCTTTTTCTTTTGATTATAAATCTTTATAACAATTTCTTCCAAACAGTTCTTTTCAGAACTAAAAATCCGAAAATATTGTAGTTAAACTCAGTTAGTGAGTGTGTGCTTGATTAAGGAAAGATTCCGACTATGGACGACTCTTCGATTGATATTATATAGATTCAGAGAGGCTAGATCTCTTATTGCGTAGTTGAGTCAGACCTCATTGAGGGTGACGCCGTTAAGATATCATCGAATTGTGGTACTTTAGCTTAGTTTATCCATCGATATTGATTGTATTATTGATAATTGTGTTACCTTGATATATAATTGTGTGCTAGTAATCGATTTTTCACGAAATTATTCCTTTTTATCGTATCGTCGTACCGTTGTTCTTGTTGAATATTTCCGTATCGATTCCCTTGTAACTTGTATCTATCGTTGATCTGAATTCCCTATATTTGCTAATAAATCGTATCTCAGAAGGAAGAATTTCCCGCGTGGAAACATTAGTTTTGTGTAAAAACGATAAATAATCTTGACGGCTTGTCGAGCCACGCTTTTTCCTTGAAGTATCGATCTAGACGTAATATCTATCATATATTGTGATAAAAATCTCGATCTCGTAGTATTGTTGAGTACAAATAATCTAATCCTTGTTAAAACCTTGAGCTGGTATATTTAGTATTATTCCGAATTATTGGTGATAATAGATTTTAACACCCCCGTTGTTAACGTGTTATTGCGTCGTAGCATGGTACGCCTCGTGTAAATTGCTTTCGGCCATCTTCGAGTGACCTCGTTCATGTTCGGCTTTGATGCCTCGTAAATCTCAAACGGCAGGTCCTATAATATCGACCCGTCTAACTAATAAGTAGAAGTCCCCAAATTATTGATTCTGCATCCTCGATTCCCCTCTATGTTACGGACCCATCTACCGTTACCTATTATTACCCCATAAGCTAGTTCTACCGTACCATAAGATAATTGTTCTCTTCCTTGTTTATAATTTCTTTATTCTACCGTACCTACCCCTTGTTCTATATTACCGTATGTGCTATATTATCGTTTGTCCTACTTTCTCGTCTGTGACCTAGTCAATCAGCTGTTCCTGATTACTTCAATTTAAATAGTTTTATTTGTGTTAATCCCGATCTGAGAGATTGGATTTGATTGTTTAATTTGTTTTGTTATCATTTATTTGTTTGTAATAATTGTGTTCAGCCTGAATCCCTCCAACTTGGTATCTTTGCGATTAATAAATCCACAAACCCTATAACAAGTTTCTAACTCATCCTATATTATTTCGCCCCCATGTTCCCCTCATGCTGAGCTCACTGTGTAATATCGTTTTGTTCGCTTCTATTCTTTTTATTAATTCAACCATTCATTTACTCAATTAACTTTTTATCAATTCACCTCCGTGTCAAATTTGTTCCGTACCGCGGTACCATAAGGTACCTGGCGCCCAACACTTGGTCAATCTTGTACGGATTTAGGTATTTTCAATTGATCCAAAATATTCGAGTCGCGTATAAAATAATCACGTTGGTAGTGTCGGTTTTGGAGACGTGGCCGGCCCGGAGTCTCGAAGCCCTAACTCCAACCGTCGGCTGTGCGCGTCACAATATATATATATATACATATATATGTATACATGAATTTATCAATCAATAATATAATTGTGTAAAATTATGCACGTTATTTTTTATTTTGAAATTTTATATAAATTAAATATATGAATTATGTATCAATTATATGAATTTATTTATCAATAATATAATTGTGTAAAAATTATGGTATAAAAGTTATTTTTATCCCATAATTTTTTACCCTCCTAGTTCTAAAACTTTCAGTCTGTGGAATTTTTTTTTTTTTATTCCAGGATATTGCAAAACAAGCATTGTTTCAGATACACGTCATCGGGATCGTTGGAGGTTATGTTCTCAACGATCGACGGTCGGTAAGAGCGCGCGCTCACGGGTGGGTAAGGTAGGTCTTGACGACGACGACGCGTCGATTCAAACACGAAGCCAGCATCGATCGGGCTCGCATCGATCGATCGGGCTTGCATCATTTCAGAAATCAGATCAGCATCATTTCAGAAATCCGCTCGCATAAATTCAGAAATCAGGTCGCATAAATTCAGACACGGGCGGGGTACTTGCGGATCGTTAGAATTGCGAAAGAACCCATTAAAATTGCGAAATCATCGGATCCCGTTAGAATTGCGAAATCATAGATTACCGTTAGGGGGATGTCCTTACAGCAAGTGGGAGGGGGCTTCGACCAATCAGAAAAATCATCGGATCCCGTTGGAATCGCGAAATCATCGATTAATCGGATCCCGTTAGAATTGCGAAATCATAGATTACCATTAGGGGGATGTCCCTACAGCCAGTGGGAGGGGGGCTTCGACCAATCAGAACACAGGGGGGTTCTGGACCAGCAGTGTGACCTAGATTTGGTCCAGAACCCCCCTTGCTTATCTACTATCGTCGGTAACGAAACATCGCCAATCCATGATTCACGTTACCATGATCCAAGAAACAGATCAGTAGTGGCGCCATCGCATGGCGGAAAATCGCAACTATTCGATTGTCGGTAACAAAAGATCGGCAATCCAAAATCGTTACCATCAGACTATCGGTAACAAAGATCGGTAATCGTTACCATCCGATCGTCGATAACTTATCGGCGCAGTCAGTAACTTACCTACTGCCTGATGGCCGGTAAAGAATGCTGGATCCAGAACTCTCACAAAGAAAAAGGATGGTTCTCTTCGATTCTGCGTTGACCTTCGTGCTGTTAATCATGTAACAAAAAAAGACGCGATGCCTTTGCAAAATCCAAAAGAAAATTCCACCGCTAGCTCCGGGTCCAAATGGTTCTCAACAATAGATTTGAAGTCAGGTTATATATATATTTAGATTAGAGTCAGAGGATATAGAAAAAACAGCTCTCGCTCTAGGAAACGAACTTTGGCAATTTACTGTCTTACCTTTCGGACTTTGCAATGCTCCGGCTACGTTCATCAGAGTAATGAATGAGGTTTCCAGAGGCCTGACAGGGAAGATTTGTTGTTTTTATTTGGATGACATTATCATTTTCGGGAAAGATTTTGACGATCATTTAAAAAATCTTCAGTTAATTTTCTCTCGCTTAAATTCTGCGAAACTAAAAGCCAATACGAAGAAATGCCTCCTTTTCAAACACCAGGTTCCTCATTTAGGACACATCGTATCCTCTGAAGGAATCAAATGTCTTCCTGAGAAAATCTCCGCTATTTCAGAATGGCCAATCCCAAATTCGAAACAGGAGGTTAGGAGTTTCTTAGGATTGTGTTCATACTACCGAGTATATGTCAAAGGATTTGCTTCCATTGCAAAACCCTTATATTCCTCAACTGAGGACAAAATCGTTTTCAACTGGTCACAAGAAGCTAAAAATAGTTTGGATCGGTTGAAATTAGTTCTAACTTCCCCTCCAATCCTCTCGGTACCAATCCACGGTAACGACTTCATTCTCGATACAGATGCCTCGGCTACAACCATGGGAGCAACTCTTTCTCCAAGTCAGGAAGAACATGAAAAAGTCATTGGTTACTTCAGCAAGTGTTTCAATAAAGCTAAAAATAATGATTGCGTCACTCGTCGAGAACTGTTATCCATCGTCAAATCGGTCGAAGATTTCAATTATTATCTATTGGGGAGAAAATTTCTAATCAGAACTGATCACGCGGCACTCCAATGGCTTCTTTCATTCAAAAATCCTAAGGGAATCGTCCTCCGTTGCTCATAAACCCTCTCTAAGTATGACTTTACGAATCTTTACAGACCAGGTCATCTCCATAGAAATGCTGATGGTCTCTCTCGTCGCCCTTGCACTTGCAAAAAGTGTGAAAGAATGAGCATTCAAGAAGAACCTTTTGAAAATCGCATCTTTTGAACTATCCGTACAATAAATAGAGACTTCAACTGAAAACAACTCCAGTCAGATGATCTCACTGTCAAGTCCATAATTCAATTCAAAAGTAATAATGAACGCCCAGAATGGCGAGACGTATCTCATCTAAGTCCTGAAATTGAAATTTATTTACTATATTGGGACAACCCCAAAAAAGCACCCCTGGTGCAAAAACCTTTCGCCAAGTACATTAATGTGGTCACTACCCCCAAAAAACCCACCAACAAAAATTCCTCTTAAAAAAAAAATGGTACTATCAAAATGTCTACTTACAAAAGGATTGAAATCAGATACAATTGCAAAGTACATGTCTTCTGTATAACAAAAGTTGACATCGGAAGAACAGAAAACTGAACCAACAAGAAATCATCAAAAGTTTTGCTCGTTCGCTCGCTCACTCGATTGGTTGATGATTATCAACATACGAAAGCATTGAAATCAGATACAACTGCCAAGTACCTGTAGAATAATAAAAGTTTGGAATTGAAAAGTTTGTTCAAACTAAATAACGTTGTACTCGTTCGCTCGCTGCGCTCGCTGACTCGATTGGCTTATGATTATTGCTTGAAAAAATAATTCGGATAAAGAAATTGAAAATGACAACATTTATCAAAAAATATTCACAACGAAAAAATAATTTGAACAAAATTTTAAACAAAAAATTTGGAGTCCGTGGTACGTTGATGGGCCAATGTTTGAATGGCTATCAGATGACATTGACATGGTTCGCAATTGATATTTCATAATTCTGTTTCTACAAAAGGCCCACCAAGGGCAATTCATTCTTTCTATTTTTTAAAATTATTTAATTGTTTCTGTTTTCTCAAATTAATAGACATTTTAGAATTAATTTAATTTCATTCAATTTGAGAAAACAAAGACAATAAAATAATAAAGAAAAAAAGAAAGAATGAATTGCCCACTATGAAACTAGGTTTGAAATTCTTCAAATAAATAACAGTTTGTGATAAAAAAAATGAAAAAAATCGGAGGAGACAATCAACATAGAAAATGCGATTTATGCTCAAAATTGAAAAAAAAAAATGATTGAATTGAAACATTAATGATTTTCAAAATAATCTTAAACGGAAGAGTATTTCGAAACAAACATTTTGACCCCCTCATTTTCTCTAATTGCTTGATTTTTCAGGAAGTTAAATAGATAAACGAAAAAAAAAATGGAAATTATAAAAAAATCATACTGAGTGCATATTTTGAGATAAAAACAATCTTAAGTCAATGCCCATGAAATTTACAAATAAAAGATGAATATTCATAAACTTAAACCGGGGAGCCGTTGCGCAGCGTTGACTGAAGAATGTCAACGCGCGCAGTTACACAGCAACGGTTGCAAGCCTCGCGAGTGCAAACTTCTTCAGTTTACAACAGCAAGCCATGGCTGATGGTACGTATACCTATAATCAAGTGTTCCATTCTTTCCACTTTGTCGCGGAAAACTTTGTAGAAAGCGAATGAACATTGAGTTGGCGTTATTACAATTACTTCATTCGCTCCAATTAATTCTCAAATATTGCGATTTTTTGTATTTTTTTTACTATTTCACGGAGACATTTTCTAAAATTACAGAAAACAAGAAAAACGATGACGAAAGACGCAAGCGGAAGTGGCCGTTGCCGAGAAAAAAAGGTAAATAATTATGTCAGTCAAATACGCTCATTTAAATGCAGATCATAGACATATTTCAATCAAATGCCAGGTGTAAATACATCGACGTGTTAATTTTAGCGAACAGGGCTAAAAAGGCGGCAGCGGGGAGGCCTCCGCGGTGGAAAATAATGGGTAATTATTTCTTCATTCAATTTCATCCTATAATAACATAAATTTGAAGCGGTTTCCAACGTGTTTTCTCGAGTGCTGCTCGCCAACATATTCGGTATTCAGCGACGGGAAGAGGGGAAATGATTGAATGATTGCAATTATGTCAATTCAGGCCAAAAAATCAACGTACCAATTGAACATTGATCGTTCAGTATAGTATCGTATTTTTACTTCAGCTCGTTTTTTGAAATCCTTAACAAGCCTATAAACTATTTCAATCCCCGTCCTCGTTCAGCCGTTGTCGCTCATGATTTCGCAACACATACAATGTATTTATTTGCGGCGATTCATTCCTACATTCGTGGTATGGCCCAGTCAAATTAGGGTTTGACCCGGAGAAAATTATAAGTAGCAATTTTCCTTCGGAAATCGTTGTGGGGGGGGGGTCACTGGCCGTCTACAGTTTGGTTTTCGCAATTCGCACCCCGTTGCTTCATCCCCCATCTTGAATTTGAGGGTGAATTTTTGTTTATTGAATAATTCGTTTATTTTCAATTTTACATGAAATATGGTTATCACCGAAGTTGTTTGAAATTTAAAAAAAAAACAAAAAAAAATAAAAATTAAAAATTGAAAAAAAAAATTAAAAATTATTAGCAAAGTAGCAAACTCAATTGTCAACGAGTTAGTTTATCATCGTTTATACGAAAAAAAAATCAATAACAAACGAGATAATAGAATATTTATGTTCACCTCCACCTCTTTCCGGGTCTTAATCGAAAAATATCGATCCTAGAGAAAAATTGGTGGGAACCAAAATTGTAGGAAATTTAATTCCAAACAACTTCGGTAATCATCATTTTTCGTGTGAAATTGAAAATAAACAAGTTATTCAACAAATAAACCTCAAATTCAAGATGGCGCAACGGGGTGCGGATCCCGAAAACCGAACTCTAGACTGCCAGTGACCCCCCCCCCCCCCCCCCCCCCCAACGATTTTCGAAGGAAAATTGTTACTTACAATTTTTTTCGGATCAGCCCCCTTTTTTGGTCTAATTCGACTGGGCTAGTAGTTTTCAATTCCTAGCTGTTTAAATTCACTTGCGTGTACACTAGGGTGTTTCCAAATATACTAAATTTCGATTCTCCAACGGGCCACACCTGAAAAAGTTCATCAAGGTGGGAGAAACAGATTATGATGTCCAAAGATGCGGATTTTAGGTTGAGTGTGACATCGGGATCATTTGATTTTTCTTTTGCTTTTCCTTTTTATCGAATGTATGATGAATAATCACTGAAGCATAAGTTTAAACTTTTTGTTTCAGCAAACCCGTGGAGAATAAAAAACGTAAGAGGGGGAAGGCGGGCGGCCGCAGCCGCGGTGCCAAAAGAGGCACCGGCCGCGGTGCCAAAAGTTTTAAATTCAAATTTTTATCAAATTAATAATAAACGATAATTATATCGATATAAAAATTTAACAAATGTATTCATTTAAAAAAAATTCCTTTCCGATTCCTCAATTATATGTACAGTAGGGTGTCCGTTATTTCCCAAATTGACTTTTTACACTTGGGTATGGTCCAAATCATTAGTTTATAGCCTGAAAACAATTATGGAAAAGAAAAAAAAATTCTAAGTTTCATTAACCCCTGCCTGAATGACGATACTTCTCCCATTTGATTAGCATGGGATTTTTGCACTTCTTAGACTTTAATTGTTTTCGTGTTTATTATATTCATTACCTCATAAAATATTGTTGATTCTACTACTGTTCCGACCTATTTAGATGGACAATTTTTTTTTAATCTTTTCAACGACTTTTGAAGAGGTCTAAATTTATCTTCAGCGTATTTTTCAACGATCTTCGAATATTTTCGAATAAATTTGGACCCCTTCGAAAGTAAAAAATTTGAAAAAATTTGTCCATCTAAATAGGTCAGAACAGTAGTAGAATCAACAATATTTTATGAGGTGATGAATATAATAAACACGAAAACAATTAACGTCTAAGAAGTGCAAGAATCCCATGTTAATCAAATGGGAAAAGTATCGTCATTTAGGCAGTGGTTAATGAAACTTAAATTTTTTTTGTCAAAACGAAGCTTTGTATAACTTTGGCTAAGAAATCAACCACCGTTCAATGACCAAACTTTTCCTAGAACACCTGTTCTCTTTCCCATCCGCTCGTAAAATCGCTTCCCTTCCTTGTTTGATATGCATTAAACCACATTGCTCCGTATCGCAAAGTTTGAAAAGGAATATTCCAGTATTCGTCTATTGTAACTTCTATAGAAACCAAAAATTACATCTAAGTCGTCCCGAATGACTGCAAATTCTAATATTTGATACCTTAGGAGGAGATACAATGCATTCAGAGTCCATTTCATTCAAACTTAGACCTTTCAAATATTCGGCCGTCTCACAAATGGAAAAAACTTCTTGCTGCACTTTCCCAAAAACATCTACTGAGTTTTGAACTGGAGAAAGAGAAAAATCATATAATTCAATAAGGATTATCAAGTTCATTATTTGTCTGTCAGTTTGCGGTTGCGGTTCAAATATTTCCCAGAACCGGCGGTTTCAACGTGTTCTCTTCAAAATTTAGCGGATTTCGTGTAATAGGCTGAAATTCGCGTTTTGTATTCTTGTGACACAATTGAAAAATTTCGAAGTACTCGACAAATATTTTTTCTAATTTTTAGAACACGTTACCATACTCATTCCTCGGGAAGTTTTCTCTTCAAATTTGTTAAACAATTTGAAGAAAATTGATCCAGCTTTCTTAACAGTTTTAAAATGATCGTAATTTGTTGGCGAATCTCGGGGAATATTTTCAGAATTAAAAAAAACGCCTATATTTTGTCTACAGAATGAATCACTGCCGAAATTATTAATAAGAGAGAGGAAAAAAAAAGGAACCTTTGCGGAGAAAATGTGGCATGAAAATGAAAACCGGAAAAAAGATCGCTGACGGTGAGCGTTTGCTAATCGCCGAATGCCCCATATATTCATAGGTCGGTATATCAGACCTCAAACTCTAAACTGCCTTACCCTGTGTGCCCGAATGGTAAGATCATTGTCAGGAAACTGGTTTATTCATTGAACCGGGACGGTAGCGTAGTTCGGCTAAAAATGCTCGAGGTCATCAAGAGGGCGGTCGTGCACAGCTGAAAAATCGAGCTTCGACAGACCGGACAGACCCGACTAACCTGGCCGTCTTTACAAATCTTTAGTCAATGCCGATCCGAAACGATCTGCGGTTGGACGCTGCGCAGTCAACCAACGGTCTCCGCTGAGTTAGCCGAGTTAGCGGAGCTAGCGGGGCTAGCGGAGAAGTACAGAATCGCAACCCTGAGATTTCATCAGCAATTAGGATAGGATTTGGTAAGGGTCGTCATCATACTTTATGAGTGATCTTTCTCCAATCTTCGCTGACATGAACCTCTGAGTATAATATACTTGAACATTCTTTCATCTAGCTCTGGGACTTAGAAACTTTTTTGGGAATGTGAAACGAACTGGGCCCCTGCGGAGGCCGAGGTGGATGTTTTATGTAGGCATAGCTACGTGGGGCCTAGGCAGAGCCTACATTCAAAGTGGGAAGAACGGGGCAATTTCCACACGGGTATTAATACAACGCATTTCTACAGAAATAGTCGTATAGAACGGTGTCTATTGCCACTAAACGAGATTTGGGTACATGATGAAATTTTCATGACGTAATGTACACTAATGAAAGAACATTCTGTGAAAATTTCAGCAAAATCGATTATAGCATACTTGCCGAAAAAAATTAATAAAAACTACTTAAAAAAAAAAGAAGTTTCGCTGTTTTTGAAATTCTCAAAAAATCGTAATCAGAAAGCTGAATCAAAATCGAAACTTTTTTTATATGTTAAAAATTGCTCTACGACAAAAGGTTCTCGAGATATTCTCGTTTAAGAAGACGAATATGTTAATTTTGAGTCAGAATCGATGGTCGACCATTTTGAAAACGGTTGCGCCGAAAAATGCAAAATAAATCACAGATACTTGTACCAACCAATGCTTAATAATCATGAAGTTTGAAATTTTCGAAAAAGGTCAGGCTTTTCGATAGGTCGAGTTGAGATGGAATTCCCCATATATATGTATATACCCTTCGTCTAAATAGGATGCAATTAAATTTTCCCCCAGGCGATAGACCACAAATCATAATGCAAAATTTGGAACAAGCATTTTTATTGTTGCATGCGTTTTATTGACAGATAAGGAACTTGACTTCAAAAGTCTGTCTCCCCCCCCGCCGCGTTCTGTGCACCACAGAGGCGAAATTGTTATTGCTTCACATGCTACTTCAAGTTTAGTCGAATCAATAATAAAGTATTCATAATAGTGTATTTATTGAAATGTAAAGTAATAGTACAACGTAATTTGAAAATACAGAATCAATCATTTCGGAACACTTCGGTTAACAAATCTTGCAATGTCATCCTTTTCTGAATCAAACTTGCCGATTCCTTCCAATCCGTTTTCTCTCGCCTCGTCTATCAATTCTTTCGTAAACCTTTCCAGATCTTCTTTTCCCAAGTCGACCATGAACTTTCGTGATTCGATAAGTACTTTAGCACCGACTTTTATTAGTGGTACAAGATTTGACAGTTGCTTTGTCATGTTATGCGCTATCCATATTAAGTCAAATTTTCCTAAGAATTCACTTTTATCTTTATACCTATCAAGAGCTGATATTGGGTGGAATATTACCTGGAAGCATATAAGTAATTTCATTATTATCATATTTAAGGCCCATCCCTAGTCGCCCACCTCCTTTTGTTCGAAAAAGACACATTTCGATTATCATCCGAGCCCAGGCGTCGAAAACGCAAAAAAGGCCAACGCTGCGCGAATTCAAATTCAATTCCGAACACATACGTCCAAAAACATGTTCGTTCCGTGCGAAAATAGAGTCTGAAAACCGATTTTACAATAATTTTGTTACAAATTACTTGAATTCGTAGAATGTAAAATCGGTTTTCAGACTCTATTTTCGCACGAAACGAACATGTTTTTGGACGTATGTATTCGGCATTGAATTTTTATTTGCGCAGCGTTGGTCCTTTTTTGCGTTTTCGACGCCTGGGCTCGGAAAATCATCGAAATGTGTCTTTTTCAACCAAAAAGAGGTGGGCGACTAGAGATAGGCCTTAATGAATAGAAACACCATTTAGAATAGTCAAACTTTTCAGTTTATAGTTTGATTTTTTACATAGCTAGTTCCCTATTTCAATCTTTGCGATCTTTTGGAGTTGAAAATCTAGCCGCCAGTCAACTAGAGCCATTCTGTGGAAAGGACCGCGCCTAAAAGGTGGGCAGACAGGAAACGCCTGCATTGAGCAGATCAAACATCGACGATTGGGTTTTATTTATTATGTGGGAAAAAACCCATTCGGCGATGTTTGAGCGGCAGGCGTTTCTCATTTGCCTACCTTTTAGGCGCGTTATTTTCCACAGAATCGCTCCGTATATATGTATACCAAGGTTCCAATTCCTCTTATATCTCCTTGAAATCCACGCATTCTATTGGAAAATAATAATTACTGAATTTTCAATAGCAATAAGAATACGTATATGTGCATAGATGAATTACAGTGCGCGAACAATTGGAATCTATATCTCTCAGGCAATTGAACATAATTGAAAGGAATTGAAATTAATGATGTATCTCGCGGTCTTCCAATCCGCAGTTCCCGAAATTTCTAATTGGCCATCACAAATTTTTATTTTATTATTTTTAAATAACACGTTTAGGGGATGTCCACTCGACAGTCCTTTTGGCAGCGGATGTTTGACGAGTAATGAGTTCGAACTGGTACGTTTGATCGTATGGAATCACGATTTTTTTTATCGAAAAGTGTGGGCGTATCATTTATTTTGACTTATATCACAGCCAACGCATCAAAAATGCAAAATCGGCCTCTGTAGCCCGATTCTATATGGAATTGCGAACACAACTATCGAAAAACATTTTTGTTTTCGACAATGATGAAGGGGCAAAACGTATTCCGCGATTTTGGGGTGATTTTCGCGATTGTCCACGGCTGGGAGCGGCAATGGCCGCTAATATTATAATATTAGTTCCCAGAACGCTCGTGAGATGTCACTACGCGCGCATTTTCAGCTTCTCCTTTCACCGCGCTGTTACGTTGATACACCTGGTACAACGTGACTCGACTTGCAGTCGCACTATCTCTGACTGAGAAGCTTAGAGCATAAACCCCAAAAAGCACTTCTGGTGCAAAAACCTTTCGCCAAGTACAATAATGCGGTCACTAGCCCCAAAAAAATTCCTCCCCAACAAAAGTGGTACTACAATAATGTCTACTTACAAAAGGATTGAAATCAGATACAATTGCCAAGTACATGTCTTCTATATAATAGTATATAATGATATACTATACTTGTAAAAAAAAAGGTCCGAAATTAATTCGGAAAAAATAAAAATTTGGAGGTAGTGGTACTTGGCGGGCCAATATTTCATATCACTATAAGATTATTCACATACTTTAATTTGTATTTTCCCGTACTTGTTTATAAAAGGCCCGCCAAGTACCATTACCTCCAAATTTTTATTTTTTCCGAATTAATTTCGGATCTTTTTTTTTACAAGTATATATCATTATATACCATTATACAGAAGACATGTACTTGGCAATTGTATCTGATTTCAATCCTTTTGTAAGTAGACATTATTGTAGTACCACTTATGTTGAGGAGGAATTTTTTTGGGGTCAGTGACCGCATTATTGTACTTGGCGAAAGGTTTTTGCACCAGAGGTGCTTTTTGGGGTTGATTTCACTACTTTTTGTGAAATTTTGCTTCACCACCTGAAAATTATGCTCGCTCGCTACGCTCGCTCGATTGGGTCTTTCTATATCCTTTTGTAAGTAGACATTTTTGTAGTACCGCACTTTTGTTAAGGAGGAATTTTTGTGAATGGATTTTTTCGGGGGTAGTGACCATATTATTCTACTTGGCGAAAGGTTTTTGCACCAGAGGTACTTTTTAGGAGTGATTTCACTACTTTTTGTAAAATTTTGCTTGACTACCCAATAACTGTGCTCGCTCGCTACGCTCGCTGGTTTGGGTTTTCCTATATCCTAGCTCGCTAGGCTTGCTTAGTTGTCAGCATTTTGCTAATTGTTCATATGAGTATCTCAATGCATGTACGGCGATGCATTTTATATCATCTAAATCCCTCAATAAGCATCAATGTTGAATGTGGTACTATAATATAAAAACTACCTGATAATTGTGCTCGCTCGCTACACTCGCTTGATTGGGTTTCCCTATATCCTCACTCGGTGGTCAACATTCTGCCAATTGTTTCTATGAGTATCTCAATGCATGTACGGTGATGCATTTCATACAATCTAAGTCTCTTGATAAGCAGTAATGTTGAATGTAGTAGTATAATATAAATGTGTTGAAAGCACAGGAGCCTGAAATAATGACACACGCTATCATGCGTTGCTAATTTTCAAGCACTGTAAAGGTATGTTTTTGTGCGCATGTACTGAATATGATATATTTGACTCATTAAATATACGAAAATATTTGGAAATAAATAATAATATATTGAAGACGTGCCATGTTGAATGAAAGCTTTGTCACTTATTTATTCATGTTGTAGATTGAACTTCATACGATTCAATAACCGTACCTATAAGCCAACCTCAAAATTGCGCGTTTCATCATTTCTTGAGAGATTGTTATAATTTCGCTCTCCACTTCAGATGCGAATTTTATGATAATAAGTGAGTATACGAAGTATAAAAGAGACGAAAATTTGTAGAATGTTACGATGTACGAATATGAACAGAACTGACAGCTCTGTCTCGGGACCTAGAATCGAATCTCAGTAGTCCGTCTGTCCTGTCCGTGGTTTTGGGCAATCGACTCTCGATCTTACGTCATCAGCATCGACAAGAGCGCCATCTGACAACTGATGCAGAGTACTCATATCTCTGCTGTCTAGTGGTGGCCACTCTTTCCTAATTCTCATCCGCATAGCTTTAGTGGACTGACAAGGGGACCTTCAAGGTTGTCACTCACGGATTTTGATGCGTCTCAAGTATGTTGTAGAGGGACCTACCCTGAGTACCTGAGTAACAGGATTTTTTTCAACGCCTCGTAGTTTCCGAGAAAAATGCTCGGCAATTTAACTCCTACAAATATATACCCGCAAGTATGGTGTACGTTCGAGTCAGCGATCGTAGCGCAGTAGGCAAGGTTCCCGGCTCCCACGCTGGCGATCCGGGTTCGAGTCCCGCTGTGGCGGCAAATATTTTTTTTTTTTTTTTTTTCATTCTCAAGAAATATTAATTAATAAAATGGAATATCGCAAAATCGTATAATTATTTTTACTTTCACGCAGGAAAAAATTATTAAAGCAGAAAAAATTATAACATCCTTCATAAGAAACTGCAGTTTATTATTTTTGATTATGATACAAAATGGCTCCGGTTCTCTTACTCGCTATCACTGTCGTCGCTCGTTACGCTGGAACAGAATTTTGGGTGGTATTTGTCGTAGAAGCAGCCAAAACACAAAACCGCAGAGCACCACGCACATTTTATGAAACCTACGGCCTTGCAGGCGCACGGATTTTTGAGAAGCGTTATCGGGAAGCATACTTCATTCACATTTAAAAACAGCGGTAATAATTTTTTCCTGCGTGAAAGTAAAAATAATTATACGATTTTGCGATATTCCATTTTATTAATTAATATTTCTTGAGAATGAAAAAAAAAAAAAAAAAAAAAAAAATATTTGCCGCCACAGCGGGACTCGAACCCGGATCGCCAGCGTGGGAGCCGGGAACCTTGCCTACTGCGCTACGATCGCTGACTCGAACGTACACCATACTTGCGGGTATATATTTGTAGGAGTTAAATTGCCGAGCATTTTTCTCGGAAACTACGAGGCGTTGAAAAAAATCCTGTTACTCAGGTACTCAGGGTAGGTCCCTCTACAACATACTTGAGACGCATCAAAATCCGTGAGTGACAACCTTGAAGGTCCCCTTGTGAGTCTGGCTGAAGGCGGTGATAATGACGAAAAATTTCGACCGAAACGGGTACTCCGAAACTTGAAATAATCGTATCTGAGCTCTCCGTACACTGATTCAATCGAAGTCGGACTTGAATGAAAGCTCTTCCTGCCCACAATCTGAGATAAATATTTCAATCCCATGGATTTCGTGAGGTGCAAGATGTGAGGGAAATACTGTCTTCCCACCACGCCGGCCAGCTCCCGTACGGGTATAAAGACTCGTCGAGTCTCGCGCGGCGTATTACCTATCTATATATATTTTTTTTTATTGTACTTGGCGCGAGACTCTACCGAGTCTCTTGATATACCTGGAGGGAGCATGTTGGTCGTAAAGTATGCAGACAGAGAGGGAGACAGTAAGAAAACAACCTCTCTCTTTCTATGCCTGGAGCGTAACATGACAAGCCGGGTACCCGCGCTAGTGAACGAGAAACACACACATCATACTCAACAGATCGCAAGGAACTAGTGTAAATAAATGCGCGGGGCACCGCGACTCTTTACTTACGGGTGTAGCTAGTTACGTGACTAAAATGTGACGACCAATCAGATTTCTTACTAAGTCTGCCTTTGCATCATTCACTACTTATGGGAAAAGATACGCCATGCTCCCTCCAGGTATAGGTATATACAATAAGTTAAGAAGCTAAAAATGCGCGTGCGGTGACATCTCACGGACATTCTGGGAACTAACGTCATCACATTAGCGGCCTTTGCCGGTGCCAGCCGTGGACAATCGCGAAGATCACCGCAAAATCGCGTGGAATACGTTTTGCCACTTCATCGTTGCCGAAAACAACGATGTTTTTTGGATGGTTGATTTTGCATTTTTGATACGTAGGCTGTGATATAAGTCCAAACAAATGGCACGCCCGGACTTTTCAATAAAAAAAAATCCCGATTTCATCCAATCAATTACGTACCAGTTTGAACTCATTACTCGTCAAACATCGGCTGTCAAAAAGACAAGTCGATTGATAGCCCCGTTTCAGAGAAATTCGAGAAAATATACGGGGTTGGTAAAACCCGAGTAGACCGCCCCTTAATCGTTAGTAATTTCACCATATCAATTATTCCCATTCTAAGAAAACTGGCGAAAATTTCAACATTATTTTGTTATTATTCAATATTTATAGCCTGACGATAGATTATATCCAAGAAGAACGGATAGGATTTTATCAAATTTAATTCTTCTCAATTTCAATATTGAAACTAACGAACGAGATTTATTTAAATTGAACCTATCATTCCTCTCCAATTCGATTTATTTGGCTGAGGACCATAGATGCGTATAAGAATGTGCACATATGTATATTATGCTGGTCCTTATGTAGGGTGTGAAAAAATTCCTGCGGATAAGACGGAAAAAGTTTGCAAATAAATTTTTAAACCAGTACGCGAAACTTGGAGCCTCTAGGTTAACTCAAAGTACTGTCTCCAAGGCAGTCAAATTCGGCATATGTCTTCCCTGAATCATGAAGGTTTTTTTTTCAAAAAATTGTTGAACTTTTTGTACCTATGATTATAGTAAAGACTTCGATTTTTCGAAGCAGTATTAAGACAGGGGAAAGAAATATTGCAGTGCGCCCGAATTTTCATGTAAATTACATGGAAAAATTCACTGTGTTGAAGGCAGTAGGGGAAAAGTGATATGAGAGAGCCAAGTTTTAAAAGAACGACCCCCATTTAGTTCTATAGTTTCTGCATGCAAGCGGCTCTTTGAAAACTTGGCTCTTTCATGCCACTTTTCACCTACTTTGAGTTGACCTACAGGCTCCAAGTTTCACGTACTTTTTTTTTTCCATTTCCTTGCAAGCTTTTTCTGCCTTGTCCGCAGGAAATTTCAAAAACACCCTAAATAAGGACCACCCTAATGTATATTCATACTTGGAAGTCTGGAATATGTTTCCAAGGTATATTTTCTTTATATCGTCTGAATGTTCTACCCGCCGACCATGTTTCTTGTTCAATTTCATTATTAGGCATTTCTGTTACTATTATCGCATTCGAAAGCGAGGGATCTCTATGAGCGGCAGCCACGTTATCGCACAATGGTTCATTAGTTTTGATTTCATGTATAGCTCGCATGACTTCACGCTCTGCAATGTCGGTGGCTCTGACTTTCCTAAAAAATAAATTTAGATTGAAAGCTGTTGCAATTCACTCGATTTTAACATGGTCCCCCTGTCATGACGTTAAAATCGAGAAGAATTTCATCACATTGTAAGTATTATATAGATGCAACGCGTTACACGATAATCTGAGCATAGGAAATGTAATGTATCAGAATATTGGGGACTTTAGCCTGTAAATTTTTTCCACGATTGGCTGTAGGGAGGCGATCATGTGACCCATAACAATCGCAATCATTAACATTGAATGGTGCCCGGTCGTCACAATTTCCGTTATTCTGGCTAACTAAAGTCTGTCTCGATCTTAAATTTACCACTCCAAATTTGTGTGTGTGTGTTCGTATCTTCTCTTCAAAATTTGGATGTCAGGATATATTGGGAATTTATCTACATCTCAAACGTCACTCCAAGTGTTTGATTTCTATCTTGACGGTTAGCATCATTGATTGTTTGATATTCATGTATTGTTTCATAGTGTCCCTCGTCAGACTCGGTCACTGGTCTCTATACTAAATAAATAGCTGACTAGCGTACTCGGCCTGTGCCCATTAGAGGTCCAAGAAAACGATACTAGCCCTACAACCGCCTGCCTGGAACTGACGAGTCACGTGACACACTGTGGATAAATTTCCCATGGCACGCCAGACGACCGTGTTAGTTCCAGTGGGGCTGTTGTCGCGCTCTTTTGGTACTGCGAAGTCTAAAAAAAACACCGTATCCAGAAAAAACGCACCGTATGCAGCAGGCTTCAGGGACAGGCTGCCCTGTGTTGGGAAATTGAGGGGGGATTCGCATTTGTCGGATCGAGAAAATCAATTTTTTTTTTATGAAATCTTATACTTTAAGGTTTTAAGGATATATGTGTGGTGAATTGCGGGGATGGACGGAATAACGGTATAAGTCGGGTTATACCGTTTTCGGGAGATTGCATAAAAATGATCAGTGACCATAGATCGACATTATAGTATATTTATTTAGTACAAATTGGTTGAATATTGAAGAGTTAAATTAAACAGCTCTTATGGAAGAACAGTATAACTCGAGTTATTCCGTTATTCCAAATATCTAGATGAAATGAGATGGAAACATCGGAGTGATGTTTTCGGATGATCACTCAAAACGCGAAACATTTCGGGTATGGAAACGTATTTTTGATAGCGCCGAGATTATCGAAAAGATTTCGGACGTTGCTTCAACAGCCTTATCATGGGCAAAAATAGATGACCTACGAACTTTGATGAAATTCGTGTTGAACGAAGCGCAGCTGTGCTATCAGAAAAATATATTCGGGCAATCATCTGCTAAAATTCGGGAGTAAACTGTTAATACGTAGACTAGAATTGAAGAAAACGATATAGCTGGGGCATTCCATGCCAAATCGACCTGGTCCTGACCCTTGACCTCTCATATTTGGTCCACGATTTTTTGTATCATTCTTCTGACTCTAAATAGCAATCAGAGTTTTTTCAGATTTTTCAAAATAAATTCGAGCGCGTCATGAATTTTCAAAAAATTTTTTTCAACACCTCTATGGCCGTAATCGAAAAATCTGGAAAAATGCTCGAAAGTTTTGTGTCAGAAATGAAATTTTTTTAACCGAAATGCCTAATGTCTGGGCTTCCGCTCCAACCTGTTTTTTTAGTTTTTTATTCGTAATTTTACGTTGATATTCTAGAGACAAAAATTTGATAAAAAAAATCCGGAAAAATTTCCAAGATACCTTGGCTATCGTTCGAAATATCCAAGCTGCACGGTGTATTCATCCCCGCTTCTATTTTTTCAGATTTTTTCTCCGGAAAATGCTAAAAAAACAAAAATAGATTGGAGCGAAAGTCCAAACATTATGAATTTTGGTTCAAAAATTTTAATTTCTGACACGGAATTCTTCGAGAAATTTTAGAGATTTTTCGATCACGGCGATCGAGGTGTTGCAACAAAAACTTTGAAAATTCATGAACCGCTCAAATTTATTTTGAAAAATCCGAAAAAATTTCGATTGCTACTCAAACTCAGAAGAATGATACGAAAAATCGCGGACCAGATATGAGAGGTCGAGGGTCAGGACCAGGGCGATTTGGTATGGAATGCCCCAGCTATAAATAGTTTCTTGTACACTAGAACCTCAGCTCTTGGACGTACGCAGCTATTTGACCGAGTTTGTTCTCAGCTATTTGACTCCCTCTACCCCCACCATAAGGCTACGTTGGAACTTTAAGTTACGTATCTGGGTCTGACTGAGCCTGCGCACACCATATGCGCAGAGAATAGCGGCCATTTAACGACAGAGAGTGGGGGCCCCACTTCTAGTCAAAGAGCTGAGTATGCGTAGTCCCGCCTGAGGTTCTACCCTCTCACTCTCGCCGTTACCGAAGTTTGCCGAACTGGAAGTCCCATCGCTTGAAATTATTTTAAGCCTTGGGGTTAAAAATTTATGAGGGGGAAAAAAAATTCGACCAAAATTGGTATAGATCAATCGATTCAGAATTTCACGAGGAGAATTTCTGTGGTATCAAAAAAATAACTTTTTTTTGTAACTTGTTAAAAAATCTGTAAAATTTTCAAAATGCTTTTTTTGTGGTAAATAATTTTTTCCCGACACTTTCATATATAACCGTCTTGGTAATAGTTGTAAAAAAACTTATTCATTAATAAAATAAATTTTCTTTCCAATTTTTTTAACTTGATTTCAATAAAAAGTGATTTTTACTATTTTCAAAATTACGATTCAAAATAATTGTTTTCAAACTTTTTGATTTTTTCTCTGCTTGATATTTATCTACTTACAAAACTAAAAAACAAACAGTCAAAAATATTAATTTGTTGCTGAGTTACAGCCTTTTGTTCATCCGCGCGCGGGTAAAACTACGCGCTTTTACGTTGTTTCCGCTTCAATACTTTATAACTCAGCAACTATTAGTCGTAGAGACACCTGGTTGGGGTCATTCTTTTCGTTATTAAATGCCGAACAAAGTAACACTAACTTGTCTTCCTAATTTCTCGATAGTTTTCGGGATATTTCATTTTACAATTAAGAAACAAATAAAAAAATTAACTTCTTTGACGGGACTAACATCAACTTTTGTTTATATTTTTTTTCCCCGAATAAATAATAAATACATGTGCAAAGCTCGAATTCAATCAACTGAATAGTTTCGTCAGTAAAAAATGTCAAATAAAGCCGTATTTTCAGCTCAATGAAGGCGAATCCCCCCCTTAAGGGTGAGCTATAAGACTTGGTAGTACAGTAGACTCTCACGTATTTGACGGTGTCGGGACCGACGCCGACCACCTATTTTTCAGCAAGAGGGCCTCCCCACTACCAGATAAGTCAGCTCATGGAATGGGGAACTTCCTCTTTTGGTGCCCCGACGAACTATCATCTACCCCACTCTGACTACGTGAAACCTTGCATTTACTACGTGCGAGGCGCTCGAGGTGGGGGTAACATTGCCCCGCAATTCGTTAAGTACGTGAGAGAACTTTCGTTAAATACGCGAGAGCTGTCAAATAGGTGGCGGTAAAATAGGTGAGAGTCTACTGTATGCTATCTGCTCGTATACTAAACCCTCAAAACACTTTCAACGGATGAAAAATGGACAGTGACGGATTCATACTAATATTAATGAGTTTCTTTGTCAATGAAGTTACATGGAGGGAATAGATGATGGTAGTTTGTCTCTCGGAATGGGTCATTGGGATTCGGGGACCAGTAGGGGAACTACAGGACCTTTTTCATATACAGTAGACTCTCACCTATTTCACCGCCACCTATTTGACGGCTCCCGCGTATGTGACGAAAGTTCTCTCGCGTATTTAACGAATTGCGGGGCAACGTTACCCTCACCTCGAACACCTCGCACGTAGTAAATGCAAGGTTTCACGTAGTCAGAGTAGGGTAGATGGTAGTTCGTCGTGGCACCGAAAGAGGAGGTTCCTTATTCCATGAGTCGACTTATCTGGTAGTGGGGAGCCCCTCTTGCCGCAAAATAGGTCGTCGGCGCCGGTCTCGACACCGTCAAATACGTGAGAGTCTACTGTACGATACATAAAGATTAAGCGCTGCCGAACAGCACTCCCGCGGATCACGTGAACTTTCTTGCAAGCCAGCCTCAAAAGCCCCTCATAGCCTAAAATGCTCATAGATTATATTCCAACGTCCAGATTAAGGTGAAAGCTTCTGTAAAATCAGCGTATGTACAAAATCAACTATACTATGGCTTCGAACATCTTATATTACGTTCAGTTTAGTATTGTGTTTAAATAGCGATTCAGTTTTATAGATTACTCAGTTTTTTTCTCCATTTCTAAACTCCATGTAAAATATGGCCCAACGTTAATGTCTCCCATGTAAGCATGATGTAAAAATCCTGTTCCGTAATTCACAATGTTATTGATTAGCGTCGGATTAGATCTCGCAAGCTCGCCTTCTATCCATGTGAAAGCAATGCCATTGTTTCTCCAGAATCTGCATAATAAAGCGATAATTTCATTTTCAAATCTTCAATTGCCAATATTATTCAATTGCCCACTAGAGCTTGAGAAGGTAACTGTATTTGAAACAATCCAGTCAAGTAGGGGAACATGGGGCACAATGATCCAATAGTATTTTTCGATGCAAGTGCATAAAAGCGGCAATGCCGCACAGCGAGTGTGGAGGCGTAGCATGAGCCCGAAGACGAGACTTCGAGAGCTCGTGCTGCGCCTCCGCACGAGTGGCATTGCCGCTTTTCGCATGTGTTTCGAACACTATTTTTTTCAACACCGATATCGAGAGTTGGAAGATGACATCTTCGGTTCTACTGTAGTTCTCGCCTTACTTTCACTAAATTCAGATGGCAGCTCTTCTTCAATGAAGCAGACGGTTTACATGTTTTTCTATCTTTATGTACTACATTATAGCAGATGCCGAGACTCGCTCGAAGATATCGAAGACTCTCCATTCACGTATTTTAATTTTTTATTTTGTATTCGAAAAGCATTTATTGTAATAATATTTAATCGAAACATTTGTTAATATGAAAACAAAATTAAAATACATGACGAACAACACAGTAAACACAAGCTGGTGCAAAATGTGTATATTTCACGTATACCAAAAATGTGTTTCATGTGTATTTCCCATCCTTCCACAATCGTGCGTGTACAACCAAATTAAAATAAAAAATTTATGAGAAGAGAAGATGAATTTAATTTCGATTAACTTAAACTACGTGATTATAAGTCAGATGCAATGTCTGGATTCTGATTCTTCTTAAATTCTGATAAGGCAAAATTAATTATTGCTATTTACGTGGCGACTATGTTCCCACATACGCTTATGCCACTTACACATTCACACATACACTACACAGGCATTCTCTACACTGATCATAACTGTATATACGAACACATCCTGATGTTGTGAATATTTTTCTGTTCTTGCTATTTCTCTCCTTTCGCTATTGTTCGTAATTCTTAACTTTCTCTACCCGCAAACCTTTTTCGGGTTTTCCCGAATCCCGCGGTACCAGGAAGGATCGTACTCGACCAGCACCGCGAGGCCATATAAAATCTGGCGACCAGACATCGATGGCGAGGCGGGTCTTTCCAGGTCCCGGTTCTTCTGACTTCGTCATTTTTTTCAAAAACCTCTTCTACCTTTTTCTACCTTTCCTATCTTTGTCTACCGATGCGACGGTCTCTAACGAACTTCCATGCAGGGCAGTCGATCAGTCCACTCGACTCGAGTACTCGACCTCTCACCCACTAATTTTTCCAAGCTTTCCTAATATTGCTTCGAAATGGACATGCTTGTAAAATAATAATTCTTGTAAAATAAATCTACTATGTGTACATCAGACTGTGTAGAAAAAAAACGACATCTTTTTATTCGGGCCTTTTTCAAAAAAGTTAGTGCTCAATATAAAAAAAATTGTCCCCAAAGCTCAGCTATGTAGCTTGAATACAGAATTAGCGCATTTGAAAATAAGATTACCCATGTATTCCAAATGGCAAACTTTGTTTATTTTAGTTTCATCTGTATAACTTTTTTCATTTAACTGATAAAAATAGAGTAAATATACCAATAAAATAAAGAAAATTTATAAAAAAAAATAATTTAAATTAACTTGTCGAAAAGTAGGTAGTAATCAAATATACATATGACTTTTGAATCACTGTAACTTCTTAACGGTTCAATCGAGCAACTTGGGCCAAAGTACCATTTTTGTAGATCATGAAATTCTCTACCAAACCGTATATCTTTTTTATTCTTATCAGTTAAATAAAGAAAGTTATACACATAAAACTAAGATAAACAAATTGTGCCATTTGAAATACATGGGAAATCTTATTTTCAAATGCGCTAATTCTGTGTTCAAGCTACATAGCTTTGGGGACAATTCTTTTTATATTGAGCACTAACTATTTTCGAAAGGGCCGGGACAAAAAGAAGATGTCACTTTTTTTTGACACAGTCTAGTGTACATATCAGTAACCGAGTCGTTATGCGCATTTACCCGCACAATCACCTCATTTATTATTGCTGTTAATTGCGCCGTTAAACTATGTTAAAATAATGGCAGAATGAAACTCAACAAGTCGTGAATCTGTTCACTATAGCTTTAATTAGCGAAGAAACTACGAATTGATAAAAAAAAGAAATGCTCACGCAAAATTTCAGCTACGGACCAAATATTGTAAGGAGAAGTGACTCGCTGGCACTTTGCTTAATATTCGGTCTATGAGATGTGAGTTGACCTGGTGCTGTACCTGGATTCGCTCTAAAGAATAAGATTTCGACTCGACGGGCGCTTTGCCACAAATCGGCGGCTATGGTCTCCGCGGTCCGCCTTTTAAGGTCAACGCGTACTTCGCGGAAGCGAAGCAAAGAAAAGGTGTCGGGAGCAAAACGAAGGCGTCGGAACTGCAGCCAAAACATCGGATGCGAAACGAAGGTATCGAAAGCGATCCGAAGTGAAACGAAGTTTTCAGCCTACGGATGCTGTAGGCTGGTCCACATCCTCAAAAATGTGTAATTTCAAGTTAAAGTAAATTAAAATATGATGGAGGGCTCATTCGATTCGGGATGACGTCCAGAAGAATGTGCGAACGATTTATACTCGCCCATGATAGCCCATGCGTGCGTTGCCAATAGTGGACAAATAAACAATGTTGGTCCATGCTTGGGCCAAGCTTGGCGGACTAGACTGGTCAAAATGCCACCGGCAATGGCTTTTTCCAGCATTGTCCCAATAGTACTAACCAACAATTGGATTCGACGCTTGGACCAAGGATGAGAGAAGCTTGGCTCAATGCATTTTTGTGGACTCAACGACAGCCTTCTAAAGCTTGGTATCCACGCTTGGGCCATTGTTTGTGTCACATATGGCACATGCACTGAAATATAATAATACTGGAACGCGCGCTGACGGCTTTGGCCCGTATAGAGAGAGATAGCTCCGAAGCGGCGCTGGTAGTATCGCCGTCTTTGTTGGTACAGTCTCGTCTAAAACTTTGATTTAACAATACGTAAGTGAGCGAAGAATCACCTGAATGCAGTAACTGACACACTTATTGCAGATGCTGTACGATACTTCATGTGCGCAGTCGCAACTCAGTAAGACAATGACAAAGATACTACTAGCGAGCTATCTCTCTCTATACGCTGCTTCTAATGGTACAGAATGGTCGGCGCGCGTTTCAGTATTATTATATTTTAGTGGGCACATGCCACGGACTGAGCCAGACACCCGGCTCAAACCTGGGCCAAATTCTTGGTCCAATAGTATCAGCCAACAACTGGTCTCAACGTTTGGACAAAACTCGTCCAAATCTTGTCCAATCGTACACGCCAATCGTTGATTTGAAGTTACATACAGGGTGATTCAGTTTGACCGGGCCATTTTAATAGGGTAGATTCTTCAATAAATTCTATGAACAAAAGTCCTTCACCAACAATCGATTGGATTTTCATAGTTTTCGTCGTCCAGGTCGTTAGTTTCGTAGTTTCCATCGTCCAGGTCGTCCACATTGTAGTTTTCGTCGTCCAAGTCGTGATCTGCGTAGTTTTTGTTGTTCGGGTTGTAATCTTCGTAATTTTCGTCGTCCGGATCGTAAGCTTCGTAGCTTTCGTCATCCAGGTCATCTACATCGTATCTTTCATCGGCCAGGTCATAACCTTCGTATTTTCCGTCGTCCAAGTCGTAATGTTCGTAGTTTTCGTCCTCCAGGTCGTAATCCTCGTAGCTATTAAAGTCAAAACTACAAACCTAATGACCTGGACGATGAAAACTACGGAACTAACGACCTGGATGACGAAAACTATATAAAGCTACCGACCTGCACGACGAAAACTATGAAAGTTATGACCTGGACCACGGAAACTACGATGTGTTCGACCTGGACAACGAAGACGACGCCAAAATTTGAATCATTCCAGAAAATCGTGAACATTCCAGTAACAAGTCATGCCGAATTACTCCGGAAGAAATAATCTTCTCTTACCCAGCCTGACAAAGTGGCTAGGTCAAACCGAATCACCCTGTATAATATTATTTAGGGAAAATTGTCAATTGTTATATTGGTTACCGGGCTTTTTTATTTTTTTATTTTCGCGGCCACCTCAACGCTGCTCCAAGTGTTTCGACGTTAGAAATTCGGCCTGTTCAGGTCGCGAGAAACGTTAATATTATCATGTCGAAGAAACCATTAAATACTGATTACGAGCACGTTCAAAAACATGGGACTTTAAAAAAAAAGCTGAAAATTTATCGTCTGCGGAGAGTGATAATGATGTCGCCTCAATTATCACTGATAATAGTCTTCAAAGCGATATTTCTGTACTGTTTAACCACAGCTGCCAGGAAACTACTTCGTCCGCGTCATACTATACTCATGTGGTTGAAACACAGTTGTCCTCAGAAATAGATGAAATTTTCGCACTCAGTTCCCAAGATTCTGGCGCAGTGAAGGGACTGTAGATGAAGATAAAGTTGGTGATTCGTCAAGTCACCTGAACTCTACTTCAAACGATGACTCGGATGGCTTTCCATATGAGGAAGAGCCTGAGAATCAAAATAACCGACGGAACTTACAGGAAGCATTACGGTTATGGGCTGTCAGAAATATTGGAACCCTAAAGAATTGCGTCATAACTGAGTTAACTACGAAGCGGAAGACCTGGGGAACGTAAGTCACCAGTTTGACTACCTGGACAACGTAAACTACGGGGCGAAAGTTCTGGAGGATGGAAATCACCTGCCTGACGACAACGAGAGTGAACACTACGAAGCGGTCGACCTGGGGAACGTAAGTCACCAGTCAGACCACCTGGACAACGTCAACTACCGGGCGAACAACGTAGGGCACGAGAATGACCGACCGGACGACGTGAAGACTAAGAATTACGAAATAAGAAACCGAAATTGCAGGCAGAGTTCATAAGACGCGGGCACTATCAATTTTGCAGAATTGCTACGAAACTGATAGCGATTCACGTTACGGCCGTCTGAACGGGTGGACTGAACTTTCTATAACTCAGGAACGACCGGTCCCTCGAAGCTTTTGATAAGGAACTTTATTCTTAGATTTCGATAAGGAATCTGCATGTGAATTCTTATCCGCGACTTGAGAATCACGCTGTATAGGTATAACCCAGCACACCAAAATATGTATCAAATACGTAAATGTTATGTAACGAATATTACATGCTATGTATCAAACTTATAAGAAATTACGTTACAAGTATATAGCCTAGGAGCCAGTGAACTTTTACCGTATTAGCGCACGATGGCTTCATTTTTTTTTTCAACATTGTAGTTTTATGTCGTGTACCCAAAAACCATCGTCTTACAGCATGTGGCCTAGTATTTTGTGTTAGGTATAAATAATTAGTTATCAAGAAATCAACGAAAATCGAAAAACTTCACGACGGCTAATTATTGCGGCATATCATCAAGAAACGTGCCATAAGAAATGCTGTGATAATATACGACGTTTTCGCGAGTCTGGCATGCTATCAGACGCTTTTAACGTGCAGAAAAATCGTCAATTTGTTTTATTTCTGCTGAAAAAACTGACAAAGTTATCTTATTTACGAACGATACATTAGTGAAAAGCCGAGAAGTGTTAAAAGCGCGAGTGAATAAAAAGTTAAAGTACAGGGACGTTCACTTGCCACTTGAAGTGAATGCGACGCGTGGATACCACGCATCGCGTTATAGAATATTCACAGCGATAGGTCAAAAATATTTCACTCGACAAATATGCTCAGCACTCAGCGCACTTTTACCACTATCAGCGCAAACTTCAAGTATAGTGGAAAAATCAATCGATCTATTAAAAATAAAAATCACAAATACGAATAAAAAAATTGACCCTCAAATAAACTCCAAATTACCTCCTTGACATCCCGTTATTTGATTCATCTTTTTTCAACACATTAGACATTCTATATTAATTAAATTAATAACCATATAAAATATGAAGAGAAATGAAATCTCTATTACAAACGCTTGCTCATGTATGCTGCCCGTGGCGTGGTATCCCCTCCTCGGCGCGGCGCGGCGTATGTGTGTGCGCGCTCACAGACGTGCAAAATACTGGACATTGGCGTCGTCTGAAAGGGGTACGGACTCGCCAAAGTTGTCTTACATTAGGTTAATTCGACTTGTAAATTTTTTTTCTTCAAATTAAAAAAAAATCAAGTCTCGTGAAGAATTTCGAACATTGACGATTTTTTTCCATGTTCAAAGCGTCTGATAGCATGGCAGACTCGCGAAAAACGTCTTATATTATCACAGCATTTTTCATGGCACATTCCTTGATGATATGCCGCAATAATTGGCCGTCGTGAAGTTTTTCGATTTTCCTTGATTTTTTGATAACTGATTAATTATGCCTAAGACAAAAAAGACTCGGCCACATGCTGTAAGACGATGGTTTTCGGGTACACGACATAAAATTACATTGGATGAAAAAACAACTAGCCATCATGCGTTTATACGCAAAAAAATTCACTGGCTCCTAGACTAATAGCTCTATGTCACTGACACTGGATGTATCATTAATGTATCAGATATGTAGCGCTGATAAATATCAGCGACATCACACGGCTGTATCATAGACATAACAGTGATGTATCAGATACAGTAGAACAGATGTATTACTGTCGCTGCAAAAAGGTTTGGCCCCTCTGTTTGAGTGATCATAACTTCCACAGAGAAATTGATAGAGCATCGAGTCAGGAAAGATCGTACAGCACCAAGATTTCTGCGTTTGATGGTTTTTCACAAATTTCTGTGTAAAAATCTTGAAAACCGTTATGATCTCCGACAAGTAAAAAAACGTAGTTTTTTCGGAGTCCATTTCCGTACGTCAACTTCAACTCGTCACCGTTTGTCTAAAATGAGTGTGAAAAATCTGTACAAATTCAGAAATATTCCATGAATATGATAGTACTTGGTAATTTCAAAAATATTCAAAAACCTGGACACTAGGTGCAAAAATGTTCAATGGTGCGATTTGGGGAACAGATTGGTACGGGCGAATCTGAGTTAGTTCAAAATTTTTGTCAAAATATACACTTTTTGATTCCGCAATCAGTTTTTGGTACGCAATAGTTGAAACTCCAGTAATCGACGTCAACGATTTTGAGATTTGCGCGGGGCCGCGTGTGGTCCCAGCCGCGATATTCGTCGCTGCATTTTCCCCCCGCCTCGCCCGTCACAGACTCAATTGTTACTCACAGCTTATGCGGCCACTGATACAATTACAATGTAAATGGGGGATTCCAGCTCATCTTGAGCATCTTCCAGACCTGACCCCCTCGCATTCGAGTGAAACTTTTTTTTTGCTACACTCAAGGTCCAAAGTGAAACCTCAATTTTTTTCAGAATTTTTCGAGCCTCCGAATCGGATGCAAATAGTGGAAAGTCATATCAATGAAAACAAGGTGGTCGAAATATTCGTCTTGAGTTCAACAATATTCGTCTTGAAAGCAAAAAATTGATGTTCCGATGATTCGGGCATTTTTCTTTTTTTTCATTTTTTTTTTTTTTTCCAAATTCTATGGAGCGAGACAAATTTTTGAGGCGAATAACGAATATGGAGACTCCGATGGTTCAAAAGTTATGATTTTTTCAGTTTCTAAAGGGTGCGAAACTGAGAATTTAAAGCGAAAAATACCCATCTGATCGGGGGTTTCATTTTTTTTTCAATTCATGGGGTACAGTTCTTTGAGGGGACCAGCACGGCTTGGTTTAAGAAAATTTTAAGTACTCCAGAATGACTTTATTTGTCAACCAAAGTTTATTGTACATCAGAAAAAATGTTTCTTCCGAAAACTGTGTCGTAAGGTTTCAGGTACACCGTTGATCCAATTCAACGTCTCGACGTCTAAACTTCTTCAGACAGTAGTTCTACATGTTATGACCGCGGGGATCTGAAAAGAAAAAAAAAGGGGAAACCTACAGTCAATTATCCAAAATTTTTTAAATTTGAGCCACTAATTTGCAAATAACTTGGCCAAAACAGAAACATTCAAAAATTCCCTCGTTCATATCATGAGGATTCGTCGCCCGTACAAAATGAGCCCTTGAAAACCCCAATCGGACCCACGATGCTCCTAAAACCATATGACACAGCTCTAAAAACATAGTTTGAGATAAACGCGTTTGAAGTTTTTACAGAAAAATTGGTATTTACTCATCTGGAGGCTCATACATCAAAACGTTTGCAATAGAAAAGTGGAGTGAACATTTTTTTTTTTTAATATAATCTTTTTTCCTTGGATAACACGCTAGATATTCGGTAAATTGAGTAAAATTTAGTACTGAAAAGTACTGTTTTTATTTGTTTTTTTCACTTCTGAAACACTGAAAATCACGGGAACGCTCACGTAACCTCGGAATATATTGGACAAGTAGAGGTGGAAGCACACAGAAGTCCATAAGCCGTAAGCAGAGAGCAGAAGCCATAATGCATGCGCATCACTTCGCTTTACTGCAGATATTATGTCTATATCTCTGGCTATGCATTGTGCTAATGGCTTATGCACTCCTGTGTGTTTCCACCTTATAGGCGATCATACACCATGTGATCAATATCAAAAACAAGCGCCAGCGCCACTTGCGCTAGATCGCGATAGCCAAATGACGAACTTTTGGCGATAAATTCAAAACCTTAACGATTTCGTCAAACTCAATTTTTTCACAGATGGAGAAGACATTGAGATAACATAAACTGGAAAAACGAAAAACCGATTTTTTTGAAAATTCAAGCTGTACTGGTCCCCTTAAATGAGGAGTCAATTCTATTCGAATGAAACGATAAAAAATGAAACCGCCGATGAGATAGGTATTTGTCGCTGAAAATTCTCAGTTCCGCACACTTTTAGAAACTGAAAAAATCATAACTTCTGAACCATTGACGTCTCCATCTTCGTTATGTGCCTCAAAAATTTGTCTTTCTCCATGGAATTTCAGAAGAAAAAAAATGCCCGAACCATCGAAACATCAGTTTTTCGCTTTTAAATGAGTTTCCGGCAGCCGGGACGGTATCACGAAATTCCGAAATATTTTTTTTCAAAAACTTGAATTTAAGACAAATCTATTGACCACCTTTTTTTTATTGATATCACTCTCCAATCCCAAGATATCATCGTTAAAAAATTCTGGGATTTCATAAAATGGCAAATTTCTACTATTTATGTCTCCAAGACATAAGGTTCGAAAGATCCTGAAAGAATTGACGTAAAAAGTTTCACTCGAATCCCAGGGGGTCAGGTCTGGAAAGTGGTTGAGATGAGCTGGAATCCCCCATATGCAGCGACGAATATCGCGGCCGGGACACACACGGCCCCGCGCAATTTTGAAAAATTGTTGACGTCGATAACTGGAAGTTCACTATTGCGAAGCAAAAACTGATTATGGAATCAAAAAGTGTATATTTAGACGAAAATTTGGAGCTAGCTTAGGTACGCCTGTACCAATCCTTTTCCCAAATCGTATCATTGGACCATTTTGCACCTGGCGTCCAGGTTTTTGAATATTTTTGAAATTACCCAGCACTTTCAGGTTCGTTAATGTTCAAGAAATATTTTTGAATTTTTACAAATTTTTTACACTCATTTTAGACAAACGGTCACGAGTTGGAGTTGACGTACAGCAATGGACTCCGAAAAACTACGTTTTCGGGGATCATAACGGTTTTCACGATTTTCACACAGAAATTTGTGAATAACCATCAGACGCAGAAAACTTGGCACTTTACGATCTTTCCTGTTTCGATGCTGTATCAATTTCTCTGTGGAAGTTATGATCACTCAAACAGAGGGGCCAAACCTTTTTGCACCGACAGTAGTTACATATCACGAGACTTAACGGGTACATCTCGTAGATATAATACGAGATGTGGTGAGACGTACTACCAAATACATATCTATTTCAAGTTGGCCTCTGACCACTTCGAGAGGAAATGTCGAATTTCGACTTTCGAAACCCATATCCTTATGGAAAATTTGATTGCGCATCTTTTTTTCCTCTTGAAAAAAGTTATAACTTTTGGCGGTTTCGAAATAATGGAAAAAAAAACACAATTTTGTTAAAACGAAAAATGTTTCTCTCTTTTCACTTCAACTCATTCTAAATCCTAAAATATTCCGAGTTTTCACTTCAAATTTGGAGCAGTTATGTGTCAAACTATTCTCAAGCTGGTAAAGTAACTGAATTTTGTTTTGTTGTTTTTTCCATCCAAAGAAATTATTCAATTTTTTCTGAGTAGATACACAAATCGCGTTTGAATATTTTCAATCGTTCGGTTTATCGAGGTAAGCTTAAACAATCGCGAACTTCCAGCGGATGAAGTGGTTGTCAGGATATGTAGAAGTTTTTTCTGAAGTCTTACTTCAATTGACCCAGCCGTTAATAAATTGCAAGTGTTTAATTATTATATCGAGCCGCGCTGTTTAGTTTTGAAAATCCAAATTTGACATTTTCTCTAGATGTGGTCAGGGGCCAGCTCGGATATGGCAAAATAATTTTATACGCCCTTCTACGATCCGGCGGTTCAATTGTCCGGGAATACCGAAGAGACTCAGTTTACAAAAATATTCATTGCTTACCAATTGTACCGAATGCGTGCATTTCAAAACACAATTAAAATCAATAAACAACACATAACCAATTAACCATAACCATAAACAATTACATTATTCAAGTTTACATGCACGTTCAATTTGTTTTAATGTCAAGCGAATTGTCAGAAGTTTTGAAACAGGTTCCAACTAAAGGAATACGCTTATTTTCAAATGAAACTTAATCAGCTCTGCATACTTGTCAACTAATTTAATTTAATCCTGAGCTGTCCATCCTTATTATATGCAGTTTCTACACATATGTATATATATATATATATATATTATACAATATACAATATACATGTAAAAAACAAAACAAACAAATTTATATGATAAAAATCCATTGATTTCTCGCTCCACAGGTGTTGATATTTTATATTAGTTTCTGAATGGAGCCTTTTTGAAAATTTTAATTTTGAGTTCATGCAGTTGACTACAATTGAGCCTAAATCAGGAATTCCTAATAAAAAACAAACAAAAAGCCCAATTTTATGAGCACATAGGTATATACGTTACAATTGATTACAAATACGAAATTTGCAATCAAGCTTAAATTTAAAGTCCATTCTTTGGTGAGCGTACTGAAAACTATTGAGGTTGTATGATTAATTTCGTATAAGAAACAATTTAAAAACCTAATTTCTTGTTTGCTAATTTGAAACAATTAAATTCTAATGGTACAGTTACAATTGATTTCAATTCAGAAGCCCCTTCCATACGTTTAGTATTCAATACGTTGAGTTTCAATGAGGAACCGACAATTATTAACGATGAACCTCTTTTCTACCGTTTAACACAGTGGACGATTTCAGCCAAAACGTGGCCAAAAGTCCAAAAATGAATTTTCGTTTTAAAGTCTATGACCAGTGGGGATCGTTTGGGAATTTCCCCCCCTATACAAAACCGTTAGGCCCAACCCTCCACCGCTTGTATGGTTGTTGAGTTATTTCAGTCTAGAGTTGGCCTTCTTCAACGGCAGATTCTTTGTGTACGTGCCGACGAAACATATTACAAAGTTTGATGTCATTTACGTAGAAAGTTTGCATCGAAAAAGAAAATTGAAAATATGGAAGCGGTTCCTGGAGGTATGTAGAATAATCTTGATATCTTATTTTTTCCAAAAAACCTTTGCTCTGTTTGTTTATTACATATAATAAAATAACGAAAAAGTGACCATTTATTTGAAAGAAAACTGATGATATGTAGACTAAAAAATTCAAATCCCGCAGAATCCCACGTTCATACTGCGATGAACCTAAAGTATAAACTATTAGGAACCGATCCTGCAAAAATCAGCTTCTAATATTGTCTAGCCTTGATGTTGTGCATTTTATTTTATCACTGTGTGCGTTCTGAGAAGGCCTCTGCATGCAGGCTCGGGCAGGTACGGCCGCCGGGCCGCTCGCGCTGAACTAGCAGCTGGGCGAGTCCTTCTTGGAACGGGTTTCTATGGGCAAGGGACAGGAATGAGTGCGAGTGAGGAATTGTTGGTATTGGAATAACGAAAGACAGTTCTTTTCTACGTTCGGATACCAAACCATTTCTCACCCTTTCATTCATATACTTTCCTCAATTATGAACGGGGTGAACCAATTCATGTTATTTCTAATAGATTGAGATGTATCTTGCTAGCACTCATTCCTTTTTCTATGCGAAATTTCCTCGCAAACGCATGTATCGAAATTTGAAAGCAGAATGCAATGTAAAAATGTATTTATAAACTTATTTGCTCTACTGCTGCTGCAATCAAATATTGATTGAAAACTATAGAATCTATGATGTACTCTGCAAATAAAGCCCTATGGTCGATATAATTCTACCACCGTAAATAACCATGTTATTATATTTACTCGTATTTTTACAGGATCTAAGGATCAACTTATTTTCTGGTCAAGAAAAAAGGTATTTTCCACACTGGGGAACTGCATGACTTCCGAGTTTAACCACCAAATACAAAGTTTGGAGCATCAACTGTCCGAAGAAGCTGATTGTCCCGTGAAAATACGATCGAATGCCAGATCGCAGTTGTCAAAATTGTTTTTTAAAATGCGTACCAAGTGGAAGGAGGCGAAAGCCAATGAAAGATTTTTCATCCAAAAAAATGAGGACTGGCTGAATGTGAATGTCTCATTCCCCGTTCACTTGATAAGCCGAGC